>CM010316.2:8818361-9418361 GCA_001923025.3 Taenia multiceps
GACGCAAACCACCAGGGTTGAGGACACCACTGATGCACAATCATGCAACCAGGATTCTCTGTGGAGTTCAACCTATTCGACCCAACCAATCATTCCTACTGCGTGATTGATTCCTTCCTCACCGTTCGCTGACTGTGTCTGAGCAAACGAGCACTTTGTAGCACATCCTCGAGAAACCACTACGAACCCCATTTCCACATGCTTCGCTTGTGGTGCACATTGGGTGAATTGCAGCTGAGATCTTACCTACTCTCCATACTACAACCTAATGAGTGCATGCTTATTGGCGCCTTGCATTACTTCTCCATCACATTTCACGCATTACTGGTTTGCTTATTTCAACGTTACCCCCTATCAGGGACTGAAACTGCAGTTGGACTCACCACTTCCTCTCGAAGTAAATGCTCCACGCACTGCACTGGACTACGACACTGACATCGATGCTGCAGGCAAGTTGATTCAACCGCGCTGTTCACACAACATCAATGCCAGACAAGCAATAGTTAAACACCAAACAACCGCTAATCAGGCAGAGTTGAATTGCTCCATCCATTGAGCCGACACCCATACATTCATAATTTGCTTTTCGAATTTCCTTTCAGGAGCTGCTGACGATGTGTTGGAGGGACAAGAAAATTGCACGACTATCAATGCCGACCAGAGGCAGAGGGAACACGTATGCTAAACCTGCAAACTTTGGCTCATTCGGCATTAGCTTTGGTTATCTGTTTGCTGTGCAGTCTGGTTCGCATAGAGGCACGGAGCTGGTGTGCATTCTTTTGGTGTCCTAGTGTCGGGTGGTGTGGAAGGCAATGGGCGAGTTGAACGCCGCACTGGCAGGTGCCATGCAGCTTGGCACAAGCACACACGTGTTCGCAACAACAAGTGGAGGAGGATTCATGCACTTCTTCAAGATCTCCAATCTTCCCCAACTGCATGAAGCTGCCGCCAAACTGACACACTCTCGTGCCTCCCATTTTCAGTCCGCGACCTCACCAGCATTCTCAGTGAATTTGGCACCATCGTCATTCAGGTACGCTGAATGATGATGATGATGGAGAGTGCTGTCCGACATAAGTAGGCAGAAATGGCAAAGCTACTTATTTCGCATGTGAACCTGTGCAAGCACATCACACTCGAACCAACCACAACACAGAAATCACATATTTACCGAGGACAAATCACCTCCTGACTGACAACATCACTCTCGTATAGTTTGAGCAGCAGCTGAGGGCAGGAGAGTGGAGCGTGTTATTGTGTGCGCTTTCAATTCTAGTGCACCATTACAATGACGAATGTGTACTCCTTCGGAATACGGAAAGTCACGTGCCCGAGGCGTCAGAAACGATAACGCTGTCCGTCTATTCCGATGGAAGGCCTCTGCAAATCAAGAATCGCAACCAACCATTCACGATCCGCTTATACAAGGCAAGATGCTTCTGTCAAATGTACACTTCTTGTAAGGAATATTAGACATTTCATTTCTTCACTAATTGTAACCTCTCCCAAAGACTAGTTAGTCCGAACAGAAGCTGTTGGTCTAGGACAGACGAGTGAGTGTCTCCTGATTTTAAGTAGCTGGGTTCGGAACACAAGCTTGATGGCTCATTGGCAACTGCTTCAACAGCAACAACAACAACCACTCACGACTGCATGCAGAATAACAGACCACTGAAAGACACTGCGGATGAATCGAACGCATGCATGCATTTAATCGTGCATACGGTTTTCTTCAACTATCTCTCCAAAATGAATGATCATCATCAAAGCCTTTACCACTGTAACTAGGAGGCGAGCGACTAAATTAGAAAGTGTCATTGCTTTTGTAGAACCACGACTTCAAATATCCCAACTACACAACAGGACTTGCAGGAGATCAAGACGTTCGACTGCCTGACGCTGTGGTGGCTGTGGATGGCAGCAGAGTCTACGAGCCTCTTGTCATGTTCAACTACCTCATTGAGGATTTCGATGTGGCCTTCAGTTTGGAGTTCCAAGCACAGCTAACAGCCGCCTCCCCATCCTGTCCCCAGTTCCTCGTTGTTGCAAGGTGAACATCTCGCCTCACCACGAAGCATCACTTAACCCACGCTGTGCTATGAGGTCAACTAGTCTGCAAGTGGTCGTTAATGCGTGTCCTGATGGACTGAGTAGGTGATAGGATGTGCTAGCTGTGCGATAGCTAGAACGCCAAGGACACACACAGTAGTGCGCTTCCCACGCGATCCAGTGACAAAGGGAAGTAATTAGCTTTTCTGTCTTGCCAGGCACATCTTTCCTCCCAATCTGAACTCGCATTCGGATGGATGGGGAGAGGACTTCTGGAGCATTATACCTCCACAAACTTCCATTTGCAGTAGGTCACCATGCCCACTTTTCAATGATTTCCACCTCGTTTCAGTGACCTTCTTGCCCATTTCATAGACTGCTAGTATTTACTTAAATTTATGCTTCTTTCTACCTACACTACTCACTGCAGCATTCACAGCGTCGATGGGCAAGTGGTGACCATGGAGCTGCCTCACACAATAATTGCAGAAGCTAAAGGTCGCTTTGCAACATTGAAGTATGCATTGGGTTCATTGATGTGGAAGTCACAAACGCTTTTAAAATCTTTCCATGCTAAGCAGTCTCTCCCATTCAATGCCAGTCATGACTGCACACGATGCTGCTTGAACACTGGAGGCAGCCTTGCATACAACCGACCTACTAAGCTTTGGAGGAGGCAGATGGATTCCAATTCTTTCTGCTCGCCTTACTGTTTCTCCACCAATCCATGGACAAATTCCAGACCCAATCCACTACCTGAACGGTAACTCAGGCACTGAAATCTTTGCCGGTACCTCGAAACCGTCGTTGGGCATCGCGTCGTTGTGCCTATCACAAACTAGCTTTGGCACAGTGACACGCTCTTATCCGTAGGTGTTGTGCATTGTGTCCATCGTTCCTGGAGTTGGATTAATCTTAGGAGTAGCTCAATGGCAACATTTTATGCGCTGATGGGATATTTGGGATGAGGTCTTATAAGGTAGGATCGAAATCTCATTGGAATGGCCACCTGAGGTTGTAGGTTGAGACCCACCGCAGCCTGCAAAAGTCACTCAGAGGCACAGCGATGTCTTTGAATAGCTAAGAGCATCCTAATGTCTTGCATGAGATGAGCGCCGCAGCATCGATAATGCCTGCAGTCTCCCATGGATATGGTAGCTCTCACCTCCACATCTTCGTATAAGACAACACATCACCACATGCCCCACCATGTTACCACCCACACCACTGCCCTCATTAACGGAACTGGATTGCACTTGGACTGCCTCCACGTGACTGGACTAGACCCCAATCGATTGGTCTTCCATATGCCCAGCAAGGACTCACATCAACTGCAATGCATTTGTCACTTGCGAATATGCGCTCCACCACCTCCGTAGCACTCATTATTAAACACTAGTATTTAGCGTTCCTGAGTTGCCTTCACAGTCATCGTACCAGCGCCATTTTATGCCTCATATTAACCTTCCACTTAGTTGTGGAGATTCTGATTTCCAAATCAGAAACACGGACACTGCCTATTTGCATCCCCACATTGACAGATGATTGCATCAAATTGACTGCCACTTTTACCATGACAAAAAGGAAGTGAAGTGGAAGAGACTTAGGATCATGTCGTTCTACTTCCTCAGACGAGCAAGGCGTGTCGCCCGAAGAGGTGGAGCGCAATTACACATTCTTCGTGAGCAACGTGGACTTCCACAGAGCCAAGCTGTCAGCACTGCAACTTGCCAGAAATGTGAAAATGACGAGGAGGGACACCAACGCCTTCTTCGTGGGCTATCGTCAGCTGAACGAGGAGGAAGTGGACAGATACTCGCAAGACAATCCACCCCCTCGTCCCTATCCTCACGAAAGCCAGATCAACGTCACTGCACACCTGCGAGCCTTCGTGTCGTCGTGCAACCACATGGAGGCGGACAGCAGTGTCTGGTCCGCGTCCGGATGCAAGGTGATGACATTTATTAACATTGCTCTTTCACACTGATCGACAAGCTGCGTAAATGTGGGTGCTAGATTGGAGTTGGAAATAGTATGTAGTGCTGCAATACTGCCACTGTAATGGTGGAGTGGGTAAATGACATGTGTGCACAGAATTGTAGAATGAACTCCGCAAACCCTCTTTAGCTGAAGATTTAGTGGATACTGGATGTCGTTAGCACCTCGATGGACAACCTGTGGCTGTTTTGACATCCCGATGTAACGAGTCCCATGGTGAGGATGCATGCAACTAATTCTAACGGTGACTCGAACTCACTTTCGAATTAGCGGTCAAACATTGCCACTCAATGGACCAGACAAGGAGACGATTTGGCAGCCGCACAGCAAATAAGCAAGTCTCTTTGCTAGCGATCCCCTTCCTGCTGCCAGCCCAACTTTGCTGGCAATGAAAGACATGCCTTGACGATCTCGTTTCCCCTATCAACTGCCTCCAGATATATGGACTTGCTAGAAGCAAATGCTAAGATAAATGAAATGAAATGAAATGTGTGCACAGAAATGTAGAATGAACTCTGCAACTCCTCTTTAACTAAAGACTTAGTGGATACTTGACGTCGCTAGCACCTCGATAGACAACTCCCTCCAGATTTATGCACTTGCTAGAAACAACTGTCAATATGACACACGTCAGCTTCAACTACCGCAACTAGAACTCACAGAAGTGGCTGATTTGTCGAGGACCTCTGTCGTCGATCGCTTCACCCTACCATCCGGTCTATCCATGCAGTTCGCGCAGAATCGTTGTTTGTAGAAATGACTCGGAGGTTTGTGCATCCAACTTTAGGTGACGCGCGAGACAACCGTTGCAGTTGTGGTGTGCGAGTGCAACCACTTGACCACGTTTGCGGCCGGATTCAACTCCCTCGTCCCACTGCAGTCACTGCCCCCATTCCACTTGAGCAGTGAACAACCACAGAAACACCTCAACTATCCATCCACCTACGCCCTGCTTATCGCATTGCTCAGCTTCCTTCTGCGTCTCACGAGTGGATCACTACGTGCTTTGTGGATGTGTGCACTCCTCGTTCTTGTCACTGCCCTCCTGCTTGTCATCGCATAATTGCTGCTTCAAGTCTCAAAACAGACGCAGCAAACCGTCCAAACCGCAACCAGATGCAGTGGTTATGCTGTTGAGGCAAGGCACTGTGGCAAAGAGTTACTTGTTTGCGATGCATAAGACTTCAGTCATCGTGCGTTAATCAGTCGACTTCTGTCCGCTCTCGATGGCAGTGAATTCGATGTCTCCGCAGCGTGTTCCACCTAAATTAGGACGAGAGTGATCAGTCAAATGGCATAAAATTTGTGGGATGTCAGGATGAGAGGTGGTGGTTCTGGGCCCGAATTGAAATAGGAAGGTGCCGCCCAGCCTCTGAACTGGAATGAGGCAGAGTAATTAATAAGCGATGAAAAGGTAAAATTTTGGTAAAAGTTCTTTGCTGTCTACCCTTACAGTGTAGCAAACATCTGAGGTGGAATCCAGATCGCTATCAGGATCTCAAGTCAATCATCTGTAAGTCTGGGGCTACTGTGGAACTCAGGGACTTTCTCACAATCCTATAGCATGAAGAAGGAATGGCCATTAGCTTAGGGTTGTAAGTCCACCACTTTCAGCATAGGACAGGGAGCATTCGAGGGAGAAGCAACGAGGTGAAGGAATTCCCCAAACAATGCGCTACACAAATAGCCCACGGTGTGTCGCAATGCATGCATGTGTGAAATAGTCTGCATTACAGAAATGGTTGCAATGTCTGCATGCTAGCACATCTGCTCTGGCAGCAAACCCGATCACAACCGCACCAATTTTTATGCTTGCTTACGTCAACACACTCTGTATTACTGAATACCACTAGCAGTGTATGTCGCAGTGCCTACATTGCATAGATTGTCAGCTTCAACTAAAAAGCACCAAACACGGTCAATTATGACGAGCATACTTAGTGAAGTAGGCGAAATACACAGGAAGTGAAAAAACAAACGTGAAAACACGATTTTTAAAGATGTCAGTTACCAAAAGGGGAATGCCTGAAAGTAAAAACATTTTCGTACAATTCTTAACGATCAAATGTCAAGAAAAATGTTTGTAAGATTAAAAAGCAGCAGTCAATCAGTGTGATGCTGCACAAGTGGTGAAGACCCTACATCAGCATAACCGTCCAATGGTCTATTCTGCCACGTGTCCATGTTGGAGTTGGTATTCCGGTTGGTGGTTCCAATACTTCAGCTAGAAATGGCAGCGGGGAATAGTCGGGAGTCGGGGATGGAGAGGAGAAGATTTCTCGAAGTAGAACGTTGACAAAACCAGAAGTGCATCCTCCTGGTGTCACCTTCGTATTGATATGGTCGCCTTAACTGCTGGTGAAAAGTGACCCCTTTCACCTGCTCTTTCTGCCTCTCTAATTGGGAGTTGTCGCAACTCTGACTGCGGCGGTTGTCTGTAATGATCATAGGCTAGATGATGAGAGACCTCTGCCCCGCTCTTCTCAGTCATTTACACTATTTGCCAGTGCGACAAGGATTGTTGCATAAAACGAAAACCCCAACAATGCGTGTGCTAACGCAGACCAGGTTACCATAATCTCGGTGGAGGGTTACCCGCGTGGGCTTCTACGGGTGTCATCTCTGGCCTTCATCCACCCTTCACTGCCCATCATTCGACCCTCATCTTCTCTTACCAACTGCCCATTCTACCACTTCGCTCTCATTCCACATTATTCCGTTCATTCTCTACAACCCTTCTCTCATTTATTCATTGCTTATAGCCTTTCTTTATTCAATTCCACACGCATTCATCCATCCTCTTGTTTGTGCTTACAAACAAAGCTTACATCATGATTATTTAATCGGTGTCCTCCACCTTCCTTTCGTTCCTACCACTTCTTCTCATCTTTAATCTAGACATTCCTTCTTCTTTTTCCACCTTCTAGCTTGCTTTGGAATGCTTACTGCAGTTGTTCGCGCACCTGCAGATGCAATCTAAGCGGCTGCATTTTACACTGCATCAAAGGAGCCACACTTACTTGTCACCAGATGACTCCGTCTACACAACCCCAACCACAGTACCCCTTATCCTCTCCAATGTAACTGCCTCTTTCCTCAGCAGTTCCTATTTAAGCAAGTATTGTACATCCAGTTCTGGAAAATGTTAGTACTTACAACGCGACTTGTCATAAAACACTGACCATACGAATGTCTCGATCGACAAACAAAAGCCGAGATAACACGCCCCTTGAAGGATGGATGAGCCGCATTCTTCTGCCCAAATGCAGACGCTAGACGAAATGCGCCATTTTACCGTTCTCTCTTTGGAAGAGTCGAAGGAGTCTCCAGGACCAACCTAATAATACAAATCGGCAGGTAGACGCTCTCATCACAATCAAGCAATTGATGGGAATAGTTCTCTGTGGAGCACTGTCCAGGTTACGCGCAAGCACTGCTCGCATAAAGTCTAGCAATTGGATCATTGGCGCCAGTATTTGTATTAAAGTTGATGCGAAGGCCGTTCCATTAACTACAGAAAACCTACTAAGGTATGATCATGCTATTAATTAAAGAGCGGCAGAGGTTAAGCAATTGCTAGCCATAGAGACAACGACGAGTGGTTGATTTGTTTCCTTTCCTTTCCTATTTTAGCGCCCTAGATGTCGCCGCCAAGAGGCACAGTGAGAGCAGATAGCAAGCTCTTCTCGTCGGTGTTATAATAAACGAGGAAGAATGATGAGATCTGCACTACTTTAAGGAGTCTACTTCCTTGGTCTTATGATGAAATAAGCAGAGTAATGAGGGCATTCTTCTTCCTTGAAGGTAGATGACGACAGTTCCTCAGCAGGAAGCATTTTTGGCAAGTGCTCCACGCCTGTCATTGAGGATTGCCTTCTTAAGCATATGTGTATTGGTAGGGTGCCGAAGTGACGAAGCGGCTGGAAGTCCGTCTGCATTGGGGGAGGCCATTCAACTCAGCACGTTGTCATCGCTGAGAATATGGCGGCAAGCTAGCAAATCAGCTCTGCTTCCACATAGCTCCTCTCTGTGTTCTATCAGCTAAGCCTTCATTCCTCTCATTTCGCTGCATTTGGTTCTTGCATGTTCGATTTTGAATTTGAAATGAATGTGCCTTCTTTCACACCCACAATACTTAGCACATTTAGAAACTACATTTGACTTGCTGGTGCAGTATATGGAGAGGGCGAAGCGGGCGACACTTACGTTGACTTGGATGCGAGCTTGCAGTCGGTGACACGTTCGTGTGCTTTGCCGTTTGTGAAGGTGTAAATTGAAATTGGCTTATTTGTCTCTATCGGTCACTGCCATCCTTGGCAAGCCACTAGCTGGAAGAATCCTAAATGCCACATGTGCAGAATTTGTGGTAATCATTATGCAGTGTGCAGGAATTCGCATCTGTTTCGAAGTCGACGTGTCTCATGCAGGAGCCAAAAGCATCGAAGTGGAAGGCGAAAGGCTTGGCCGGGAGGACGAACAGAGGAGCTATGATGCAGCCAAGCATTTCTGAAGACACATCACATCCGACGTTTTACCACCTTACATTGGTGATTAGAAGGCTGATAAGTCCTCGGTACTGATAGATGCCCTCACTTTGTGTAAGTGAAGCAGGATGGGGGAGGAGGAGGAGGAGGAGGAGGAGGAGGAGAGGAGTCGTAAACGCCGTTATCTGATGTAGCCACTCCTGTCAACCCACACTGAGATTTTTCAGCATAAAGGCTCTACCACTGGACAAATAATGGGGAAAGATCTCCAGTTGCGGTGCCACATCGGCATGTGTGCTGTTTATATGCACTTGACTAAGCAGTCTTCAGTGTTAGACGAGAAGCGTTCGGCGAACACCGGTCTTGCTGTGGAACCGTCATCATTCGCCATCGAGAGAAAGAGGCGCTCTCGAAACCATCACTCAAACGCATTCACCACAATACCAAAGAGTAGTTGAAGCCTAGTCCACCACGATCTTAGTGGGTTTGCTGGTTCCGTAATTGCATTCGCGCATTCTCTATCTCCTTTTCCTCCATAGTGTATATTCCATTAGAACGAGTGAGTTAGAGCAGGCATGGAACTTTCTTCATCAGTGAAATGATGCTGCTTCATTGAGTGGTGGGGGAAAATGCAATAGTCATCGTACTAGCTGCAGCTAAGGAGGTGATGTATAAGAGGGATCAGGACCTCATCAACCAGTGTGTCGGTTTGTCGAGAGCGCTGGAAGCGTGTGCATTAGCAGAGCAGAGGAAAAACGTGTGAATTGACACTGTGACTTTGCTCTTTCCGTCTATTTCCAGTGCCTTGTCGTGTTGCACTGCTGATGCTAGGCGGAAGAGCTGCTCAATGGTGTGCTATTTAATGTGGGAAAGTGTGGAGGACACTTTGGCATCGGTTATTTGGAGGAAGAGGGAAAGGCGATTAACAAGTCTTATTAACTAGGTGCCAATCAAATGTGTGTGAGTGACTGTGGATCAGAAGGTAGACAAATCTAATCCTAAAAATCTGAAGGAGATGGCAGAATCCGATCTAATGAGTGCAGAAAGCAAACAGTGGGTAGGTCTGCGCATAGCCTCCCCAATATCCTCTAACATGGATCACATCAGCATCCCTGGACCTGTTAGTTGTCGTGAGTGATGTGCAGCCGCAGAGAAAATGAACGGGACACGAGGGATCTACACTCGCTCTTTCGTCACAGCCTTGAGTGGTTCCGGTTTGACATCGAGAAACTTTTCACAGTCGTCATGAACTGACGTCCTGTCATCGTTTAGAAGCAGAGAGGTATCAAAGAGAACGTCATGCTTTAATTGCTGAAAGCTGAGTTAGAATGACATAGATGACATTCTCATGCCATGGTTGGCATGGGATCATCCACTTGTCAATGGTGTCAGCTATACTGTGAGGGCACCATCTTTGCCATTCAGTCATTTGTGCTTGAGCTCGCGATCAGTTACTTCAATGCTATCCATGAGTCTCTCACCAACTAACAGACAATCGGTTCCATGGTCTGGTCATGTGCCCGACAAACTGACTGCAGCTCCACGTCAATCAGGCGATTGCCACACCGCTTAGTCAGAGTGTCAACACTTACGTTACTCGGCAGTGCAATGGGTTTGTTAGGGTCCCATTCAGCCTGCTGTTGAGCCATGCAAGTTGTTGAATGCCTGACTAGCTGAAGCAACTAACGAACTGGCCATCCACCCAACCAACAGCTAGCAGTTGTGTCACTGGCTGGATGTTCGCTGGGTGCGTAGAATTACGAATTCGAGCACGGTTACTCCACTGACAAACGATCATGAAGTTCTTTAGATTGGTACTACTGCTAATGCAACGCTAACTTGTTTTAGGCCATGGTGGCTTAACAGGCACATGAACACATCGTGGGCCCTCGTCTTCTCTTCTTGACTCTAGACGTCCATTTAACTTATCCAATTCCCACTCTGAAGCAATTCTTTTGAATTAACTAAAGATGGCATGCGGTGGAGTTGTGGTTGCTGCATTCTCTACTCAAATTGCAATGATAGAAAGATGTCGTTCTCCTCGTCAATATTCAACAGTTTTGATGTGGTGACGGATGGAGTGAAAGCAGATAGCGAGTACTGTTTACTGGTGAAGAAATGAACGGAGCAGAGTGGCGAGGGCTAAGGAGGCTTAGCGAGCATTCTTCTCCCTCGAAGGCGAATGACGATGGTTCTGTGGTGAGAATCGTGTTCGTCGAACGAATCTCGCTTAGCACTGAGCACTGAGTGCTACTCAGTTAAGTATATATAGTATATATACAGTGTATATATATACACTAGATATATATGTACTTAGTATATATATAGCATAGATATAGTGGTCCTTTAGATGTGTTGGGATGGACTGGATGAGTTGTTATGCATCATGATATGAGAATTCGTTTAGGTAACAGAGCAGATCTGACGTCTTCATCTCGCTGAGCTGGCGTTCCATTGGGCTTGGGAAAAGGAGTGGGAAGCTGGAATGACAGTGCCACCAACATCATCCCGACTGAATATCCATGTCATCCAAAAGGCCGCTTTCTCGTTTAGCCTTTTGCCTTTCCAGCAGGCACATTCAACTGAAAAATTTCCACTTTGCTCGACACTCACATTTCGATGCACCCGACATTTTGGTTACCCGTTTACGTGGTGTTGGAGAGCACGTAGCACAGATGTAAGGAAGATGGAGCAGTTGCCTATAACAATTAGGCGTCACTTCCATTTTTGGCCATAATAGCTGGCGAAACGGACATTAGCACTGGGATTTTGGCGAGGGCAGTGGTAGGATTTAATTCTCGTGATCAACGAGTGCCAGCACAAGGTCGCGTATCTGTTCAGATCATCGCTTGTCCCTTGGAGAATTCCGCTTAGTACGGTAAAGCTACCAACTCGTACATAGAGGTGAACCGAGTTATAGTAACTGGCACTCGGAGGAGTGGTCCTGTAGTATGTAGTGTCTAAGGCAAAATGACGCCCTTACTACCTGCTGAACCGCTTTTAGCGGCAGAGAGGGAACCACAAATGTGGAAGCGTTGATCGAGGTCAACAGTGAATGACAGAAGAGGTCGCGCATCATGCAGTGTTTGTGACACCTGCACCAATGTTTTGCCAGAACTTGTCGACTCCTCAATCATAAGTGTAATGGATGAGCAAGGAGCCGGAATCGGTGGGTATCCAAAAGGGCAGCCAGGGAGATAATGAGGCCTCCGAGTGAGTCAGTGTGTCGGAGTGAATCCCGCTAAGCATTTTCACAGCAATTGGTTCACCCTAATCACTGTGTGGTAATTGGTACGCTTCAATTAAACGTCTGCTTGAAGCACCACAATCAGAAGCGAGTAATTGTTTGACTCTCTAGATCGTTCAGCAATTTGAAACAAGATTGAAAGCAAGGGAAAATGGATAGAAACTATCGTTTGCAGCGTCTGTGTGATGCCATTTCCGCCCTGATTGTCGTTACAGCAATGATGACACAATCCTTTCACGTTGTTTTGGATGTCTTTGAGTGTACTGTAGCACAGAGCACGGAGGTGGCGAGAGAACAACAGTTGTCCATGCAAATCAGGCATCACTGACGTCCCTGTGTGCGGAAGTTGACAAATTGAGCATAGTCACATTGCGGATAGCGAAGATGATGAGAGTTGAAGGCTCGTGAGTGAGGAACGCTAGCGCAAGGCCACATTGCAACGGTAATGGTTTAATGACGATCGCAAACAGATCGTATGCTTGGTGACTTGACCGCTCCTATACGTCGGTATCTGTCTAATGGGTAGTTTCTAGCCTATGCTTTAGGTTGATACGCTTTGTCACCGACAACCTCAATCCACATCTTTCATCCGTCCGCGTTGCCATCCCCATGACCATGCGCATCATCTGCTAGTGTCCTCAATGACCACGCACACTTCGCCCTCGTTATCACCGTTACGTTAATGCTCAACAGCCTCTGCTCATGTCATGCTAACTTCAGTATAACTCTCGTAGCCAGAATCGCCAGGATGTTAGGAATATCCGCATCACGTCCCATGAAAAAGTCAATTGTGTCAACGAGATGTGGAGAATTATCTGCCTCTTTACAGTGTCTAGCGGGTGCGGTGATAGCTAAATCAACAAATTTGATGGCAAGGAGAGCAGAGCTGTGGTGCACACTCTTCATTTTGCAACATTTCACATAGCCGATCTCGTGCCAAAATCAACGTGGACGATTGGGTCATGAGTAATGATGACTTGGATGCATTCACTTGCCCTCTCCCGGTAGCTCAAAGCTGCCAACTTGGGAGAGGCAATGCGTGGCTGTGGATGCATTGCTTCATCATCGCCAGGAAACCTCTACTAACAGCTACTGCAATCGGCTATCTTTCGTGCGTGCTGGTGGTAGGTTGGTAGACCCACTTCCGTCTGGCTTAAGAATTCGCACCCTTTACTTGAAAGCACTACAAACCCATGAGTGGGCTACGCATTGCACCCGTTCGAGACATTGCAGTCACAATGGATAAATGCATAAGGAAGTGTGGGTGGGCGGACAGGTCTTGTTTGGTGGCCGGATTATCATTCAGTACAAGCAAAGTGAGATGTCGTGATAATGCACACTGTTAAAGCCACTTTAAGAGGTATCCAACAACACTGTTGGATTCAGTCCCGTGCATGGTGAAGATGCTTTTCTGCACCATTTCTTTCTACATTGTCAGGAGTTGATTACCATATCCAGAAAATATGTACGATGGGTTTGGCGTTCCTTAGCCTCCAAGTCCTCATTTCACTCGTTGTGAAGAATTGTAGACACAATAGCATAGTTGCTGGCACTTTATAGTGACAAGGAATTAGCCCTGTTGGGACTCTCGTGTGGTTGGGTGGTTGCCTGGTCATGTGGGTGGGTGGGTAGGTGAGTGGGTCGGGTGGGTGAGTGGGTCATTCAGCAGCACTCTGCGTGTGTGACAGCGCCTAATCACTGGAGCATGCAGAGTGCGGTCGGTGGTTAGATGTGAGACTTCGCAGTCAGCCAAAGCAAAGCACGACTTTAGGTGCAGACGCCTGCAGCAAATATGCTAGCTACTAGAAGGAATTAGCAGACCAAGTGACACTCCAATGATATGATTGCTGTTCAAATCAGAAAGCGCTTACGGCCGCCTCGTCTACGCTCAATAAAGTGTGTAGACACTGTAACCGAGAATTGAGAATTGTCGAGTTAGCGCACACTCCACTGACCGACCAGATGTTCAAGAGCAGTCTGTGGAAGTGATCAGATGGGGTTAGTGGGTGCAAAGCATGTACGACAACAACAGCAATCATTGCAAAGCGTGGAAGGTGTGGTAGAATGGGCAGCTTGACAATGGAATCGGCATGTCCAAGCACAACACACGCGCGCACGCACGCACGCACGCACGCACGCAATCAGTGAGAAAAAGGACGAAGTAGTGAAGGCGGATGGCATGCTGGTCTCTGCGACTACAGTGGGTAGAGGAGTGCGTTTACGACCGTGTGCGCACATGCACACGGAACCGACGTGCACAGTCTCTTCGTGTCCTTTTGTCTCGTTCGGTTGGTTGTCATTTCCGCATCAAGTGGAAGGCGTTACAGAGAGGCACGGAAATTTGTGCAACTTACAACGTGTGTTGACGGTAAAAGCGATGGCCTTGTACATGCCGTCGCAGAAATTCAACGCAGATCTTTATGTGTGTTTTCTTAAGGCAACTTCGAGTCGATGATGCGTGAGTGATGGTGAAATGGACGCTGTTGGCAACCTTCACACATTCTGTCCATGATTCAGCAGCAAATTCTTCTATCTTGACCACTGCTGTGAGATGTTAGCTCAGCTTGTCATCGAGCAGCGAAAGCAGTACCTGGTTGGGGACCCTTTCTACCACGATTTAAAACTTTGCGAGGATGATGGGGAGTACACCAGGAATATGCAACACTCCACAGGACAGGATTTCGATGCATACCACCAACCAGGATTACTAACTCTGTGGTCGTTCACCTTACTCCTAATTGTGGGCAGATCTCACGTCTTGCAGACAAACAAGCTCAGTCAACTGGTTGAACTTGCAATGGAGAAGCGCGAGAAAATCCATCTGACATCGCCACCTTAGCCATCAAGCAGATGGCTGAACCCCATGTATCCACGTCGGACACCCGCGCCACGTTCCAAGATCAAGTGAGCCACACTGTACCTTTCCCTGTCTACTTCCAAATGGCTCTCATTCATTTATGCGAGTCCGAGGCAAAGTTGAGGGATTCTCATGCAGTTTAGTCCTTGATTTGGGTGCAGCCAAATCAATCGTAAGCCCACGAGCTTTGCCAATCCTTCGCAGCATGATTTATGCCTGTCCTTCCTCAATAAAACTGCCCTCAGCAGAAGGGAGGAAGATGGCAGTAACAGAAGAGTTGTCGTTAAAATCGCCACAGCGAAAGAACTGTGGACAGTGCGATTAATTGTATGCCAAGAACTGGCTTGAGACGCGATACTTCATGTTGACGTCCTCCGTAACACCAAAGCAACGAATCAATGCATGCCTTTGTTGGACAAAAGCACAAGCATTTGTGGAGGAAAGTCGGAGGCTCAAATTACCCAATTGAGAACATTGATGACGAAATGCATTAACAGGCGAAGACGTAGCGTGGCGACTAGATACGCCTGAAAGAAGAAGGAAGAGTTAATATTGAATGATGCATTGAGTGGTGCGTGGCAAAGGGAGGAGTGAGGACTTGGATGGCTTCAGCGGTGAAAGGAAGGATGAGTACGGGTGGAGAGACAAGCAAGCAGGCGAATGAACGTATAAAAACGAATAAACAAAGAGATGCGATAGATGGAAGGTGAGCGTTTACATACAGGCAAGTGTATGGAAGGAAAGGAAATTCTTGAGCTGACCATCACCGCTCAGGCACATTTGACTGGGCATTGCCATTTTCTACGACGATGGTGGCTAAAAAACCCAGACTTTTGAAGAATCCGACGCGTAGCCTTAAAGAGAAGGACTCAAACGGAGACGTTTGGCTATGGGCAATATTTCCCAAGTGAAAAGGACCGAATAAATGTCCAAGCAACTCATGTCGCAAAGTAACACATCAGTCATTCAATCAATGCTTCCATCAACCACTAAGTGTAGACCCCACCATGTGAACCACCACCTGCATCGTTATTTGCAGTGTACAGCACTTTTATCCTTCAAGTGGGATGTAACCGAGCGTGACCAGTCGTAATCTTCAATGCACCACTACAACCAATTTCCCTTAAGGGGAGCGAATCCCATCAAAGCTGCACTCGATTTGTACACATCAATGTTGAAGAAGAAGAAGAAGTTGAACTCCTACAATCCTATTTCTGGCTATCCCTTCCGGACGCACCAACTCTGAAAATGACGTTAAAAGGCATTTTAGCTCAAGACAACATGCTGCGTTGCGATGCACCGCACGACATTTGTCCCTTCGATACTGGAGTTGTATGAGGTGCTGCTGCAGATGTCCAAAGGGATCAGCTACTTGCTTTGGACCGATGGCGGGGTGTATCAATTTTGGTTTACCAAACACCCACAACGTTGCATTTGAACAGTCTCACCTTTGGATTCCCAGGCAGTTCTACTGAGGACGAAAGTAAGATGCGGAGTCTGGTGGCAACTGTCTACAAATCCGCCTCAGAAGCTCGACAAGTGAGAAGAGGGCGGCTTTAACTATCTCACTCAAACACGCGAGATGGATCTTCTCCCATGATCAGCCGATATCATAATTTGGCCCTGGGGATTAATGCGGCATCCGAGACTCCCGGCGTATGCCTTTGCCCAAACACGAATTCATCCCACGTATTCAATCTCAGTTCTCACTTAAAAAGCTCAAATACGATCTTGAAGTGGTCATTATTGCCAACATTCGTGTGTGTGCTACTGATGTCAATCAATCTTTCCCTGTTTTGCTCGCCACCAGTTGTCACTACACCACTTGTGTCCCCTCAGTGACTCACCGATCAGCAGTGAAATCAGTTGGGTGAGTAGATATAGGCTCTGACTGTAGCTCCACTCAGCACACTGCTTCACTGACACCTCACCACCTGTCCCTTTTGACTGTCCACTAAATTTGTCTTGCTATCAACAAGCTCTTAGCATCTGCAATCACTTTATCGAACCTGACTATGTCGCATCTATCCAACTCCTACTAGCACCACCATCACCTTCAACTTCACCGACCCGTGTGTGAGCAAAACAGCTGGTTACGGATCGTGTTGATGCTTTCTTGTAAAGCTCCTGAGTGTGGTAGGGCTGAGAGCATTGAAAGCGTCCAGCCTACTGCACTGGCAATTTTGGCAGGGTTCGCCCACAAGTGCCTGCACAAACGGCATTTCCCCTGTAGTTAATCCCGACAGAGGAGTGAGCCCCTGCTTGCAGAATAGTCACCTAAATCAACGAGCACTTTCACTCCCACAATTCAGGCGTCCAGCCAACCAATAGCAACTAACCACCAGAGTTTTCCACATAATGTACATTGCAAAACGTTGTCAAGATTCTAATGAACTGGTTATTTATAAACAAAATCGCGAGCTCATCCACTGCAAATGAGAGCAGCTCCATTCTGCTCACCCGTCCAAGGTGCCTGAAGGGTTAAAAAATTCATCAGGCTGGCTTTGAGCAAGAGCAGTGGCTTGATGGATTCAAAACCGCTGAGTTCGGGTCTGAAAATTTGCATTGGTTGCTTGTACTACGCGTCACACCTTTGTGACACTAAACTCAAGCTTCTTTGCCACCACGTAAACGGATAGCCAAAATGTCGAGTGTGTCAAAATGTGAGAACTGGAGCCAAATGATACGACTTGAGTAAAATGTGTCTACTGGAAATGCAAAATCGCTACATGGGAAAGTGGCCTTTTAGATATGTGTGGATGGTACCTTAAAATGGGGTTGACATGGATTTCCTGTTGGATGATGTCGGTATCACTGCCATTCCAGCTTCCCTTTCCTTCTCTCAGGTCCAATGGAACGCCAGCTCAACGCGATGAAGACGTCAGTGCTGTTCTGTTCTGCTACCTGCACGAATTCCCACATCATGACTCGAAACAAATCATGCAGTCCATGCCAACTCCATCTACAAATACCATGCAAACACACCTAAAAGACCACTTTCTCGTGTTGCAATTTTGTTGTTCCAGCAAACTCTGTTTACTGAGATCATCCCATTTGGATCCACCGTAGCACCTGAACTGCCTATCCTCATATATATCGGTACACGCAGCTCCGTCTTGAGTGCCTATTCTACACCATTTTGCATGTCAACAATCGCTGTCACAATGAGGGAAGATGCCTTCTTGTGGTATGAGAGAGCCCAGAAGTCAGTGCAGCGCAGCGCAGAGCAGAGCAGAGCAGAGCAGAGAGGTGGGGTAGAGAACAACAGTTGCCCATGCCTATTCAGGCAGCACTGGCATTCTTGGCTGCAAGCGTTGTCAAGTCAGACATTGCTTCCGAGGTGTTGACGAGGCTGATGTCGAAGAATATTGGTGAGCGAGGAGCGCTAGCACGAGGTCACATCCACACTGTCTCTTCACCGTCATCATCACTGCAACCGGTGCCGCCGCGAGCAGACAGCTACACATGCCACTGCAGAGTTGAACAATCAGATTGATCACCACATCACCCACTGATGCTGGTGGCACTCTAGCCTCCTCTTTGCACTGCCCTATTCGCAGTATGTACTCGTTGGAATAAACGGTCACTTAAGTTGAAACGAGAAGCGTATCTCGTTTCGGAATCGTCGTCGTCCATCAAGGAGGAGGAAATGCGCCCTCAGAAGGAGCTCAATCCTCACTAGTGTGTGCTGCTCATCCAATCAACAGCAATGGAGAACGCCATCCACCTGCAGGTAGAGGAATCGGTAAAGTAAGCAAATGCAAATGCCTCACACACTTCCAAGCAGGTAGCGCACACCTGTCTGCTGAATGTAAGTGCGCTGAGCAGACAGCGTTTGTGCCGTGACTGAGTCGCCCTTAATTGCAAGATAGAAGCGCACTGTGATTGCATGCCTTGTGGACGGCACTTGTGAAGTGTCCTGATTCACAGTGGCTGTAGCTGGGAGACAACTTCCAAGCGTAGTGAGGCCACTCACCTGTGTACATTTCATGACAGCAAAGTCAGCAGTGGTGTGCCAGCCGATCCGACACTCTGGAACACCTGGTATATATATACCTAACTAAGTAGCACTCAGTGCTCAGTGCTAGGCGCGATTCGTTCGACGAACACGATTCTCACCACAGAACCGTCGTCACTTGCCTTCGAGGGAGAAGAGTGATCGCTAAGCCTCCTTAGACCTCATCACTCTGCTCCGTTCATTTCTTCACCAGTGAAGAGTGCTCGCTATCTGCTCTCACTCCACCCGTCACCACACCAAACCTGCTGGATGTTGACGAGGAGAACGACATCCTTCTATCGTTGCGATTTGAGCAGCGAATGCAGCACCGACATCTCCACCGCATGATATCTTGTTTCCAACGGGAAGAAATTGCTTCACAGTAGGGATTTAATAAGTTGCATGCACGTCAAGAGTCAAGAAGAGGAGATGAGAGCGCACAGTGCGTTCATCTGCCTGCCAAGCCATTCCATAGCCTGAAACAAGTCACCGTTGTGCTAGTAGTAAAAAGCGATCTCAAGAACTTCTCGACTGCCGGCCGGTAGAGTAACCGCTGCTAGAAGGGAGAAAGGCGCTCTCTGAAACGCCATAACCCTCATCACTGCATCTCGTTTATCGTGTTACCAATGAGAAGCGCTCATTGCATATTCTCATTCTACTCGTTGTAAGGACATTAAGACATCCATACCCTCCTTGGAACCCTCTTCCTTAATGAGGATCTAGTTCGTTGTCAAGTGTCATTAGCAAGCAATCATGGTGCGCCACGTTTGTTGCACAGTATGCTACTAGCATTTGGGCTACTGGAAGAGGGCAGCTGACTTGCTCTAGGCCTCTCGTGAACCACTCAAGCCCTCTAAGGCAGGCTGACAAGAGACACACGTCGAGCTTGTTGCAGGCTTGACTGACTGCAAGACCAAATCACAACATGCATTAATTAAGAAAACATTATTTTCACGCTTGGATTCGCCTCACCACGTCGAGGTATGGGCCCGATTAAAGCTCTTTGTTAGTCGGTGTGCCAGTCAGTCGTCCAACAATTCGGATGGTAGCTATTCAAATCGCAGTGTCGCTGACTGACTTGGTAGTAGATGATCGAGAGCGGGAGGTACGCACAGAACAGCCAAATAGTATGGGTGGTAAGCTTTTGGTGAACGTATGTGCTAAGCAGCCGATTCACCTGGAGCCACAGTCACTTCTAGTATTCACTTCGCCGTAGACATGGCCAATCATTTGGACTGCTGGAATTCTTACAGTCTCAGAGATCGTAGACACGGTGGTATAGTTGCTGGCACCTCGCCATGCCATGAGATTAGTCGTGTTAGGGCCTTTTAACAGTTGAATGATTACTTTGTCAGGTGAATGGGTGGGCTAACCAGGAGCACTTGACGTGTGTGTAGAACATGCTGAGCTCAAGCGGTGGTGTGGTGTGAGGCGTTATGGATAGGCTGGGCAAGGCAGGACTCCAGGTCGAGGTGGATGAGGTGAAAATTTAGCTACAGAAAGGAGCTAGAATGTCAAGTGTTATTGCACTGATGAAATGGTGCCCTGATCGGAGATTATTCACCGTGTCAGCAACTGTACCGCCTCGTCTGCGTCCAGTGGGGAGTAGATACAGCACCTCCGAGGGTTGACAACTCTAGATGCGGCTTACACCTCACAAGCTGAAGGTGTATCTTTCCTGAGGGTGGGCTTCCTTATACTCTGTTCTACCAGTTTTCAACATAGGCACTTTGGGTCAGCTAAAGGAGGCATCTTTGTAACTGCATCCACCCACGTTGCATTGCAGGACACCAATCATTCAAGAGCAATCCCACTACGACTGGCGAAACCATTCTCGATGTTAAACCAGAAACACGCAAGGCTGTAACAAATGCGAAAGTGTGGATCCCTCATGTCCCGTTCATTTCCTCCGTGGCTGCACATCACTCACGACAACTAACAGGTCCAGAGATGCTGATGTGGTCCATGCTAGAGGGTACTCCGCAGGCTATGCGCAGACCTACCCACTGTTTGCCTTCTAAGCTTATTCGGTCAGATCCTGCCATCTCCTTCAGATTTTCAGGACTACATTTGTCTACCTTCTGACCCATAGTCACTCACACACATTCGATTGACACCTAGTTAACTGAATCTGCTAATCGCCTTTCCCTCTTCCTCCAAATAGCCGATGCCGAAGTGTCCTCCACGCTGATCTGCATTGAATAGCACACCGTTCAGCAGCTCTTCCGCCTAGCATCAGCAGTGCAACACGACAAGGCACTGGAAATACACGGGAAGAGCTAAGTCACAGTGTCAATTCACACGTTTTCCCTTTGCTCAGCTAATGCACACGCTTCCAGCGCTCTCGACAAACCGACACACTGGTTGACGAGGTCCTGATCCCTCTTATACAACACCTCCTCAGCTGCAGCTAGTACGATGACTATTGCATCTTCCCCCACCACTCAATGAAGCAGCATAATTCCGCCGATGCAGAATGTTCCATGCCTGCTCCTAACCCACTCTTTGTAGTGGAATAAAAGCTATGGAGGAAAGTGTGGGAGAGAATGCGCGAATGCAATCACGAAAACCAGCAAGCTCACTAAGATGAGTGGTTAAAGAAGGCTTCAACTCCTCCTTAGTATTATGTTGAGCACGTCTGAGTGATGGAGGTTATGCTGTTGTCCAGAGCACCTTCTCTCGATGGCGAATGACGGCGATTCCGCAGCTAGACCGGTGCTCACTCCGCAGGATAGGTATTCCGATGCATACCACCAACCAGGATCACCAACTGTGTGGTCGTTGAGAAACGGCAGTGCGTGTTGGCGAACTCGGACCACAACTCGGTTCCTCCCATTGCACAACACCACAGGTGTACCTGCTGCCACGCATTTGCTCTCAGCGTGAATAGTTCGTGTCGTGAGTGCACAGCATCACGTCCGCCATAGCCCTCAACAATGCAAGCTTGTCTTCCTTTGGATGAAAGCAGCAAAGATGAGTGGGTGTGCGACCCCAACGTTCAAGTAAGGACAGTTAGCTGGTGGCATAGCTGACTTCACTGCATGAACGCGCGTCATCCATGGAGCGATGTTTTCAGTCCTCTCGTGACTCCTGTTGAAGTGTACTCCAACCGAGACTATAAAATGGGCCCAAGCACGGCGGCTAGATGTGAGAGAGGACGTGAGAGCTACATGGAGAGGCTGATTTCCATGCAAATGAATGTGTTGCGACTCACTGATTACCTCGAAGCCTTGCACGAACAGTCGTGGAAATGACGGTTTGTTTATGCATGGGTCACAATTGATGCGCCAGTTGCTATCCGTCTCGATATGCTTCATTTGAAAAGCAAGTGTCCTGTCAGAATGTCAATGAAGACGAATATTGAGAGAAGTTTACAACGTTGGCATACAAGTCGTTGTTCGTTTGGTATGATGCTCTGCAATTTGCTCTGCTTTGTGGGAGTCATGATCAGGGTGTTATCTCCAATGGTCGGTCAGTCCAATTTCGATGGTTGTCCTTGCGCCAAAGAAAATCCCAAAGAATCTACTTTTTCCTTGCCCAATTCCACTTGTCGATTTGATGAATTTCGCAAGCACTGTCTCATTTTTGTTCGAACAACAAACAAACAACAACAAACACACTGTCGCAAAATTCGTTTCACGCTACGGTGAAACAGAACACGACTTAGACAATGCCAATTTTCCTTTGTGCAATGGAGAGATGTTTCTTACCTTTCGACGAGAAGACTGCCACATGGGTTTGAATGCCTCTCTGATGCAGCGACTGTGGACGCACTATACTTAATCCCTGCAACTTGTAGTCAGATGGTCTCAGTCCTGCAGCTTACCTTTCTACAGTGTCGTTGATATCTTGTACGATGAGGCATTTGTAACAGGTTCTATTTTAATTATTAAAGTTATTTTCGCACTAAGCCAAATGGAATGATTCCTCTGAGTCAAATCAAAAGGCGCGTTCCGCCAGAAGTTGGAGTAAGCATAAGAGGGCACGATGATGAGGGTTATTCCTGCTTCGAGGACTTCTGACTGGCGGTGGGATATAGAGCTTCTAAGCCAAGGGAGAAGGCAGTTAGTCAGAAAGAGGAAAGTGCTTCATGCAGTTGGTGATGTGTTTTGGGAATCCAGAAGTGGAAATTGGGAGTCACCAGCCTTTCTTATTTGTGGAGCACACAGAAGTTACCTTCTTTCCTTGTGTCAATTCTGTTTGGAGTGAATGCCTTTTAAACGTGATTGAACTTGCCGGGACACGAATGCCCAATTTCAGGTCAGAGGGTAGAACATTAAGAATCGCCTCTGAGATCGGAAGATTGTACATTGCGTAGCAGGAACAAACAAGTGTTTACCCATTTCAGATAGGCGAGGAGGTAAGGCAGCACCATAGGAGACGAACAGGGATTTTGGCACATCTCACTCCACCGCATAAACACACGTCGTCGCTGAAGTGTACCCGAACCAGCACCATAGAGTGGGCTCGAGCACAGTGACTAGCAGTGAGAGGCGACAGGCGAGAGGAGTAGAGAGGCGGCTTTCTTTGTTGACGGGAATGCTATGAAGACTCGTCATCTTGTCAATTGAAACTTTGCATAGATTTCTCACTTGTTTGATTGAGCATAAATAAAGTCATTCACATGCGGTGTAGATACACTTCAGCGCTAATTCCCTAATTATGAAATCAGCGAAGAGGATGCTGGAGATGTCGATTTTGGTGCTAAGAGGAGAAAAGACGAAAGAGGGACTCAAGACTTGATATGATGTGTGTGGGAAAATAATTATGTTGGGTCTGGGAAGTACAGGCAAAGGCGTAGTAGACGATCAACATTCCACGTCCGAGAGGTTTTGCACTAGGCTTCACCCTATCCTATCCTATCCTACATTGATTGCTGAGGCGCAATGCAGTGAAGGTGACACATTCTCATCCTGGTCCCCTGCGCGTTAAAGTAGTCGCTTGGTATTTTGTGCTTTTCGCTTCATGTCTCTAGTCTGTGCTTCCTTCCAATTTTGAGGGAGTACTGCACAGAAACGATTCTTCGTGGCGTCTACGCACTGCTGCGTCTGCATCCTACTTATCATTGCTATGGTGAGGACAAAATCCCCACACATTGTTTTGGAGGTCTCGGAAGTTACTGTAACACAGAACACGGAGGTGGGGCGAGGACAATAGTTGTCCATGCCAAATCAGACATCACTGGTATCTCTGACTACCAATTTTGACAAATCGGGCAAATCAGCACCGAGATGGCAGAGACGATGACAAGAAAAGGCTCATGAGTGACGAGCGATAGTAGAAGGCCTAATGATCACTGCCATGCCTTAATGACCAACACAAGCAGATCTGATGTTTGACGACTGAGCCGCATCGTCCAATGGTTTTGATTGTGACCTAGGTGCTCCTTCGGGCTGGCATATTTGCAGTGTGAATTTGTCCACAAAAATGGTTCCTCTTTCAGCGTCGTCTTCGTCTCTCATCGAGGGAGAAGCGCATTCTCTCAAGGGGCAACACTCACACCAGTGTGACCCGTTCGCCAAATCATTAATGATGCAATAAGCCACCTGCCTCCACTCGCTTTGCTCCTTCCAGGGAGGGAATCAATGCCTCTCACATACTTTCCACCTGCTCGTTTTTGAGAAACGAAGGCCAGAATGGAACAGATGAATGCTGGATAACTATGACATATTGCAGAGAAACTGTTCGAAGTCAGGAATGGGAAAAGAGGCGAAAACAAGCAGCTTTATTCGCGAGTAGAGCAATCTGCCTGTCCATGTAAGTGAGCTGAGCTGGTAGTGTTTGTTTTGTGTCTGAGCCATCATTTGGTGCATAACAGAGGCACACCATGGACACATGCCATGGGAAGACCACTTGTGAACGGTCTTGGTCCACACTGGCTGACTTCACGTGCATCTTCTAGCTTCAAGCGCCACGTCAAATCTTGAACCAACACGATTCGGTGAGTTCTTGGCTGCAGACAAGGTTAAGTGGCTCACGTGGCCACAGCTCCATTACTTCGCTCTCATCTAGCTATCGTGAATTTTCAATCTTCACTGCTTCGCACTCAGTCGAATCCAACGAAACAGGCGGAGACCTTCGTTGGCAGGCACATTGCACTGAGCACTGCAGAAGGCACGGGAAGAGGGAAGACCGTCGATGCCTCGCCAACGATTCCACCCAAGGAGCAATCAGTGCGCAACCTAGTTACTTCCTTCCAAATCGCCAATCACCCGCCAAAAGCTCCATGGAATGCGAGCTTGGCACGGTAGAGACACAAGTTCTGTTCTCTTTCTTACACAAGTTTCCATACCACATGGCAAAATAAGCAATGTCTAAAAATTGGCCTCATTATTGGTGGAATTGTGACAAGCGTTGTGTGGAAGAGATGAAGAGGACCAGTTGACTAATGCTGTAGGTAGAATTGATTCATTTCGCGTGGGGCATGATACTTTAAACAACAGCTAGAAATTGGTTGTGTGTCTTCTTTTGGTAGGGCAAGTGAGTGTAATCAGTAAGCCAAATGGGATGCTAAGCAAAACCTTCCTCGTTGAGGGAAAATCCAATGGATACAGGCAAGTTCACACTCCCTCGCCCTCCCCTCTATTCATTATTGAAATGTGCAGTGCTTAAATTCGCAGCCCACCCACGTCTTGCCCATCGGCTGCCTCGCTTCTCAGCATCGTTCCCTCGACCACCTCTTCCACCATAGAAACGCTTTGGCATTCGATGGCACCAGCTGTTGCATGGGATCGTCAAAAGCACATCAGTGGTGGGCAAAACAAGGACCAATATGCAGTCATCAAGTCAGCCCTCAACTATGTCCTCAACTGCTGCATTTTACGACTGAAAGCGACTTGAACCATTTCCTTACGTCCTATTTCCCACTCGTGGCACAAAATTTGTTGTGGAAAGTGAAGTTCACCTTCTCTAACTTGATGGGATCCTACTAGACGCGTCATTAGTGAGGCTTGTCACGATCTACCAAGCACTAAACGAATTGCGTGATGCCAAGGAGGAAGGCATCTTGTGATAGCTGTGGACTGAGCGCAGAAGCCTAGCGTCCAAATCTCTACTTAAAACTCCTTTTATTTCTGGGAATGACTTGCCTCACAAACTGGCCCCCAAGGTCCTCATCACCATGTAAAGCCAAGTGTTTTGTAGACTTTTCCTAATTTCCACCGAATAGCCTATAACAACTGAAATCAAACCCTTCTACAATTGTTCAGCAGAGCGGATGAATCATAAGAGGCAATGCTTTTTGTGAAATGGAACCCTTTACACTTTTGCCCCATGATGCAATTCAAAAAGCCTGACGTCAGCGCACCACAGCACACACGCAGTAAGTGGTGCATTAAGAAGCTCTGAGGTGCTGCCCTGAACAGCAGTGGGCTATCAATCAAAGACTTGTTCCAAATCTTACCTCTGCCAGCAGGCGTAACCCATTTGACGCGCCAACTGGCATTTGTGTTACTCGACTGATCTACAGGCTTCACGTGTGAGGCCATCAAAGCAGTCATTTAATCGGCGTCAACCACCACGTCCCTTGTTGACTGGCAGACCAACAGTCCAATTAATGAAATGGCCATAACTTCGACGAACTGAGCGTAGAGCATGACTGTAGCTAGAGGTTAATCAGGTCTGTGTCAAGGTGCACAACCCTCAATGATATTCATAACCTCCTTATCAGGCAGAGGTGGCACTCTCAGTCTGGTTGCATCCGAGTTTGCTAATGTCCACATTAGTTGACAGGTCTACAAGTCAGCAGCATTGTTTCCATCATCATCACGTAGCCGTAATATGGGAATGGCAGTAATGTGTCTGGTAAATCTACCACCCGTCAACCTCCCATTCCCCTTCTCGTTTCCCTGTAGCATGACTGTGCAATTTTAAACAGAGCTTCCAATTACCTCTCATGCAACCATCAGTGGTATGAGTGGATGTGTGAGTAGGCGATGGCTTTGTCCATGCACAATTCATTAAATTTTAGATTAGCGGCACCAATCCAAAGAGTAGCGGACTTTTAGTGTTGGCTGCAATCAAGGCTAGCGACAAAACAATGCAGTCCTTATTACGAACAAATCAAGTGGCCACACACTAGCATGGAGACATCTCGCCTCTTCCCTCACTTTTGCATTCCAATGTGGAATATTCGAGTCCAACGCTGCCTCAAAGGCTCACTGAGTTTAATTACTCTTTAACTGCACATCAGTTGCTCCAGGTCTACGCATTGACCACATTCGATCACTTTCACCAACGAAGTGATCCAACCTTCTACTGCTTCAGCATTTGAATGGGGTTTCAAAAAGACATCAGTGACGGATCAAAATAAGGTGACTGGTTAGCCGGCGGATCAGCACGAACGCCACCAATTGCTGCATTGTCCACCACTTCTGCCAGTGCGTGAAACCAAAAGTTTAGTTTTTACTAAAAGCAGCTTGTCTGAATGCAAGAAAGGGAGACGGTGGAGCCCACTGGATTAGCCGTTCAGTGAAGTCAGGTTCATGCTTTATTCACGTCACGAGTAGCGTTGTTGGTTGGAGGGACAGTGAGTAGATTGGTCAGGCATTGGCCTCGATCTCACCTCACTGCAGTGATCCACCCTCTACTAAACAATTAGCACACAGTAGCCCAGCTAAACGAGAGTAAAATAATAGTACTCTCCTCCAACAACAGAAGCTTGTGGCACTTTATCGCAAGAACCTCATTTAAAAGCAGGAAAACAAAAGAGGTCAGCACACCTTAATGCCTACACAGTCAGTCAGCCACCCAAATAGTTGAAAACCACAAACACCTAATTTCACTTCGCTGCCACTTCTGTCCTGAGTCGCGCATCCTTGTCGTAATTGTTGTTGGGTGGTGGAGCGCAGATACTAACTGCATCTGATTCGAGAGGGCAAACTCCCTCACGGAAACGCATAAACGTTGCTAATTTTACCTCATTCTCCACGGATATTTGACACATGTTGGAAAAGATAGACATGGGAGAACAGATGGCTGGGTCCTCATCATCTCCATCACATAAATAAGCCAAGTCTCCATGACAAATGCGAGAATCGACGGTGCGGGATTTCTTCCAAGAAGCAGAACAGAGCCGGCGTCTTCACCGTGCTGACCTGGAGCTTCACTGGTCCGGAGAGAAGAGGCGAGGAATGGTGCTGCCAGTGCCACCGACCTCTTCGAGACTGGCAGCGCGAGCCAACTTCGTTTCTTCCAATTGTTGGTTTCGGTCACTTGCGTGGCATTCTTGTACTAGCCCGTTGGCTGTACTCCGGCCCATGCCAGCGGCCCCAAGTCCCTCTGTTTCCGGAACATGTGTATTCTACCCCAGAATTCTGTCTCCTTTCACCTTACTGGAAGTCTTGGGACGCTACAGACACCTTATCAGGGCAAGGGTACTGCTCCATTAGGGTTGATGGGAGGTTAGTTGATGGGCTTGTCAACTGCTTAACAACTTTAATTCTAGACAATTAGAACTTGACATCCATTCCCACATGAATACCTACAAAGCCGGCTGTCCAGCCCAGCCGGCCAACTGGCTGGCTGGCTGGCTGACTGGCTTGTGATTCGTTGAAGACATAAAAATGCATTTGTCCGTCAAATGAAGTGAGTGAGGAGCAACAACTGAGTCATGAACACACACAACACTCGGCTTGCCAGACACCTACCGAAATGATCGCACTGCAGATCTGCCGGTCAATGTAGGAGCCAAAAATTGGGCAGTATTAGCCTATTGCAAGCAAAAATGAAGAAGTTCGAATGACATAGATGACATTCTCATGCCATGTTTGGCATGGGATCATCCACTTGTCAATGGTGTCAGCTATACTGCGAGGGCACCATCTTTGCCATTCAGTCATTTGTGCTTGAGCTCGCGATCAGTTACTTCAATGCTATCCATGAGTCTCTCACCAACTAACAGACAATCGGTTCCATGGTCTGGTCATGTGCCCGACAAACTGACTGCAGCTCCACGTCAATCAGGCGATTGCCACACCGCTTAGTCAGAGTGTCAACACTTACGTTACTCGGCAGTGCAATGGGTTTGTTAGGGTCTCATACAGCCTGCTGTTGAGCCACGCAATTTGTAGAATGCCTGACTAGCCGACGCAACTAACGAACTGGCCATCCACCCGACCAACAGCTAGCAGTTGTGTCACTGGGTGGATGTTCGCTGGGGTGCGTAGAATTACGAATTCGAGCAGCGGTTACTCCACTGACAAACGATCATGAAGTTCCTTAGATTGGATACTACTGCCAATGCAACGCTGACTTGTTTTAGGACATGCAATGGCTTAACAGACACATGAACACATCGTGGGCCCTCGTCTCCTCTTCTTGACTCTAGACGTCTATCTATACCAGGTATGCCAGCATGGCGAATCGACTGGCACACCGCTGTTGAATTTGCTGTCATGAAATGCACACAGGTGAGTGGCCTTACTACGCCTGGAAGTTGTCTCCCAGCTACAGCCATTGTGAATCAAGACACTTCACAAATGCCGTCCACAAGGCATGCAATCACAGTGCGCTTCTGTCTTGCAATTAAGGGCGACTCAGTCACGGCACAAACGCTGTCTGCTCAGCGCACTTACATTCAGCAGACAGGTGTGCGCTACCTGCTTGGAAGTGTGTGAGGCATTTGCATTTGCTTACTTTACCGATTCCTCTACCTGCAGGTGGATGGCGTTCTCCATCGCTGCTGATTGGATGAGCAGCACACACTAGCGAGGATTGAGCTTATTTTAGGCTTATTTTAGGCTTGCTAAGATTGTGGGAGAGATACACAAATGAGTGCTTTTCAGAATACAATTTTGGTGCCAGCTTTTCACCCAACACGAGTTGCAGGTGATGCCAGTTACAGGCAGTGCTACAAGATTTGCATGGCGGGACCTCCACAGCATTGGTGCCAACTGCTATAATGGATATTCGCTCTTCACCGCTTCACTAATGCTGGTTCTACTGCAGAATTGATGGTTCTGCCTAATGACTTATCATCAATCACCTATAGAGGGCTTACTGAGAATCCAGCTTAGTACGGTAAAGCTACCAACTCGTAAGTAGAGGTGGACCGAGTTATAGTAACTGGCACTCGGAGGAGTGGTCCTGTAGTATGTAGTGCCTAAGACAAAATAACGTCCTTACTACCTGCTGAACCGCTGTTAGCGGCAGAGAGGGAACCACAAATGTGGAAGCGTTGAACGAAGTCATCACTGGATGACAGAAGGGATCGCGCATTATGCAGTGTTTGCGGCGCCTGCACCAATGCTTTGCCATAACTTGTCAACTCCTGAACCCTAAGCGTAGTGGGTAAGCAGAAGGCCATAGTCGGTGGGTATCTAAGTAATAGCCAGGGAGATGATGAGGCCTCCGATTAAGTCAGTGTGTTGGAGTGCATTCCACCAAGCATTTTCACAGCAGTTGGTTGACATTGCCCATTGTAAGGTAAATAGTGCACTTCAATTGAACGTCTGCTTGAAGCACAACAATCAGAAGTGAGTGATCGCTCGAGTCTCTACATCGTCTAGTGATTTGAAATAAAATTGAAAGCAAGGAGCACTGCATAGAAACTATCCTTTGTAGCGTTTGTGTAATGACGTTTCCATCCTGGTTGTCGTTGCAATAATGATGACACAATCCTTTCACATTGTTTTGGATGTCCTTTAGGTGACTTATACACGGGCTACGCAGATAAGAAGATAACAGCCGTTGTCCATGGCAAATCAGGCACCACTGGCGTCCCTGTGTGCGGAATTTGACCAATTGGGCATTATTGCATTGAGGATGGCGAGAGTGATGACAGTTGAAGACTCGTGAGTGACGAGTGCTAGTACAAGGCCTCATTACCACTTCGATGGCTCAACGACGATCGCAAACGAATCTGATGTTTGATGACTGGACCGCTCCTTCACGTCGGCATGTTTGCAGCGCGTATTTGTCTAAGAAGTAGTTCCTCTTTTGAAATCGTCATCATCTCCCATTGAGAGAGAAGCGCATTCACTAAACAAGCACAACCCTCAACGTTGCGCCCTGTTCATCAAATTACCAGTGATGGATTAGGCTACCTACTACCTGCGCTCCCTCTACTAGCTCCAGGGAGGGTATCGACGCCTCTTACTTGCCCTTCACTCACTTATTTTAAGGGAATGAGAGCCAAACTGGAACAGATAAATGCTGGCTAATTATAACATATTTGAAAGGAACTGTTAGAAGTCAAGTCTGGGTGAGGACCGAAATTTAGCGACTTTAGTCGTGAGTAGCGCAATCAACCTGTCCAAGTAAGTGAGCTAAGCTAACGTTGTTTTGGTTCGCATCTGAGCCTCCATTTGGTTCAAAGCAGAGGCACATCATAGTAGCATACCCTGAGGAGGCCACTTGTGAACGGCCTTGATCCACACTGGCTGGGAAATAGCTTCAAGCACCGTGCTTAATCTTCAGCCACCACGAGTTGGAAGAGATCTTTGCTGGGACAAGGGTGCATGGCTCACGTGGCGACAATTCCACTACTTCTCTGTCATCTTGCTATCGTGGATATTCCAGTTCCACTGTTCCTCACTCAATCGAATGCAACAGCTAGGCAAAGACCTTCGTTAACACACTGCACTGAGCATTGCAGAAGGCACGAGGTAGGAGAAGACTGACGGTGTCTTGTCAACGATTCTGCCCAAGGATTTGTCAGCTAAAACGCAAGTGTTAGCAGTTCTTTGTTCCCACTAGCCATTGCACTTGATGGAGATCATCACCCGCAAAAGTCTGCTGGTGTTCCATTAACCAGAAAAATCCGCTCTCATCATCGGTCAGCGTCCACTTCTCATGCAAACCTTCCTGTAAAATATGGCCTTGGTTCAATACAAAGCCAAGAATGGGGCACGAACACATTCTATATGCCCTCCCTGTGGTTGATTTTGCCGCCTCGAATGACAATATATTCAATGGGTGCAGCAAGAAGTAGACACCGACAACATCGAATTAAGACGGAATTTAATGGAGCCATTCGCAAGCACATTGGTTATTTTATCCACGTCAGTGACTTTGAAGGGAGCAAAACTCGAGTGACAGTTGCAGAATTACGGGTGAAGCAAAAGATGAAGAAGGAGATGATGGCTATGGAGCTAAGCATGATAATAGTCATACAGTCTATGATGACAAGGTCTTTGAGTCATGCGAGAATGGAGAAGGAGAAGAGGAAGAAGAAGAAGAAGAAGAAGAAGAAGAAGAAGAAGGAGACGTGCACGATGATGGAGAAGTGAAGGATGGTGATGACAATGATGCTTTGTGTGCGATTATAAAAGAGAGTTGGATAAATACACGCCGCTGCATGGAGCTTGGGGGACTAATTAGACGAGGATTAGAAGATGACGATGGCATCGGTTAGGAATGCGATGAAGAATATGACATGGATGACAATGAGGATGGACCTGAGCACGATGGACATGGAGTGCACGGGGAACGCAAAGAGGCTGATGATGAGGACGAAGGCAAGGATGGTGGATGTAGGCATAAGGAGGAGCATGAAGCAGAGATGGCCGAGCATGATGAAGATGCCGACAAACAGGAGTATGCTGAGTACAAAGAGCTCTACGACATAGATTATGCCGAATGATGAGGATGTGCCAATGTGGATGGTAGACAGAGGCAGGACGAAGGCGGGGAGAACAATGGTCACGTGAGTGGAGAAGACGTGGAGGAAGATGGGTGCGGTCATGACGAAGGCGGAGTGCACGAGGAACACAGCAAGGCCTATGCGTTGCGTACGAGTACAAGGAATATTTGGACAGGTACGATGTGTCAGGGACAGGTGAAATGGTGGATATCTCCCCATCAGCCCAACTGCCAAGTGTATCACCTGTTCCCTCACCCCCTTCAATTCGAATTTGCTTGCGAGCATTGTCATCGCATTATTTTCGTCCAAAGTCTAAAAATAATAACAAAACAACCTTCATGTACAGGTTCGGATAGGTTGTAATGAAGCACTGTAGAAACTAGGATGAAAGGCCTGTCAAAGTGGGAGGAGAGGTCGTGAGCACATCCACGAGGTCAGCGTTTTGAGTAGCGTCAAGGCAGCTGTGCTGATAATAACTAGTGAAAAGCTGGATCGACTATTTATTTACCAACTTATCCATCACGTTTGCTCCCAGCATCTATCAATCCACTCCATTTCCCATCTTACTATCCTCCATGCATTCCTCTGTACGTTGATCCAGTGGATAAAAGTACAACATGAGGCACTTTGACACGACCATTTTTGGCACATTCGCCGTGATGATGGTCGATCCACCATGAAACTGCCATACGGCACAAAGTCCGACGATGAGATGCGGAAGATAGACATTTCCTATCTGCGAAATAATGGACACATATTTCTTTGGGTCACTGGACGTTAAGGCTTTGTAGGAAGTTGGTTGATTAGATGAAAGCTGAATGCAACTGAATCGTGAATGGTCTTGGTTGGGTCGGAGCGAAGTCTTTCAATGCTACTATCAATAAACTCCTCATGCCTAACAGCAAAACTCAATCCTCATTATATAATTTTAAATCCAAAAACAGCCAACGTAAATGGCATCATTGAATTTCTTCCCGACTTGTCAGTTGCTGGAGGACCTCCCTAATGTCGCTTTTCGCCCCATGTTTAGCAGTATTTCCCACTCACAACCATCAGTGAGTGAAAAGATTTCTCAACGCCCACGCATCTGCTGTTTACCTCTTTAGAATTATAATAGAAAAACCCTATAGCGCGAAGCAATGTGCACGCCCGTTGCAACAACTCTGTCGTTCACTTGGAGAGTACGGGTGATGTCGAGGGGAGAAAGGTGTATTCCACTGACCTCGCCTCGCCACAGGTTAAGCAACAAGGGCAAGCTCAAGTGACTCCTTTTGGAGACCCTATATCGAATGTGCCTCCTTCCTCACTGCGGCTGTTCCGCTCCCGAAACCCTGTCTACTTATGAGCTTATCAGTAGCAAATCGTCAAGGTTAATTAAGATCAGTCCTTTGCAAATCGAAAGGAAGCGCAGAGGCATTGCTTCAATTGCTCCAGTCTAACTTATCATAAGCAAATGTGTTGTGCTAAAAGTGTAAACGAGTGACTCAGGAGGAGTGTGCATGAATGAGATTTGATTTTCATATTACACGTTGATTCCTTGGTGAGGCGCAAACTAGCGTCGAGTCCGCGATTTACAATCGTCTGTGATCAAGAAGAACACACAATGCGATGAATGAGGCTAAGTACAACTGCACATCCACATTAATCGAAGTTATTGCTGAGTCGTCTACCGTCCTTAAGCGCAGAGCATTTAGGAAGACATTTGGAGCTTGTGCGTCTCTCTGTCCGATGCCTTAGCTGCTATCCTCGTCCCTTCATCTGTCTGCCTGGGTGATGCCCTACGCCGCCAAATCAATCGCATAGCCATGCACTCCACACCCTGCCGTAACAAGACGTAGTGGAGCAACTAGCAAATAGATGTAATTGTGCATTCACATGCGGCAAAAGAACAGCAATTGCAACAGCAGTGATAGTGTTCCTTATGTGTCTTCGTAGACGCTTGCGCCACTAAAATGGGGAAAGAAATGTTTAAGCAGTAACTTCTACTTGCTAAAAATACGCCAAATTCGAATGTTTATTTGTTTCATCGTACGCACGTCGGTGTAATTGGCTAGTTTGGTCGGCGAAGCTCGTAAGCGGTGTGCATGTTGAGTCTACTGGTTTCCATTATAGGCGCTTCACTTGCCGTAAAGACTAGGAGATATAGTGAGGATTGGGTCATGTTTTGTTAGCTTTATTTTGCCAATCGTTGTTTCGTTCTTCAAGTGTCGCTTAGCTCTCTTTATACGCTTATATTGCAGTGTAGACGCAGAAGCCCCACAATGTGACTGTTGAGACGTTTTGCTTTCCAAATATACTACCCACTCATGCGATTATTTGCTGTTTTCCTATTAGCTTTAGTTGACCATGTATAAGTGAATCCTTTAAGTGTTGATGGCCTTCCTTTGTGCTCCTGATCGCTGAGGTGCACGCAAGTGCTTCAGAATGTAGCTGCTGAGACGTCTTGTTTTCCAAACGCTGGGTCTAATTGCGTTCATTTATTGCTGTGCGATGCCGTAGGTGATAGTGTAAGGTTATTTGGGCAATTTGTTAGCCGTTTTCTCTTTAATGAGGCTGGACCTTGATTAATGAGGAGTAGTTTTTGTGGAGGAGAGTGTTGGCTGTACCAAGTGCTTGACACCTGCTCATTATTTTCGCCAATAGGTGTTCATTATATGCCTTTCCTTTATCCACATATTCGCTAGATTCGACATTGAAGGAGGGGGAGGAGGGAGAGTTTCAATTCCTGCCAAAGGTTTCTGTTTGTTAGTAAGAATGGAGACATTATGAGGCGGCAATGAGTGCGAATCTCACCTTTGCCATCGCTTGGCAAACTTCTCAGGTAAGATTGGATCGCAATCAGTGAGTTGTTGGTGTATTTTCTGTGCAGCGGTGGGTTCGATGTGGGTTCTTGTTTGGGTGTAGAGATGCTTTTGGCATTCATGCGTAGGTCCTTTCGCGTGTTGGTGTGGCATAAGGTGTGTTAGTTTCGGTTAATAGTTGTCGTTGTTGTTGTTGTTGTTGCCGTCATTAGATCTTCTAAATGTCGGTTGGCTTCCCTTCTACTTCTACATGCGCGTTTACAGGCAAGGGCCACCTAGTGTGACTATTGGGTGGTTTTGTTTTCCAACCACGAGGCCTACTCACGTTCATGTTCCACTGTATAATGCTTGAGGTGGGAAGTTGAGATTGTTTTGGCAATTCGTCATTTGGTTCGCTCACCTAATGACGATGGATTAGGACTAGGGAGGCATAATTTTGTTAAGATATACTTTAATCTTACTAAGCACTTGGTGTCTATTCGCTACTTTCTTGCTACTAGGTATTCTTTTCATTGCATGTCCCATTATTGTTTCCACTTTTATCCGTTTCTTTTCCCTTATATGTTTACATGCTAGAATAGATGTTGGAGAGGTGGGTGCGGTTCGTGTGAGGACTGCTCCTTCTTCTTTGCCTTCGTCTTTGCCTTCGTCGCCTTCTTTTACCAAGAATGGAGGCAAGGCATTGTCTGGCGGCAATGGGTGCGGCTATCGCCTTCGCTATCAATTCACGCGTTCCTGGGTTAAGATTGGCTTGCTGTAAATAAGCTGTTGCTGTCTTTTCTGTGCAGCTATACATGGGATGCGAGTGCTTGTTTTGGGTGGGGGCGATGGCGGTACTCATGGACCGACTTGGTGAGGACGGTTATTGCTTGTGTTGATGTGATCACTGCGGGAGGTGTTGTGTAGGGCCTCGATGAGATAGCTTGGTTGTGGGGAGGGGATTCAGCTTTGACGACGTGAGTTAGTGTTGTGTGAGTGGGGTGATGGCGGAATTGGAGGAAGGTGTGCCCGCGAGGAGGTCTTTGCGTGGCCACGTAGACTGCATCCTGTAGCAAACCGGTAGGGTGGTGTGTGTTGAGGCACTCTCTTCCTCCCTCGGTGGTTGTGTTTGCGGGCGTTGGTCCCTTGGCGCATTGAACGTTTGCGCCGCATCGGCTTCTGCACTTTTTTACTTTTCTCCTTTTCGGGCACTGCGGGAGCTCATCGTGTCGCTGGTGGTGGCGGTGGTGACAATTGATGAGTGTGTACTTGTGGAATGGTGGACGCTGTGCGATTGTGGAGTTACTCCCCGAGGAGTCGTCTCCGTGTTGGTGATGCATGCGTGCATTCTGTACTCATTCATTCTTTTCAATTCAATCCATCCACCCAGACATCCCACATCCATCTATCCTGGTACGCATACACTCTGCTATTTTATTGAAGTATCACCTATTGGAAAAGCGAGGTCGAATAAATCCTATGTAGCTCAGCTCCTTTTCTGTGGTGTTAGCTGGCCGAGACTCGTAATTCATACTTCAATGCAGAGTTTGGTTCGGCTCACAATCTGTGCATAATTTTTCTTTGATCAGTGCATAAATCCTTTTAGCTAGATGACCACTGTTGCACATTCACACCGAAACCATAAATTTTGGAACAGAACCGCCTAGTCACATACATACGGCGGTGGAAGAGCATGAAACCTTTCGAGCCATCAGTGGCGGTGAGCTTGCGAACCACCTGGCTCGCATCGTGGCCAACCCATCTATCGCTGGATTCGATTGTAGACGTCAAGCAATCTGAGAGGATGGTGCAGACGCCTCAGCTGCCGGGAGATGAGAAATACGCTGGTCTCCACTCACGTACAGCAAGTTGTAAGCAGAAAATACCTTTTTTTGTGCACTACAAGGGTTCTATGCAATTGGTGTTCTGATTGCGACTTTTGTGCCACAGAGCTGACGAGGCCTCACGTATGTCTCAGAAGCATCACTGTAGGTATCGCTTATTAGAAAATGAAATCGGTCCACCACGGGGAAGTACAAACGGTTGGCTGATCATGTCGCCAACGCTATGAATATGGAGCAGGAGGAAAGCACGGCAAGTTGTCCAAGGGTCCCAATGGGGCTTATCCTTTGCCACGGCAAGGTGGCAGCAGCGTGGCTTGCAATCCACCACCACCACCGCCACCGCCTAACCGGTCGTCGAGAAACAGTCCGTCTAGACTGACAGTGCTTCCATTTAGAGGTGATGGCTACGTGTCCATAGTAGGAGGACGGTTTCAGCATCTCTTCAGTTCTACTTATTTCAAAAGGGTCTATTTGCATGCACCTCTAATCGAGAAGTCAAATTGGTCCTATCAGCGTTGAGTGCTCAAGACCACGACTGTGACAGAACACTTCGGCCTTGCTGTAGTTAGAAGTCTGAAGTCAACCAAAAATCACAGCAAGCACTGGCAATGCACTTGGTCTTCCACCGCTGTCTGCAAGTCGACATGGGTAAAGGACCGTTGAGCCACAGATCGTGCTACACCCACTAGACCAATCCCTTATCCTAGGCGGTGGAAATGCACTTGCAACCTAATCAACATGCCCCACCCCTTCCTCTTCTCCCCTCCTCCACTTCCCTCCCCTTCCCATCCTGCCACCCATTCTTACAAGCCAACTCCTCGTACTTTGAAACACTTTACTTGATTATCTACGTACCACTATCATTGGGTGGTGGATAGATAGGTGGGAAAGAGCATAAGGTGGGTGGTGGGTCTCCGGTGTAGCCGCAGCAGTCAGGCTTCACGGTGAGGTCGTAGGAGCACTGCACTGCAATTAGCCAGTCGTCGCCATACTCCCTGTGCCCTTCGACAGCCAACTGGTCTGCACAACATTTCTGCTTGCGTGCGTGCGTGCGTGCGTGCGTGCGTGCGTGCGTGGGCTTCGCGTTGATCAAGTTGAGCAACGCATTCAACTTGTTTGTATGGTCGTGCGTGCGTGTGGGGGTGCGCTGCATTCGTGGGCACCGTAGTCAACTGTAGGTGTGCCCACTTTGCTAATATATCTGCTGCCTAGCGATCTCAGAGGTACGGATTGTGATACGGAGGCGCGCCACTGGAGCTCAGCTGGAGTAGAGGCGAGAAGGCCTGACCACCATGGACGGACGCTGGCGTCAAGCTCAGTGGAGTGGGACTCGACTAGCTTCGCGGTATCACCTCTTCCTGACGAGGATGTTGCACTGGCCACTGGTGCCGCGGGTCCTCACGCCGACTCATATGAGCCGCGCTGACTCCTTCCCTTGCCCCCTATGCCTCTTCATCCTCCCCCTGCCCCTCCTCCTCTATCCACAGTGTTGGTGTTTACCGAGCGATGTGTGGCTGAATAATTTCAGTCCAGTCCAGTCCAGTCCAGTCCATTGACTAACACTCGCACCAGTCAAAGGTGGCAGCTCACTAGACCGTGGTTGCACAGCAGCAGCAGCACCACCACCACCACCACCACCAGCAGCAGGGTATTGTCCTCGCACGCATACTCGCTTCTTCAAAGCCACTCCCTCCCACTCATTCTGCATTGCAGTACGCACTTCATTGCTCTCCACAGTTGCAACAGCAAATGCACACACTCGACTCGGCTCAGATGCTCGCCAGCTCTTGGCCCATCCACAACAGTAAAACAGGATCAGATATGCCAATCAATCAAACGAAAGCGCTAGCTGCAGCCATGGCGACGACAATTAAAAGTGAGGCATTAATCGGCTGGAAAGAGTAACACTTTAAAAACACATGCAATTCAATTATAATTTACTGCTTATTTTGTACAGCAACATTAGTATGTCAGTATTGTCATATGCAGCAATACATATTTTGACCATATATGCATAAAGTTAGGTATTTACATTTGACCGAGGCTGTAATGTGCACGCTTAGAGCTGTTTCAGCTACTTGGAAGAGACTGCACCGCTAAGATGAGGTCATTTTATTACAAAATGTTCATTCGCTATCTTGCAGTGGCTCACTGGAAGGAACGCCAATCCTGACTACTCACGGCACATTGGAAAGCATTACGTGAGAGGGATGTTATGAATGAATCCAGTCATCAGTCATCAGACCTGTCTGCATTCACCATTAGGCTAGGCCATGGCAGTTTTCCTGTGTTGTGGGGTTGGGGAGACCAGTGGTGCAGTTTGTTGCGCGCGAGGGAACGTGCTTCCTGGCCATTGCTGCGCCTCGCTGCGCTCTGCTACGACACTTCTCCCAAATCGACCGCACATCTCACATGACTTCCTTTTTGGCTACCAAGACGCTTAAGAAAATAAGAAGGCTTAACGATGTGATAAAGGAAACAAGCGGTTTCGATGTTGAGGTCAGCCTGCTCAATGCCGCCTGTCGATGGTTTAGCCAGCCACTCCTCTTCCTCCATTCTCGCCTGATTGTTGAACAATCGCGCCAATTTAGCCTGTCCGCGCCATTACGTTGACGACTTCATGCAGAGCTTGGAACACTGGAATGTCGGAGCAGCAGATGTTGAAGAGGCGAGGCGAGGAGAGGCGAGGAGAGGCGAGGAGAGGCGAGGAGAAATGCGAGAATGGAGCGGCACTCGAGGCATGTGCATGTCCATCGATTTCGCTCATTTGAGCAAGTATTTCAGTGTAGCATCCATTCAGTTCAGTGGCGAATTTCTTAGCTCATAACCCACTGCACCAATACTGTTGATGAGTGATTGGCTAGATCAGCAAAGCCGAGGTGATCCCACCACCCACACCCACACCCCCCACCCGCACTCACTCACTCACTTGCACAACCAAAGCACCTATGCTTGTCTCACCACCGTCTACCTGATCTTGCCCGCATAGAAGAGAAGAAGAAGGTAGTGGCGTGACAAGTGACCTGCTTTAATGATGCAATCATGCTATGGGGTGTGAGGAAGGGGAAACAAAAGAGGGTGGGTGGGGTGGTTAGGGTGGTGCGGGGTGAGGTAGGGTGGGTGGTCCCTAACTGCTGAGACAGCAGAATAGACGCCAGCATCCTCTGCGTCTCCTTCTCACACCGGCCCGACGTAGAGGCTCTACAACAGTCAATGCAAGACGAGGACAAGGAGGAGAAGGAAGAGGAGGAGGAGGAGGAGGAGGAGGAGGAGGAGGAGGAGAATGGAGGGTACATTAGAAGAAGGCGAGTGTTTGAGGGAGGCCAACTTACGGTGGTATTGAGCAGCCCAGTCTCGCCACCAGCGCTCAGCTAGAAGAAGGAAAATACCATGTCGATGCAGACAATGCATACAAATTCGACGAGTTAAGTAAATTGACAGCAACGATCACACTTCAGCTAGCTGCCCGGGTAATGCAAAGAAGTGACCTAGGAGGTGTGTGCCACAGTCCTACTGCCTGACTAATCACCTTGTCCAGTCTGCAAGACACCATCTGCACCATCTGCACCATCTGATTGAGCACAAGAGCATGAAGCGTGTCTTGAGCTAGAGCTGCTATGCAACACCCACAATACAATGTTAGTAGAGGGAAAAGAAGACAGCAGCAGCAGCAGCAGGAGGAGGAGGACTCACTTGAATCGGTGCGCACATACACGGCCTTAGTGGTCGGTGCAACCTCCTCGTCAGGAAGAGGTGTAACCGCGAAGCTAGTCGCGTCGCGCTCCACTGAGCTTGACACCTGCCTCTCCCCACGGTGAGCGGGCCTCCTTGCCTGTACTCCAACTGAGCGCCGGTGGCGCTGTCCCACTCCGCTTTGCCTCCTCGTCACATCTACAAGGCAGCACATTTGTTAGCACAATGGCACACCTACAGTCGAACACAGTGCCCACGAACGCGGCACATCCCCACGCGTAGCACCACGAGAGTAGGCTGATTGTGCCGCTCGAACTGAGCAGCACAAAGCCCCAATACGCCAACAAGAAAGTTGCGTAGACACCTTCTCGCTCTAACAGTAGCATGATACGCAAAACACGGAATTATGAAGACGGCGACGATGCGGCTGACTTATCGATCGGAGGATCGAAGATGACGATTTCAAATTCACGTGCATGTGTGCATGCGTGCGTGCGTGCCTGCGTGTGTGAGTGTGGCGGCAGTGTCTAGGGTCGTGGTGAGGCTTCGTAGGCCATGTCGGCAACGAGAGGCTTGGGGACCAAATGGCTGCATTGAATGCAGGCAAATTGTTGCAAACCCAGTGGTGACATGTGATCCAGTCAACAAATTACATGTTTAATCATGCTTCTACTGTGTTTGTCGTAAGGTGAGGCTTTGAAGATCATCAAGGCGTGTCTGCACTTAAAAGCAGAACTTGGAAGGTCTGTTTGGATCATTACACATGCTATCACAATGAAGGGATTGGCAGTAAACTTATGGTGATGGTGGTGGTGGTGGTGGTGTATTAGTTGCAATCGTCGGCAAATTTTTCGTTTCGATGTAGGATAATGGGGTGTGGAGAGACGAGGTCCCATGCTGACATGCTCGCAAGAGTGACAGCATAAAGATGCGATTCGTGGCCTTATCGATGTCTGGGGCTAAGTGACCACGTCTCGCAGATTTAGCCTTCTCACATGCACTTATTATTATTAGGGGATCCAAAGCATTCAGATGATTCTGTGCAAAACGTAATTGCGTTGACTTGAGCGTTCTCCCATTGTGACGCTTGACACAAGTTGCAGCGTTTGCACTCGGGTTGGTGGAATATGAAGCAAATGCGGGCCATGGCAGATGAGTGTGTGTGGGGAGGCGTAGGCTAACACTGATGCCTCAACTATGTAAACCCGCACTTTGTGCACCCTCAGACACAGTGAAACGCACAGGTAGACCCTCCTGCTCTGCAACTCGTTGACGCTGATTTCGTTTGTGCATCGCATAAGAACATTTGCCTTGGTTTATAGATGCTTCGAATGTACTGCTGATTCTCTCATCTATCCCTACACAGTACTTTTTCCTTTGCATTTTTAATCCTTTAATTTAACTCAAACGACAAAGTGTTTGGTGAGTGCTAGAGGCAAATGTCAACCTGCAAAGAATCACAACATTGAAAGTTCGTTCGTTTGTTTTGTCGAACGCGTGCTGAGGCAATTGTTTAGTTTTGTGAGTGTGAGAGTGTGGGTGTGGTGAGTGGAGCCGTGGGCGATGTGCATTTTGGAGTCGTCGATATCGATGAATGCGGCTTTATTTGACGTAAGAATTGGGACATCTGGGAAGTATTTGGTGCCTTTTTGGTTTGAGCTCACTGTTTGGTTGTAGGCCTCTTAAGTGTCAATTGTCTCTCTTTATGCACCCACTTGCTAGAGTAAACACAAAAGCTTCATGATGTAGCTGTCAAAACGTTTAGTTTTCCAAATACAATGCCTACTTACGTCAGTTTGTCACTGCGAAGTACTTTACGCAGTAGATCAGGACGGTTTTGTAGTGTTGTAAGTGCTTTGTTCCCTCAATGACGAGGAACTTTGAATAGTGAGGTGTAGTTTGGTGAGGAATAGTTCTGACCTTCTCAATTGCTTGGCAGTTTTGTAGTATGTTGTCACGAATAAGCGCCTGTTATATGCGTGCATTTACTTTCCTCACCTGTTTACACTGCCAGAATAGGGCTAAAGAAGTCGAGACTTGTTGTTTTCTATTTGCACTGCCTAATCACGTTGGTTTTTAGTGGACGACACGTCTAGCGAATGAGTGGGACTGCTTTGTCTCCTTCTGAATGGTTTGCTATTTCAGTAGGGGCTAATTAGATGAGGGCACTATTAACTTTGCTAAGTACTTCCCTCTCCACGTTCATGATTTTCTCACTGATGAGTGCCTGTTTCGTGTATGGATGTTTGTTTGTTCGTCTCCTTTCTGTACACTTTTGCGCTGCTGCAGAGTACTTTGGTCGGTTAATTGCGTCTGTTCTGGCAATGTATTTAACGGTTGTTCGTTGGCTTTTGCCCTACCAGTTGAAAGCGCAGCTCTCGATGTTGCGTTGTGCCTTTTGCTTGGGTTGGTGGGTTGGTGCGTCGCAGTTTCATCGCCCTTCAAGTGGGTTCTTTTTCTTTACCTCCTCTCCTGCATCGCTGGCTGCATCGCTCAGGTGTGTGCGGTAGAAGGTGCGTCAGTTTCATTGCTATGGTATCCGTATCAGTGGGACACAAATGTGTGAATGAGCTTTGAGGCGTGAGGCGTGGGGCAGTTGACGCTTGCAGAACTCGTTAAGTTGGGGAGCGTGGTTGATGTTCGGTGCTGCTGTGGCCTTAGCGAGATATGTTGTGTAGGACTTGCGTGATGTCTTGGTTGTGAGTTGTGGGTTGTGGGTTGTGGGTTGAGCTATGACGGCGTGAGTGGGTGTCTGAGTGAGGTGGGCGCAGAAGCGGAGGGAAGTGTGGCGGCTGGAAAGCTCTCGCATCACTACGTAGACTGCATTGTGTAGCGGTGGTGGAGTAGCACCACCGAGGTGCAGAGACCCAAGTTGCAGGCATCGCACACCTGCACATCCAAGTAGGCAAACAGAGTGAGTGGCCACCTCATCTTGCGTGACTTGGCTATCATTGAGTGTGAGAATGAACTGAAGTGGTCCAGCGACACATTGGCAAAGGTGTGGAGTGGTGGGATAGTCGCCATCACTGGTGATATGATGATGATGAGGGGGGAGGAGGCGGTGGTGGTGGTGAGGATGAAGCACGTGCTGAGATACGCGGTCTGTTCGTTCACCTGCTTGTTTACCCTTTTACGCTTGCTCCTTCCCCTCTTTCACCCATCGGCCCACCTAAGCCCTCTTTCCTTCTTTTAGCGCGCACAACTTAATATGGCGTTTATAATTAGCTCTTCTTTCTTTTTTGAGGCCTATCTCATCTCCACTGTATGTCTTGGCGCATTAATGCATTTCGTCATTAATTTTCTCATTTGGTTTTTTGTGTCTCTGACTTTCCTCCACAAATACTCACGCTTTTGTCCAAAAGGTCTGTGTCATTTTGCCTTTGCATTTTTTACTTTGATCCGTCCATCCTAATTCTGTGTAAATTCCACTGGGAATTGCATTTGTTTCGTTTATACCTACCACACTTACACGACCCTCGCGTCCCGTCAGTGTGGTAATTTGACCATTTCAAGGTCGCCGACGCCGTCTTTCTTGTAGGGTACGCTAACGCCATCATGTGGACAGCCTACAATTGTGCTTCGGCAACTTGAATGACTTCCCTTGTATTTGGCTTATCAAGCAGCGCAAGTGATGCTTTGATCGGCCAGTCCAGAGCTATGCCTGCCTTGATTCACGACTTCCGAATTTGAGCTGCATCCCATGTGGACGGATCTTTTTATCAACAGAGTTTCTGCCAGCGATGGCTGGAAAGGGCCATTACTACCGTCCCTTAACCAGGCGCTGTTACGATACGATTCGTTCACGTCAATATTCAGTAGGTTGAACTCCAGAGACACTTTTCTACATCCACATCAAGAGCCGCTTTACCTGTCTTGCTCGCTCTATCGTGAGTGCACTTCCTTTAATGACGATAATTTTTGTTGGCACTCTTTTAGCTTTCTTTTTAATTTAACGCTGTTAAAATATGCATGCTTATGCACTTTACTACGAAAGAAGACGAGGGAACCACTGGCGAGGTGTCCGTATGAAATGCTAAGGTCACCAAACAGAGGCCAACGAAAGTAACCTCAGGTTTGGGGAGCTTCAAGGTGAAAGACCATATCACCTCGAAGAAGGCGGGGCAGCACTGCGATTGTGTGAGATGCCACCGCCAGTCAGAGTCAGAGGCGGAGATGCAGGCGGAGAAGGCGGAGGTGGTGGGGCTAAAGAAGAACTAGTAGAAGTTGGTTTGACAATGAAGGCAAGAATTGGAGTGTGGTTCCTCTTCCGCCTCTTTCTCTCTGCCCCACCTCTCTCCCTCCGTTCTTCCTCCCTACCCTCCTCAAACTACTTCAAAGAATCTGCTCACGGCTCAACTGAACCTCATCTATCCAAACGGAATCACCCAGTCGATCATCGTCGGTCTTCATTTTAGTGGCGTAAGCGTATACAAAGACGCATAAGGAACATGTTCCATCGTTGCTCTTGTTGCTGCTGTTTCACCGCCGCATGTGATTAGACGGTTCGATTCCCAAATTTATGGTGTCAGTGAGAATGCACAAATACATTTGGTTGTTTGTTGCTCCACTACGTCTTGTTACGGCAGGGTGTGGAGTGCATGGCTATGCGATTGATTTGGCGGCGTAGGGCATCACCCAGGCAGACAGATGAAGGGACGAGGATAGCAGCTAAGGCATCGGACAGAGAGACGCACAAGCTCCAAATGTCTTCCTAAATGCTCTGCGCTTAAGGACGGTAGACGACTCAGCAATAACTTCGATTAATGTGGATGTGCAGTTGTACTTAGCCTCATTCATCGCATTGTGTGTTCTTCTTGATCACAGACGATTGTAAATCGCGGACTCGACGCTAGTTTGCGCCTCACCAAGGAATCAACGTGTAATATGAAAATCAAATCTCATTCATGCACACTCCTCCTGAGTCACTCGTTTACACTTTTAGCACAACACATTTGCTTATGATAAGTTAGACTGGAGCAATTGAAGCAATGCCTCTGCGCTTCCTTTCGATTTGCAAAGGACTGATCTTAATTAACCTTGACGATTTGCTACTGATAAGCTCATAAGTAGACAGGGTTTCGGGAGCGGAACAGCCGCAGTGAGGAAGGAGGCACATTCGATATAGGGTCTCCAAATGCCTCCTCCTCCTTTGGCGAGTCGACCCACAGAAACCAAAAGGAGTCATTTTAGCTTGCTCTTGTTGCTTAACCTGTGGCGAGGCGACATCACCCGTACCCTCCACGTGATTGCGACGGGTGTGCACATTGTTCCACGTTGGAGTATTTGTCTGTTAGAATTCCAAAGGGATAAACAGCAGGTGCGTGAGCGTTGAGAAACCTTTCCACTCACTGATGGGCGTGTGAGTAGGAAATACTACTAAACATGGGGAGAAAAACGACATTAGGAAGGGCCTTCAGCAACATAAATGTCGGGTAAAAATTAATCGATGCTATTTACTTTGGCTGCTCTTGAAGTTTCAAATTCATTCAAAGACTTTGCTGCAACCCAACCAAGACCATTCACGATTCATTTGCACTCAGCTTTCATCCAATCAACTTTTACAAAGGCTAACGTCCAGTAAACTAGAGAAATATAAGTCCGCCACTTTGCAGGTAGGCAGTGTCAATCTTCTGCATCTCACCGTCGGACATTGTGCCGTATGGCAGTTCCATGTGCATGTCCCACTGTCGACCGGCCATCATTACGGCGACTGTGCCAAGAGTGGTCGTGTCAAACTGCCTGATGCCACAATTTCTCCAGTGACGGGGGGACGCACACCAAAGTCAGTCAAATACAGCAATGACTGTGGATATGCCAGGATCAAGTGCCACACTGATAATGCAAATCACACACAATGCGCAGCAGTGCTACCTGTGGAGGGTACGAAAATCGGCCTTTTCTAGACCCATGTCACCTCTTTGCTCCCATGATGTATCTGGACGAAGTTGACGTTGATTATAGGTGGAGGTAGCTTCTCCAGCCTCCGCTCTTTTTAGATCGGCTAAAGCAATCTCTTGGTGGACACACTGGAATTGTAAAACAGAAGACTACATTGAGATGACGGTATTAGAAGTATTATGGACATGCGAATCAAAAGTAATCACAAAGGGTTGACGAAATTGCAAGAGAATATGCTCATCAAAGCTGAGCATAGATTTAGGCTATGCCACCACGTAGATGGATAGCCAGAATGTGGGGTGTGTCAAAATGTGAGAACCGGAGCCAAATGATACGACTTGAGTAAAATGCGCCTGCAGGAAATGCAAAATCGCTACACGGGAAAGCGGCCTTTTAGATGTGTGTGGATGGTACCTTAAAATGGGGTTGACATGGATTACCTGTCGGAATGATGTCGGTATCACTGCCATTCCAGCTTCCCTTTCCTTCTCCCAGGTCCAATGGAACGCCAGCTCAACGCGATGAAGACGTCAGTGCTGTTCTGTTCTGTTCTGTTCTGTTACCTGGACGAATTCCCACATCATGACTCGAAACAAATCATGCAGTCCATGCCAACTCCATTTACAAATACCATGCAAACACATCTAAAAGACCACTTTCTCGTGTGGCAGTTTTGTTGTTCCAGCAAACTCTGTTTACTGAGATCATCCCATTTGGATCCACCGTAGCACCTGAACTGCCTATCCTCATATATATCGGTACACTCAGCTCCGTCTTGAGTGACTATTCAACACCATTTTGCATGTCAACAATCGCTGTCACAATGAGGGAAGATGCCTTCTTGCGGTGTGAGAGAGCCCAGAAGTCAGTGCAGCGCAGCGCAGAGCAGAGCAGAGCAGATCAGAGAGGTGGGGTAGAGAACAACAGTTGCCCATGCCTATTCAGGCAACACTGGCATTTTTAGCTGCAAACGTTGTCAAGGTGGACATAGATACCAAGGTGTTGACGAGGCTGATGTCGAAAGAATATTGGTAAGCGAGGAGCGCTAGCACGAGGTCACATCCCCATCCAAATCGTCATCAAATAGCAGTGCTGACGATTTCACTGTCACTTCACTGCCATCGTCGTTGTAATTGGTGTCGCCGTGAGCAGACAGACACATATGCCACTGCAAAGTTGAACAATCAGATTGATCACCACATCACCCACTGACGCTGGTGGCACTCTAGCCTCCTCTTTGCACTGCCGCATTCGCAGTATGTACTTGTTAAAATAAACGGTCACCTGAGTTGAAACGAGAAGCGCATCTCGTTTCGGAATCGTCGTCATCCATCAAGGAGGAGGAAATGCGCCCTCTGAAGGAGCTCAATACTCACTAGTGTGTACTGCTCGTCCAATCAACAGCGATGGAGAACGCCATCCACCTTCAGGCAGAGGAATCGGTAAAGTAAGCAAATGCAAATGCCTCACACACTTCCAAGCAGGTAGCGCACACCTGTCTGCTGAATGTAAGTGCGCTGAGCAGACGGCGTTTGTGCCGTGACTGAGTCGCCCTTAATTGCAAGACAGAAGCGCACTGTGATTGCATGCCTTGTGGACGGCGCTTGTGAAGTGTCTTGATTCACAGTGGCTGTAGCTGGGAGACAACTTCCAGGCGTAGTGAGGCCACTCACCTGTGTGCATTTCATAACAGCAAAGTCAGCAGTGGTGTGCCAGCCGATCCGACACGTCGGCACACCCGCTATATCTATACCTAACTAAGTAGCACTCAGTGCTCAGTGCTAGGCGAGATTTGTTCGACGAACACGATTTTCACCACAGAACCGTCGTCATTCGCCTTCGAGGGAGAAGGATACTCGCTTAGCCTCCTTAGCCCAGATCACTCTGCTCCTTTCATTTCTTCTCCAGTGAAGAGTACTCGCTATCCCCTTTTACTCTACCCATCACCACACCAAACCTGATAAATGTTGACGAGGAAAACACCATCTTTCCATCGTTGCGATTTGAGCAGCGAATGCAGCACCGACATCTCCACCGCATTATATCTTGTTTCTAACGGGAAGGAATTGCTTCACAGTAGGGATTTAATAAGTTACATGCACGCCTAGAGTCAAGAAGAGGAGATGAGGGCGCACAGTGCGTTCATCTGCCTGCCAAGCCATTCCATAGCCTAAAACAGGTCACCGTTGTGCTGGCAGTGGAAGACGATCTCAAGAACTTCACGACTGCCGGTCAGTAGGGTAACCGCTGCTAGAATGGAGAAGGGCACTCTTTGAAACACCATAACCCTCATCACTGCATCTCGTTATTCGTGTTACCAATGAAGAGCGCCCACTGCTTGTTCTCATTCTACTCGTTGTAAGGACATCAAGACATCCCCAACCCTCCTTGGAACCCTCTTCCCCAATAAGGATCTAGTCTGGCGTAAAGTGTCATTAGCAAGCAATCATGGTGTGCCAAGTTTGTTGCACAGTGTGACTGCCATAAAAGAACACCAGATGCAGATCTTTAATGACTCTTCTGTTTGCCCCTTCCTCAAAGGTCAATGAGTTCACTCCGTTTTGAAATTTGCATATGCTGACCACTTCTGCCTCCACAGGTACGTCTAAACAAACATGTGTTTTATGGTGGCGTTTTTTTGTTCTGCTACGAGTTATGCCTGAGCTATAAGGGAGGGTTGGCGGCAAGGAGTCGAAGAGCATAGCAGGCAATGAGGCATACATATGGAAATGATTTTAATTACCAGTTACAAGGACGGCTTTACATTGACAGCACTCATCACTTAACCAATGACTATTCCCTGCGAGGAGCATCGTTGTGATGGAACGCTTCCGAAGAGTGATTTGGCTGTCTGACTGTTTGAGTGAAGTTTGGTGTTTGTCATGTTGTGAACACGTATAGGTTAGCCCCTTAATCACCAGAAGATAAGAAAAAAGAGGGGGCGCAAGGGGGGTTGAGGAGGGTAATAAATAAAGAGCAAGTGATGAAGGTAAAACTTCAGGCATTTAGGCCGTAAATGTAGAAACGAACGATTTCAACAAGGGATCAACTCAAAACAACCAGATTGACGTGTGTAAGTATACATAGAGACAAAATGAATAACAGATCTACTCTGTTTGAGGCCTAACCTAAGACAGAGCTACGTTGCAGGTTTAAGTGGGATTGTTGGCACACGCGGTGTAAGTGTAGGTGCTACTGTGATCTCTCATGGTGCTACTACCAGTATTCGAACTTGCACTGCACAATTGGCTGAAAGCATGTAAAAGCAGGCATCGTAAAGTGATTTGCTTCAATGGTTTGGGCATGAGCTCGTGCTATCTAATTTATTACTTCACGTGGAGAACTTTTGCTACAAAGGCGAGGACAACGATGACCTGGAGAATACCACAGTGTCAAGCTGATGGGACTCATGGATCACAATCTGTTCTCACCTAACCTTTGTACACATTGATGCAAGAGCGAAACACCAGCTTCTCACACTCGATAGATGCACCAATTTTGTCAGATAATGATCCACTTAAGCAAATACATTCATGTTGGATATAGGATTAAAGTGCCAGACGAGGTAAAGAGCAGCACTAAAGCATTTGATACAGACAAACCTTCTGTAGCCCAAATTTTAAGGCTACTACGGCTAACAAGGAACGCTGATCTACATACAGTGGTCTGAAACAGTAAGAACGACGTCTCAAATTAGATAATGCACAAGTGTTTGGACCATGAAGATCTTTTTTTCGTAATTTGCACAGAAAATCAGATTTTTGTCTTGTGTTTTCCTATCCAACTGGGTGAACGTGAATCCAACAGTGTAATGCATACGTGTCTGCAAGCAAAGATATGCCTGCATCTACAATTTCGTGTTAAGTCAAACTACTTAGGAAAAAATGAATTTTATCAGTTATTAATACTTTGCTGTTGCACATGCGTGTGAGTGAACAACAATTGCAATGATTGCACCATAATTTTTTCAATAGACTTTTACATTCGTCTAGCTGGAAACTTTTTTCGTCATTACAACCTCCTTTTTATGACTTCTTTCTAGTCTCTCACCTCTACAAATAATTCCAAATTTGTCCTTTAAGGTCATCGCCACGTGCGTGATTAATCTGTGTGTTGGCTCATTTGTTCGTGTTGCGGGTTTCTCCAGCGTCAATCCATAGACATCAACACTGAATAAGGTATTCAAGTCATTTCGGAGGCAAATCCCATCATTCCCATGCCTTGGAGCTATGGGAACTGATCGCTCATATGTCTGTGTACGCTCCTACGAAGTGGTTCAGTCGGTAGGTGAATGTATCGAAAGAACCGGGATTCTGTATTGTTACAATGCACAAATGGAAGGCATTTAGAGCGAGAGGTAAGTTAGAGTAGTTCTTGGTTCTGTGACACAGTTGCTCACACTTTTTTGGTGTGTTTTGCTGCTTTCGTAAATTTTTTAGGACTAAATGAATCCCTTTTTAGGGTTATAGTGTTTGTTAATGTGTTTGCACCCTCAAGAAGAAATCGGATCTCCCATACCAAGGCAACTTGCAACTCGTCTTTGAGGTGGCTTTGAACTGCTTCTGGGTGCATGCACCTTTGGCGAGAACTGGCCTGCTTCGTTGTCCTGCCTTGTCGCATCTGTGGGGTCTGACTCTTCCTGCTGAAGTCGTGGCCTTTGTCAGTGGCATCCGACGTTGCAGTTCGGTTCTTCTCGTAGTAGAACGCTTGGGCACAGCCACAGCTTGGGATGCTGAAAATGTTTGTCTGCCTTGTAATTTGACCCTTAAGTTGGTTACGCTGGGCAATGAGGCCACCATCTCACCCATGTGAGCATTTCTAGTCCTGATTCCAATCCTCCTTCTGACCGGAGCTGTGTTGATAAGGGGAGAATCCCATGCTTTCGATTATAGTTGTTTGCGTATTGCGCCAAACATGCATGTAATATGTGTACCTTGACAGCTTACGATAACTAAGGTGGTGATATCTAGTGGTTGGCAAGACTATTGTTTACACTTGAAGCGATAAAGCTGATAAGGGTAATTGCGTCAGGTGGTTCGTGGACAGCAATTGAACTGGTCTGTACAATCAACCCAAACGAACTTGATTTTACAGTAGTTTAGTGACCGAGTACTATCATGGCGTACATTTTCTGACTGAGGGACCCTGGTTGCGGGCGTATTAAACCTTGCTTCCGTAGCTGCTGCCTTAATTGGTGTCTTTAACTTTCTTTGGTAGGTGGGTGCTAGAGCTTAGGTCCTGTTCGATGAGCCATTCCTTTATTTGGACCCCATAGTCACTGGTTGCTTTTCGAACATGAGCAAGTAAATGGCTTTAAATTCATTTAGGGGGAGGCATCTGGTCCTATCCTGCAATATTTGCATCTCTGGGTCCGTAACTGTCTCACTGGACGTTGTTTCACTTGCCAAGTTTGGAAGATTGGCCTCTTTGTTGCCACGCTTTGGATATCTTCGACATGTCTCCTATTGCTTTGACTCTTTGCGAAATGTTGCTTTCTTCATTGTATGAGGTTCGACTTTGGTTCAAGCTCCAATAGAGAGTAAGTTTGGTGTCATCAAGAGCGGTATCCGCATGCTAATTGTGAAAAGTCCTACATGGTGCGATAATGAAATGCTTTATCTCTTTGAGTAGGTCATCCAACTAGGTTGGGGGGATGAAGTAGCGCAAAGTAGCTGGTTGACAAGAATAAAAAAGACGTTGATAGGTCAGAAGGGATAGGAGCAGCACTGCAGGCAACCGTTCATTGGCATAAGGCGGATCAAAGGAAAACCGAAATCTCAAATTTTATTACTACTGGCTACTTACCAGTAGTGTACTTGAGAAGTGTTTCCCCAATTGTGAATGGGGTGCTTATTTGCTGAGATAAAAAGGTAGTCAAAGGTGGGAACTGGGAAACTATAGAGAATAGCTCCCTAGCTTTTAACTGTACAGAACTAGTTGGGAGGGCGACCCCTCTGACTGTGCGAGATTGCATAAAAGATAGTTGGGCATTAGTGCTAAACGTCTTCAACTGCTTTCGCTTCCCCGTTTTCTGGTTCCATATCTCCTTCATGTGCATTGCGCATTCTTGCAGATTTCACGTAGGCTCCTTTATGTGCTCCAACCTGCTTCAGCCAAACAAATTTGCAAATGAACTCAGCGATAGCTGGCAAAAGGGATTCAATAAGGTGAGTTTATTTAGCCACTTCTACATTTCATTATTTGTTGGGAGGATTCACTCAAGTTGGGTGTGACAAAATGCCTTTGACGAGAAAGTGTAATGATTGTAGTTATGGAATGGATTCCACTTCCATAAGCGCCCGAGCTACGTTTTATTCTATTGGCTTCGCCTGTTTCGCGAGGACGTTTACTGTCGCGGTCTGAGCTGTACAGGTTGCATGGGACATGATTGCAAGGAGCAAAGAGGGGAGGGTGAGGGATGGGGTGCAGACCGAGTAATGGACTTTGCACATAGAACTGGTTTCATTGCTTAGTACTAAAAGACGAAAAGACTTGACAACCATAACCCTAGAATGGGGATGCAAGGAAATCCTAAAATTTGCCACCACTGTCACCTCACCAATTGACCATCTGAGAAAGGAGGTGCCACTCAATCAGGCACAATATGTTTATTCTCACACAGAAAGCGAACAACCATCTCACAGGACATGACAATAAATAAATGGAGTAGCCCCCACAGATTTCCTCTGCCTGACTTTAATAAACCTAATTTATTTAAAGAGGCAATCACTTGGGCTACTGGACAATCTTTGCTGTAGCCCTGCACTCCCACAACTAAATAGACTTTTCTCTTGTCTATTCATTCGGTCTCTCGCCCGTCTACACTACGCATTCTTATGGGTTTCAGGCAGGCTCATCTGTGTGCTCCTATTGACTTCATTAACAAAACATATTTGCAAATGATTGTGACGGCGGTTGACGAAAGCAATTGAATGGAGAAGCTTGGTTCAGCCAATCAGCTGGTGATTACCAAGGCAACCACTTCTACGTTTCATCAGTCGTTTGCTGGGCTCACTTGAGTTAAATGTGGCGAAAATCTTGTGAAAGAGAGTACTACAATTGGTGTGCATGAATGCATTCCACTTACACAAACCCCTAAACCATGCTTGATGCCTTGTCCACATCCGTCTCACTATGACGCTTGCTATCGTGATCAGAGCTAGCAGGAGGCGAAGTGAGAGAAGTGATGCCATCGCTAGCTGTTATGGCATCTACTTATAAGGAGCGCACAATTTGGCGGTGAGGCTTTGATGAGGACAAGGGTGCCAGAATGATGGGAGGTGGTGGGTAAAGACATAAAGTTGGTAAAAAATTGTTAGGTAGGCTGTTATGACCCTTCAGTGAAGGAGCTTTCACAGCAAAAATAGTGTCCCTACTAATGAATTTCCCAAATTTCTGTTAGACTGTCAATCCACTGCTTCTTTGTTTCTGACATTGTGACAGTCGCACAAGCAGTCGATGTGAGGTTCGCCTATCGATTATGCCGAAAGATCCTTTGCTTAATGTGGACGAATTGCTCATCCTGGAAATAAGCGACGCGTCCTTGTGCCTGGTGGGTTTATGAACGACTGAGTGCGGTGTGTGAGTGCCACACGAGACCGAGACAAGAGAGTTGAGTAAGTTTAATTAGATGCCATTACCTTTTTTGTATTCATTAGCTTTTCTTGGTCTTTTTTCAGTCTAAGATGTTTGGGTTTAGTCGCCTTGACCACTACGGTATGAGATGGAGTCGATATGTAGCAGATGTTGAGTAGATGAAAGTGTGGTTATACTATGAGGCTTTGTTATGTAAGCACGATTCTCTGTACGATTCATTGCCACTTTGGATAATCGCTTGACTAATGTTTGAGGCTTGAGATGCAATGCGTAGACGCGTATCCACGCATGGGGCGATTTCAATGGCGCCCATGTGAGTGCTGCAGTGGATGGGATGACTTATTGTCCGAGTGTGATTAAATTGTGGGAGGAACGGGAAATGGTCAATGGCTTCATGCTGCAGATTCTTACCATTGCCGCTTATGTCACATGAAGTTGTGTAATTTCAGGATTCTCGTGTGTGAGTGGGTTGTTTAGCGGTCATCTGCTGGTTGATGGTAGTGAGTGCTTTTCCACCGCCTAAGACAAGTGGTTGGGCTTGTATTTGTATGCTTGCGACGTGCCAGTCGAGATCAGACCGGAAGCTGTATCAAAGCTCAATTCTTCTGGCACCATATTTGTCGTGTTGTGGCATCGTTGGCAGAAGTTTGACTTTCCGCTTTTAGGCCAGCATTTCCTGCCCTGGTCATGGAAACGCGTGATGGTTAGCACATTGCCCCATCCCATAGGGAACTAGCTCACACCATGGGGATGAGGCGATTGACGATGCAGTGGCCTTACCGAGGAGAGCACGGAGGACGGCGTTGAACAAGGCGAAGTGGACTATGTAATGCGTTGATGGTTTGTTGAATGACGGACTTTGGTGATGGGGCGATTTACTTGTCCCATCGTTGTACGCTCGTGGGGTGTGTCGTTGGTGTGGTAAATACACTTCTATGCATTCTGCTCGAGTATGATGTCTCTTGTCGCCTTCGGCTCATTTGCATGGCCAGGTGACGGCTGTGGCATATTTTGCCTCAACAGGTGTGGAAATGTTTCTATTATGTTGGATCGCAGTTTGTTGGCACAGGTAATGAGTGCATTCTTAATCATAGACTCGATTTGTTGTTCCGTTTCACTGTAGAGTGTGTCGTGATTTGTTGAAAGGTGAAATGCTACTACTTAGCCTTGAGAACGGCTTTAGGAGGTAGAGGATGTGTGACTTGCAGGTAGTTGGGTATGTGAGTGGGTTTGAAAGGGTGAGTTGTGCTTGGGAAAAGACGAGATATTTGCAACCACTTTTTGCAGCTGCATGTATACCAAGAAGGCGAGAAGGTTGACTGCAGCTTGAGTAAACTCGCAGTGTCTTTTCCTCCGTGAGGCGGCTCTAAAATGCTGTCATGTTGTTATGTCAGTACGCGCTACTTTTAAGTAGATATGACGGCTAGTATTACTACTGGACGACTACGTGGGGATTAGTTTGTTGAATCCCTTTAGCAGCATTCGCTAGTGTGTCTAGGATCCTCCGTGTCTTGCCTTTTGCCTGCTGGCCTTTCAACCGCCTTGTTGGCAGAGCAGTAAATCTTTTATTTAGTTGTTAATATTGGACGTTAAGCAGAAGTGAATTCGCTTGACGCGCCTTTTGGCTCAGGTAGAAGCTAAAATTTTTAAATCAGAAACAACTTAAAACGCGTTACCATGAGGCTGGACTTGCGCAAAGTGCTTCTTAAGACGGAAATGATGCGAGGTTGGCACTAGATATAAGATTTATAGCAACATTCCAGATTCTGCACACTTGCGTTAGTAAAGTAGGCAGTAAATTTTCGGCAAGGCGACTTACTTTTGTAACCTAATAATGGTTGGTTTGGACAAATTAATGCTAAAATAAAGGCAAGGCGTTGCATTTCCGCATAAGCTAAAAACAGGTAGAGACTGTGCAGTGTAATTTCTCGCAATACCTGATCTTAATTTATTCATGTAAAGTATTTGAAAATTAGTTTGCACTGTCTTTATGTTACCTTACGATGACGAACTTTGCTCCTGAAAACAGGCGTGGTAACGACCTTGAGAATGTCCAAATGCCGCACGGATGGGACGCTACGGCAAGGCAAGTGTAGTTAATAAAAAGCAAACCGTAGAAATGCAAAATAAGAGTTAACCGGCTCCCAAGTTTAAGTTTTTTACTAAAAGATAGGCTTTCTCAAAGTAAATTTAAGGTTAAGGTGTTAAGCTGAGAGTGCGGCTAAGAAAACAAAGACCACCAACATTCTTTTTAAAGAAAATGAGAAATTTGTTTGTTCCTAACTTGTTTTAAAAGGACAGATTTGATTTTTAAACAAATCTTACTAGTAAACGTTTCCAAAGAAATTGGTTGGCGAAAATATTGCATTGCAGCAGACTCACTTATATTTTTATAGCTGGTTCGACATGGTTTGAGGAAAATCAGGGTAGATTCATTTTCACTACCTCACATTCCAAAGGCATTGTCCACTTTCCACTTATTGGATTAAACTGTAGTCGTAATATTTTGGTGCTCATTTGACTCTTGTCTCTGTTACGACGAATCGGGTTGGTGAGATCCGCATTGCCGTGTGGGCTGGCATCTGAGCCATGCCAGCAAAACTAATTTTTTTATCTGCTAAACATATATGTGTTATGCCTTCTTCTGCCTTCAGCGAAGTCTCGAAAGGGGCGCATTAACAATTTAACCACTTCTAAGCAAAAGGTAAATACAAATAAAATATCATTGTCTTAGGCACACCATATGTGCTAGCCCAAGTGCCTTTTACGAAAGGTAAAATATAGTGCCTTTTGCCTTTTCGCCATTTTGCTTGCGGTGAAGAGCATACTTGGCCTGTTGATTGGTTCACAATTTGAGAACGGCCGAACTATTCCGAGCAAAGCCAAAGTAAAGTTCAATGTGCTTCTCTACGCCTCAAGAAGGTTTCTAGAGCTCTGCTAAGCTCTAACAATTCCAGTTTTGTGTTATTTTATTTGTCAAATATGAAGCTCTTTTTATCAAATGGGGTATTGCGAAAATTCCTCTCCTTCATTTAGTTGATAAATGTTACGACCATTACAGCTCTGAAAAAAACCTACGTTTCACCATGCTTGGAATATAAAAGGACCTACGAGTAACTGATAAAAGCGTGATGAAAGCCGGTAAACTGCAACCAATTTCCACCTGACATTTGTCTATAGCAATAGCAAAGGCGAGATACACGCTCCGCACTGAAAGACGACACTTTCATTCTTAGCAATAGGGTATTCCACTAGACAGATGCATTTCTGCAGAATAAAGGGATAAGAACATTTTTCGTATCAATTACATTAAAACGTTCACTCTCAAGCTACAACCCGAGCGCATCTAAAATCATCAAGGAATCGACGCGACAATTAATTTTACGCAACACGACAAAGTTCAAAGGTGAACCTCCAGCTGGAGCCAAGACCCTGCTTACCACACTGAATCAGCTTCGAAGCCGCCACTTTCGTCTGCCGTCTAGGTCGGCCAGCACTGCACACTGCTCCGCACTCCCACTATGCTGTACATTGCTGAGCTCATTCATCCGCTCCTTCCCGCTCCAATTTACACCAACACTCGCTTCTTCTCTTCCTTCTCATCACTTATCCACCTGCTGCCGACGCAAGCTTACCTCTACAGTTTCAGTAGTACCTTCGGCCTCGCCTCCTGTGTACCCGTATGTCGAGCGCCATGACATACAGGTTGAAGTGTCTGCAGCAAGGTGGTTAACAGCAAATAATAAAATCGCGTTCTCTTTGCTGATAGCAATTGAATACAGTCAAGCATAACGAACAGATAAATAAAAAACACTTTCGAGAATGGACTTAGGCCCATTTGCAACAACCAGGACAACAAACATGTGTGACGTTGGTAAGTGAAGGGCAAATAGTTACTGTGGCTCCTCAGTCGCATTCAAGGCCAGGAAAGGGGAATAAGTGCGCAAACCGGCGCGCTAAATCCTTCAAAGAGTTCTCATTGCCAGCATCATTTAGCCTGTAGCAGTTAAAAGGCCTATTCTAATACCTTCAGACAACCTAGAAATCGAGATTGAAAAGAAAGCACGAAATGCTGGCGCAGGGTGTACTTCCAAGCCAGTGCTGCCATGGCTGTAGTACAATGTTAGCTCAGTCTGTCTGCGTCTCCCTCGTTCAACAGCAGCAAATGCAATAAATGACATGACAACTCAAAGCCTTCTATGTGGAGCGAAAACTAGCTGCAAAGACAGCATCGATGCTGTTGCCTGTTTTACCGCTACTAGCCACTACGAGTAGACTCTGTGTTCTTTGATGCTGCACATGATCAAGAGTTGGCTAACTCTTCAAACGTGTACAGTTCAAAAGAGCAACACTTTACATACTTTTCAAAACACTACATACTACAGGACCACTCCTCCGAGTGCCAGTTACTATAACTCGGTTCACCTCTACGTACGAGTTGGTAGCTTTACCGTACTAAGCTGGATTCTCAGTAAGCCCTCTGTAGGTGATTGATGATAAGTCGTTAGGCAGAACCATCAATTCTGCAGTAGAACCAGCATTAGTGAAGCGGTGAAGAGCGAATATCCATTATAGCAGTTGGTATCAATGTTGTGGAGGTCCCGCCTGTAACTGGCATCACCTGCAACTCGTGTTGGGTGAAAAGCTGGCACCAAACTTGTGGTCTGAAAAGCACTCATTTGTGTATCTCTCTCGCAATCTTAGCAAGCCTAAGATAAGCTGGCAACAACTCCAAGCTTAAGACCAATCAGTTACTGTCAATACGCCTAAGAGAATTATCCCAGAATACAGAGTCGCACACCCAGGAGCCTTCGTCACTGCTCAGATCTCTCACTCGCACTCACTGACCGTAGCAACTTTCCCATTCATTAGGTGGGTAATCAAGGCATCCATTCTCAAGCCTCTGATGAGAACTGTACCCAGTGCGCACCTCAGCTAACACGGGAATGTGAGTAGAGCGTCTCCAGTTGAAGACAAGAAGCTGATTGTAAGTACAAGAGACAATGACTAGATGGCTGATTTGATGTCCTCGCACTGACGTTGGTAGTATCAACCAACCTAGGACCATATTTCAGCCTCATGGAGTGACCCGCGGATGACGCAAAAGCCAGTCGGCACAGCACGTGAGTCACGCTTGCTGCGATGTCTCTGGTTTATTGTCGATCCACCAAGCGGTAAAAGAGATGACAAGAGGATGGTATGATTGACGCACTGCTACTGCACCGTTTAACGGGCCAGCCAGCTGCCTAGTCGGGATTCCAGTTAGGTCCAACATTGACCGAATCGCTCTTTAATGGCTATCAAACAGAGAGAAACCTCATTCGAGTTTTATGTGTACGGCACTTTCTAAGACTATTTCAACATATGGACATAACACAGAACTCCTGACAGACAAGAGCTGGTAAATAAAACGGCTTCCAATCCATCACCAACACTACCGTCGCAGGCTCTCCATATCACCCAAGGCATTTTGAGAACACTGTCATGTACTTCAAACCCACTGCAGTTTATTAATGCTATGAACTCACCTGCGTAAAGATGCAGGCACGGATCAAGAAAATGCCAAATTTCGAATCTGCGTCTGGTAAGCACCTCCGACGACACCAATCCGTCAAGAAATGAATCCATCGAAAAGGGAGGATAGATGGTTGGTTGGATGGCTGTAGAGGGATTTCGCAAGAGCGGAATTCTCCAAGGGACAAGTGATGATCTGAACAGATACGCGACCTTGTGCTGGCACTCGTTGATCACGAGAATTAAATCCTACCACCGCCCTCGCCAAAATCTCAGTGCTAATGTCCGATTCGCCAGCTATTACGCCCAAAAATAGAAATGACGTCTAATTGTCATAGGCAACCGCTCCATCTTCCTTAAATCTGTGCTACGTGCTCTCCAACACCACGTAAATGGGTAGCCAGAATATCGGGTGCATCAAAGAGTGAAAACCGGAGCAAAATGGAAAGGTTTCAGTAGAATGTGCCTGCTGGAAAGGCAAAAGACTTCATGAGAAAGCGGTCTTTTGGATGACATGGATATCCAGTCGGGATGATGTCGGTGGCACTGTCATTCTAGCCTCAACTCTTTGGAAAGACCGAGTCCATTTAGGTCCCATTTGTTTTATTTTGTTCAAGGTGCATTATGGAAAAGGGATTCCGTGTTACCTATTTAAAACAAAACTTGGGCATGTATCATTCGCAGTGGGGCAGGACAACTCAGCTTCAACCCTTATGTTCCCTTAGTGATTTTTTTCCAAGTGTTGCGTTTCACCTCTTCTACACTTTAGCATTGAACAGTCAAATAACAATTACAGTAGACAAAGCAGCAGAAAAGTGTGTTTGGGCTAGGTTCCTTATTGGTTGTGATAGACAAAGCTTTCCTCATGGTCGGTTCTGAAGCTGACTCCTTGAGAAGGGAAAAGGTGTCAGCGATAGCATGAGTAGTGACAGTGGTGGCAACGCCCAAAATGCCCCTAAATACCATCCGAGATGCATAAAAGACTGGAGCGGGGTGCATTGCGACCAGGACAACATGCTGCTCACACGCAGCAAAGCTGTTGACACTTGCACAACTATCACCAACAAATCAGTGTCAGCTCTGATACTGAATCTAATGCTCGTTTAGACCATGTCTGTAGCAGCCTTACAGATGAACACACCTTTCTCCATTCCATCCCACAGCAACAATAACACTTCCACATTGACTAATAATTGGGCGAAAAGTGGGTTCTGGAGATGGTGAAAATGCTGCGATCTCTTGATTCGGTTTGAGAAATGCGAGCATCCTACATCACACCAGCACAATAGATTTGTGTCATGGTCAGACACGGGTCGCATGTTAGGCTAGAGCAGGTGGGAAGTGCCGTCAGCGTTGTCCTATGCAGCATTCAAGGGAAGGTGACAGCAGTCAAAGTAGTACAGTGCGGCGACCGCTTCTATCTCCTTGCTCCCTATTTCAAAGGTCACCTCACTGACTGCCCATGCGCTTTCCCGGAAACGACTTCCAAGTACGATTGGAGCATGCAAAGCAAAAACACTTTTAATCGAGTCTGTGTTAATCACGGAAAGCAATTTTGGCAACGTACCCACCATTATTTCATTCACTGGTTCATAGGACCATTACGTCCACTTCCATCCGTTATTCCGCCCGCATGACCAGGATCAGTACGTTGAAGCGGGAACTGCATCTCCGATGAAGAGAGGGGCTGAGAGACTGCTGGTTTGACCCACCGCCACTGACTGCGCCCTAAGTGCTCACTGAACCGAAGAGAAGAGGTGAAAGTGCAATCAAGGCACTTCAGCATTTCCTGCAGAGATTGGAAGAGTCATCATGAAGCCAAGTGACAAGAGCATGCCGAAAGAGTCGGGATAAGAGGAGAAGAGGCGCCAAAGTCATGGCTAAATAATTCGTCATTGAAAAAAGTCCACATATATTGTGATGCTGGCCTTGGGGGAAATTGTACAAGTATCGCTATTTTGTGAGTTATTAATTCCCGAAAAACGAGCCTTCTTCATTCATAAATTTGACAAAATTTTGACCAAATCTTGTAAAAGGTGTGGGCGGAATGCATACCCTAAGCGGTCAATGACTTTTAACCTCTAAATCGGTTGGCAGTTAGCACCTTCTTCTGGACGTCGGTTTTCCGAGGCAACAACCTACCCACTTTCTTTTCGAATTCTGTTAATTAAAATAGGGAATCGCTTTCTGTGCTTTTGTTTTGTCCGCGGCTGATTACACTTGCTACGTTTACTTGCGTTGGCAGTGTTTACGTGTAGTTGTTTATCTTAGGTGACTCTGTTTCGCCCTAAAAATTACAGCACATGCTTTTATTTGTTTAGAACGCTGCCATGGTTTCACTTATGTGTGAGGGAACATAATTTCCGACAACTTTGGAAGAATTTGGTCAATCAGGGTACCTTTTCAGGTCTTCATTGAAACCGTAATGAATCAAAGTCGTGTGGGAGAATATGTACTACTCATAACACACAGAAGGGCCGAGAGACCACCAATGTAGCCCAAGGGCCGTGTCACGAGGGGAAAGTACGACCCACGCAATTGACTGTACTTTTAAACACTTTATCAAATCACTCCACTGAGTGATCAGGGTGGGTGCGCTGAATGAAGTCCGCGTTCGCGAAATGGTCACCTTCTCATCCAGAAGGTGACCATGTTTTCAGCATGCACACACTAAACCACATCATAAGCAATAAGCTACGGATACCATTTTAGTGGTTTGGAGTGGATTTTGCGCCTATAACAGATGCAACTCGTTGCAGTACCACTGGTAGCAAGCGGGTGAGTCTTGTAGTCAGGAGGATGGAGAAATGTCGATTTACGGGAACAGCGCTTCCATGTAGTCCATTGGTGCTACAGAGGGGTAAAAGAAGCTGGAAATCAGCTAAGCTTAGGCTTCTTCCCTCGCCAAAGTAGGGACACAGTGACGTCTGGAAGCAGTTACACTGATATGCATTTAACTTGACCGAAATCATGCCTTGCGGCTTTGAATGTGGATGAGGAGCCAGCATGGAGAATGGACTATGCACAGCAGTCGGAGTTTGCTAGCGTAACTGCCTTAAACTTGCGCCATACCTGCAACCTTCTCGGCTACTAATTCTGTGGAACGCTTGTTAAGGATACCTTAAGTCCCAGAAAAAGTCCTCACACAAACCCTTTCCAAGAGTTGCGATTTTTGTGGCTAGTTTTGCTGGCATCTTATGAATCGCCACTTGGCCGATCCATCCCGAGGGGCTGTGATTAGGTTTTGACACCACACGAGTTCAAGGTCATCCGGTCGACACAACTAATGGCCAACTTCGACACACTTTTTCACAATAATGGCTAGGGCTACAAGGGCACAGAACTTGAGGCCACATGTCATGAAGTTGCATCCACACAATCCCGACGGTGTGTTGATCATGATGTGAACATTGGATAGTCTGCCTCATGGTTCCTTTAAGGGAGGTTTTAAGAAAATTCTGAGCTTAATAAAGTATTGAACACGTCACCAGACCCTATCGTATTCCACACACACTACGGCGACGAAATGCTCATTGTTGAGTCATAGCGCCATCACTCTTCTGGAGTTGTTCCTCCATGCTTAGGCATTCAGTAAACACGGGGCTTGGGGCTTAAGGATGGTGAATTTAGAACTTGGTGCCAAATGCCAGTTCTCGAGGGCAATCCCATTGAATAATTCTTAATATTATGGTGTGGTTATCAACAATACTGGCAACTATGCTTTCCAAGAAACGTTTTCAATTAGGGATTTTGCAACAGGATCGAGGTGAACAACCGATTTCTGTGTTCGTTTGGACTAACATTCACTATCAACAGGATTTGCTTTATCACAGATGGGACACTTCACCTATTTGTTGAACAGGAATACAGGTAATGATTTTGTCCACGAGACTAACATTTCTCGAAATTCTAGCGCCTACAATTGAAGCTGGTAATTCAGGAGCGAGGTACTGGCGTTAGTACCTCATGAGTGTCAATTCACGGGTTGAAATTGTTGTTTATTTTTTTGTCTCTCGAGTTTTAAGCATTGAATGTAGCGAACAAAGTGATTTCACCGTCCTCCATGCATTCTATCGCGTCTTCATATATGTCACGTGGTCGGGATTGTCCAGAACCTATGATTAGGGTGAACGAGTATGTTTCCTTAGCAATCTGCTATCCTGCTGACCTTCCAGTTCAAGGTCGCGGTCGTGCTCACCCACTTGCGTCTCCAATTGCAGAACGAAGTCATGGATAATCTCTCTGCCTGAGTGCATGAACAAAGTGGTTTTGTTCTTCCAGCTACTACACATTTGATTGTCTCGAAGTACAAGAAAAGAAGCCTCACGAGTATATCACTGGAGGGAGCGGTTGAGGATGCAAGAAGGAAACTTATTTTGCCTCTTCTTTCAGCTCTTATTGCGTTGGGTAACAAACGCCATGGCATTTGTGGAGCGAGATGAAGGAATGCCGAGGAAAATGTCCCTCGTATATTATTGGCGTCACGTGGTGACCACAAATTAGGATCAACTTGACTCAGCGTGTCAGACAGTAGCCAGATCTTTTGCATTTGACATCAATGCTTTTAAAGTGCTTCTGAATTGCTGATGTTGCCTGGAGATGTAGATTTCCAACGACTGCATGCCTAGGCTTTGAGAACTGCCTTTTGGGTAGAAAATTTGGAAAACATACTGCATTTTCAAAGTTCGCTTTGGTCTCCCAACTCTTTGGCTTTCTTTGGGGTGTAGTTGGCAGTGACTTAGTTGGTTGGCGCACTTTGAACCCCAGTTAGAGTGAGAGACGGTGACTTCGATGCTCCTGTGGGTCATGATAAGAAACACTTTAATAGTGGCGACTGAATCAGTATAGTGGGATCCAGTACTGACATACACATCTTCTGGTCAGTGAGCTACGTTAATGGAGGCACTCCTTCGGAAGGCAGGGCTGAAAGCCGAGCCCTTTTTACCAATGACCTTATTTGGCATCCTCCTCATTCTCTATATCCATCCTGAAAAGCCGCAAACTTTTCTCTGAATGAGTTATCTTGCTGTAGTATGCTGTTAATTTGGGATCTGTTTATAGTTCTTGCACAGAAAGGCCCCATGGGCGATGGTGGACGCGCCTTCAATAAACAAGATCCGCTCTTGTTCAACTACATCATTACATAAGGCTTATGGCACACCATTTTTATCAAGTACCGGGGTTATAGCCGATAACATCCATCCAGGTAACCACTATTCCAACATGATTTGGTGATAATGGTCTGGACGCTTTGCCGACGAATGAAGAGCCAAGACTATCGCCTGACTGTTAAAAAGGTCCCATTTTAAGCTCCAAGCAACTGGTTCTTCACAGCCATTATCAAAAAAATAACTTATATCCCTTCAATGAACTCACAATTTTAGCTGAATTCTCTTTTCGGACACCAATTACCCCTTTTAAAGCAGTTTCTAATTAAATCCTAATGAATAGGGTCAGTGGTGTGAAGGCGAAGATGGCGAGATGAAGTTCTTGAGGAAGAGGAGGAAAAGGAGGAGGAGGAGGAGGAGCCCCTCTCTTCTTTCGAGCGTCGTCCCCGACGCTCCCCTTCGTCCGCCTCCCGTCTCAGCCATCACAACGTAATCAGTGCTGCGCTGCGAGAAGCACCCACGAGCTAACCGTCCCAGTCGTCGAGGTTCGAACGCATGTGTTCCTGTAGTGCCATCCATTCCGCGTAGCACTCAGTGCAGCAAATGCGCGCCTCTTGGCCCTCCTCTGGGATTGGAGTCCACGGCTAGTGTCGCTTCAGTTGTTAATAGCTTTCCTGTCGAACACGAGGGCGGGGGAGATGTCGAAGATGAACGTCGATCTCAACCCTTCTGTTACGAGATACCAAAGGTTCTCCCCTCCGTAGCACATGTACTTCTTTCACAACGCTGACGTTTGCCAGAAGCGGCATGGAGCAGGATAAAATCCATCAAAGTCGGGTCCGCTTTCCGCTGCCACTAATGTAGCGTGCCGAGGCTCCCCTTAAGGTAAAAGAAGGCGCAGTACTAGGGCAGAATATATATATTCCGGGAACAGAGGACTTGGGGGCTGTTGGCACAGCCCGGAGACCGACCAACCGGCTAGAACAAGTTGGCCACCCAAGTGACCTAAACCGGTAGTTCGAACAAACAAAGTATTACACATACATACATACATACATACATACATACATACATACATACATACATACATACATACATACATACATACATACATACATACATACATACATACATACATACATACATACATACATACATACATACATACATACATACATACATACAAGTCCTTACTCTCGTCCTAATTAAATTTCCTGGGGAGAGCAAATTTATTCTACTGAATTAGAAAATGTGGGAATAAGCGTTGGTTATTAGCAACATTTGACCATAGTAAATTTAAGGTTTGAAAAAGCGACGGTAGGTTTCGCTTTGCAAAAGCATTTCATGCGTTTAAATAATAAAAATACAAATTTTGTCCGTTGCTGTACATTTTTATTGAAGATGGTATTACGCAACACAATTTAGGATTGCAATAAATAGCCAACAATTTAAAGTTATTTCATTGCTTTATTTATTGGCCTCGTATGACCAATCTGATTCCTTGTAGAATTTCATAGTCATGGTTTTAAACCTTCACCAGGCACAACGAGTAGCCTTTTAGCCCACGTTCCACTGCGGTTAAATACACATTGTCACGTTTATCATGGCAAAAGCTAGAAGCAAGAGGAGGCGTGAGGAACTGGATAGTACTGACGTAAAACTTTGCTTGATATTATTTTGTATCTTAAGGCTCTTGACGAACGATCCGTAAAAAGGCTGCATAAGCTTATAGTGCAATCTAATGAAGAAAATGGCATCCTCCCGAAGTTAGTAATTTTCTTCTAGTGTTTATTTTCGATAGGAGAAAGAAGGTTGATAAGTTAAACCTTGATGACAATGAGTCATCAGACGAAGAAGTGGATATTGGTAATGAGGATCCGTCTATCCAAGATGACGATGAGGACGAATATAATGAAGCGTGGGAGAAGTTCTTCAAACCTAACGCAGATGCTGATGGTGCTTACTCAAATGAACTTATTCAGAATATCAATGAGGCTAGATCTGTGGTAAATTGCATGATTGCTGGCCACAATTTCCACTTTCGTAGGTTGCTGAGGAAATGTCAGAATATTGCGGCAGCTTGCCAGATCTCGATGACTTTAAAGCAGTCGATGACTTCGAAGAGCTGCCGGATGAGTTAAAAAACCACATTCGTCTGTTAAAAGATGTCTTGTCGCACTATCGCAGTGGCCCTCTCCCTAAAACAATTAAAATGCTCCCGCATTTGCCCGGGTATGAAAGTCTGCTGGAAATGCTCTCCCCACTAGAGTGGACTAGCCATGCTTATCCTCGGATTGTAAAGGTTTTTGCCTCAAAAGGAGGAGATCAGGCATTCCAGTACGTTACTTCTAAACAAGTAGCTGCTAACATGTAGTGATTGATGGATATTTCGCTGGCTATATTGCCTAATTTGGTTCGACTTTAGCTTCTATGAGAACTATCTGCTGCCCAAAGTGCGTAGCGACATAGCTAAGAATGGACGCCTCTGCGTGCAGTTGTTTGAGGCTCTTATTGCCTCCTTATTTCGTATTCGTGAATTTTTGGCTGCTGTATTCTACCCCTGGATAAAGGAAAGTTCATTTATTGGCCAGTTCTTTTCTCAGTGGCTTTTTTTTGCTTGTCACATGCAGTCTTACCTGACTCTGATTTAATACTACCTCACGGAGCATTGTGATCTCTTCTAAACCGGATAAAGCATTTCATCTGTTGAAATTGATTGGGTCATCTAACTTTTGCGATAAGGTGATTGCCCAAAGGTTATCACAAAATATTTTCAAAGGATGTTTTCGCTATGCTATCGACAACCGTAATTATGTTATAGAATGAAACACTACTGGATGTTTTGCTGAAAAGCACTAGCAGTGAACTCAAAGTTTTTTCTAGCACCACTCTCAGGAGCGCACCACTTTTATTTAGCAAATCCTGGTTTCTTCATCAATATAGGCTTTGGTAAACAAAATTCCGGTTATTTTTCGAAGGTTTATTGCAATTCCTTAATTCTGCGGACAAATGCTGATTGTGAATTCCAATAAATTCGTGCTCCACTTCATGGCCGTCTCAAGATGTCCTAACGTTAATTATCAGTTGCTTCTCTTGAACAAGGTAGAGGTCGGTTCCAGTTGAAAGCGAAATTAGTGACTGAGACATTCATATCAAAGCGTTATCAAAATTGTAGACTCGAACATCACACTGGTGTAGCTCGCAATATGATCGTGTTCTATTTCACTGGATAATTTAACTTACATCTTGTATCTCTCGATTTCTGTTTGTTCTTGTCCATTTCCTGCTCACCTCCTTAGATAGCTGTTGATTACTGAGCTGCTTTTGTGTAGGGAGGTAGTCGTTATGGTGCTGTCTAAAAAAGCTTTCGATTATGCTTAACCGCAGATTTACTGTATTCAATGTAGTCATGCTTCCCAAATGCGCCCAGGTTTTTACTTTTTTCCTGATCTTTTGCACGAAGATGTTTAGCTCCGCTCATCAATTGCGCGATACTGCTACCCATCTCGCCGTTTGATTGTAAGGCCAATTTTATTTTACCCTCCCCTTTTCCCTCACAGTCGGAGATGACCAAGACAGAGGGGGTGATTCTGGCGCACCTCATCAAGAAGGCTTCTATTCGGGCGCATTTCTCTGCAGTGGCCCTGAGCCTTACGTGCGAGGAAGACTTCTCAATTCCACGTTCCATGGTAATTGAGGCCATCATCAACAAACGGTACTTCCTACCCGAAGACGCTGTCACTCGTCTTGTTGCCTACTTTACCTCGTGAGTTGCTCCCTCCCTGCTTGCACAGTCGTCTCTATTCTTGCTCATCTACTTTTCTGCATCTGTTTCCATTCATCATAAGGCCGTCCGTCTATTCATTAGGGTTCATTCTTTTCATTTAATGTATGTATTCCTCATCGTTCTATTCATTCATAAGTTGCCTTATCCACACCAAGCCACTTTATCTTGTGCTCAAGCATACGCACGGTTCAATTCTCATCCACTCCTTTAGTCTGTTTTCTTTTATTCCGTTTGCGCAGATTCGACAATGCGAACTGTTCGATGTATTTCACACCAGAGGGTCGAATGCCATTGACGTGGTTCAAGAGTCTCCTGACCTTTTTGGAGTTCTACCGCGAAGGTGTCCGTCCAGAGGAGCGGGAGCAACTGGTACGTCTCTGTCGCCGACACGAGCATCCCTCCATCACCCCCGAGATACGAGCGCTCATCGGGCTCATCCCTACCACGCGGCCATCGGCTTGACATTGTCTTCGCCTATCTTCTTCATCTTTAATCTTCCCCCACTTCTCGCCTCTTTCGCATTGTAAATAGTACAGTCTTGGTGAGTGTGGTCTTCTAGTTAACGACGTCTTAATGGGGTGCCATTTAACGTCTTGGGGTGTTGTGAAGGAAAATACGATAAAGGGCTATGGGTGGCAGGGGTGGTGTGATTGAGGGTGGGTAGTCCTGCGTAGGAAATTCTGCATTTGACAGATCAGAACTAGTAGTGAGGCATGGGGGTAGTCCTGATTGCGAGTACTTCGAGTGGAAGACAGTGGATGGCAGGAACGCTCTAAGGGTGGAGGCTTTTCCTTGAAGGAGGCGAATTTGAATCGCTTCTGTCAGTTAGAGCAGTGGTTCGGCTGTTTCTGCTAGGAGCTTCCAGAAATTGATTTGGTACGATTTGATCAACGTCTATTAGGCAAACCATGGGGAGGGCAGGACAATCTAAATTATCCAATTTTATACGTAGCACCATTCTCGAAATCCCAAGGCTCCATTATTTGAGGGAATCTTATTGTCTCAGAACCTCCTTTTCATGTTGATGTATGTTCGCTAATTATGTATGCACCACAAACATTAATTCTTGGCTAAATTAATTAATAACTCTATCCTAGAGCCATCATGCGTGTCAAGCGATTTCTCGAGGTAGGCCTTTAGCAGTTCCAGGGTGCTCTAGCAAGAAGAAAACGTCAGCTGCACTCTGGACGAGTCCATTGAACCGTAAACCCACTTACATGGAATGATAGAAGTCCAAGACGAGTGAATGTTTTGCAGAATCAAATAATATCCTCATAATTTTAAGGCCAAAGGACATTTTAAGGCCTTAATTTCCATTTCTGACTTAGAATATACCCACATGGCAGCGAGCGACTTGGCGATTTGGATTTGCTTACCCAGATGGGAACTGACATGTTGACTGCTCCTACTGATAAGCACTTCAGTAGACAAGGGCATAGAAACATCATCGGTAATTTTGCAATCTGGCTCTGTAACATCTAATTTATCATTATTTAATGATTCAGCAACAATAGAAGCATCAAATGAGAGCTTACTTCTGCTGTAGGACCGCCTTAAGGAACAAGGATGTGTGAAGACATAAGTAACCGAAGCGCAATATCAAATTTGGAGTTGATCCATCAAAACTAGAATAGGCCATATTGTACGTCTTTTTTACAAAACTATGAACGTCTTGGTGGTGTATCGTGGGAGTCTCGTGGTTAGTTTTCTGCTCACAGTAGAAGTTTCGTTGCATTGGGGAATCACATCTCCGTCTGGTATGCAGGACTCCACCAAATTTAGGGAGCCTCACATTGGTAAGATGCTGAGGATTGTGGGGTAAGTATTTGAAAGAGGCTAATGTAACAATGCATGCTATGTGAAAAGTGGTTGCAGAAACCACCTCCAAATTAAGAACATAAGGATAAAGTCATGTCCTCAGCATCATTCCTAAGTCGAAGACATTGTTTTCAATGGCGCATTTGTAATAAATGCAGAGTTTAATGTAGCCTTTCTCCTTAATTAATTCAAGGAAGGGGGAAGTATGGAAGCCTCCTGCGAACAAAGGCTTACAACACAAATTGGTGTGACAAACACGCCCATTCCATTTGGGGATACCATAGCGCCATAGCAGGAGGGAAGTCGGTTTGGACTGACCTTAGCTCGTCCCCCCACCACAAAGACCCTGTCCATTTCGTCATCTCAAACATGGAAATGACATTGAAATCACGTTGTCATAGCTATCACACGAGGCTGTGACTGACATTCTGGTGGACACGGACAACATTACTGGTTGCTCTTACATGGCAAATTTTCTATCAATTCATGCACAATTTACTGGGTTTTGAAAATGAGATGTAACTCAAATGTTCTGCAAATCTTTAGTTTTCTTTTTAACGCCATACTCCTTATTGCTTGTAATGAAAATATTGCTTGGTGCATTGGAAATGAGCATCCGTGGGAGTCTGCGTCTTCACGGCTAGGAGGCTAATCCGGTGGGGGCGCTAAAATCCACAAAAATGACACGTCATGACAAAGGTGGTGTGAGGTCTGTGACATCCCCCCTTCCTACCTTGGATAGGAGGACTGAGTAATCACAGACAGGACCTTGACCTACATTCGACCTGAATAGATGTACTTTTAAGTAGTATGTAAGTCTTTTAAAGAACATCAGGCCGTTTCGAGTTGGTTGAAGTTGCCACTGCGCCTTGCATTGAACGCACTTACTCCATCCGCATCAGCAGTTATTTCTACGTGAATAAGGCATAACGGACTTGTTGAGCTATCTACGACTTTTTAAGAAGCCAAACTGTCGAATCATTCCTAATCAGGGAACAATACTCTTCAGGAAAATTATGGAGCAATAAAATGACCTAGAGAAATCCAGTTTACACGGCTAAAGTGCGAGGTCACACAGTACATTAGCATGGCATTACTGTCGTAACTGATAAATGGAAAGACATAGTCGCTTGCGACCCGGCTAGCTGCAGAAATCTCATCATTTCCCTCCTGCCAAATTGCGCAACTCTTACCTCGTTTACATTTCCACGGTTGATATCAGGCTTTCTTTGAAGGCGGCTCCTCAAAACAACATTGCATCCTATGCATTCCACAATGTCGTTTCCAAGGCATTATTATAGTCATTCAAATGGAAGAGTGGTGGAACTATCACGCAACAACCACCTAAGGCTGTTGTCAGATCACAGAGGTGTCTACCACCAGCTAAACATGCAGGTTTCGCTGTGCATCTGTTGCAGTTGGACCAGCAAGGAATCAGATAGGCGTGATGAAGATGGTGACGTGACTTTCAATCTAGACAGTACAGAGAGGCTCAATGCGTTAGCCCCAAGGTGAGGTCAGCTTAGTCTCTTTCTCAAGGCGTGATTTATCTAAACCTCGACGTCTCTATCACTTAGTCTATCTGTGCTCCTGATGTGGTAAATTCCTCCATGGGCTTGGGTACATTCACCACGACTGTTCGGCAGTGCCGTGTATCAATACAGTTACAATTGGGTCCGATCGGACAATTTACTTTTCCCACAACCTTCAGCAGCTGCTTTTTAAAAGCTTCTGAAGGAAGGAACTATGTGACCCTTGTCAAGGCTCTTTATTCACGCTTGCTCAAGACCAAAACCACAGAGCCATCAGTATCCAAGTTCTGATGCTCTTTCAGGAATTTGTTGAGGTGTATGAGGCACAGTTGGTAAGCTCAAAAGTTGGATGGCGTGATCCCCTCAATGCCAAAAATAGAGGCTTCAGGTGAACAAAACGACCATAGATGGTGATGAATGATGGATACTGCGATGTAAAGTCTCACTTAGGAGTGAAAATTGTATCGCAAACCCTCTATTGGTTAGACATAGGTAGGAACTGGTAGCGGTGGAATTTAAGAACGTCACGGTGGAAAGGTTGTCCGGGAGGGAAAGGCATTTTCCTTCGATAACTGTGTTGACCAGAAAAAAAAAGTTGGAACTATTTTATTGACACCAACTGATTCTAAATTACCCTATACTTATGAGCTTTTATTTGGGCCGAATTTGTATGTCGTTAAAAATGGCCGATAGATCTAAACCTCCGCTTTTCATTCATTAGACTGAATATGGGAACAGTTTCACCAACCAGACGTGGCTCATCATCGGACAGCCTTCACCACTGCTGCCTTCGTTGATAATGCCCCTCTTCTTCCTCTTCTTCTTCTTCTTCTTCTACAAAAAGAGTTCGTGCGCAGTGAAGAAACTGCATACCCGTCATCGTCTCATCCTGACAGGCCCGACGATGGTCACGCTTTGATTTTCTTGTGTCCAACTTTCTCGCTCCCTAGAGGCCGCTTTCAAGGTCCGCTTCATTCACCCTCGCCATGCTACATGCGACCCAGTAGCAGGTGAGGCTTTTCAGCCCAAATAATGTAAAAGGGTATATCAAGTTGCCTTTTCACCTGTATCAGTTGCAATCTTTCTTGTACCAGGCGAGTTAATCATTTATTAGAGATGTTGTATTCGTGTTGGCTTCAAAACTGTTGTGAAGCTGCAATGGACACGAGAATGAGGGTTCGAGAAAACGTTAGTGCCTAACCGGTCGAGATGCTGAATGAAAGCAGAAAAATACTAAATAGTAAAGATCTCCGCCATCCATAGCTTGGAGCACAACAGCTAGCCGCACCTTTCGTACATTTGTGTCTCCTATATGGTAAAATATTAACAGATTGCAATGAAAATGATGCCTTGAGGGGGTAATTCCACTGCATGGAAGAAATTTGGCAGCAAAAGAGAATTTGAAATGCACCAAAAACCGAATGCCTCGAGCCTTGGTGTGATGGCTCTGTGGAAAGGGCCACACAATCACGTCCACCGTTTGGACCTCTGCATGTGGTTCGATGGAGCCGAGAGGACAACACGGGGGCACACGTAGATTTGCAGTGTCCCCAATCCTGGAGCTGGACATGACCCAGTCATGACCCGACTAGAAATGGACTCTGCTCATCACATACACACACACACACGAATGCTCCTACACAAACGTCGGCATGCTATGCTGAGGACACGTATCCTTCAGACTGGTTACATCTTAGACGTAAACTTATCTTCTCTCTGATCGGGCATTGTGAGGATGCAGCTGCTACCCCATCGTCATCCAAGGCCACCTCCACAACATGTCCCCTTTCTCCTTTCCAGACTTGTTTTTGCATCCCATGACCTCTGTGGGTATTCTTCCATTCTTTGGGTTTGATTTCTTGGGTTCCCTCGATTAGAACAGCCGTCTGTTATTCACAGTTATTTACCTGTCGGGTGGAATTACCTGCCGTGTTCTTCAACCCATGTCTTATTTTTTATCTTTCGCTGTATATTCCTGTACCTGGTTATGTTTTATCTCGCCTTTGTAGCATGTTTTGTTCCCTCATGTTGGAGTCACTTCTGTTAAGAAAAAATTTTGGCCCGAAATCCCCTTAATTTCTCGAATGTTTTGTTATACTTGTTACAGTAGCATTTTTTGCAGTTAGTCAGTGCTAAATGGCTGGTAACAAGCAGATTTGACATTTCCCTACAAGTCCCTCTCAAAAACATTGGAAGAACAGGAAGCGATGAACCTGATCTTGAACCTACCTATCTCCAGTGGATCAGTAGAGGTTTCCGATCCATCAAGTACTTCCTGGCGGTTTGCAGCCGCCCTAATCTGGTGTGATCGTCTGGACATCCTTTTTATGACTAGGCATTAGAGCACTGCACTGGAATAAGGTGATGGTGTGGACAACTTTCGTCTGTCAGGCAGACACACTTCAGCCATTCGTTCACTCACCTGCGTCTATTCTCCTCCTTTTCACCCGACGTAGTCCGCAATTTATGTTAAATAGACTAAATTCTTCAAGAAATAAGCATCTATTAGGTAGTGCTGTTTCCCATTCTCCCTTCTACCTAATTTTCAGACAACTCCTGATAGACTGCGGTTTCGGTGACCCTCGAAGCAGCAGTAACAACGGCAGAGGAGGTGGTCATTCGACAGAGGATGTGATGCCTATTTCGGAGGTGGGGTAGCATCACGCCCTGATTTTCTTCCAGACTAAGAGGATGCTCAACCTTGTTGTGCGTCTACTCAAGTAAGCCGTGGATCTACTTTCCGCACTTGGTTAATTATCCGCCCTAACTTCACTGTAAATGGACCTGAAGTGAATGAGCTGTGAAATGAGTAGCTAAATTGATACAAAAATGATGCATGTTTCTGGTGATAAATGGATAGCAACAAGGTGATTACATGGTTGGTGATTGGTGATTGAATTAAATTGAGAAGAATTGACGAATGAAGTTTAATTAATTGATGGATTCAACGTGGCTTTGGGAGGGTTCAAGAGGCTGGTTGGCTAGAAAGCCCTTTCAACTTTAAATTTCAATGTCTTTCTAGTTTCTTCCCTTTCAGCATGGGATTCAAGAGCCTTGTGCCTCTCCTCCTTGATAATAGAGTTTCATTGGGTGCGTGGGAGGCCCCAGTACTCCGTTTCAATGCCAATCCTTCCATCGACGCCCTCCTCCTCGACACCACTGTTGGTAGTCTCGGTTTGAATCTGATGGGACATGACAGGAACCCCTGCCACGACTTTCAGGCTGTGGATCGGGCCCGCCGCATCGATCAGCACCGTGTGGTCTCTGTCTTCCGTTTTCTCACCGCAGGCAGCATTAAAGAGCGAATTATGAGTCTGCAAGCGTTCAAACGCCACCTAGCACGCACTCTCATCTCTCAGCCTGACAATCAGGCGCTGGGGGAGATGGACACCAGTCGGCTGATTGATAACATGGCGGCAGCAGCGACAAGAGAAGGTGTATCAGTGCTATCGGACAATGGTGGCGGAGGCAATGTGGGAAAGGGGCCGAGCTGGGGCGACGCGAAGATGGAAGAGTATGCTGCAGAGTATGATATGCGCGAGTTCTTGGCCCGACTACCTCGAGACAGTTGTTAGATGGCCGGTCGAATGTTGGAATGGATGAGTAGTGCATTTCTCCCTCTCTGTTAATGTCATTGTTACCACCCACTCGCTACCCCCTCCTCTCTTTTCCTCTGTTTATGTGTGACTGTGAAGCAGATTTAGCAAATCCTGTGTTATGGGAGACGCCTTGAAGTCGGTTACCGGGTCGCCTGATTTTGGAATCATGGAAGGGGTTGGTACGTAGCACCAATTAGCACAATGGCAAGTGGTAGGTGCGCACTGTTTCTAGCGGTCAGCGCACATGCCTCAACTCAGCTCAGTCTAGACCTTCAATCTGGATCATGCTTGCGTGCATGAAAATAGCGCGTAGTGTCGAACGAATTTTCCTGCCATCGGAGGCGTATAACTAGTGCTCACTGCCATTTACTCGTGTCTATGGTAGATTTCAAGCATGGCGTTTGAGTGGCTTAAACATTTCACGGTGGACTGTACGTTAGGCACTGACTATCTCGATTATGGTGATCCTTAAGTCAACATCAGTCGGTCACTTCTGTGAACATTCAGCACGGAAAACCTCTGCGTGACCCCAAACGCCTAATTAGTAAATACATCACCACCAAGAAAATTCTCTATTTTGACGAATTTGCGCACTATGAGCGCCTCGAACGTCTGGACTTTCAATTTGGATAGTGAGCGCATGCGTGAATGAAGCAATTCATGGGCAACGAAGCCCCTTGCCAACGAAAGCTTAAAACTCGTGCTTGCTGATGTCTATCCGTACCTATAGGAGGCTTTTGATTTTGCCAGAAGTTTCACTGTAAGGCGCGTGCTGAAAACCTAGTGTTGGGAAATTGAAATTGGTGCCTCTTTGCGGAGGAAAAAAATGCTCTCATCTTGACGTTTTAGATACTCTTTCTCAAAGATAGGAGCCCCCTGCTTTGAGGACGATTTCCATGAATTCCACAATTTTAACCTCTTTAAGTACCTTCCATTTAGTATTCTTGCATGCTTGGCACACCTAAAAGTCAATATACCAGTTAGAGACCTAACTACGAGTCACGCAAGCTCTAGAAACCCTAGTGCTCTTATGCAGCAGAAGTGCACGCACATCCTTATTTCAATTGCCCTTGGGCTGGCAGCCTCCGTCCTGAGGTCACCTCTTTGATTACTCTTGTACGGAATTCACTAAGGCCTGTGTCAGCTAATCAAGATTCGCAATACGCCTAGGTGACTTAGTAAACAAGAAGGCTGACTCTGAGTTTGAATGAGGTCTGCTGGATGATTCTGCTAGAGGATGTTGCTAACACAATGCTACATTATCTCAAATCAAACCCCGGGCGAGTCACCTTGGAACCAAAGGAACAACCAAATTTAGCGTCTTTATTAAAAGGGCTTCAACCCAGATCATAACAACGTCAATCCAATCACCTTTCATGGATAAGAAAGAAGCAAGACCGCTTTGGGATAAAAATGTAATTTAGTACAACAATATCTAAGACTAGCTCACGAAATACTCCCCAAAATGGTAGAAAAATTCGTGGCAGCAACAGCGATAATCATAAAATGTATTGAGCAATTTTCTCTAGTGAATGATCACGGTGGTCTCATGATGAGTGCATTCTCATTCATCAGCTCGAACTGGGAAGAGATAGTACATGCCGCCACACATTTCAACATCACAATCAGAAACGGAACGTGTAAAGGTAGCGGCTGGAATGAAAAAAGTTCAAGTCAAACGATGAATGCAAAATGTTAGTTCATAAAATTGCATTGCTGACAGTTTCTGTCTGCATAACAGAATAAAACAAGCGCAATTTTTCCAATGAAGGAAAGCTGATCACTTACCTTATAACCGAAAAAGTAGTATAGGATTAAACGAATCACAGAGAGCAACAGAGACCGCTTGTGGTGGCGGGGTACGGAGAGGAAGGTGAAAGACAAACGGTTAAACACGGAGAACGCCATCGACATAGAAAAACCAGCACACATCGAGAAGGTCCGAGGAAGAAGAACAAATAATCTATTGTGTTCGTACAAAAGGGAATAAAAATAGCTCTATCCAGTGGTATTTGGCTACCCAACACAGTTCTGGGAGGAATCATCGTCTGAGTGAGAAATTAAGTTCACTGAAGCAACTTCAACGACGTCATCGTCCTCAGCAGATTTCACAGGTGGCTCCAAATTCTGATTTTGCGTGTTGTCATTAACCTCATGGACTCCAGTGACAAATCCGGAATTCGCGATCATGTCACTTCTTGTTTGCAATGCGTAGAATTGGCTCCTCCAAAACTTTAAAGACTCTGTCAGGAGTACGTACCTAAGCAATGCGTTGGGCGTTTTGCTATCGTCAATGGAATTAATTTTGAACATTCCCTTATATGCTAAATACATTAAGAACCTCGTACCCATCACAACAGATAGCCAAAAGCATCTACGTACTGCGCGCCATGCAAAGGAAGGTCAAAGCGGGTCAGGATAGAAAAACAAATTTCTAAAAAATATTTTGTTAACTTGCAATGATTGTTAAAAAGCTGTTGTTATTAAAAACAAATTAATTTTTTATTAAAAAAGATAGGCTTAATGTATGTTGTCTTTTCGTGTCTGATTCCTAGTGGCGTAGTAAACCATTCCGTCATGACAAATCGCCTCCTTGTTTAACACTTTTAAGGAACTGAGGCAACACTTACCATTACTAGTTTTTTATTCACGACTGCAACTAGTCAAGGTGGAACAACTCTACCCCACCGACACACCAATTAATTCAGGCAAAGTAGCATAGCACCCCCAACAAACGAATTTGGGCACTAGCCCAACCACCGCCGCCCTAACTACATGCCACACACAAAGCGCTCTTAAAGACAGTAATACAATCAAAACCGATCGATTGGACTAAAACTAAGGGCTGGGCAACCCGTGCGAAGAAACCAACGACCCTCCAGAACAGACAAAAAGCGCCCGCATATCCCCAACTCCACCATAGGAACCACCCCTAAGATAAACTCAAATGCCACCTTCGGTGCTGATAAAACCATTGCAGTACCCCGCTCACCTAACCGCAGGTTCTTCACGGTCACCTGAGTGGCCATAGGAGCCCGGCCAAGTGAGTTTGCCACCCGGCTAGGCCAGTGACCCCAATCCCCATAGGTTTCCTGAACATATGCACATTCGGCCCCAGCGCTATGCCTTCTCCTGTCGTCAAGAAGACGCCACAATTCCAGAAAGGAAAAGTTAACAGCTCACAGTATAACCTAGTTTTCTTTATAAAAAGTAAGAGGTATGAGAAGACGTCTGCAACCTGCCTGGGCAGTTCACATTGAATCCGTAGAATATACACGCAGCGATCCAGATGCCTGCATTCATTCCAAAGCACTGCTTAAGTTTAGTTTTTAAAGAACTTCCTCGCGCCGATTTCTCCAAATTCGTTGTGCATCAATAAAACCTCAAATGAACGGTAACAAATTCAAACAAACACAAGACATTTGAGAAACAAATAATGGAACTCAACACCGCTACAATTAGCGGGATGAAATGCCACACTAAGATCAAACAATGAAGTTTGTATGCGCAAAGTGCATCACGCGGTACCACTTCACGGAGGCCGAATCAAAATAGATGCCATAAGATTTCGCGCGCAAAACCACTTTTCCTTAATCCTACCCAAACTTAACCAATAGGGCTCAAAGGAAAAAATTCAAGAGCAGCTGCCGACCGAAAAGGAAAACTAAAGAACTAAAAAACACGGTCAGCCAAATATGCAAAAAAGTTGCAGGCAAACAAACACCCCATCCCAAACATAAGAAGAGCGAAAACCAAACGCGGAATGCAACGGATGGTAGTCGAAGCAACTATTTAAACACAGGCAATACAAAAGATGTAAACGGTCGACTAGCTGGTTGGAAACGCCAAATGAACAATGTAATGAAAATATCGACCAAAACCTACCATATCAAGGAAAATATCATACAAGCATAGACCACAATAATCATCATCAAAGAATAAAAGAAAGCAGGGAAAAGAACAGATAAAAAAGGGGAAAATAAGGACAAAGAAGTACGACAAATTACGAAGAAAGGAAAAAACGAAAAATCACAACTAAAAACAAAGCAAATAAGAACGCAAAGATTGGAGAGGCAGGAAAGCACACGAAAAAAGCATGCAATCCAGTCCGCGATTAAAACGGAAACCAAAATGTACGACAAAATCACAGCTGCCAACAGCCCAACTGCCGAAACACAATGCGATTAAGCACAAAAATATGCCCCGCCACACACTAGTGTTCCCGCCTCAATTATTCCCCTGCTTACACAAAACTGCAAAACAAGTCTCACAATACAACTGCAATTCAATAGGTCACATTCAAAACGTATTTACCCGCATTCGCGCAGCCTCCACGCCGACGCCACACGATCGCATCCTCCTCCAACCGACCTGAGAAGACGGCGCACCATCGCCCGCCCCCTCCTGCATAACCACAAACGCATTTGCACAGCAACACAATATACTCACAACAATCACTCTACCACTCGCTCACTCACTCACTCACTCACTCACTCACTCACTCACTCACTCACTCACTCACTCACTCACTCACCTGCCAATCCATCCTACCACTCGCCCACCCACCTACTGGCTTCAACACTCTCACCAGAGACAATGCAAAACAAGATGCATTTTACACTCTATATAGCCATAATAACAACAATAATAATACCAGTGCATCGGTAATGGAAATAATCTCTTAAAGCACACTTCAGAATCAAATACACCACAAGTCTCAGTGCCTGTACACATTGACGTATATACATAAGGCAGAATGCATAAGAGCAACGCGTCTCTTACCAGGCTCCATCATGGACGCCTCTCCTGCCTCCTCACAGCCACTGCTCTCACGAGGGCCGAGAGCCAACTCCAGCCCGACCTGACCATACCAGACCAGATCAGATCAGGTCAGGTTAGACCAGACCAGACCAGATTAGACCAGGTCGCACGACCAAATCACACCATACCAGGTCAACGGTCTGGTCGCCTTCAACAAAGCAGATCACAAGCAATATCATTTACAACTATGTACAAACACCTTCTATGTACAATTCAAACTCCGGCTCTTTCTCTCCTTCTCCCTCTCGCTCTCTCACGCCATCTCCACCTGCACTCCTCCTCCTTCGCACCACTCTACCCCACTACCACTAACAGGTGTCTATCCTAGGCACAGCATACCTGTACCTGTAGTCACCTTCACAATGGTAAAACGAATCTACCGTGCCATCGTCATCCTCTTCACTGTCACAACACTTCTTCACGCACCCACCAGCATTGTCGAGAGCTGCGAAGGCCGCTGCCAACTCCGGATTGTGCACCCGGATTTCGTGGAGCTCCTCACAGTCCTCAAAGTCGTCCTCTTCTTCCCACGCCCTGTAGAAGCTTCGCCAGTCGCGTCGTTCGAAACGCCTGTGCCTGCGAATCTCCTTCTGTTGCCGTCGCCACGTCTTCAACGACTGACGCAGCAGGGTTCGCCTCAACAACCTCTCCGACTCGTCTCTTGTGAGGCAAGACAGCTTCCTTTTGCCACATTGCACCAGTCCACACAACACATCACTGTCGTCCATCAGCAGGGAGGAATCCCGCGACACACATGAATGAAAGCCACTACCACACATTGACTTACATTTGGGAGGTTAAAACAAACATTAGCGTTATGTAAGTTATTTTTATATAGTACAAATAGTGTATATGGCTGCAACGTTTTGAAAACCTATTTGCATATTTAATAATTTTTTGGGAAGTTATTTTTTTGTAAATCTAACAAATCAAAAATAATGGGAATCCCTCTATATTTTCCTTGCATGCTTTGCTAAATTATTTGTTGTTATTTTTCAATCATTTCAACTTGAATTTTTTATTGATTGTTAGTCCTTTCTTATGTACGCTTCCGATGTTACGCATTCGAGAAGCAGATTGGGTTGACCTGCATGTAAATTTATTTTGACCAAGATTAAATGTAATCCCCTTTAGAGTTGAGGTTATACCAACGTCTGCTCTATTGCACCAAATCTTGGACTTTCTACAAAGCCATATGTACTCTGTCACAAAAGGAGTAAACGAGTGCAGCAAAATTCCAAGTTCAGTACCCTTGAAAAAATGCTGTGTTCGATTAGTCCTGTTTTCTTACATTCTTGATTGCCATTTTGCTATGGTCGGACTCCATTTTTAGACAACTAGTTTTTCCGTATAAAATGTCATTTTGCATTCGGATTAAGTCATCAGCGTGATTTCGCTCTGCTTGTCATCCTCAGAATTTTGCTACTGGCGCAAAGACGCTGTGGATTTTAAATCCTTTTTGCCTATCATCTGCATGTAGCCTTTGAACGATGACATATCGCTGTAGCTTCCCGAGGCTCCCCTTAAGGTAAAACAAGGCGCAGTACTAGGGCAGAATATATACATTCCGGGGAACAGAGGACTTGGGGGCTGTTGTGATGTTTGTTCGCCACCGTGCAGTTTCCACTCCCCGCATTTACAAAATCTTGGTTGTAGTGGGGCTATTGTCTTAGTTCTTCTTTTGTGCTAGAGAGTTTCATCTCACTAGGTGAGCCTTCACCTCTAGTCGAATCCCGCCTTGTGGAACGATGCTGCTGTTCAACCCATTCACGTCTTCTGGTCGTTACACCAGTATGCCATTTCCATTCCCGCGTTTTCTAATTGGACGGCACTCAAAATGACTGCACCACTCGGTGTCCTCCACCGTCCAGGCCACATGGAAGCCAAAGTCGCCCTCCTTCTAACGTCAGTCCTGCCCCAGCCGGACAGATTGTTCCAGGTGGGGAAGTAGAAGCAAGCTTGAGTACTTTGCTCACAGGTATTTCAGTGCCAGCCCAGACAAATAAAAACGATGATATTAACCTCCTCTCTCCACTGTTACCCGTCTCCGCCAAACGTTTGACACAACCTTCCACCAAAAAATTCACAACCAATTTCTCATAGCAAAACACACTTCAGTAAAATGAAGTCACCGCGCAGTGAGTACTGCTGACGAGTGACACACGACTCCAGTGGAAATCGCCGCCGGGCCTTCAAGCATAAAACCCAAACAGCGACATCGCTACAAACATGGAGAATGCAAGGAAGCGTCTAAGAGTTACAGAGGCACCGATTCCCAACCGCTAGAAATCCACCCACTTTAACGCAGGCACTGACCCATGCACCCACCTCGTCAGCGAAACCGGGTAGGAGTATAATTTTTGCTCCTGCACAGGAGGGAAGTGCCGCCAAATCGACACGCAAACGGCTTGAAGGCAAAAAAGCTCACCATTCTCCAACCAACAGGCGAACCGACCTACCGCGGTCCTCACAGACTAATCCCACCCCGACCCAACGACCCTACACCTTATAAGGCCAATCTCAAAATAGCGGGAACCAGCACAAACCCCTGTCAAACCCAACCAGCAATCCTTGACGAGACGCCTCAAACCACAATCTTCGACGCATGCGTCCCAGCCCCAAACCAACCAGCCGGAACTCGAATTGCTGAAAATGAATCCAAACAAAACGGTGCAAATTGAATACCAATCCGACTGTAGACAACAATGAACGATCAAACTCGAGTAATTGGAATTCTTGCAAAGCATCACTGACTATGTCACCTTATCACACCAACCAAGAGCCATTTTGCCCAACCAGTTTCCCATAACCAATGCGTTCTACGATTACCCATACAAGGATAAATATCCACCCTGATCAACCAAATGAAGAGCCCCACATGTGCCATGACACCACTGCTCCAAGTTGCACAGCCAATTAACATACACATCCACCTTCAACGTCTCCCTGCTTCACACGGTCTTAATCGCAAAAAATGCACCCAAGACGAAGCGCAAAAGGAAACAGATAGAAAGCACGCCTTCGGCAGAAACAAAGTACATTTAAGTGGGGTCAAGTAACAAATAATAGTTCAAAGCAAGAGATGCACCATCAACGCAACTCACCCGGTGCGCCTTGCATTGCACTCTGCAGACGCAAACGCGACAGCCTCCACCACCGTCAAGTCAACTCACCATTCAGACAGTGCTTCAATGGCTTCCAAAGGCAGACACTCAGCTGAAACAGAAAAGCCTACTACTCATTCAAAACACGCGATCACCAACACCATACAGTCAACTACCCATCCACATGTGCGTCAAAATGCACTACCATTTAATATACATCCAAATAGATGCCACAAATCTCACCTTTAACGCGCACAACCTTTCCAGTTCACCTTAGTCCGTGCGGATAAAGAATTTGAATCTACTGCCACCTTGCGCAAGGCAACTTCTGTTGGAATGTAAAAATGAAGGGAATTCAACAAATCACCACGCTTCAACCGCCAAAATTACCGAAAACTGACAGACATCACAACAATGCTCAGACCATGTACACAGAACTCGGACTCGATAAGGCTTGGGTAGAGTACATCATTCGAAGCACAACAACAATAACCACGGCACACTTTCCAACCTCACCACCGACTGGATACACCAGCTTGCCACTAACAAGACACACTCAAACCGCCACGAGCAAGTTAAAAGGGTCATAGGAGTATAGAGCATTAAAATTAGACGCACCAATGAAGAGGGCGCTCGCACACCTGTTTCGCGCAACTGCAAAGACACCAACACGATCATCTACCTTGTCGTTGTCTAAACAAACGCATAGAGCAAGCACTCAGAACAACTCCAACGACGAAAGCAGACAACGAAAGGGAAACTGCACCACTCACCACAACTCAACACACAACCGTCCACGCGTATGAAACTAGCTCATCCTCCTCCTCATTACTGTCACCCTCGGCAAATTCCAACATCAAATGAAAGCTGTAATCTCTCCCTCCTCCTTTTGCTCCTACACGCCACAATGGAGGACAGAGATCTCCTCCTGTCCAACGGTGGAATAGCTCACCCCTCTCCAACCTCACGTAGCCAAAGTTATCAAGTTTTCTCTCTGTCCTTTTTGAAGGGCGTAAAAGTGCGCGATCACCAAAACATCCCAGCGGGAAAAGTGCCCTCACTTCACTCCAATAAATTTACATCACATTGTAATTCTGCTTCTCCACAAGAAAACTGCCTAACAGCTCCATTACTAATAGCCAGTTCAACAGAACTCATGATTCCTTGTGAACTAACAAATTGTCTTGAGCCGTTCTCAGAGCTGAAAGTACAGCATTTTGCAGCACTCTCACTCATGCCAGAAGTTATCGCTGAGGACACAAAGGTTCGGAAAAACACAACAAGCTCACCTCACCATCCACCAGCTTTCAATCCATCAAACAAATGCGAATAACCACAGCATCATTTGGTGACACAAACCACTCCATCTACAAATATCGCAAAACATTTACGATGTTAGAAAAAAACACCCAAATGCAAGACAACTCACTATGCTTCAAGTGACACACTTTGACATCACATCACCCCAGCAAACAGATTACAAGTTGCAAATGATTTCCATCAAAGTACATCTACTACTTACCCACTTCTATGCACTCCAGTGTACTTTGCACCGACACTCGATCACGAGACCTCAGCCTCCAAGCTCCCTATGCTCCCCGCTCGATGACATCAATGCTGCTGATCGGGTGACCAACATTCTTCGCTAGTGTGTTTCAAGGCACAATCCAACGCGACCGACTTCCAACGTTTCCAAGTGCACACACAAGAACAGACGGCTCCAGAAAAGGACACGATTGAGGCAAACGCAATGCGTGCACCAACCCCTTCTCAACAGGCAAACAAGCAACATCCAATCTTTGTTACGCGCGCAACGAGATCAACCCAACTGACACTCGCACGCGAAATACTAAGGGCATCAGCAAATTGGAGCACACACCAACCACGATGCAACATCCCAATAAAATCAAGTCACAAACGTGGATTCCAACATCCAAATAGAAGCTGTGTCAAAACCACTCCATAATTAAATGACGCCACTTCATCCAACCTTCACCACAAACCTTGACGTCGACAATTCATAAACTTCACCGACAACAACTAATCTGGAATCACACTCGAGGAGTTCGAAACCGCCACTTACATCGACTCAAAGAGACCCCACCTCATCAAACACTTGCAATCCAACTACCAGTCAGGAAGCAGAAAACCAGAGATCTCAGCATCAAAGTACATTTCGCACCTACCATTCACCTCATGGAGAGTCGATCACATGGACAACAGCTCACCAAACATGTGGCTGCTTCAGGCATTCCCTTACTTAATACAAGCCTCATGATGAAGCGCTGTACTTCAGTCGAAAAAAAAACAATATGAGCAAAACAAACTTATTTCCAAAAGAATGGGCAATAATCATTCACGTTCTATACTTTAACACCCCTTACAAGACAAATACCATTCATGAAAAACCAGTGCTAAAAACCCACCGCTCGTGACCCCTTTCAACGTATCTACCGCTCCTAATAATAGTGCTGCGAAGTCAGCGATATGATTACCTATTTTAATCACAGCGATCACATTCAGGTCGTTCAAGGCTTTCGCCATACATCTACAAAGGTTGGATAGATAACAAACACCAAACCTCCGATTCACCCTTGCGAGTTGAATTTTTAGCAGAGCACAGCACTCAAGCACCTTGTGCAATACACTTCCCAACTCATAACCAACGCCTAACTGAGAGAGCAATGGCAACAGTAAATTTGCGCAAGTTCACACGATACAATGAACAAGCCGAAACTACCAGTGCAATCGCACGACAATAACAGGACATAAACTAAGTGCACCTTAACTGATTCCGCCATGCGTGTGACAATTATATCAAGCCATTCCACGACCATTGAACAAGATCATTACACGCGTGGCGCAGACAACCAACAGGTACAAAGGCAAACTTCACAATTCAATATTTCACAATCGACTCCTACACTTCAAATGCAGCCATTAGGGATAACAGTTAACATGATTAAGGCCTCGTCTAGCACCCACAACTTACTCCCCTACAGATGTATGGACGAGAACAGCCAAACAGAACAAGGTACGAAACACTACCCACACCCACCGAAAAAAAGCGCGAGGGAAATAGCTAACAAATAACACATAGCATACAAAACTCTCAAGTAGTGTTAACGAGCGACACGAAAACATTACGGCAATAAAATCACCACCGATATATAAGTACTTCAAAGAAAATGAGTCCGGGTAGAAAGATGTCAAAATAGAACGCATCCTACTGTAGAATGGTGGTGGCAGTACCATAAATCCAAAGGTAACAGCGATTGAAAACAGTACCAACAAAATCACAACTGCCAGCAGCCCAACTGCCGAAACACAATGCGATTAAGCACAAAAATGCCCCGCCACACATTAGTATTCCCGCCTCAATTATTCCCCTGCTTACACAAAACTGCAAAACAAGTCTCACAATACAACTGCAATTCAATAGGTCACATTCAAAACGTATTTACCCGCATTCGCGCAGCCTCCACGCCGACGCCACACGATCGCATCCTCCTCCAACCGACCTGAGAAGACGGCGCACCATCGCCCGCCCCCTCCTGCATAACCACAAACGCATTTGCACAGCAACACAATATACTCACAACAATCACTCTACCACTCGCTCACTCACTCACTCACTCACTCACTCACTCACTCACTCACTCACTCACTCACTCACTCACTCACTCACCTGCCAATCCATCCTACCACTCGCCCACCCACCTACTGGCTTCAACACTCTCACCAGAGACAATGCAAAACAAGATGCATTTTACACTCTATATAGCCATAATAACAACAATAATAATACCAGTGCATCGGTAATGGAAATAATCTCTTAAAGCACACTTCAGAATCAAATACACCACAAGTCTCAGTGCCTGTACACATTGACGTATATACATAAGGCAGAATGCATAAGAGCAACGCGTCTCTTACCAGGCTCCATCATGGACGCCTCTCCTGCCTCCTCACAGCCACTGCTCTCACGAGGGCCGAGAGCCAACTCCAGCCCGACCTGACCATACCAGACCAGATCAGATCAGGTCAGGTTAGACCAGACCAGACCAGATTAGACCAGGTCGCACGACCAAATCACACCATACCAGGTCAACGGTCTGGTCGCCTTCAACAAAGCAGATCACAAGCAATATCATTTACAACTATGTACAAACACCTTCTATGTACAATTCAAACTCCGGCTCTTTCTCTCCTTCTCCCTCTCGCTCTCTCACGCCATCTCCACCTGCACTCCTCCTCCTTCGCACCACTCTACCCCACTACCACTAACAGGTGTCTATCCTAGGCACAGCATACCTGTACCTGTAGTCACCTTCACAATGGTAAAACGAATCTACCGTGCCATCGTCATCCTCTTCACTGTCACAACACTTCTTCACGCACCCACCAGCATTGTCGAGAGCTGCGAAGGCCGCTGCCAACTCCGGATTGTGCACCCGGATTTCGTGGAGCTCCTCACAGTCCTCAAAGTCGTCCTCTTCTTCCCACGCCCTGTAGAAGCTTCGCCAGTCGCGTCGTTCGAAACGCCTGTGCCTGCGAATCTCCTTCTGTTGCCGTCGCCACGTCTTCAACGACTGACGCAGCAGGGTTCGCCTCAACAACCTCTCCGACTCGTCTCTTGTGAGGCAAGACAGCTTCCTTTTGCCACATTGCACCAATTCATGCAACACTTCATCGTCAGCCATGTTCAAAGTAGGCCTAACCGCGGCGAAACTAACGCTAACCACCACTAGTGCGACTCCAATGCCAACTCTCGCAATGATTATTTAAACAAACACACATTTACTTATTTTTGACCACTACTAAAGCTTTTTCGGTTTTGTAATTTTTTTTACTCCTAATACTTTTGCTAATGCTGCAAGTAGCTTAGCTGTTTTTTCACACCAGTATTCATATATTTTTTGTGTATTACACAATTACTTCGCCTTCTTTTTAGCCCTTTTTATCAAACAGTGAATGAAGTATTTGTGACTTTAATATCAATCCGGGGTTGGCCTTAACTTATATGATTCAGGATTGCGTTTTAATTTGTCTGCCAATTTTTTTTAGATATGGCTGGTTGACATTAAATAGATCGAGTAGTAAAGGTGGCTCTCTTGCGTCTGAGATGGTTTGCAATTTTCTGACATCAAAGAGAGTTTAATGTCATTCGCTGGAGCGATGTCGCTGGCTTTTCAATAGACATCTTTACTGGCAATTTCACCAATTCTCCTAGGCAATTTTTTCTATACCTTATTGGTGTTAGCCATGAAGTGTGTTTGTAGCGTCCTGAGGCTCCCTTTAAGGTAAAAGAAGGCATAGTACTGGGGATAGAATACATGTATTCTGGAAACAGAGGGTTTGGGAGCTGTTGGCACGGCCCAGAGGCCGACCAACCGGCTCAGTACAATATGGCCACCCAAGTGACCGAATCCGGCAGTTCAAACAAACAAAGTCTTACAGTGCTCGATTTTGGTGTCGGAATCGACAGTTGCTGTGTTCTTGGTCTTGGACACGTTAAGGTTTTTCCTCTTGTCGAATGTGTGTTGATCGTTATGCAATTCTCGTCTACTCACTCTGGTCTTTTTCCTTTCGGAATTGGTTAGAATGGTATATTTCAGGCCCTCTGAAGGCGCTCATTCGATGCAGGTTGTGTTCGAATAACTTGGAACATGGTATTCTATTCGTTGTTTCGGATCTAATGACAAACTTTCTGTGAATTGGTCTGACTGTGATTTTTTAAGTTAGAAGGGTATCAAAGCCTTGCACATTGGACACAATAAGGGATAGATCGACTACCTCTCTCAATTCGTCAGCCACTTCCGCGATAATGTTATAATACCTAGCTCTTCTGAATGAGATTCTCTAAAACCAAGAGCGATGAAGACGTCTAGCTAAGGATGGTTCGACTGATTGTGCATGTTTAACAATGGTTATTTAGACTAAATATGGGTTAGTATGTTGACTGAATTCTGCTACTCTATCGAACACATCAGAAGCAACTCAATAATGCAGTTTAGATGCACTACAATGTGTGCAAATTTCATTTCTTCTCGTCTAAAGCACGATTTAACGTTCGCTGATAATATTGCAGTTTACCTTCTTCACGTCCATTTCTTCTCATTAAAAGGCTTCCGGTTTCCCCAAATAAAATGCCACGCATGCACTGTTGACATCTGACGTTACTAACTCCCTCAGCAAATTGCTGCAGCCTCGGCTAAGCTGATTCCTACAAATTTCTTAACCTCGCTAGTTAAAAATGTACTGACTATGTGGTGAAGGAGCTAAGCACTGTAGGCTTTAAATTTGTGGGTGTTTTTTTTTAATTTCTGAAACGGATAGTCTACTCTGAGGGCACACGCAATACGAGGAAACGCCTAAAACTAATGGTTGACAACACAACGCAAACAAAGTTTCAAGCTGTTGTCACCAAGACAACAGCGCTCTCCCAAGGGTGGAAGATTTTGTGGGCGAGACTGAGCTTGGTTAGTGATGAAGAAACTGTTCAAAATCTGCCAGTCTAACAGTTTAAAATAAAAAGTTCGCTACTTGTTTAGTAATACCTTGTTTGTTTGTCTATCACTTTCAGTTACAATCACTTGGGCTGACCTTCGAGCTACGCCAGTAGGTACAATGCATATTATTCTGCCCAGAAAACGGACCCGCCTTTAAAGGATTGCTACCCTGATTTATGCCGCTCGTGACAAACTTCAGCGGTCCGACAGAAGCTCATGGGCTACGGATGGGAGAATCGCTGGCTAGGAACGATGTCCGCCTTCGGCATCTCCCCCATTCCCGCGTTCTGCAGGAAAGGCGTCAGCAACAAAAGCCGATGAAAATGTGAAAATATGAGAAACCCTACCCCGAGGCAACTGTGTTAAATCCCAACTCCCCTCAACAAACCTGCTTTTGGATCGGTGTTCCAGCGCCTAGCTATGGACATACGTAATGGTCAGCAGAATTCCCCGTCTCTGAATCCACTTCCCAAACCGGATGAGACTCCAAATCAAGCAGAATTGCCATGACGGATCAGTGTCGCTGCAGTCAAGAGTAGCCTCAGTTGCACAGGGCTCTGATTTCCGGCACGGTCGACTCTTGGGTATTTCCTTCCGGCACTGCTTACGTTTTGGTGGCTGACGCAGGAGGTTAACCAAAAGGCGCGGCGGGGACGACGCTCAGAAGATGAGCAGGGCTATGTGATACTTCATTCGTTTGTCTACCAGTTTCAGTTGGTCACTTGGGTGGCCACACTGCCCTAGTCCGTGGGCTGACCTCCGGACCATGTCGGTAGCCCGAGCCCTTTCGGTTTGCCGAATGTATGTTATTCTGTCCAAGTATTATGCCTTCTTTTGGCTTCAAGGAAGTCTTGAGACGCTACATGTTTTTAGCAAGTGTGATTACACGAGGAAACAGGTATTTCTCAACTTAAAACAAGTACAGAAGTAATGTACAGAGAAAGTCTTTCTCATTTTCAAACATCAGAGAGGACACTATCCATTGGGTCAAAAGTCAAAAAACAAGCAACAAACACATAAATGAAGGATACAGGAGTGATAACTTCTGTTAAACAAATTCTATCTATCACGCAATAGGCGGCGCCACAGGAGCAGTGGTGACGCTGTAGAAATCAGACATTTGGGCAGAAAGATCGGCCTGTGAGACTTGACCAAAGTGCTCCGGTCGTTGTCGCATAACCTCCAGGATTGCGGCCAACTGATCACATCGGGCGCGCATTTCGGCCTCGCGCTCCTTAGCGCTGAGCTCTGCCAGTTGCTGTACTTCATGCAGTCGCTTCACGCGCGATGGAAGATGGCTCAACACCCCGACTCGATTGACTGGAAGGAAAAAAATTAGAAGTGATAACCAAGTCTACATTAAACAAGGTGAATTTCAAATCCACGCCGATTCATGCAGAATCAGATTCAAGCAATAGCAACGAGGTGTGTACGGGAGAAACCAACACTAAAAAGTTTAAAGTGGTTAAAAGTGTGTTAAAATATTGTTTTGGCTAAAAAAAGATGTACGAGATAAAATCATAGCAATGACCGGAGATGCATGAGCAACAAATAACCCACTAGAACGAAACCTGAGATAGGTATAAGCACAAGCTGTTTCCGCAAAATCTGATTTAAAATGGGGAAATAATTATTGCAACCAAAGATTGCAGTACAGCTGTTTTCAAAGGCTAGATAGCAACATATCGACTAAATGAACCAAAAAAGCGCAATTCCGTTGAAACAATGCAAAGTCATAATAAGACTAGATTCCAAGGATTCTAAAAGTGGGAAATTACGCTGATAATTTAATCCGAAAGCAAGGTGACGTTTCACCTGGAGCAGTAGAAATAGTACCCGAGATTACGAGGAAACAAGACAGAGCGAAACGTACGCTGCTTTGCTTTTGAGGCCACCAACCTTGCTCGTTTCTGAGTCGGAGTACCCGCTATCCTATTACTTTGGTGTGATGTTTCTAGTTGTGGAATGACTTTGCGTTTCAGAAGGAATCGAAAAGCAACCACACCGCAAATCCCAACGAAAATGGTTATGAATGAATAAATGGCAAGGAGTGGTCCGGAGTGGAGTGAGTCCACGGCCAACATGAACCTAGAAGCAATGACAAAAATGCACGTTACGAAAAACAATGACTAGCACGAAAAAGTCAAGAAAGGCGGAGTGCGAAACCCGAATGTATAGTTCGTAACACAAGAAACGAAAGTATGTGATGTTTCTCAACAATCAACATTATTAATCGCAAGGGTGTTTAAGTAAAGCCAAAGCAACAAAAGTGCAGTGAAATGGGACAAAGTACTACAGCGACGAAACAACTAACTGACCCGACAGACCACTTGTGTCCAGGCTGGACTGTCAAAATTAACATAAAAGGCTGAGGGTATTTTTTTATCGTTTTGCCTAAAAATAATCAATGGCTTAACGTTTTTAAAGCCTTACTCTTGTTTAAGCTGTTTAGTAACATCTAACTTTTCAAACGCGATTGCTATCCCTTTTGCGTCTGTTTGCATATTTGTTTTATTATCTTTTCTATGGCAATCGCGTAGGGTTTATGATCGAAACTCGGTTGTAACAACATAAATAGATGCCTGATATTGTTTGCCAGTGCATGTGCTGCTCCCCATGATTGTCATACTTGCTATTTAAGCTATTTAGCAATAGTTCTTAATTTCCTTCTCCAATTTGTTCAGTTTTCTGATAGTATAGCGTATTTTACAGTGATTCGACACTTTTGACGATTTTCGTCTCCAAACACAGAATTACCTGACGCTGAATGGACCGGAACCCGGGCTCAATTCTAAATCTATTGCAGTGGCAAAATGCACCCAGGTTCGGCAGTGTGGGATGCAATCGTCGACCCGCCTCTGGTGATCCTCATCTTATATGTGGCAGCCTCTAAGCTGGTTGCATACCTTATGCAGATTTTATCTATCTTTCAGTTGAAAGAAATTTCATCCGGGAGAACATACGGAGTGTGCGTTCGTCAAAGACAAAGCCCATTTCTGCAATCTTGTCCTCTCGGATTTCCGATTTGCCTAACGTGAGAACAGGTATCATTGAGAGATACCTAAGTGACATTGATCGTGACCAGGATCAAGCAACTAAGATGGAGCTTCACAATGTGAGTATTTCTGAAAGGCTGATTTTGGTAGCAGAATGCCCCTAATTCTCTGTTGACACTCCTCCAGATATACGAACTTAGTTCTTAATGATGCAGTGCAAATCTTTTTACCCTGGCACACCAAATTAATAAGATGTTCTTGCTTTCTTCGCGGCTGGAGGAATCTACCACTGTGGCATTTCTTTCAAATTGGAATGTGTGCAGCTACTTAGTTCCACAAAACTATAGAATCGAACATTTTGTGCATTTGGAACTGCACATATTGCAGTAATGTTAAAGATAGCCAACAAGGCTACATATAAGCCTTAATTCATCACTTGCAAACTTATTGCAAAAGAAACGCTTTACTGGATTTTCGATGAGCAACCATCTTAGACACTTTTCTTTCCGTAACCATGGTAGCTACTGGCCGCATGTGGCAACACGAAATGCGCACTTTTTAACGAAAATTTATTGCATATTTCAAGATTCCTGGATTCTCTTTTACCTACCCAAGAACTCGCACATAACCTATCCATTTTTCAAGGAACAAAAAGGTGAAAACGAACGGTAGTCCTCATCTAAGGCATCAAAGATCTCTCTTTTAGAATGACAATGAACTAGATCAACAGACAAAACCCACTACCTCCGATGAGGGCACTCAAACCGACATGTATAACAACTCAAGTATGGATTGTTGCCTTCCAAGAAGTCCATCAAAGCATTGTGGACTCTTGAGAGCTCACGAAAAAAACGGCCAGTTGAACGCAAAGGTGCATATGGTTCGCAAAATATCGCTTGCTCCTGCGTTATCAGCACTTATCTTTTTTGCCTATTGCACTACAGATTCAACTTAGTCGAAAAAATCTCAACTACATACGTGCCAATGCAAATGCTGTCTCCAGTGGTTGCGTGTTAGATCGACGATCTACCAATGAGCAATCCAGGCACTCTTCAAGCCCACAGCGGAGAAATCTTGGGAGGTTACCATCTTAGTAAGATTCAGTTATATGAACACCGTTTCGCCATTCTGCATTAGGATTAATTTATCTGATTTATTATCAGTCTCATTCGGAGAAGAAAGGACGAAGAAGAAAAGGCGGCAGCTAAAAAGAAGGCTGAGGAAAGGGACGTAACGCCTACAGGCTACAGAAGAGTGTCGAAAGAGGAAAGAGAAGATACACTACGCTCCCTTGAAGAGGGTACGTGAGCTCACATCCCATTTACTAATTCAAAGGGACTACGCTAAATCGGGAGAACACTCGAGTAAGGTTTTAGTTTCTTTAAAAAAGTGGAACATTTGGAGCTTAACATTGAGTAAGGCAAAATAAAACCTGTTTTCACTTCAGCACACGCCAAAACTTTAGAGGAACTCACTCGTGCGCCAATTCACATGTCTACGAATCGTGCTCGAACTCTCCGAGCACAATTGGAAGATCGTCTCTCTGACATCGAGGAGGTGATTAACGTCTTTCGCAAGCCCGTTGTTTTCATAACACTGAACTAAGGAAATGAAGTAGCCATGAATTTATTTACTGGCTTCTACTCAAACTTAATTACAATTTTACCGTTGTTACCACCACCAGAAAGTTTTTGAAACGCCTCTGGAACCTGCTCGAAGGAGTACACTTTTTCAATGGGCACGTGAAGTTGACCCTGAACAAGCCAGTTAGCGAGCGCTTCCAGGCGGTTTCTGCTGGGTTCAAAGAAAGCCCAACGAAGGGGAGCGCTTCCGTGTCCACAGAGTAAAGTGCACAGATTAGCGTAAGCCAGTGAAACTAGAGAAGCGCCGATACCAACAGAAAGACCTAATTCGTCAATGAACTGGAAAATAGGTGGATTCACACTAACGTAGCGTGAGGTGGATGAGGAAGATTCAAGATTCCGTAGGAGGGGATAGTACTCCTGGAATTCAAAATGCCTCAAATTTGAGCACCTTGAGACATCACGAGCCGTAACGAGAATCTTCGGTCTAACGCAATCGATGATAGCGTCATATTTAGCATCCGTGCAGGGCATTTCCGGAGCCAGAATGACCTACAGAGGAAATCACTGGTTAGACAAAAAACACTCACCTCATCTACATCCAATGAAGATTTTAAATCGTCTGCATTCACACGTGATGGAGCAGTGACGGCAACATGCGATGCTCCCGAAATCCTTGCTAACTGAGCGGCTATAGCGCCAACAGGTCCCGATGCCCCGGTAACAAGAACTCGTCTAGGGGCATCAGGAGGACATCCAATAGGGTCCATTCCAACTTTACAAATAGCTGCCCACGCTGTGAGACCAGCATAGCTAACGGCGGCAGCGAGAATAGGATCCAGTTTTTCTGGACGCCTTGCAACTACTCCAACGGGGCAGAGAATGTAGTCGGAAAGACAGCCGCCCCCAAGACTGCTAGTATACGGGCTTGTAGCGCCCATCACAGGGGTCCCAGGAGGGAAGGAGTCGAGGATCGCCTGAGGACCAGAATCAACCACAACACCTGCGAAATCGCGTCCAGGGGTGAAAGGAAATTCATCGAAGAACTGACTGGAAGAGAAACGGCGATACATCCGAAAGGCAGCTTTGCCGTAGCCAGTAATCATTAATTTATCTATTGGATTGAGGGAAACGGCCTGAGGATGAATCAACAGGTCGTTAGGGTGTTTTATTGGCGGTGGTCGACGGGTTCGGGTCAGTTTGAGTTCACTTTCTATAGCGCGTTTAAGTGAGTCATTGAAGCGGTAAATTTCCCAAGCTCGAGATTCCGTTGGAATGGCAATGGTTTGACTGTGGTCAAATCGACGAAGGTGAATCAAGACAGTCCGAATTGCTAGTTAGGGAAAAACCACAAGTGCACCCATGATAGAGCACTACGAACCTATTAATCAGGCGCAAATAGTAGAAAGTTGATGCATACACGGTGGGTGCACAAATGGCTAACAAATATGAGTTATTATGCACAATGTTCTGCAACCTACCTCCATACCGCATGTCTAAACACGACCTGAACGACCTTGGCCACCAAAAGTTAGTATCGTATAGTCGTCATTAGTTCCAATTTCAGGCGGAGCATTTTTCACAAAATCATAAGTTTAGTCTTATATTTGCAGCACTTCACTTTTTAATAATAATTTTAGTGATTTCACAAGGCATGTTCTTTGCACAAAATGACACTATCCAAAAAAGAAAAATGCGATGTGATATCCTTAATAGATGTTATAAGTTAAAACTTAACGATCGCATCCTAATTAAACTTTTATTAGTGCTGTACTTCCAATGCGGACAAGTGATTTGGACCTGTGAGCCACATTCTGATGGGTTCTGTTTATGAAATGCATAAAATAAGGTTTTATGCATGGATTTTTTTGTAAAAGGGAACAAGATTATGCCATGGCACTTAAATACCATTCTAAGAATAGAAGGCCTTACTTAGTAATTGGAAATCTAACGTTTCTACGTGGGGAATAAATGGGAATCTACCAACATGATCCACTCAGCCGAAGTTCGAGGGCTAAGATCAGAATTTCTCAAGGGGATATAAAAACTATCAGAGTATTACAATGAGTCGGTAAGGCGAAATAGCTAAAGCCAGGTTGGTCTGTACACCCTTTAGAAGTCCTTATTGCTCAAGCATCTAAGCGATATTCACCTTCTGTGGGCAGCAAAGCTCTCATTTATTTGATCCACTTTCTTTTTGCAAGTTTCACTAAGATTTTATCTGTGTCTCATTTCAATTCTCTAACCACAGTCTTAAAATGCGGCCTTACTACTTCCTCTTTCGGTCTAATGCATATTTAAGTATAATCTCGATTAACTTTTAATTCATAAATTAACTTCATGCACACGAGCACAATGAATGTTTCAAGAAGGTTCTGTCTCACTGATTCTCAATACCATTTTTGGGTATTGACTCCTTTGTGGTTTAATTACGTCATTGTGATTGGAGTGTTCGTTGGAGGTGGTGGAGTTCCACTGAGGCATTTTGACACAAACTCACTGTAACAGGGTTCTTCTTTTCTTCCTCCTCATCCCTTTCTACCTTACTGGAAGAAGACCGAGCTTTTCTGGGCATGGTTTACTTAAAGAGAAACTGTAGGTGGGGAAGTCCAGACTACGGGGTCGCGGTATCCGGCGCTGGGGGAGAACACGCTAGTTGGTTTTCGACCACGTGCATATTGTGTTCCCGCCTCTCACCTACGAAGCGTATATAAACACCAACATTATTACACTCACAACTGTTTAATTTTTCTCTAGCCTATTTACTGGTCGCAAATTCCCCTAAACCACGTGCCATTGTTGTCTGTTTCAATTCCTGGAATGCACCTGAATCTGTTGCACCATTCAATACAAGTGAAGGTTATGCCTGCCACATGAACAGTTGGAGTGGGTTCCAAAAGGTAGGACTTAAAGCAGGAATGTGTGTTACTTCCTTCCATGAATGATAATGAGTTATGAAATCCGGTGCAAAGGACAACTCAGACATTAAAGCTCACGGGTCACCTTATGGACCGCTTTTTCCAGCCTAGCATATTGTAGATTTGCAGTTGGTTATAACCACGTAAATGGCGGTTGACTTTTTTCCTTCTTTAAATCAATGATTCCCCGCTATAACTCCCCTTGTAGGCCTAACGATGATGTGGTTAGAGCCGAGTTGAAATCCTTTTGATCTTTTGCACGCACATGTAAACCTGATGTTTATCAATTCACTTGCGCGAAATAAAGGAGTTGCTTTGATAGCTTTTGCAAAAACCATGATTCGGCAGAGCCTTGGATGGGTTATTGTTGCTGTTAGCGTGGGCGGAGGACAGAGAGAGAGGGTTTTGGTCTTAAAATGCGCAGTTTTGGTCGTTCCCATGGGACCAAGTTCCTTGACGTTGCATTTTTACGTAACAAAGTGCATACTTTTGTTTTCCCATAATCCTACATTCTAATGTAGTGATTCAAGTGCTTTGTAATGGTGAGTATTCACCATGTAGTGGGAGGTCGCCCAGCTCAGTGCCAGAATTAACATTCCTGCGGTAATTGTTTTGACAAATGACAAATGGGTGTGACGCCAATGGCACTGAAGTAGTGGTCTTCAAGTCACGAGGGAAGTGGAGTCTATGTTGCCAAAAATTTAGAGAGGTGGATGCACCAGATCGACTGCTCTAGCCTGGTAATAAATTTTTTTCAACTTAAAGGGGTTACGTAGTGATTTCTTGATTTGCGTCTTGCGCCCATCATTCAAAAAATGAATACTTCAGTGATACATCTATACAACTTCAATTTTTACTTTGACTTATCCATGGAATTGATTTTCTTTTAATGAGGTGGTAATCTATGATTTTTGCAACAACAAGCCACTTGAAGTGCTAAAAAATCTCTCGAGATTTTCCCTACCTTGTGTGATTGGAATGGGCAAACTAGGCTGAAAAAGTTATCATCGTATTTCAGCCTGAATTACGCATTACCAGACAAACTCAACTTAAGCCACGCGGTTTTTTTTAATGAATAAATAGGACCTTACATGATACACCCTCTAGGTGAACCACTTTTCGCCCCATCCCGCCAATTCCCTTCATTCCAGACAAACACATAGTAAGGGTGCGCCCGTCCCATCGCACAGTTTGCCAAGGTACATAACCGACTAACTCTACTCGGTAGGGGGCAAAATCGATAAAATCAATTAATTCCTACCCCCCTCTCCCACTCACAATTCAGCGCGACATTAACGGTAGTAGGATCGATAAAATCAATTTTTTGTCACACCCACAACCGCGTGGGAGACTGGAGATTATGAAAAGTAAATAAATTCACCAAACAAAAACGTAGTTAAAATAGTAAAAAAATGCTAATAAAATGCATGAAAAAAACTGCATCCTAATTTTGACTTAGGTATAGATACATATGTACCCATTGAGTACATGACAAATTATCACTCAATTTGTTAGCTGATTGGATATAAACCATTTGATTACTCCTCGAGCATGTATATGAGTCAGGAGGAGTAGCTACAGCGTGACAGGTAATTTGAGGACTACCCTAAGCACGCGTAACTGGCTTGGCACGGGGTACCCAAGCGTCATGCTGTGGTGACCTTGAGGTTGGACCAACGAGAAGGGAGTTATGATCGCATATTTCTACTATCACATACACACACGTGGAAATTCTTCAGCTAATGAAAAGTAGTCGAAGAAGCAGAATACAAAGAGGAGGCTTGGACCTATCAAAGCAGCGCCAAAAAGCGCCCCCGCACTGCATATAAGAGCTCTCAACTTGACTTCATAACCGCAAATGGTAACAGTTGTAAAATACACACACAGACAACAAAATGGAACACTGGAGAATGATAGCTGTATTTGTGTTAGTTATACTCCTTACTTCTTTTGTATGCATTTCGGATGCCGGTGTAGCTTCCAAATGCCCACCAGCTCCAAAATCGAACGAGATTCGTCTCTACCTATCTACTTCCCCCATCGTTCTACACGCCCGGCTTCAAGAGCTGATTCCACTAAGGAACTATGAAGATTTTGATGTGGTAATTCTAGTTACCCAAGTTCTGGCTAAACCTGCAAGCGTCAGCATACCTCCACGGGCAGTGCTTCGGCGTTTCTTTATACCCTTAAACAAATCCATCTCTTCTCCCTCATCCAGCTCCTCATCCGATTCATTCCATCAAAAGTTCGGCTGTTTGGAGTCCTTTAAACCAAATGCAAAGTATACCTTCCTGTTGGCGGATACGGGAGAAACCATGCTTCATCGTGGAAATAGGTTGCCTATCCTAGCTCTATCTGGACCTTCGTTGACCTTCAGCGAAAAGGTGACTGCCGAAATCCTACAATATCTTTGTAAAACATGCTGTAAGCACTAACATTTTGTTGTTTATCAGTGCTTTTTGCAATCACTGCATTAAAAATGCAAATTAGGGATTGAAATATTTATTTTTGTGCCACAATAGTTTTGCCGGTGCTCTGTGATGCCTTTGTTAACAACAAATTATGCGCCAGAGTCATAAAATTACGATTTATGTAATTATGAACCATGCAAAATTGTATTTCATGCACAAAGTTGCTTGAAAATAAGTTAAAATAAATGAGTAAAGTGAATGTGTTTGCTCAAAGTTTAATATTTTTGACTGTTTAGATCCCAGAACCGAGCAAATGGCTGTACTAGCAGACATTTCATCAAAAGTATGCTAAAAAATGAGCCAAAGGAGCCTTAAAATATTTTTAAATGGTGTTGGTGATTGTGGCTGTAACACCTTGTTTGCTCTGACTGCCGGTTTCGGTTTCAATCACTTAGGTGGCCACATTGCCCTAGGCGGGTGGACTGGCCTCCGGGCCATGCCAGCGGCCCCGTTCTGTCTATTTTTCTGAATATCTATAGTCTGCCCCCATACTATGCCTTCTTTTGCATTCAGGAAAGTCTCGTGACGCTACCGTGACCATTTGATTACTAAAACTGACTTGTCTCTTTATTATTGAGAGCCAGATTGACTTCCATGTTATAGGTCTAGGTGTGTGGTGTGCAGGACTTCGTAAATTTTTTTTTCAAACATAGAAGAAAGTTTGCACTTAAGAAACCACTTAATCACCTACACAAAGGCTTTCGATGAAGCTTTAACACCAAAAAAACTCAAGCACTGATTCGATATTCAAATGGGAAAACAAATTCTTCTACATTATCTTAAAACTTCAATCATTGGGGCATCCTAAGCAAACCGTTTCTACACATTCGTCTTTAACTAATAAATGTTGTCAAACGAGTGAATATAGGAGTCGATTTTTAGGAAAAATTCATTCATTTTTCCGATTTTGATAAATATTGATTTATCTAAACGCTGATTGGTTGGTTTCGTATGATTTAGACTCTCCACAAATAAATACTTTTGAGCCACAAACTCTTCTCTTTGGCGACAATTTCAATGCCACCTGTGTAGTGGATGGAGATCCGTTGCCACAGGTGATGTGGTACAAAGACAATTATCCCGTTGACATAGCGACGAATGGTCGTAATGTCAGGGTGGAAATCGTGCAGTAAGTCTACCACTTTCTCACCTCTAGATTCTTCATTGGGATGTTTTTTTGCAGGCTTGTGTTACTAAAATCATTCAAGTCACCACAAAGATGGCATGCAATTTATTGAAGTCTAAATTATTTTAATTAGTGGAGACCTTTCAAATCTTTGACTTAGCTGTTTGATTGAAGCCTTGGAAAAAATGCGCCTGTAATTGGCCTTCAACATTTATCTGGTGCCTTTTGTGACCTAAATGCTTGTATTCATTAAAAAAGAGGAAAAAATCGAATACTTAAGCCTCTAGAATGTGAATTTCTCAGCGACACGTCACCGGAGGTAACTGCAAGATTGGCAGAATTTTTCCTCTACTTCAATCCTCCTCATTGCATTGTCAGTCATTGTTCGTCTTTGTAAGGAGTAATTTGCACAAAACCTGCCTAAAGTAAATGGATAAACAACCTTTATATAAAGGAACAAAACTTTTTTTTCGATGCTAAGTGATGAAATCTTCATTGCAAGCTAGACAGACGGCTTTTGCGGGGGAAATCGTCCACTCCTTCCTACCTCAACACTTCTTTTAGTCTCTTAAATGTACTGATAAGAAGCAAATTTTTTAACTTCGGTACTTCTTTTGTGAGATGGATGTAGGCGCCAAAGCATATCGCGGTTGTGTCTGTCAAGTGTGGAATCACACCTCAAATCTGACTCATCAACCGGTGTTTACTTTGTTGGATTTTTTGCATCCAAATCATGTTTTAAACAAATTTCTACAAAAAAAAAATCACATTTCTTAAGAGAGTTTACATTTTTTGGACGTACATTTGGCTTTCGAAAATCTATGAAAATAAATCAAAAATAATCATTTGCGGAGGAATTTCAGTAAGGAGTGCTGAATTACTATTTCTGGCATCCCGAGACCCCCTTCCCTCCCTCCATGTGAAGCCCAAAGAGACCAAAATAGTAGTAAGGGAGATCATAATACATTAGTAAAGTATGGGAAACGTGGAAGGCTAATGATGAGACCTGCAAGCAATCCCGCCATTGGAATTCCTCCCTTCGGCTACCAAAGTGTAGGCGAGACTAAACAATATGTCGAGTCGCCGTACTATCTTCCGCGAAAAAAAAAATAGGCGAAAAATCCCTTTTTAAGAAATACAGCTTCCCAAAAGAGGTGCTCTTTAGATACTTTGCCTTTAGGCAACAACGCTAGACTGAAAGAAATGCCTAAATTCTCTTTTAAAATTACATCATTGTAGACTTAGCAATCATGTCAGAGAGGCAATCCTGGAAATAGACAATCTCGTTCTTCTGGACAATGGTGATTACGTTTGCAAAGCAAAAAATCCTCTCGGTACCGCACAATCACTTCTCGAACTACGAGGTTTGTTGCCCCTTACTTTATTTGTGGTAGAACAAAAAAAAAACTTCTAATTGTCGAGTGAAAACCCTTCGCCTTTTTTTTTTTTAACTTTTTTTTCAGTGTCAACGGCTGGAGTCTCTCTAACCGACCAGGAGAGTGCCATGGGTAAGGCAGTTTGCCTTTCTCCTTCCAACTTGGACTTCTGCCAAGATACTTGTCTAAAGTACCCACCTTCAGTAGCTCCTTTGTTCGATACAAGGATGGACTTGCTCTTAGACCAAGATCATCCCACGCCACCTGTATTCTTGGCACCATAAATCACAACTTAAAGTCACAGAGAATGAGACATGTAGCCTGCATAGGCCGTGAGAACTTGGAGAGCTTGAACCCCTGCAGTGAAGTCCACGAGCCGTCAATCCAACAGGCCATGCGTATAAGCCTAACCATCGTGGATAATCTCCCGTTGGAATGTAATCAAAAAAGCTCCACAATTGGCTTAGCTTTTGATAGGAGAATTCAGTTTTATAAGTCCATATTTTTCCACCTTAGAATCCAGAGATTTGGAACCCTGTCCAGTCGAAGAAAACCACTGCTTCAATGATGGCGAGTGTTTTGCTAAGAAGTCCAATCCACTGGATCGCAGATGCAAGTAATTTACGAGTTAGAATAAATTAAACATTTTTTAAGTATTTTTCCCTCTAGAATAGTAATGAGCGAGTCTGTGTTTCGCCTTTTTAGCTGCAAAGAAGGTTTCATAGGGGATCAATGCCAATTTCGAACCAGCGGAATCGGTGAGATTTGGTGATGGTGTAAAATTTGGAAATAACAAAAAAAAAAAGACTAAAAAATGTCCAACCTTTACAAATTGATTAATATTGACGGATTACTAAGTAACAATACTTACCTGCACTTAGATGACTCGGTCGGAAGATAAAATGTTTCTAAAATAACTTTTTTTATGTGTATCTACTTTTTCTCCATTACTTTATTCATTTTAGGGATTTCAGTGTCTATTTTACTTCAATTTGATGTATTGTAGGGTGGTGACAGATTAGGAGAGTTGGTTTAGTCCCAGGACCGATCTCCTCCTCTCCTCCCGGCCCCTTCTGTAGTTAAGCTTAGGAACTCCCATTTCTCGATGCTTTCTCTCCACCTCTCTCTCCCCTCCCCCCAACAAAAAAGCAAATGACAACTTTAATTGCGCCCTCCTATGGCTCCTTACAATGATCTCCTTCCAGCTTGCTTAAAAGCACTTTTTTTCTAGATTTTTTATATGCGTAATTTTTTTTCCCGACCTGTCTCATTCCTCAAAATACCTCATTGGTAAGTGATGTGGGAAACGATTTCGAGCTCTTTTGTCGAGCTGCCTTCAAAATACTTCTTTTTGAAGGATTCAGAACAAATTGTCCTGGACTTTACGATCCCAAAACGAACAACCAATTTGGCTTAAACCAATTTTATCGCCCATTTTAAAAGCCAGTCATCTCTACATTATTTTGTCCAGTTTTTTCGACGATGTCCGCTGGACGTGTAAACACCCTTTGGTTGCAAATATTCTTCCAATTCGTCTTCATCGCTCTCTTTGGACTGATAGTGGTTGGCATCATCCTTGTCTTTCGACGCAAAGATCTGCGTGCCAAGTGAGTTACTACTTTTAACTATTTCTTATTATCAAAATATACCTTTCAATCGTAAATGTATGTTTTCTTTTGAAAAAATCCTCAAGCATGTATTTAAAGCTAAGGTAAAGGAATTATACCCTATTTTTCTTGATTCCTTCAGCTTATTTATTATGTTTTAGCCAGAAAGGGGAAAAGTTGGGCCATTTTTTGATCATTTGTGTGTACAAAATATGGTTTTAGAAAAAGATACAGAAGCATTTAATAATTAAAGTAAATTTACCCAAAATTTGGTAATTGAGAGGGGTCCCAGCTTCGGCTATCACTGTAGGCGTCACTTCTACCAAGGTGAGGGGATCAGCCTCACCTCTGGGCGTGTCGTGGGGTAAAACGCAGACCGGGGTTGTGAAAGGGTCTACCCCTCTCCCCCCCCCCCCCCCCACCCCCCACAAAGGACAGGTCCTCCAAAGGCCAAGTTTTTGCTTATAGGAATATAACCCTCTCCTCATTGATTCACTGGTCCTTAATTGTTTACCCAGAAAAATGTTAGCTCTATTGCCTTCATGTGGACGAATCTCACTCATAATGGCTTCTCAGTTGTTTTGCGAGAAAGAAGTTACATCTGCCTTAGAAGTCGAGAGTGGACAGTGAGAGAATTGTTAAGCTTCGGCGAGGATGTCAGCACAGGCAATATGCTAGGCTCATTTCTTAACCCGAGTCCGTCAGCCAGTCAGCCTTACCAATAACACTCTACTTTAGCTGAATCAAATCTGACCCAAGTAGGGGAAACTAGTGCCTTAAATATCATCAAAAACGCTAAATTTTGTTCATTATTCGGAGTGGCTTCACAATTCTTCTTAAAATATGTCTAGGAGGTGGGTTAGCTCTTTGCGGGCACAAATATTTACCAAAAGTATTGTACTCTAACACACCTTCTCGCTTTCATCAGACCTTCAAATAAAAAATGGCCCTTTTTGGAAACCTAGAAAATAATTAATTTTGACACTCGCATTCGTTCCCCAAAAGTAGGTGCAATTACATACCATAAAATAAAATATCCAACATTTGCATACCTGGAGCGAAAGGTCTGTAAAATACTATCAAATTGTTGACTTCTAGTGCGACAATCTACAAAAACATATTTGGAACAAATTCCTTTTATGTAAAATGTATGAAATGAATTATGCTCTTGCATTAGGGGCCCAAGGTTCAATTTTTGGACGTAAGGAGGTGATGAGGGGGAAAGGGGGAGGATTGGCCCTCCCCACCTTCACTCTCCGTATTCCCTCCAAGGAGTCACCAAAATGCTACTTGCCAAATAGTTTAAGCATGTGGGAAATAAAGCCGCGTTAGTTCCAACTAGCTTGGATTTTCTTCTTTTTGCTTCCACTACCAGCGCGTGGTGGGTAGGAGACACCCTAAGAATGGACTGGAGACTGTAAGGGCAATTGCCTCGTCAACTTTAAAGATTACATTATATTACCTCCATACTACTTTGGAATCGCTGGTAAAAAAGATTACTTTTGCTTGCTTTCGTAATTACGCATTATGGTGAAGTGAATCGGTTCTCTACATTCCACCTTCCTTATTCTCCCCATTTTTAGGCAAAAACGCAATATAATGCTTGGGAATGAAATTCTCATCAAATCACAGGTAAGTTTTAAATAGAAGATACAAATCGCGTTATAAATTTTGAAGTAATTACAAATGTTCAAACGTCACTTTAGTATGTCCAAGTGAACACCATTGAACCGCCCCCTCCACCAATCAATTCTCCCCATCTCTCAAATCGGCAGCCGCACTACCAGAAGGTCAATTTTCTTGCCTCCGTGATGCCACAAACATCGAATTATGCACGCCTCGCTACCAATGAATTTAACCTCGATGCCTACGGAGACTTGAGTAAGCGCGCTTGTCGATTGTATAGTACGCCTTAGATTTTGACCAATGACATTTAAGCCTGGGGGGAGAGGTAAAAACTGGACCAATCGGATCACGGCAAGGGAAATATTGGTTATGGGAGGGATGCCTATTGAGACATAGTGAAGTTAGTAAATAGGGATGCTACACCATAAATACAGAATGTTTGGGTGGTTAAGAGCGTGGTTGAGAGACTCTGCATGAGCTGAAGAGCTAAAGTAATGAACTAAACAGTGGAAATGAGCATGCTTTTAATGAATGGCAGCATTCCATTTTTTGAGAGTCTTCGACGACATTTACTCTTGCCATTCTTTTGTCTCGGCTGTTATGAGTGTTTCAGGAAATCTCAATCAACTGTGAGTTGCGAATAAGACTTGCAAAGTTTAAATTCGTTAGCGTCTTGATCACTGAAGGGCAAAGTGAATTAGAGAGGGACTCTTGGGACGAAGTGCGAAATTTTGTACAGTGTTTTACACATTGCATGCTGGTTTCCCGTGTGTCCTAAGGAACTGGCGGAGTAAGCCGCCATGTTGGAAGGCCTCTTGCGAGCCCACTGAAGTAATGCATTGCTAGTGGCATGGACGGGAAGGTATAACGCGGAGATAATGTCTGGAACCAGTGAAGGGTTCAAGAAGTTGATCATGACTATTAAAACTAGAGTTGAGAGTTCCTAAGTAATCCGTGACTGCTCAGAGTACCCTAGGCGGCTTCAATATTTCAGCGATGTTAATTTCAACCCAGAAGTCCTCGTATTCCTGGATCATCTTATTATTACCACTACATTTCAGCAAAGAGCATTGTTTTGCCATTTCCATAAGCACACGTGCATCTCATAGCAGTAGCATGTCCAAGTGAACTCATGTACTGAAAAAAAACTCCTTCATAGGAACCGCGAATTCGCTTGAAGAGTCTCCAACTTCAAATCGTCCACGACTTACACCACTGCAGCAGCCACAACGCGTCGGTTTCTCCAGAGGTGCTCTCGAACCAATTGAAGAGCAGGAGATGGACGCGTCAAGCAATTTCCTCCCCTCGAATCATGAAAACCCCAATTTCTTGTAGTCATCAACATTTTTATCTACTATCACTGCCATGAGTTTATCTTGTTTTACTACACTTCGTTCAAGCTTTTGAATTGTCCAAAATAAGCATTTTATCCTTGCATTAAGAAAAAATTTACCTTCGACAATATGAATGTGTATACTAATCAAATATTTTTATGTGATGAGAAATGAAGTATTCTTTTGATGGAGCAGACGCTTGTTTTTGTGAAGTAGATTGTGTGATACACCCAGTCCCTAATGTGGTACATTGGAGACCACAAAGTGCAAAAAGTCCTCATAGTTAGAAGCCTTTTTTTCAAAAACGGTTAATTTGTTACGAATTTTTCAGCAAATTAAACGGCTTAAATAACCGTCTGACGAAACGATCTTCCAGTCTCCGCCCCCTTTTACCCCCCCCCCCCCCCACCTTGGCGACTGAGGGAATTTGGAGACAGGGCGCCTCGTAAGAAAGCGCTTATAAATTTATAAAGCATAAAATAATCCTAAAAATTATTCGACTTAAATCCAATGCCACTCAGACACTTTCCAACTCATTTTAATTGAGTCCGTTTCCTAGCACAAACTTTGACAATGTTAGTGACACTGTTCTTTGCATTTGAGAATACGCGATGCACTAGTGAGTAACATTTGAACTTCTGAAAAGATGACCCTATTTTTAGTTACGTCTTTCCACATGTGGGAGTTAAGTGCCTATCGCAGAGACGCATCTGGCAGTTGGGTGGAGCATCTTGAGTCACTTACCTAAATGCAGCAACTGTCAGCCAGAATGGGCACACCCACTCCAGGCGGGGTGGAAGCACTCCTCCTTGCTCTCCTCACACCATTTATGGCTTATTTAAATTGGCAAACGCATAGTTTTTCACTGGAAAAAAGGCCAAAGCTTATTGGCTGCTTTCCCAACAGGACTTCCAATCGATTAGTGACCCATCTACTGCAACAACAGAATCCTTATCGATTTTTTGTCAATCGATAGTGATGTCAGATTTTGGTGACCTCCATGAAGCCAAAAGTAATTCCTCAACGTCATAAAACACGATTTCAACGCGATTACATAGTTTCTTTACAATGTTTGCAGCTACTTTCTTTTTTGATTGGCCAATTCATCTTACCAAATTGCTTTATAAATTAAAAAAATCTAGGAAAAGTCGTACTTTAATAAAGGAAAATATCGGTGAATAACTGGAAGCACACATTCGCAATCTTTTTCAGAAGGAGAAAAAAAACAGAAGAAAAAGAAAATCACAGAACACAATCACAATGCAAATACTAAATGGGACAGCACAAGCACACACATACACAGAGGGTAAAGTAAATGCATTAATCTGGCTTGTATTTGCCTCTAAAGTTAAGGGGAAAGTAATACGCCAAATATGTTTTTAGAGTAACAAACTCAATCTGCAGAGAAATGACGAAGTCACAGTTGGTGATAATGATGTCGGTGAGGAATGGCTGCATTGAAACAACTAGGTGAAAAGACGGTCGGGAGGAGATTTGACTTGCTGATTTCCGTCTGTGAGATCGACACTATTCGGAGGAACAGGTGGAATTGGTGGAGCCGGTGTGGTGCTGAGTGGACTCACTGTTAAAGGCTTTTCCTTGATTGATGAATTATCTGGATGCGTTCGCTTAGGTGAAAACAACAAGAGCATTTTTCACTAATTTCACTGTTCATACAACACATACCGAATTCAAGTGATAAAGTGGGGAAAAAAATGAAAGCCACAGATGGCTGTCAAACCCGACAATTCACAACTAGAGGTCAAATTAGGGTTAAGCTAATCAAGTGTCCAAAAGCGTAGTTATCATCCAACATCCATTTCACCAATCTCTTCAAAAGACACATGTCACACATTTGTGATGCCAGGGAGGATTAGGCAATTCGGGAAGTAATACATGAGCAAACTAAACAGCAATCACGTCAAAGAATTCTTTTTTAGCACAGTAATTAACTGTTAGTGAAGTCTTAAAAAAATGTTAAGCTTTCAAACCAAGACAAAGGATCAACTGAAAATAAAATGAAAAGTTGTTCCGGGAAAATAACTGTTTTAAGACTTCGTATCAAAATCCACAGTTTTTAGGATAAAGTCAACCACCTTCGAAATCGATACCTTTTGGTTCAACAACTAGTTAATTGAAAAATCATTTTAAATCACACAAAATAGTAAATTAACAAATAGTTAGCAGTTTGAACAATAATTCCGCGAAATTAGGGCAGTAAAATGAATGCACAGGAAAAAAATGAAGTGGGATTGAACTAGCAGGCATTTATGTAGAGGTGCTAAAATTAACTAAAAAAAAATGAGCGACAATCGCGGCAGTGGTCATGGTCGAGGCCGCATCCACCAGAAAACCCAGTTAATAACTCTAAAAATAAACTTTACTTAATTAATAATAAGTAGAAGCATTAATCCAAATCATACCTGTTCCATATATTGCCTATAGGAGGGATGGAAGTTGTGAAGAGCATCTCGTAACATGTCGCGGGGATTAAATGTATCTTTTAAGTTATGCAAGCTACTTGGATGACCTAAATGATGACAAAGCACTTAGTAAAATAAGTGGCTTTTCAATGGAACTTCCAGACATTATCGAAACCTACCAACGCTGACAACATTGTCGCCGTTCTTCCAAACGTCTCCATTCATAAGTCCACACTTCTCACCTGTTGACCCATTACCAGCATCAATATCATCACCTTCATCGACTTCGCCATAGTGATGTCTAGTGTTTACGCCTATGGCGTAGAGGAGATGTGGGAAGGCGTAGCGGAGTGCTATCGCTGCTGCAAGCATCTCGAAGCATATGAGAAAGTTTTGAATACCCGCAGCAACCGTACCAACATTAGTGTAGGGTAGGGCTGGTAAAACAGCCGTCTTTTCCAAAATTGCCAAAATTACTCCTACAAAAGGAATGATTTCACACAACCCCTGAGTCTGTGACTAATAGACACTTTTGGTTTGGCACCAAAATTGAAGTGTTGCACCTGTGGACTTTTAGTTTTCAGGACGTACACCTTTCCTAAGCGAGGAGACAGTGCTCACTGCTCTTAAATGCAACAAATGCAGTTGTACCTTTTGAGCTTAATAAGAAGCACGCAAAAACTCAGTGTGCCAAAATAGACAATGACTAAGAGTTTAATTCATTTTAAACAAACCCTATGACCTCACTGAAATGTCAATCAAAAACAGGAGAATTCAATAATCTGAGAGCCGCTGAATGATTGGTTGGACAACTTTAACTGACCTTGCCAAAAGCACAGAAATACGACAGACTTGACGATGCCAAATTTGATGACTGGATCGAAGGGTCGAAGGATTGAACTTGTGCCCAGGTAGAACAAAACCAGAGCATAGAGCGCCAAAAAGGCCGAGATGTTGTAAATTATGGTTGTGTAGAAGTAACCATTAGACCAGCTACAGTGAATAAGAAGGAAGATGTCCCATCTACTCAATCCAATCACTGCATTCCTAACCATCGGGCTATCAGACCAGCTCACCTCCAAACACCGTGTTTGTAAACACCAATAAGCTGCATGATAATAATGGCGACCGCCATTAGGGGCTTCACAAGGCAGAATTGGAGAGTTGCCTTAAACAAAGGCAAAATACATTAAAAGCTTATCAGAGGTGAGCATAAATGCAGTGCAAAGTTGAAATGTGTCACCTGTTTGCAAAACCGTAGAAAGCCGATCGTGAAGACCTGGCCGGAGAAGCAACAGGTACAGAAGACCCAGGAGTAGCTGAAGAATAAAAAAACTGGCTTGTTACTAGAAGGTGGAAGGTATGCACAAGAACAAACAACCGCCAAATGCAGTGGGATCAGCTTCAAGATGCTCTTCAAAGCAAACCAAGAAGGAGTGCTCAGCTTAAATTACGGATTGGTCACATCATTCATGACGCTCGCAAGACCAAGATCTTGAGAATTTTGGGCTTCATAGAGCACAAAAAACGGCGTGAATATTTTTACTTTATAATATGCAATAATATGCCTTCAAATCAGACGTAAGATGAGTAAGACACAAAAAGAAATTTTTTATGCATGCAAAAACCCGGAATCTACAAGTAAAGTTTCATCTATCAATTCAAACCTTAAAAAACCACATTCTAAACAGTATTACTCAAAAATGCAACATTTTAGCTAAATTCTCCCGCACGATTCAAGAGTAGCCTACTGGATTTACATATAATTAGGACGCGAAACACTAGGCTTCTAAAAAAAACATAAAATTTCAGTTGCTTTAAAAAAATAATTCGCTTTAACACTAGAACTCCTAAATTAGAAAGCGATGCAAGTGTGAAAAGACTGAGAAATCGTTTATAACTTAATTTTATGCAAATTAAAAAAAGATTATTTGATTTCACTAACGGTATTTTCTTTCCACGAATTTCCGCCATAATACAACTTTCGCCACCCAGATATTCATAGCAGAGACTGAGGAAGCTGTATATCACGAATGCTAAAAAAAAATAGGTGAATTTCGCAAATCAATTTGGGAAGAAGCCGATTCTGGCCGCACGGAATGTAACTAGTGAGAAATCCACCCATTCCCTAAAATCAGAGTAATCTGCGTGTCTGCGCAGGGAAAACGCAAGAAGTATCCCTGCGACGACTTCGATTGGCCGATTGATTTGCTCTTTACCCTCCCCACCCAAACCAATCAGCAATTTAGGCAAAATCCCTAGCGGGCGCAAGGCCACAGCGTAATTGTGAGCGAGACGTGAAAGCGAAATCTCTCTATGCGATACTTGGGGCTACTAAAGCTAATCTGATTTGATTATGCTCTGACCAATGATCTGCTTCATTCTAGCGTGAATAAAAAACAATTTTGTGTACAGCAACTAAATTTAGAGGGGAATTAAAAGGTCAACGTGGTGAGATTGGAAAAAAAGGACAAAAGAAACGCCACTCTAATCCCTCACACCCGGACGTTTTCGACCATTTAGATTCACCGGTCGGAAAAGAAAATTTGCCTCTGAGTATCACGAATAACTGAGTTAACATTGGGATAATAATTATTTAAAGGGTGTCCCTTAACTCCAAAGAATTGAAAATTCACTAAATTTGCAAGAAGTGTAAAAACAAAACCACTAAGTTTAAAACGCATTGAGGATTACATCGTTGTCAGAAGCTGAAAAAATGGCTATCATTTTTATCATGGTGCGGCCCTCTCAAAAGTAGGTGAGATGTTAACAAATTTTGCGACCGTTGATTTATGTTTATTATGCCAACGCAAAAAAATTGCAACAAAAGCGTGCGTGATTAGTAATAAGGTATACTAGACCCAATTTACCAATTAAAAATTCTTACCTTCATAACAGTCTCGAATCGTGTCGAAATATACATAGAAATCTTGGTGCCTAAGGAACATGAGGCTAAGCCATGATTGGAATGCGTATAGCGGAACAAAAAAGAGAATTCTAACAATCCACCTTTGCTCATTTGGTGCTGTATAGTTGACGATGTGGAGGTAGATCTAGGAGACAGTTTGCAAATACACGAAAAGCTTACTTGATGACAAGTAATGATAATCGCTAAAAATGCCGCCACGCCAGCAAGTGCTCGGGCCACCTTGGTTTCCAGAAATAGGAAATCGTTTGATATGAATGTTGTTGAATTGTGATAGATGACATTGCTAAGATTTCCGTTGGACTCATTGAAAGCGACATCTGTAACATTTACCGACATAGCGTCTTCGATGGAGCCAATCCTAAAAATGTTTTAAATGATTTCCATGGCCATGAGTTGAACGTAATGCACCATACCCCATATCAGGGCTGTACGATTAAAGTCGCCAGATTGACCTTGTTTTTGTAATATGAGTGGCCTACAGTATCCGCATTTGGTTGGATGAAACAAAAATGTTAGGGATGCCTAAAATTATTTCATACTTGCAATAATGGCTCATAAAAATCGTGCATAAAAATGGTATTTGTCTTGCTTTCAAAGACATGCAGCAGCTTCTAGAAAATGGCACATTTTTCTTTCTCGCGAAATATTAAAGATTTAATGTGTTCACAGTGTATCTGTAGCACCCGCAGACTTCCTTTAAGGCTAAAGAAGGCACACTACTAGATTAAAAAACAAATGCTTCAGAGGGAGAGGAATTAGGACTGTTGGCATGGCCCAGAGACCAGCCAACCTGCTAGTACAATATGGCCACCCAAGCGACCGAAACCAGCGGTCCGAACAAGCAAAATATTACATAGTTCCTCCCTTTTTTAGATGTCGTCACACCTTGAATACTTCTAGGAGAAGCATCCATGAGCGAACCATGCCAGTCATCGAGATTCGAGTACGTGTGTTCTTGCGGCTCTATAAAATTCGCATAGCATTCCGTGAAGCAAAGGCTTATTTCCGAATTCTCCTATCTCACTATAACATATGCAACACACATTGTGATTCCAAAATTTTTGAAGCCGTGGGAGAAATTCGAGGGTCTTGTAGAACCCTGAGCAAATGGGGCAATCGGACCTCACAGCAACAGAAAGCATGCGATTTTAAATGTGTAAAGCGTAAAAAGATGCTATCGAGTGGCATCCTGCACATTCTACATCTGCATATACGAATTTTAGCAGAGGGAAGCGGGTTGCCTGAGGACCTGAGACAGAGCTTACGGGGCATGTTTGAACACAACGTCGCCGATCCCTCTTGGCAGTGTCACTGTACTTGGAGTCCACGGCTAGTGCCGCTTTAGTTGTTTATAGCTTTCTTGCAGAACACGAGGACGGAGGAGGTGCTGAAGATGAACGTCGATCTCAGCCCTTCTGTTATGGGATCCCAGAGATTCGCTCATCCGTAGCACATGGACTTCTTTCACACCACTAATGTTTGCCACAAGCGGTACAGATGAGGATAGAAATCCATCAAAAACGGGTCCGCTTTCTGCTTCCAATTAAGCAGCGTCCTGAGACTTCCTTTAGGGTAAAAGAAGGCATAGTACTAGAACAGAATGCATATATTTTGGAAACAGAGGGAAGTGGAGGCTGCTAGCATGGCTCGGAAGCTAGTCAACCAACTAGAACAAAATGCTCCCCCAAGTGATTGAAACTGGCAGTCGGAACAAACAAAGCATTACATGAGGGCTTCACCTCGAGCCCTACTTCCCTTTGCTAGTACATAATCTACTAGAACTTTAGTTTTCTTCTTAAATGAAGCCGTATTACACTACAGTAACTATTTCACCTTTACCAAATGTATGGAAGCAATGCTAAAATTAATGAATACAGGTGTAATACTTTGTTCCTTTGGATCCCCGATTTCGGTCGCTTGGGTGGCCACATTGTACCAGTCGGTTATTTGGCCTCCGGGCCATGCCGGCAGCCACCAAGCCCTCTGTCTTTAGAAGGTGTGTATTCTGCCCTAGTATTGTGGCTTCTTTTGCATTCAAGGAAGTCTCGGGACGCTACACTAATAGTACGCTTGGCTGAGCACAAAGCAGTTAAGGGCGCATCAGAATCGGGTCATCCTATCACTTTGTACCTTTCATCAATGGAAAAATGTTTATGAACCAACAAGTCATTTATTTTACATATTATCGAAAGTGGGTGATGTGGAGCACCTATGTAGGAAGGGACCCATTAGTTTTAAATATTATAATGGTGTGGGTTTTAAAGTATGACGGTCTCCTTTAATTCAGCGTTTTGAATCATTCTAGAAGCCCAGACATTTCTAAGCCATGCAGGTGAACTCGGAACCCTAATGCGAAGGAGGTATGGCAGACTACCGGCATGACTCGAAGGTCATGTTGCAGAGTGAAAGACAAAATGAAGTGCCCGCTTAATGAAAAGTAATTTACCACGATAAATAACCACAATATCAGTAAATATGTGGCGCTTCTGTGGCGCTAACTCCACGTCGAGTCTCTCAGTTCCGTTTGTATGCAGCCTCAAAATTCTTCTCTTTTTATAGAATTTTACCCCCAATAGCTAATTTATTTGTTGGTAGCTAGTGCCGACAAACGAACGTCCTATTTATGGAACTAAAAGATTTTCAGAATGCCGTTTCATTAGTGGTGTCACAAATGTGTGACATACAATCAGTATGAGTTTGAAGTGATGGAATGCACAGATCGTGCACCTCACGCATAGTGATGCAGATAAAAACAGGAACATAAGTCTGGGATGGCTTTGACCAGAGGATAGTGAGATCTCCCAAAACTTTTTGGCCTGCTATCGAGAGGGAAAAATAACACTTAAGCTGCATTATTTGATTGCTCTACATGGGTTCCAGTAGAGGACTTGATAGCTGGAACTGAATAATACCACATCGGACGCTAGAATTTGTATCCATAGATACTTCTATGCCACCACATATGAAGTAGCATCAATCTGTGCGGAGGCAATGCGTGTGCCTCAGAGAAATGCGTTAAGATGGCAGCAGAAGTAGGCTAACTGCGAAGTTGGAACCATCAAAATCTAAACACTTCGAAAAACAAATTTCTGATTTCACTCTTCTTATCCACTGGGCCATGTAGTTTATGACTTCGCGTCATCCTATTCAAGCACTAACAAGCACCTTGACAGTTATTCTGATGAGAACTCTTGGTAATCACACTGACTTCTATGTTTGTAGTGAGCAGGGTGTAGTGTGCCTGCTCCAGATAGCCGCAATGGCCTCCCCGACATTGAAAGTCTGGGAATCTCGATCTACCAAGAAGTCAGTCGACGCTAAGCAGTTTAACCGGTCATTCGCGCGGGTGCAGAAGCTAAACAGTGCAAATACATTCCAAGAGCTACGCAAAAGGATAGGCGCCTCAGGCATTGACGCTTTACACTTAGGAGGAACCAAACAAACACGGATGAACACGCATGAATAACTCCCGGTCGAGACAAGGATGCAATCTCATTTAGCCTCACGAAATGTGTCCGTACGAGTTTAGCAGAAAAAGTCCCCTCTACACAATCATCTCACATCACTAGCAAACATTTTTTAATGTTGCCAACGCATAGAATGCAACCGAATCCGTATAAGGCACAAAATACAAAGTGACAGCTGGATTAGCTATGATTGAATAAGGAAATGAGACAAGGACAAAAAACGACTTTATTTATATCGGAAAATGCAGAGGAATAATGCAAACTTAAGGCAAAGTAAAGACTGGTCAGAAAAGTGTAAAAGGAGGAGGACACCTCAGGGCGACAAAAGACAAGTATTAGCTTTGAAAAAAACCACCGATATGTAAGGCAAAGACAAGGAGAAAAGACGGTTAGGCTAGGGGCTTGTTTTGGTTTCTACGGTATCTGTAAATGCGGAAAAGTTGATAGATTCCAGTGCAGCCAACAAAGATATTAACACTGAAGAGATTCCAGTTCTTCGGTATGATAACAAGAGAGTAGCGAGACCAAATCATACCGGTCATTGCCAATGCAGTGCTCTGGAAAACACTGACCTTTTCAGCTGGGCGAGTGAGATCAGCCAGTCCAGCAATCACAAGACCCTGAGAAAAGGGTAAAAATCATAAGCACTCAAAAGAAAACTCTCTTAAACGGCAAATGGGTGAAAGTGGGGAACAAAACTCTACTTACCCATTTAAAAGTAGGAGCCCAGAAAAAGACAGTTTTGGGACCCGCGGGATGATTCCAAACTGGTAGCATAGACGTGGGACAAATCTTATCGCCAACTTTTACGAGTGACCTGTATACAAAAGCCATGAGGAGAACCGACCCCGAGACGTAGCAGCGTGGAAGCGAAGCGCGGACAAACCAATCAAGACAAACGATGAGTAATTTCTAATTTTCAATGCAAATCCTTCGTAGACTTTTCTACTAATAAACTGGACAAAAAATAGTTAAAACAAAAGTTTGGAGGCCGAACATAGATTCCAACTTTCCTAAAATGATCGCAATATCCAAAATGTTTGTTTTGAAATCTACTTCGCATATCATTTTGCAAAAGTAGTCAATCTGACTTTGGGCTGCTGACTTAGTCCTACAAATTGGCACAACGATTTTTTTCCCATTACCAGTAAGATGATGTTTCATTAGAATTTCACAATTTATGAGTGAAGAATGCATGGTCTTTACTAGTTACAGGATTTCTTGCATAGCGTAGCGAAAAACACCCCGACCATGATTAAGAATAACACCATAGTGAAGATAGAAATGTGAACATTCGCTTAGTATTTTACATATGTTTCCCGTTGCTTTTGATTGCATTTGCGGCATTGTGTAACATTTTACTTTATTAAGTGCTTATGAACAGTCCATTTGACTTAACTTTTTAAACTTTAAACTTGTCTGATGAAATTGATACGTAGCAGTTCGCATTTCGTAAATGTGTACGGTCTGAGATTTGTGGGGTTGTGCGTTTTCCTGACCTGCAACGCCCACACAGCCCTGCATTTTGGCAAAGCATATTTTATCGTAAGCATGCACCATAATTCCCCACCGTCAGTACTATAGTAGGGAGCTTTTTTTAGCCTCACTTTCGAATACTTCGACACAATCTAAGCGTGAGAATGTGGTACAGGACCCCACATCTATTTTTGCCATGTCCCTAAATTAGTAAATGTTGAGCGTCTCACTACGAGCCCCACTGCCTCGGACATAGAATGTTAAACCCAACTTCCCCTCTAAGATTGCATTTCCTATGACTATTATCCTTGCCACTCGCTGGCGTTTAACATGTCGTTTGTTCCTTCGACGACTTAGACCCATAGCTCCAGAGATGGAGTGCAGCGGCACCTTATACGACAAAACCGGTCTGGCCGAAAACGTTCACATTGTTGTTCCACTTGACAGTGATAATGACAAATCCTCCTCCGCGGACATGTTGAAACTGCTACCGATCTTCCAACGGCGCATCAATGACGTGTTAACAGCCAAAATCGGTGACAACTGTGGTAAACAAGATGGTTGCACTAATTACTGACAAGTTGTTTCCACTCAGACACAAATTTGTTTATCCTTTAGCAGTTGGAGAGCCCACTGAAGAGCAAAACGAAGATCAGGAATAACCATAAAGTCGTGATCACCGCACACAAAGCTGCCTTTGCACTGTTAAAATAAATTGCTAAAAAGTTGACTTAGCTCACTTTTTTCTCCACGTAAAAAAACAGTTAGTTAGATAAAAAGGAACATTTATAGGTGACATCTTGGTAGGGAAGTAAAATTTATCTATCCAGCGGGTAGAAGATTGCGTTCCGAAGCCTCGTTCATTAAATCCTGCACGATTCTAAAAATAGAAATTACTTAGCTTTAATCAGTTCTAGTTTTCCTTTTAAGCACTTCAACACAATACCCTAAGTTTAATTGCCATTGGACTTATCAAGGAATGGGGAAGGTTCTTACTTCTCCAGTTTCTGGGCCGTGCTGAGGGCCTCTTTGTACTCCGTGTAGGCACTGGCTAACGCTTCGCGTCGATCAGACCAAATTTGACATGGATAGGGCAGAACCACTCGCTGATAGACTTCTCTCCAAATGTTCTAGAAGAAGGGCAAACCCACCACTTTTACTCCACTCCAATAAAAAAACTCCCGAGTTGACCATCTCAATAGGCGGTGCCATAAGTTTGCAAATCCAAGTAGCAAAAAGGCTGAAAATCAAGGGAGGTGGTTCAGTAAACATACGAAAGCTTGTGGTGCAAGACATGGCCAGCAGGACAGTGACTCGCTGTTTGCATCTCGACTCGGCGGCGAGTAAAGGTAGTTTCGAATCTTGGGCAAAACTTCATCGGAATTGACGTATGACCTAGTGAGAAGAAATAGTTGTTCATTTTTCAACATTATTGTGAAGACTAGATTTAACAGACTCTCTTGATAAATACAAAAGAAGGATGCTGTTGGAACTACCAAAAGGAATCCATTTTCTTAGATAGCTTCAGTGATTCCCTCATCTGATCCGAATCTCCCAGGAATGTGCCTACGAAAAAAGAAACGCCAAACCAATGACCGAAATGTCTGAGATAAGGTAAATTTGAAGCCTTAGAAACACGACATTATTAAGAAGCACTTCTACAACCCATCTCAAATCCAGAATTCATGTAACATCTCGGGGTACGCAAAGCACATTGAAGCCAATGCTAGGGATAAAACGTGCGGAGTTTTTATTTCATACTTCTTTAAGAGAACCGTTCCATGAAGAACTATCAATGCTAGAGGAACCACTCACCACAACGCCTGCAAACCAGCCAAAATGAAGAGTAATATTGAAAAAATAAAACAAGCGGAGATAGTTTAAGCCAAAATGTTTACCGAATTCAAAGCCATAGACATGCTTTACCAAGTACAGAAGGAATTTCTCGTTAAATTCGAACGAGCTCGGATACTGGCACCATAGCTAAGAAAAGGGCACAACAAGCAAATTAACATCCAAATTCTACTTAATTCCTTTGAGCAACAAATAGGGCTATTGCGCACCTGCCAGATGCAGTCCAGAAAGAGGAGGAAAATGGGCGCAGCTTCAGTGAAAATAGTGTCACTGCGCTGTGTGAGGAGGTGCGAGCAGCGCTCTGAAAAGGCGTGTCCGGCCGATATCCATTCCCGTTGTATGAGAGCCTCAAACCTGTAAAAGCACTACTCCCTAAGCAGCTTACATAAAAGTCCTCTTTTCGTACTCTTATACGACATCTGTTTCCATGACGCAATGAAGCAAAACTATTCTATTGACCTCCCAGTCCTTCTGTCTATTGATTAAGAGCCCAGTTGTGTTATTATGTCTTCAGAGATAGCTAGGATATAATGTTTGAATCGCATGTCTCGGTCATTTCGCCAAAAGTTACGCACACCCGACTTAAAATATAAAAAAAAAGGGAAAAAGGTCAAGCGCTACCAATAAAGTAGCACTTTTGCTTTACCCTCTGATAGTTCGCACGGCGGGAGAGAGGATGACCTGTACCAGAGCAGACACAAGGAGACACTGGTCACGCCCATCCCCACCGACAATAAGTAGCGACGAGCCATTGGTTGTCATCGCAGCCAGTCGCGCCTGTAGTTCCGCCTCGGGGATAGAGCCGGCAGATCGGATGAGAGCCGCTCGATCACGATCAAGTTGATTACGTGCGGCTAAATCGCGACCGTCGAGAGCACAAGCGCCAGCAACGGCTGCGGCCAGGGTGTCGCGCACCAGACCAAGCCATGCAGACGACTTTTTGAGGCTCACCTGACATAAAAATGGACATTACTGTTTAAGGCAAATCAGTGGTGGTTACGGCTTATCAGCGAACTTCCAACATTCGCATGCTTCAATCATGCCAGTCTCTTATTGTCACTTCTGCCAACAAACCAGAGCTTCTACGCATTTATAATAGACTTCTAACCAGTTTCAGTAAACATCACATCAAAACCGAATAAGTGCACATTCTAACCTTCATAGAAGCGAAGGCGTCATTTATCTCAGCCATATCATCGCTAACACCAGTAAGGGATGACTGCGGGGATGACGAGAGGTCAGCATTACCCAGTAGACGAAAACTTGTGAGACTGTGGCCACTGCCGGAAGAGAATGAGGAATTGGGATTCTGTTGAGGTACTATCTCCGCCGAACGCGTGATATCTAGGTTGGTGTAGAAAGCAAACATCGGAAAATCGTATTTGTCAGGGGAGAGACCAATTAAGGAAAGGGGCAGAGACATTCACCAATCGGTAATCACCTCGAATAAATTGGACAAAGATTGAGAAAATTTCAGCAATCTCTGGTAGGGGCTTGGCAATACGCTTCCAACGCTGATCAAACTGATCCATTTCTGCACCTAGAAGAGAAGAGGCGTAAGAAGGAAGTGAGATAAGAGGAGCACCTTGAAAGCAGCCAATAACGGGGCGAAAAATGAGATTAAGGCGGCAATTTTGGTTGGTGCAATACAAATGAGTTCTCAGCCGCACTATTAAGGAATTGGCCAAGTCGAATGTTTACTTTTTCCCCCGACAAATGCCAAATTAAGCGCAAAGAAAGAACCCCATGCGGTTTGCCTAAAACCTACCGATGTTTTCAAAACAGAGAGCCTCAAATAACCTCTTTCACCTGGGCAACTCACCCACAATCAAGATCCCAGAGCATATTACTGAGGCTAAAACAACAATGCTACTAGATGTCAGTGAGCGGCAAAGCTGATGAGGTCGAGAACTCAATTGTACAAAAACGGAAGGGGGGAAGAGCGATTAGGGATGGAAAAAGGGGGGAGGGGTAGGCGCGATGGAACAGAGAGCACCACTAACCTCTAAAAAATCGACTCAAAGACCATCGTTTGTGGGATTTTTTGGGTAGGTTGGCTTCTACTATCGGGGAGAGATGGCGATTCCGTTTATTTTCTGTGAAAAAAACACCACCTTTCTCAGGTCGAGAGCCTCATTAAGCACTCTCCTTCCCCGCCTAGTCTTAACCTGCACCTCACCTCAAATTTAAAAATAAAGGTGCTTGAAATACAACAATGCTCACTTGTTTTCTTGGACTTTGAGGAGGCAGCGGAGTTACCATGACCGCGCAAATCGATAATGAGGCCCCTCTTTCCGGGAGGCAGCATCGCCTCTAGAAGCTTTTCGTTGGCTCTGCATCGCTGCGAGATCACTGATGGGATAGGGGAAGAGATCGAGGATGAGTCATCAGATGCGGGCACTTGACTGGTTTTGTTACCACCGCAACTGCTGCTGCTAGAGAACTCTGCAGCGGTCGCTAAAATGGTCTAGATTGAGAGGAGACAACGTGCATATACAATTGATTGAACTAGTGAGCTGAGCATGCAACGCTTACTGATTTGAGAGAATGATAGTATTTAATAACAGGAAATCGGCAATTCCGTCTATCAACAGCGGCCTCCGCAATCACCTCATCATCGATCGAAGCAGGTACAACAACTGCCTCTGGATATGTCGAACAGATCTAAAACCACAGAAAATAGGTCTCAGAGGAGAATACACCGCCGAGTTCCTGTAAATGAATTAAATCACAACTTATTACTGGAATCAAGTAGCACCATTGTGAATATTCACATTTCCTGAGAGATGTTGGAGACCTCGTTCGGCAGAGTGAAGATCGATTACATGCTTTTTTCTTCTATTTTTCTTGAACAGCTTTAAAAGACGCAAAGAACAGCTTCTAGGTACTGGAAAGGGTCACTAAACTCTGGATTACGGGGTATGATGGCAAATTTCAACGTAAATGCTTCTTCTCAGCCATACTTTTTTAAGCTCAGAAGAGAGCGGTCAAAAGCGCCTACAATCATGTTAGCTGCAAGGACTAAACGACTGAGACGTTAAGAGAGTTGTCAAAAAGCAAATCCTTCGATATTAGACACCCGTCGATGTCTACAGCGACTTCGTCAGCACAAAAAAGAATCGTTGGAAGAATTCATGGCGTAGACTCATATTACTTTCTGACATAAAATAAAATCCTTGACTGATTAATTTGAGTACGAAGCATCATCAGGTGCTCCAGCGATTAAATGCTTTACAGTGTATAAAAAGATGGAATTTATCAACTAATCCATAGAACACGTACCCTAAAGTTCTCATTGACCCGGCTAACACGCACAATACCAGAAGCGATTTCGTTTGCGAAGTCCTCCTCTGGCGAAAAAGCGTCCCAACCGTCTCGATTGGAGACAGAACAGTCAAGAGCCGCCAGTCCCAATTCCACCCTCTTCCACACAGCCATTTTGGCTTAAGGCCAAAAAAAGAGGTAGAAAGGACTTCGAAACGAGAAGACAAACTAAGGAAGAGCCTTACTGTACTCCATAAGGGTCTTGTAAATTAGTTCCTGTTCAGCCTGGGTGGGAACACTAAGCTCAAAAAAAAGAAAGTCCTTTGTGCCAATACCCAAAGTGTACCAATGTGGTGGCGGCATAGTGGCGCTGCCGAATCGGCGTTGACCTCCCATAGAAGCAGTGGTTGAGGATGCGGAAGAATTAGAGGAAACAGGAGGTTGTAGTGGGGGTATCCGCAGGAGAAGATCAATATCCTTACACTGAATCTGTACACATGAAATTGAAAGGAAGTTAGAGATGGAAGAAGGTTTTCCTCAAAATGGTAGAGACGCGTTACTCGAAAAGTTTTCTCTTGATTTGTTATCTCAACTCCTTCAATGGACACATTGCAACTCCCTTGATGACGAAATCCGTCAGGACCGCAGACAATGATTTTGTTGAGATTCATACCTTTGGGCATTTTTGTGATAGTGCTGAAGTGGGAAACGTAACATACTTTGTTGGAAGATAAGTACATTTCATGGAATAAAAGACCTATAAAATCTTACACCATCTAGCCTAAGCACACAGCACTTTCATTGGCTAGCCTGTAATTTCTAGGTTGTGTAAACTTTTGTAGAAAATGGAAAATCCTGCAAAAAAATTTAAAATTATTTTGAATTTATGTGTAAAATTTTATGCCGTGTGCAAAGCTGATGATGCAAATAACTTATATCTACAGAGAAATTATTTGTATTCCGTGACTTTTAAAGCATGCCTAAAAGGCAAATGCCGTCTTTACCACTGATTAAGTTAAAACAAGCCACATACAAACACCGTGGCACCTCAAGACTTTTTTAAAGGCAAAAAAGGCATAATACTAGGGCAGAAAATAGAGGGCGCGTGATTGTTGGCATTGCCCGGAGGCCAGTCCATCCGCCTATAGCAATATGACCACCTAGGTGACCAAAACCGGAATCGCCATTCAGAATAAACAAGGTCTTACTGTAGCGTCCCGCGGCTCCCCTTAAGGTAAAAGAAGGCGCAGTACTAGGGCAGAATATGTATATTCCGGGAACAGAGGACTTGGGGACTGTTGGCACGGCCCGGAGGCCGGCCAACCGGCTAGAACAAGATGGCCACCCAAGTGACCTAAACCGGTAGTTCGAACAAACAAAGTATTGCACTTACAGCCATAATTACCAAAGAGCCGACGTCATCCGTATTGTACATCTTCATCTTGGGCACTCAGCTATCGGTGACTTTCTTGCAGCAACATTTGTAGTTACATTTTTCCCAAAATAAGCCATGGGACTTCTGCGACGTACATTGTCAAAACTATATTTGCTTGTTCACTTAAGCATCTTTTTTGTGGCAAATGGTCCTGCAAGGCAATACCGCATCCAATCTCATTGTCGACATTACTGAGATTACTTCGGATACATACCAATCCAATGAAGATTGGAAAAACATGTATTACCATCAAGGGTGTTGCAATACTTTGTTTGTTCGAACTACCGGTTTAGGTCACTTGGGTGACCATCTTGTTCTAGCCGGTTGGTCGGCCTCCAGGCCGTGCCAATAGCCCCCAAGTCCTCTGTTCCCGGAATATATATATTCTACCCTAGTACTGCGCCTTCTTTTACCTTAAGGGGAGCCTCGGGACGCTACAGGTGTAGCGTCCAAGACTCCTTTTGAAGTTAGTGAAGGCATGGTACTAGGGCAGAATATATATTCTGGAAACAGAGGACTTGGTGGCTGTTGGCACAGCCCGGAGGCCAGCCAACCGGCTAGTACAATATGGTCACCCAAGTGACCCAAACTGGCAATTCAAACAGGTAAAGCATTACACAGCCGCTCTCTTCTTTCGAGCGTCGTCCCCAACGCTTCCTTCAGTCAGCCTCCCGTGTCAGCCCTCACAACGTAATCAGTGCTGTGAGAAGCACCCACGAGCTAACCATGCCAGTCACCGAGATTGGAACGCATGTGTTCATGTAGTGCCATCAATTCTGCGTAGCACTTGGTGCAGCAAATACGCATTTCTTAGTTCTCCTCTCCCACGATAATGTGGCCCACTGAAAGATGGAGGTACGAATCCAAGTTTTCGAGTGGGTCGAGACACACGCAGCACATTGTGTAATTCTAGGCTTCTTTGATGCTGTAGAAGAAACGCTAGGGTATCGCAGAACCTTGAGCAAATGGGACGATTGGGCCTCCTTGGAACGGGATGCACGCGATCCAACTGTACAAAGCATGAAACGACGCTATCGAATGGCACCCTGCACATTCTACATCTATAAATACACATTTTGGCGAAGGGAGGCGAGTTGTCCAATAACAGCAGAGAGAGGTCTTACGGGGATGCTTGACCACAACGTCACTGATCCTCCTTGGCAGTGCCACTGGAATTGGAGTCCGCGGCTATTGTTGCTTCAGTTGTTAATAGCTCCCTTGCAAAACACAACGAACGTCGGTCTCAGCCCTTCTATTATAAGCTGTCAGAGATTCTCTCATCCGTAGCGCATGCACTTCTCTCACACCGTCAAAGTTTGCCAGAAGCGGTATAGAGCAGGATAAAATCCATCAAAATCAGATATTGTCATTAGTAAATGCATCTTTAGTGAGTAATGCAACTCCCTTTTGCCTCTCTCATGTTGCTGTTCAACAATACGTTCAACTTCTTCCAAAGTTCCCAAAACGCCACTTAGTTGCCTGTCTATTTTAATCGAACTTTTGCCATCTTGCGGCAATGCAGCAGACCTGTCATCAATCTCTCTGTATTCCACAAAGAGTAAGCGGATATATTTGGACCCGATGATGAGCTTTAACAGCATAGTTAAATGCCGAATGATTTTTTTGGTATCCATGTGCAGCCGTCCATTATCGCCATCTATCAGATCATTTGCTGAGCACTGGGTATAATATTTTGTTTGTTCTGATTGCCGGTTTTGGTCACTCGGGTGGCCAACAGCCCCCCAACCCCCCCCCCCTGTTTTCATTATATATATTCCGCCCAGGTATTATGCTTTCTTTTACCTTAAAGAAAATCTCCGGACGCTACATTGGGCATACGACTCACTGCTACAGTATCATATACAGTAGTGCTTGTCGATTCCACTCTTAATGGGTCATTTAGTGCTCAAGCTAAGTTAAGCAATAAAAATGAAAACTGCCGAAGAATAATTAGTGGAAGAAGTAGAGTACATTGCATATATCACTAGCTAAATTAAGGTTATCTGCCTGAAATTTAATGTGTAACAGCAGATATGCCATGAATTCTTGTCATTGTTTTAGCGCTACATGATTCTGTGAGTCAATTCCGCTTACCAGTTGAATAGCTACGTCTTGGACTACATACAATACTGAGTATGTAATACTTTGTTTGTTCGAACTACCGGTTTAGGTCACTTGGGTGGCCATCTTGTTCTAGCCGGTTGGTCGGCCTCCGGGCCGTGCCAACAGCCCCCAAGTCCTCTGCTCCCGGAATATATATATTCTGCCCTAGTACTGCGCCTTCCTTTACCTTAACGGGAGCCTCGGGACGCTACATTGGTGGCAACGGAAAGCGGACCCGACTTTGATGGATTTTATCCTGCTCCATGCCGCTTCTGGCAAACGTCGGCGTTGTGAAAGAAGTACATGTGCTACGGAGGGGAGAACCTTTGGTATCTCGTAGCAGAAGGGCCGAGATCGACGTTCATTTTCGACATCTCCCTCGCCCTCGTGTTCGACAGGAAAGCTATTAACAACTGAAGCGACACTAGCCGTGGACTCCAAGCCCAGAGGAGGGCCAAGAGGCGCGCATTTGCTGCACTGAGTGCTACGCGGGTTGGATGGCACTACAGGAATACATGCGTTGGAACCTCGACGACTGGGACGATTAGCTCGTGGGTGCTTCTCGCAGCGCAGCACTGATTACGTTGTGATGGCTGAGACGGGAGGCGGACGAAGGGGAGCGTCGGGGACGACGCTCGAAAGAAGAGAGGGGCTGTGTAACACTTAGTTTGTTCGAACTGCCGGTTTAGGTCACTTGGGTGGCCGTCTTGTTCTAGCCGGTTGGCCGGCCTCCGGGCCGTGCCAACAGTCCCCAAGTCCTCTGTTCCCGGAATATACACATTCTGCCTTTAGTACTGCGCCTTCTTTTACCTTAAGTGGAGCCTCGGGAAGCTACAGAGTATTCTTCTGTTAAATTCTATGGTGCCATTGCCATCAAAACCAGTAATTTTGTAAATTGGAGATCCACATAACGATTTTAAATGGGCTAAGTAAATGCAGAGAGCATATCAGTTCTTGATTTTAACGCCATGCTAATGCAGTACAGAAATATTTAATAACTCGTAGTGCTCAAAGTGCTGCAGTGGAATTTTTACAGTTTGAATTAGAATGACTGTAGCGTCCCGAGGCTCCCCTTAAGGTAAAAGAAAGCGCAGTACTAGGGCAGAATATATATATTCCGGGACCAGAGGTCTTGTGGGCTGTTGGCACGGCCCGGAGGCCGACCAACTGGCTAGAACAAGATGGCCACCCTAGTGACCTAAACCGGTAGTTCGAACAAACAAAGTATTACAATGACATTCATCAGCGCGCGAATTTGTCATCCCAAAACTAAGCTGCTTAGTATCAGTGATTTTGATTTAGGCTATAGGATAAATTAGGTCCGTCGGCAAATAACTGCAAGATCCTGGCTTGTAAAACTTGAGAAAACACGCGGTAATGAAGTTATTTTTGTTAAAGGTAAAATCAAAATCATTTTGTTTAATAATTTTTTCATACTTTAAGCAGTTGTTCTGCGTCTGGCGGCCAATGTAAAATCTGCCGGGATATTTATTGTTCGTCCTTGTTGAAACTCTTAAAATCATAGGTCCAAGCGCGCACGGCATCAGGTAATTTCTCACCCCATTTCGTCCCATTCTGTTCCTTAGTCTTCTTTGTTACCAAAATCTAGATGTTTTCTGGCTTTAAGGATGCACTTGTGATAGCTTATTTCTTCGCACTGTTGGTAACATACGAAATGGCTCTTTTTATTCTGTTTATCCCTATGTTTTTGCACAATTTTGTCGCTATTGTGCCAATTTGTGAATTTTTAAGGGTGTGCTTCCATTCACTTAGGTAATCGATGGAGTTGCGTGTTGGAAATCGGTATCGACTAGGTCGGAAGATCGGCAGTGGCTCCTTTGGTGAAATTTATCTTGGTGGGTACTAATTTCGTGATATTGTTGAAAAGCCATGCATTTCCTTGCTCTGCCATTCTGCTTTGTTTGCACCCCGATTATCTACATTTCTTTCCTTTTTATGTACAAATCCTGCATCGCTTCCCGGTGTAGGCAATGTTCATTCAATTCCAGCTTGGTTATGATGTTGATATTACTCTGTCGATTTTTAGCGCCTTAAATTATTATTTCCTTCTAAAGTTGGGATGCGTTTTGCCATTTCGACTATTGAATTTCACTTTCACCTTTGAAAACATTGTTCGATATCAGTCTTCCATTTAAGTGAAGTCAAGTGTGGTCTGCCCCTTTTCGATGGCAACATTAACCTAGTTTCATTTTTTGAATAAATTTAGGTCCTCTTCTGGTTCTTTAGCGACCTGCATCAATTAATGCTTGTACTTCAAAGCAAGGAAAGTTCTTCATTCAGTGGAGATACTTTGGCTCATCCCTTTGTTCGAATGCCCTATTGGAATCGTGGTTCATTGTCTCCTACTTTTTCTATTAAGATACTTACTTAAGCACAACCACATCGAGTGCTAATTGCCGCTATCCTCTATTACTTCGTAGCTCGTTTGTTCTGTCCTTGAGTACTTGCGACTTCTCATTTCTTTTTGGTGACCCACCTTGTACAAGTATTTGCTGCGCCGCCCATTTTTGCAATTTGTTATTTGGACGCTTTTAAAACGAATGTTCTGCTAACTCTAGTCACGATCTCAAGAAATTGCTTTGTTTGCTGATTGAACACCGACTCTCCTTATTCTTGCCATTGTTTGCATTAATGGGTCATCCAGGATCTGTCATTTCAACTTTGATTGGTGAATTTTCGAGCCAATGAATGGTTTCTGGGACTCGCTTTTTGATGTTTTTATGTGGAATTTCGTCCTTTTTCTTTGGTCGGCTTCTTTCACTTGGCCATCGAAAAGGTGGTTGACCTTAGAACACCACACGCTTGCACAGGTCCTGTTGATTTTTTCCATGCCGAGTGGTGACTCACGCAGCAACGGCGAGGGTCGGGGGATGGAGGTTCAAGCGATGTGTCTACCTCCTTTTACCCCCTACTCCTCCTCCTCCTCCTCGCTCCTACCATTTTCGCACAAATACTTTTGGCAGCGAGGTCTTCAATATGTTTTCATCTATGCAACTTCTTCATGAGAATGCACTAGGTCCTTTGCCCCCTTCAAAGATATCTTAATTTTATCCCTGTGAGTAAGTTAATCTATTTTTAATGAACTTCTCAAATCGTTGACCATCGTACCCTCAGTTCATTTGCTGGTGATTTTAGGTGGTGTTTACACTACATTGCATTATTTGACTTAGGGTGTTGACACTATTTCTTCTTAAGGACGACGTAATGCGCTTTAGTCTTGATGTAGGTTTATCCCCAACGTGCAGAGGGGTTCGGAGGTTATGGATTCGGAATTAACGTCATGTTACTGGGAGCAAATTCAAAACTCTAAGTGCCCAAACTAGCTTTCGAAATCTTTTAAATTTGGTATTGCTTAAATGTTAATTATATTCCTGAAGAATATGAGACCGATTCATGCGCGGCGAGCTTACACAGATTTGACCGTACGCGGCAGACTTTCTCCCTCCATCAAGTTATGATCTTTTGTTCAGCCGTGGAGTCCGGGTGCCTTTGCTGTTGCCACCAAGGTTTCTTTACTAGACACATTCATATGGAAGACTAAGAGCCTACAGATAGGTAGAACGAAGGCTGAAGAGCCTGTGTGGTAGTGGTGGTGCAGTTTTGCATCAATCAAATAAACAAAGAACCATGTGCAGCCAATCTGAAGCTATTGGCTTAGAACCTAACGTAAACGATCATTCCAAGCTCCGTTGACCTACCAATTACATGGCCATTTCGTGTAGGTAAAAGTAATTGCATTTCACATGAACTAAGGCGAGTTAATTTTACTCCTTTTTCCGAATCGGCAGTCTGTTTGTCGATGATTCAGCGCAATCACTTAAGATCTCCTGTACGATGATTTTGTGAGTGTATGGTTCAGTCCAGTTTCTGTGGGGGGGATGGGTGGTGGTAATCCGCTTCTCCGTTTTCATGGTGGTTGTGAGTTCAGTAACGCCACTCCATATCGTTCTACTTTATCGTTGGTATGTCTGAACGGTCGTTAACGCACGCTCCATATTATCCAAGACTGGTTGACCACCATAATCTGGTTTTATTGCATTGATGTGATACCAGCTGTACTTAATCGCCTGTTTATTTCATCCGCTAATCCATGATTAAAATAGATGCGATAGGCCAAGAATATCCGGCAACTCGCTTGCAACACTGGTTGTTGCAGAGCTATTGGTTGGTTGCCCTAGGCAAACACGTGGCACATTATGGAGGCTAGTGGTGACCGTGTTAAATTGTCAATGGCCTCTTCATTCATCGCAATTATCACTGACGCAGACAATTTTCTTTTTGGATGTCAAGCGGAAACTTTCTGAAGGGCGAGGAGGTTAAAATTGGCAACCACGCATTCTCTTTGTCATAATTGCTAACGCCAAAAAGGAATGTGTTTTGGTAAAGTGTCCAGGCCCTAGTCAGCGCTAGCCTCATGTTAAGTAACAGCCGTCATACCTCGAAACACGAGGTGTTGTCGCCAGAGCTTTGTTTGACTGCATAAGCCGTTTCTGTTCTCGTTACTGTGGTCATGTTTTTACTTTCCGTTCGAGTCATCGCCTTGAATTTCGTATATTTCAGTTAAATCGACCGTAACTTAACCCTTTTTGTCCCTTTGAACAATGCCTTATGCTGCATGAACTCTGGAAACATTCTAGATAAGGTTTGCTTTATCCCCATCTGTGGGACCGTCTGCGTCTCTCAAGCAGGTTGCATGAAGATCAGGCCTTGCCCTCTTGGAACCGCCGTCCACTCCCCGCTTGTAAATCAATTTAGCGCTTTGGTTCTGAGGGCCTTGGCCCCTTCAAATATTTCTCATGAAGACAAATCTTGCCTCTAGTTGTAGAGGTGGAGTGCATTTCGACAATTGAGATTTCACTTATTTACGCCCAAAGGCATGTTTTATTGCCTCCTTTTCTGAGGTTCCTTCTTATTCCACCTGAGGCTGAAACAGCTTTTGCCTAGAAATGTGATAATCATCGCGCTTCTTTAGGCATTACCAGTGCAATCGGCCATTTGTATTCTAGTCAATCTCTGTCCTTTCGATCATCGTATCCCATGAATCCTGAAGGGCAGAGGAAAATTTTTTTCCCCATAAACTCTGAGATCGAATGGAGTTTTGATACTTAGCTGTTACCGGTACTTTTGATCGGTTTGTTCGGTCTCCTGTTCACGTCACGGTGCATCACGTTGGGGCGAGGGAGGAGGTCAAGTCTGTCACTTTTTCCAGACCCACTACACTATTTGATAACAACGCTTTTAAAAATCCTCGTAATCTGGGACTTGGGTGTGCTTTAAAAGATGTCGTGTAAACACACGATTAAAAGGGGGCAGAGTGACAAGTAGTAGGCAGACATGCGTCCAGGTCCTGGTCAAGGTCACAGTCTGTAAGGGGTGGCCATTTAGTAGACCAAATAGGACGGTAGGCAGGGGAAGATGAACCAGACTAGGCCAGACCCAGCCTGTGGGTGGATTGTATGCGTGCCTGCGTGGCGTTCGATTGCGCCTGCACACGCGTTGCGTTCACCGCTTTCGCGCTTCTGCCAATGCCATCGTGGCCGTCACTGCCTCCTCTACTTTGTTTATGCTTAGTCAGCTGTCTTGTCTTACTAATAACTTCCTCTACTCCCAATCTATGTGAATTTGCGTGGGCCTTTTATCCTTCTTTCCTCCCTTCCTCTATCCTCTACTGACTCGGTGGCATACCAGTCTGCTGATTTTGTTGGCTGACTTTCTGCTTCCCAATTGACGGGAATTTGACTTTAAATGGAAAGTCTTTTTTGTGTGGCTCTAGTTACAACTCGGTTGTGTTTTTGGGTTACCACAAAGTTAATCATCTAAAGCATATTTCTTCCTTCTGTGGCAAGGCGCTGTATGTGCCCGGAGAACTTAGCATGGTAGCGCCAACGTGGGAACTGAATTCGCCTTGGAGAAAGGGGAGGGGTGGGGGACGGAGGGGACTAGCAAGACTGGCATGTTATCAAAAAGTCTACCTAAATATGCAGGAATTGAGGAACGTGTGTAGCCAAATGCACGGTATTGTTCTGTTCTAAATGAATAAGATTAATGGGACAGAGGACGTTTAGTCAAATGGCGTGACGCGTTTTGGTCACCTTGGGCGCAGTTATTTGTTTTTTGGAGGGGTAAAAGGGCAGACAAGAAAGTGGGAAGGGAGCGAATCAATGTTTTTCTTTAATGATACTTGTCCCTGCTCGGTTGTCCGCCTACCTGACCGCTTGTGCTCCTGTTTACGTCTAAACTCCTACTTCTCTCGCGTTGTTTTTTCCTCAAATGGGTGGAGCAGTGGTGGCGTTGGTCAAACCTCGCTGTTTCTAATTACCGAGTAGTTTGGGAATTGATGGACGGACGAAGTTATGGTAGGTCTTCACTTCAGTTGACTATTTGTAGATTAGAGCATGAATAGGTAAATTGATGCATGAATTGAGGGTAAATAAGTCGGAATCGAATGGAAAGATGGAGTCAGGATAGGCAGGTAAATAGATTATCTGACTTCTACTCTATCCACTTTTCTCCCTCAGATCTGCCTTCTACGTGGCACTTCATTCCCTAGCTTAGTGGTCAAAAATGGTCTTTTTAGCTGGAGGTCGAATCGTGGATGAGTGAAACAAACGTCTTCTCATCACGCAAATTTTCCTTTGCTATGGGCGCCGTCTTCAGCGCTGCCTGCAATTGTTCCTCAGCATCGGTCATCGTAGCAAAAGCCGAATGCTTTGATTATAGCTGCGAAGATTCTTCATAATGATAAGGTGGTTACTTTTCTAACGATATTTCAGCATCTCGTAATTTTTGACCGGGTTTTACCCGTCATTACTGTCTTCAGTTTTACGATGAGCATACCTCGCGTGTCGACTGCTTTACGTGAGAACATTTGCTCACAAGTAGATGGGTGCTAGACGGGTGCTCTGGGAACACACTTAGTTCACTTACCCAATTGCGTTTGCTGCCTTTTACCTGGGTATTTTGACAGCTCCTTGCACCCTGAGAAAGTGGATACCGCATTAGCAGGCTTCACTCACCACCATTTTGGCTTTTTTGATTGGGAGAGAATTCCATCCTGATTACGACGACATCAAGTGTTTGTCAGAAAGTTTTTTCTCTGATTTCACTCTTGGTAAAGGATATCCAATGAAAGCTGTCTATCCTCCTCGTTCTTCTCTATTCTCAATTTCAGTGTAATGTATTACAACTGAGGAAAAAATAATTTACCTCTTCTTTCCTTTACCCACACCTTCTGGAGTGGTGATTTTAAGATTTGAAACACAATCAAGCCACACTGCCTTCCAATTGGTCGGAATACATGCACAGTCTATTTGTTCCCTTGTCAACCCTAGTGCATGTGTTTACGCGATGCCTATCGTAACCTTGCCGACACGGAGATCTCAGCTCTGTCCACGATTTTTTGTCTCTTGGTTGCCAAAATGTAGTTGGTGCGGTTGGTGACCAGATGGCCACAACCGATCACCATTGTGCCTAGCTAACACCTAGTTTTCGTTTGCACCATTTCAGGCACCGATGTAACGGATAACCAGGAGGTAGCTATTAAATTGGAATGCGTCAATGCGAAGCATCCCCAGCTGTTGATCGAGGCGAAGATCTACCGAATACTCCAGGGTGGATGTGAGTTCTATGTGTGTGTGTGTGCGTGCATGTGTTTGCAGGTCCTGACAATAACATTGCAAGTGGTTTTGTGTTTGTGTGTGTGCTAGTGCGAGTGAGCTCCATGACATTCCTCTTGACGTTTTTATTCCTTCTATCACCTGCTCGGGAGCCTTGTGATAGTTGATTGATAGTTAGGTACCCCTTTTCAATTTCTTGATGTGAATTTATTAATTGGGAATATACGTCTTGATCCCAGTTATCTAGCCTTTGTTGGAAATGTTGCATTCTTACTCACAAAGCAGTGCCTTTGTCAGCAGACTTTTGGAAGGGCATTAATTCGATGTGAATGTACTAATTAATGAACCTGAATGCATGAATGGATGGACCCGGGTTGGGGTAATAGGTAGTGGAGATAATCGCAGTTTCCACAAGAATCCCTTCTAGTTCACATCACCTTCGACATTGACTTATCTGAGCTAGTTAATCATTTGCGCCAAAGTGACTTGGCAATACGGCACTATCCTCCTTACCTTCGTTGTATTTTTTTACCCCACAGTCGGCATCCCTACGCTGAAGTGGGTTGGTAAGGAAGGCGACTACAATGTGCTGGTGATGCAGCTGCTGGGCCCAAGTTTAGAGGATCTCTTTAACTTTTGCGGTCGTCGTTTCCGCCTCAAAACGGTCATCCTCCTTGCGGACCAGATTCTCATGCGCATTGAGTATATGCACAGTCGCAACTTCATTCATCGGTGAGTTTTTAGATCTTCATTCTACTGCGGGTCTTCATTTTCCCCCTCCGCGATGCTATAACTAACAGGTCCACAGCCAGCGTGTCATGTACACGTGACATGCGTTCCGCGTCAATTCATGCTGGTCGTATTTGCACCAGGTCGTTTGCTGCGAATAGATTGGTTGAGCTTCAAGCAGGCTAAGCAGGTGTATGGCTTTTCTTGCTCCAGGAAGGCTAAGTATAGAGTAAGTTAGGCTAGGAAACCAGGTAAGTGAATGTGGTGGAGTGATCCTGGCGATATGTGCATCATATGCACAGGCTAGATACTTGGTCTTTTTCTGTGCTACGTGATCTTGTTTCCCATTTTACCGCTCCATTTCCCATCCCCAAGTTGGTTGTGTAGCATCCCTCTCCAAATCGTCAAATTATCCTCATCAACAACTGCATTTCCGTGTGTGGGCTTACTATCTTCGGGTGATTTACCTATACAAGTGGGGAATTTACTCCACCTTTTTTTCGGTGTTCACTCCTGTCACTTATGAACAAGAATTTAATAGGTTTCAGCGTTTAATTTTTCCTGCGATGCTTATTAAACAACCCTAAAACGAGGGCGAAAAGGCGATCCATTTGGTGGAACACTTTTATGTCCGTTATGTCGACAATCCACGGTGTCATATGTTCAATCGCCTATTTATAACGCAGCAGAGAACTGAAGTCATGCTCCGTCTGCACATAGCGATGGTAACTTATTTTGTGGTTAAGGATAAGGCACTTATATTTTTATTTTGTCATAAAATGAAGCGCTTCAAAGGAGGAGAAGAGGCTCTGCTTCATCTTCATTGTGGCTACACAATCGCTTTGTATTCTCCACCTCAGGAAGTTGGACTGGTAGTTTGAGGAGTGATTTTTTTACAAAATGAATTTTTGATTTTTTGGCGCACATCTGCTACCGGCGTCACCGGTATGTGACGTGTGTCCTTTTTCTGCCTTATCACCTGTTGCAAGCATGTTCCAGGTCTAGGTTACTTCCGCATGGCCGTACTACTTGACCTCGTAGTTCTTCCACCACCGGACACCAACGGTTTATTACGGGCCGAAACTGTTGGGACGCGAAACTAGGCACTTGGTTAGGTCTGCCTCGCGTTACCAATTCTCAAAGCTACCATTATTAACCAACGACTCTTTTGAGCGCATAAATTTTGTCTCCTGTTCAGCCAAGTGTACTGTCAGCTGCAATTAAATGTCTTCTGACGGCGTGATATATTTTCTGACAAAAAGATCATGTGATGATAGTGAGTCCTTAATATCGCTTGAGGTTTTAAGTTGAGACCTCGGAAAGAAGAACTGAGAATCAGTTTGTTTGAAGCCCCACGTAAGGCAACCATCATCTTGTCAATTGCTCCAGTGGGAATAACACCAACTCTAGTTGTCTGACGTGTTGACATTATTTGGCGCTTCTATGCATGCCAGTAACTATCAAGGCCTGAGGCTTCTTTTGACCTCTACCTATTCCCCGTCACCAGGACTATTTCTCCCTCTGTCTCCGTAATTATTGGTTTCAATTGATTGGACTGCAAATGTTAGCTGACGCCTAGCTTGAGTTTGGTGAATGAATGAATGAATGAAATGAAATGAATGAATGAATGAAATAAATGAATGAATGAATGAATGAACGCACAGGCGTATAAGCAGATGAAAAGTCGAGTTAAATCCGGGGTGGACGAATAACCAAACAGATGAGATCCAATGCGGGCTAAGAGGTAGACGACTACGATATGAACGAATCTGGCTGATTGCAATCGCTTTGGACTCACCGTTCATCTTGTTCCCACCGAACATGCGGTCCGATTTAAGTATCCAAATCGCCTTCTAGAATGGGACTTTTCCCCTTAATTTATCCGCTTCACTAGATCATGGTTTTTTGCGACGAGACTGTCTAAAAACTACCATCCTTATTCTTTTCTATACTTCCTTGTAGTAATACCCTTCTTATTCAACCCTTCAACCGCAATCACTTAAACTAGTCATTATTGCCTCCTTCCCTCCTAGACGTCACTCTCAGCATCAACTTTGATGCACCAGTCGATCGAATCCTGATTCTCCGAGGGTCATGTCATACCCTAGCCTGCTTTCTGAGCACATAATTTGACTGTAGGTCGAGCATCGGGTGTTGAATTCAGTTTCGGTGCTAGCGAACTTTATCATAGAGCCGAGTAGACAGCTCGAAATGTTAGCTGGCAAAGGACAAGATGTTTGTCGGGTGACTTTTGGCTTGACAGCAAACCATGTGAGAGACTAAGTCGTGGTCACCTGCTGGAAGCCAACTTATGTTTATTCCTTCCTAAGCAATACTCGGACTATACATTAATCCATGTTGGTTGCCTCCACTCCTAATCTATCCTCCTTGGGTCAAATTATCTTTTCTGCAATCTGTTAACTCCCTTCTGATTAATTCTTGTCCATTTCAAGTGTTTGCATTCATTTTAAACTGCGCATGAAACAATAATTCAGAAAGATAGGTAAAGAGACTGATGAAGGTTCCTTGAGAGTATTCCACTTTCGTGAGAATTCGACCAATTTTTGTTGGTTACTGTAGATCCTTTCATGCTAGGCGGAAGAAATCACTGCTCTTCTGTCGTATTGTAAGCAATTTCTTCCTAATCTCCGCTCTAATTCATCTTACAATCCTTAGCCCTGTGTGGATACATTCAATCATCCATTCACTTCGACAGCTCATAGTTTATGTACAGTCAGAATAATCTAGTTGTACTTCATAAGGGCAGGTTATTTGATCGCTTCGAAATACTACTCCTGAAAGGCAGAAGGAGAGGCTCAACATCAAATTCTATTCTTATCGGATAGAGAAAAGCACAAAACGACGAGATTTCCTTTGATTCCATCTTCTCTTTTCCCACCCATCTATTCCGCCTCTGAAGCTTACCTTTCCTTCCTCTTCAGCTATATCTATCCAAAATCCACTTATTTATGCATTTGCTTATTTCGTAGACTTATCATTCCCCAATCTACCCACTCATCATTTCCTGCTGTGTTCATCCATCTGTGCGTTAGGAGTGGTAGCACTCGGCAAACGCTAGTATTTCGTATTAATTGCTTTACCCAACTCTCGAGGTGGGCAAGCGAGTTGAAGAAGGCGGAGCGGATGGGCTGTTGCTGTCACCATTCTCTGACTTTTCATGATGTCCAAATGATGGATTACAGTGGGAATCCCAATCACACGGAGCTTAATGCCCAAGCCTTTGTTGCTACCGCGTCCCCGCTAGATGGGAAAAGGGATCCCTTTTTCGAATCTGAGTATGTTTATTTCATCTGCGCCTTTTTGCTGCTTTTATGGATTTCGGATTCATCAGCCCTTTACTCACAACTATTCACCAGTCCTTCCTTGATCCATCTATTCATTTATGGCAATTTTTTATAGCCCTCCTATGTTGACATCCGCCCCTCTCAGGTTACTCAGCCATTGGTTCACTCGCCATTATCATCTTCCCTCCACTCTGGATCCATTCACCTCTTATGAATGCGCTTAATTACCCATTTCTCAGTTCCATATGTTTTTTTCCTTATTTTTTTTCCTTCGTCATCTCCAACTACGTTTAAATCAAATGCAGTTAGCTTCGATAGGTCGAGAAATCGACAGAGTAAAGAAACTGAGGTAGTGGAATGAAATTACTGCGTTATTGTAGCTCTGTCATCAGACGGAACAATCTCGAGCTCCCTTTTCTGATTTCCAGATCTGTTCACTTGTCCTTTCAGAACTGCGAGGTGTAAGTTTCAGGGAGTATCGGTTCAGTAGGTATGTCGTACACACTGGAATTCCACTATGATTACAACTTATCGGTGTGACTCCTACTTGGTAGGCAAAGAGAGGAGGCCTATTTACTCCAGTCTAAACAATCTCCTTATGTGTGTGCTTTGAACAGGGACATCAAGCCGGACAACTTCCTGATGGGCCTGGGAAAGCGTGGCAACGTGGTCTACTTCATCGACTTCGGTCTGGCCAAGCGTTATCGCGACCCACGCACTCACCTGCACATCCCCTACCGCGAGAATAAGAACCTCACCGGAACTGCTCGCTACGCCAGTATTAACACCCACCTCGGAATTGGTAAGTCAGAAAGTGGAGGAGTTAACTTTGCCTTAGCTTTGAATCACCTTTCCATTGAGTCAAAACCAAACTTAAGAGTTTAAAGTCTGCCTCATTATTATAACGACCCCTTTAATGCAGTGTTTTTATTCTGGAACCTGCCACTCAGAATGACTGGTTGGAATGCGCTTTAATTAAGGCTGGAAGTTTCCATGAGGTTATTAATCAAGCTCGCATGCAAGCATAGGTTTTTGTTAATTTGCTTGATAAAAGTTCGCAAAACCCTCTCTCGCCCCTCTTTAAAGTGTGCCATTCCCCCAAATCGATAGTCTGAAGTCTCCTCTCACTGGAATTCAAGGCGGTTGTCAACTCCACTGTTGCACAGCCTATTTCCAGTCGCCTCTCAATTAATTCTATTTCCACCCTCTAACCGTTTATTCTACCTTGCCGTATGATGAGCACCTGATTGTGTGCTGACAAGCCAAGGCGGTAAACAAGTCTGAGAGAACTGGCATGAAGGCAGTACAGAGCACGAGGATGAGGCGGTGCCTCCTCCAACTACTTCGCTTTTTTATCATACAAAACCACAAAAATTTATTCCGTTGCCTAGACACATAAGAGCCGGCGTCCACCACCGGCCTGCAAAATGTGCGCAATTGTAACATCGTGACAACTCTGAGACCTTTATTTTCCTCCCATCTTTGATCTCGTCTTTGCGTGTCCGTGGCGATTTCCAGCAGAATCTGAATCACCCTCTACTGTTACGCGCCCCTTTTCTTTGCCCTTCAATGCAAATTTGGCGGACATTTCCACACTTCCCCTTTCTATTCATCCGCTCCTCTACAAGGTGAATGATAAATGCCTCTCTTTTCTTCTCTCTTCCGAATTCAATCAATTTGAGTTTGTGGACAAAAAATAGTTGGCTAGCCTTTTTTTGATGTTGTCGGTCCTCAATTTTTCCTCTTTCCATTTTTTTGGAGTCAAGGTGGTGGGTCACTCTCCTTTCCCCTCTTTTATTAAAAAACAGATGCCTATATATCAAATGGACATTTAGTACGGGCTGTAAACGCTAGAGTTCAAAGTTCACCTCCAAAAATGGGCAAGCCCACACATTGAATGTTGATTGCGCAAGTATTTTTTGTCACTACTAGTCTGTTCCTCTTTCTCTTTTTTAAAAAAAAAATGGAAGGTCATTATGGTAGCCCAAATAGTAACCTGTAAGTTGCCTTATGGACCTTATGGAGGAGGCGAAAAAGGCGTCCGAATTTCACCTCTCCTTGTTTCTTTTCACTCTGTGGTGGGCAGTGCGTGTGCAGCCACTGTACTGGAAAGTGTGGCACCTTTGTGTGTTTAGAGGTCGTTTTGTCGCTTTGCCATTTTAAGATTACCTCCGTCCCTTTGCGTCCCTGCCTTTTGCATTTCGTTCGACTCTGTGTTGGGCTCTTGGATTTGCTGTACTTGGGTGGGAAAAAAGTGACTTTTCGAATCTTTTTTTCTCTTGAGATCTGTAATGCACTCCTTTCAAGACTACTTGATTGGTTGATATTGGCTGTTCTACAGCCTTGTAGACTATCACCGGGCCTCTCACCGATTCCGGATAGAAGACATGTCTAGTTCGGTTATTTTTTTGGATGACAGCACACTTTGGTCGGTCCGTTGAAGTGATCGGTATTCGACTAACACTTGTCCGCCTCAAATGAGCTACACTCCAGGCGCGAGCAAGTTGAAGATCCAAATGCATGTTTTCTTCCAGCCTCTAGGTGGTCTGTTGTATTCATCTGGTCGGGTAACTAATGAATCGACATTGGTGGCTTTTTTGAACACGATCCGCGAATTTCTCCAATTCCTCCTCGAAATTGCCACGCACTTTACTTCCGGAGTTTTTGATCCGGCTAGCTTTCAATTGGCCGTCTACATTTTCTCTTTCCATGAAGTGCATATTCCTGCTGATTGCTATCGTGCTTCAAATTGGCTAATTTGCTTCTCTGTGGTGCGTGAAATCCGTTGGAACGACATATATGAGCTTAAGGACACAGTAAGGGAACATCAGCCAATCGTAAAAGGCATAACTTATGAAATGACCATTGTTGAGCAAAAAAAAATTTGAGGACACTTGAAAGGTTTCCATCAACTATGTCCTCGCTTTCTTTGGCAACGATTTGGACCCATCCAGATGCGATTATTGGAGGGCTCTTGTTTCCTGATTGGTGTTTAGGCTTACTTGAGGGAGATGTTCAATATGATGCGAATGCGATCACTGGATCCCCCTCAACAGGACGAGGCGCCGCTTTATCTCCTCTTCTTTCCTTTCACCGGGAGACTATTGCACTGTAGAAGTCTTATTTGGCAAATTTTCACCGCTTGGCAGCCTTGTTGATGACGGCACCGCTGGTAACTACCAGCGCAACAACTTTTGTGCGAACCCACTTTGCGTCCCAGTAGCGGCGGCAGTAGCAGAGGCACTGATGATGCTGGTGATGGTGATGGCGATACCGCTGCCGCCGCTGTCGGTGAGTCACGCTGGCAGTGGCAGCAGCATCGGCCGGAAACGGTGCGAGCGAGCGAGCGAGCAAGCAAGCGCATTCATGCACACACACACATACATACATTACCCACTTGCAACTTGTTGGATGTACTTTTCCTCCTGTCGCACGTTCGACAGCTGTCCCACTTTAAAGAGGTGATTTCATTTCAGAGAAAAGGAAGGTGTATCTGACTTCCCAGGCAAGCACTGACAACTAACCCTCGTCTTTTTTGGAGGGGAAGACGATGACTTCCAAAACATGGCCAGACACTTTTAACTGTGTTAGAAGTAATTAAGCTGTAACCAAATTTGATCACTTCAAATTAAGCTTGAGTGATCACTGTTCCATTCCATTTATTGAGGAGCTTTAAGCCGCTCTTTGAGTAGTTAATCCCGCAGCATTGGCGATTGTTTGACTTTTTCCTACCTGCCTACCTCTAGCTACCATCTTGTTTCAACCTCACCTACTGCGTTCAGCACAGTATTTGAGCTTGATACAGTTGAGGTCATCTTTGCACCGGTGACAGTAGTTAACATGCATGTGTATCGTGCTACTCGAATTTAGTCTTGACGCCAAGTGCCATTTCCATTGGTGCAGTCACGTACAACATGAGTTATGGCATAAATGTAGTGACGAGCCTTGCCGTTCACAAGCTCTGGTATGTCGGAACAGGGAGAAGAGGTGGTGCGTTATGCAAACCTCTCCTGCATTGAGCCAATGCTGGAACACTGGAAGGTAGCCTCGAGACTCTCAATTTCAACAAGTCCTGCGTTAGGTTGTGAAACCACCTACCAGATACTTTACCTCATCAAAAAATTGAGTACCAACACATCAATTAGCAACTCTTGACACCCTCATATCAACGTGGACGCTGCACACAATAAATTCGTTTTTTGTGAAAGATAATAAGTAGCAGGTCCATGTTGTCCCTCAATGTGCCAGGAGTCTTCAATAAAGAGCTTTTGTTTTCGTGGTGAACTTCTTCCCTTTTCTCCCACTTTTGTCGAAAGTTGTTCAACGGTTTGGCCAGTCCATTTCTGTTCCCTAACTGATCCGCGTTTTGTAGAGCAATCGCGCCGTGACGATCTGGAATCGCTGGGCTATGTGCTGATGTACTTTTTACGCGGTAGCCTACCTTGGCAGGGCTTAAAATCCATTAACAAACGTCAGAAGTATGAACGCATCTGCGAGAAAAAGATGGAGACTTCGATTGAGGCCCTCTGCGATGGTTATCCTTGTGAGATGAACTTTTTATTTACTACTCAACCATTTAAGTGGTTACTTTATTTCGGAATTTAATATCCCTATCTAGCCGAGATGGTGGAGTACCTCAGCTACTGTCGGGGCCTTCACTTCGAGGCTAGACCCGACTATTCCTACCTGCGTCGTCTGCTTCGGAACCTATTTAAGAAGAACCACTTCACACACGACATTGTCTTCGACTGGAACCTCCTCAAAATATCCGGTAACGATGCTGGCGCGAACTCAGCTTCCGTTGCCACTGGAAATGGCAACGTCTGCCCTCCTGCTCATGAAGGTGGTGGCCAGCTCAAAGTCACGGCTGGAAATGGACACCATCACTCCAATCAGGAGGAAGATAAACCTGGTTTGTTTAGTCCCCTTGTTAAGAACTTGGAAAGGCCATGTTTAATGTAACTTTTGTTTTGAATTTACAGATCAATCGCGCAATCACATACCACCGCCACAATTCGCCCAGCCGACGGCAATGAGCATTCAGCCACCCGCGCAGCAGATGCAGCTTCATCCCCACGCTCTGCAGCAGGCACAACAACAACAACAACAACAACAACAACAACAACAGCAACAACAGCAGCAGCAACAACAACAACGCGGATTAGTTGGTAATCAGGGCCAACCAAGCGGCGCTAGGACGGGTGCTGTTCTCTCCTACCTTCTATCAATGAAGACAACCACCCCGTCTGCCCAACCAGCTCCACCTCCACCAATTCCTGCAGTCGCCTGGAATACTAACGATTCTGCAGACGCTGAAGCCGCAATGTGGCCCGCGGCCGCTGCCGCTTACCCTGCTTATCCCGATCGGGGTGGAGGTAGTTCCACTCCGCTCAATCTCTATGTTGTCTCTGATGCTAACTCCGCAGCTGCTGTTGCTGCTGCTGCCGCCATGGCTCAACAACAGCAGGCGCAGCAAGTCCAGCAGCAACAGCAACAAGCTCACCAGCAACACCTGGCTGCGTTAGCAGCGCACCAACAACAGCGAGCAGAATTTCGGCAGCAATTGCGGTGGGTTGCCACCCACTTCAATCTCGTTGGGGTGCAGCCTCCACAGTCACGTCCAACGGTGGGAGCAGTGGGTGGAGCACCGACAGCGGCACCGGCGGTTGCGGCGGGAGTGGGAGGAACAAACGCACAGAAGGTAGCGGCTGCAGCCGCCGCGGCAGCCGCAGCAGCGGCAGCTGCAGCCTCTGCGGACCCCTCAGTCGGTCGTTCCGGCTGCCTACATTAGACTCACACTTCAACTCTACCCTCTTTTCTTTATCCTTTTTTGAACGCGGTGATACCCTGTAAATATCATCATCCACACGTACTTGTGTGCGTGTGAGCTGTCATCGTCGTTCATTATCGCGTAGCCGCCCATTTTTCTCCTCTCAACCTTACTCGAGGCTTTGTGTTTTCGGCTATTTTTCTTCCTTCTTCATTCTTGGTTTGTTCTCACTTATGCAGCGTCCTGAATACTCGTTGCTGATAGTGGCGCAGAGGCAGAGAGTGTCTTTTCGTGCCTCTTAAAGAAATTTCTCCCCTTATTCCCCTTGCGAGCCCGTCAATTCTAGTCCTCCTCGAACGCTGCCAGCCAATGAAATCTCTTTCATCCTCACGTGCCTGTTTAATCAGTTAGCTGTCAGCTCATCTTTTCATTTCCAGCTGATGAGATGGTGAAATTGACTACACACCTTAGGTTAAGACACAGGTACGAGAAGGTGGAAAAATCGTGAACTAGAAGATATCCAGGCGGAAGATGCTTGAGTGCTTGCGATGAGTGTTTTCAGGAGCTGGTTCAGCTTCGATAACCCTCCTATTTCTGATGGGTGAGATGGGGAGCTTGCTGCCTCATGCCTCATGAATATCCAGGCAGATGAGTAGATAAAGATCGAAGAATAATAACCTGGATACAGACCATTTATCAGGTCTGAAAAATTCTTGTACACTTTTTGGCAGCGTCGTAACTAAATACAATTTTCCGCTGTTCTGAGGGGCTCAGGTTACTTCTGAGGATTTGAAGTACATCCACTTTAAAAGCAGGTATGCTATGGAGACGAAGGGTGGCGCAAGAACTTTATAAGAGCCTGGGAAAGCTGTTTACGCCTTGCCTTCATACTTAATAGGAGTGGAGGATTTGTGAAGGTGTCATTCTGTGGAAAGTGGGTCAACGAGCACAAGGTGAGGCAAGGTTTACGAGAAACATTGCAGGCGTTGTGTCGGTTTCGGTTTGCAGTGTAAGCTAGTGATTGCTTCTAACCTGTCGGCCCTTCCATGCTTCGATGGCTAGGCTTCCCTCGTTTCTGGTTTGAAACAGCGTCCCTGCTAGATAACTGAAGCTGCAATTACCGCGGAAAAAATTTGCGGACATTTTTAGTCGCGATTCTCGCACATCCACCAGTGGAATGGCGAGCGTCGATTCAGACGATCGATTGGAAGAATTGCGTCAGAAGCTGCAGTCGTGAAGGTCTTCTCTTAAACTGGCTTTTAAACAAATGGTCCCACCGGTAGCAAGCGGTGCGTTAAATATGTCAGCTCTAGAGTATCGGCTCAGCTTCTCGAACAGTTTGTCCACCAATGAACGAAATATTTGAAAGGCACTGCAAATCACCGACATCAGCATGCATCATCATGTCCTTGAGATTGGTCAAAACGTCATGTTGGATACAGTCTGAATAAGATGTCCCGGTAGATGGGCTTTCACGCATATACAAAGCGCACAAAAAAACCGGCTTTTAGAGAGTTCGGGTGAAACGACGATTCCAAAAAAAACCAGTATGATTCCAGTACACCAAGTAATTTAAGCTAACAAGTGTACCTGCTAAGTGATATTAAAAGAAACAAACGCCAAGAGATGCAATTTACAACTCTGCAGACGGTATAACTGCATTCTGCTCGATCAAAATCTTCAAGGAAGTTAGAATACAGCATTAATGGAAGCATATTTTGCGCTAACAGAAAACATGTGAACTCAAGAACAATGAGAAGTGAAAAATTTCTCCTTATCAATTTTTTCATCGATGCTCCAGAAATCATTCATTGACTTTGCCCAACGCTCGAGGTAGTAGGTACTTTCGATATCCTCGCTGTCGGCAATCTAAAAAACCAACTGACTCAGGGGATTGTACAAGTAAAATGTACTCCTGAAAGGTTTACTTACATCTTGAGAGGGAAGAGGAGCTGGGTCAACAACAGAAATGAAATTCTTCTCAAAGTCTGGTAGACTTTCCAAATTTGGCAACATTCTGTCAATATTATTCTGAAACAAGCTCCCAAGGGGGCACAGGCATTCATTTTCACTGTTGCACTTTGAGCATTTTAACCATGAGTACCTTGGAGTCTGTCCTAATGTCTGAAGAAAAAGGAACAGTGTTAGCGAATCAGAAAAAACTCCGTTATGCCTTAACAACTAGACATCCGGATAACTGAAAGAGAACACCAGGCACATACAAAGTTCTCGAAATGAAGAACATTCGATTCGCAGATTCAACTACTTAAGGATAGTAGCAAAAGTCTGATTATTTATCCCACTCAACACTTTGCCCAGAAACACAATTTTAAAAACTTGCCATATCAAATGTTCACAACCTCCTTGTTTCGATCGGTTAATAAAACACATCTGATTAATTAATAAACCGTCCAAAGTTCAGCTGTCGTCTGGTTCTTTTTGAGATAAGTACGTTTAGTGGCGTAAGGCTGATCTTTCAGCACAGTTGCCTTTTTCACAGTTTTATAATAAATATACCGTTGTTTTGACGATGTAACCAAACTACTGTGCTTATGAAATCTCAGAATAGAATAGCGGAAAGTGGACATTTATTTAATCGGGATACGTAATTGTAACACTTCCATTGTCCGTTGGGGTCTCGATTGAGTTTCGGAGTCACCTGTCCTCGCCACATCAATAGTGCCAACCCCACCTGATTACCGAATATCCATGTTCACCTGGGAATTATGCTTTCCTCTGCCTTCAGAGAAGTTTCAGAGCGCTACATTGGCTGCAGCTGAAAACCGATTTCGATCTAAAAGTACTTTTACCCTGATTTCTGTTACTGGGTAATAAACATTAGCGGAGCTAAGGGTGACATCTATCTTCGACTACCACCCCAGTCGTGTGTTCTTAAGCAGCACTAGCTGTGGCACCGTACCTGCATAAAGATGTTGACAATGCGAAAATTGATTACTGTTACAGGCAAGAATTTGACTAAGAGAAGACCTGGAAACGGTGGTAAAAATTGAAAGGCCTGTGTAGCAAGTTTGATGTCCGGTTAACTCTGAGTCACACCAGTAGCCTCGATTCCTTCTGAGCGTAGCATGTTTGTTGCTTACTTGACTCCATTTCTCCAGATATGTATGCTTTACCAACCGTACTGCCTTCACTAGAAGGGATTGCCGGGTATTTTTTGTTTGGGAAAGTCTTACAGCGCTGCAATAGCTTTCTGTAACAAAGCCTTACTTTAATTCCGAGCAATCCTCATCAAAAGTGCACCTCTGATTCAGCACCGACTAACGGTGATGGTCTGTTAACCATTGAAGTTCAATATGGTTAATAAAACATCACCATTCTCCACAGAACGAAGTGCATCGAGAGTTCGCAGAACCAAGAGATAAAGCTAGACCCCGATGTAGAACAGTGCGTCCCATATGATTACCATTAGTTGTGACAATCGACTAGTCAGTACGATCGGGGAACCACTGCGATTCCAGGTCACGACGCAAATGGCTGCTTTGAGGCATATTGACTCCAACCTACCTTTAACCCACGTGACATCAGCGATGCGGAGCTACGAATTCATAATCCTTCCAAAAAAACAGTGTTGACCGCCCCCCCCCCCGCACCGCAGGATGCAAACCACCAACCCCGTCAAATCACATGGTACCCTAAGCAGCATAGGAACAACAGGAGGACGAACTAGTAGGGAAGCGACAGGAGCGAGCACGGCTTCACCGAGATCTCAATTGAGGCCCCGAACTGTGGCATTACAGACTAATAAGCTTGCATTACAGTATTGTTGACAGCCAGACACACAGAGATACCAGCCCAAATAACTCCACAAAATTTGGCGTACATGGAAGCAGAAGGGGTTTACTTTTATCACAAATGCCATATAAAATATAAAATAAGCTAATCCCTCGTGTCACGATTATGTAGTGACGTTTTTCACATTTTTTGAGATGGGTTTGATGGCACCTTTCAATTGCCGCACACAGTGCGTGACGCTGTCCAACATCAACCTAAGTAAATTAAAAACGAATAAAATAGCCCGCGCTTGCAAATAATTATGCGCATCAGCGTAACCCACCTCCTTTTTTCAGCTAATACTCGTTCGCACTCGGTGTTGAGACGATACAGCTCTGCCACTTCATCTGAATCCGTTGGTATGCTGGTCGCCGTTGTCTCATCGGGATCGGGTAGGTGCAAAGGATTTGGAGACAGCGAATCGATTGCGGCAATAGTAGCCTCAATATCTCCACCCAGTTTAATAAGGCAGTCCCGCAACTCACACAAATCAGGTGCCCGACGCCGGTGGGAGCCATTCATGCACAGACCGCACAAAAGAGCGGCCTGTGTTCTTTAAAAGTACGCAAACTGTAAATATTCATCAAGCCATCAGTTAGGACAAAAGAAAAAACATTCAGACTCACCTAGCCTCATGAATTTTTTCAGATAAGAAAGAAATGGTGTCAATAGACGGTGCAAGACTATCTGATTTGGAAACCGCAGACCTTGTTGCGACCGCAGTAACACCTGAATCCGTCGCGCTCTTCGAAGAGGGATTTCTGACTATTTCCACGGCTGGCTTTTCGCGAGGTGTAGTCGGGGGTGAAATCAAGGCAAAACTTTCCCCCATTATGCGTCGGTACAGAGTCTTATCATCCACCGACTTTCCTGGAAATTCTAGTAAGTTATAAGTCAGTGTTCGTCGGGGTAGTTCAGGAGAGTTAGCTAAAAAAATTCCAGAAAAATTATACTGAACATGGATGAAGAAGACAATACTCCTCAGACTACTTACCATTTTGTGGATCACCCGCAGACAAGTCTTCAGGGAGGCACTTATTTGTTCTCTTAGCAACATCGATAGTTTCCATTATCTCATTTAGGTCTTTGACTGCCGTTGAAACCCGATTAATAATGTGGTCAGGAGGTATATGGCTAAGAGTAACGTCAAACCGCCTCTCTATGTCCTTTTCTATCGCTTCAATATTTGAAATCCTTTGCTCATTGGATTGAGCATAAAGATACGGAACTAAACGATATGTGTTTAGGGGGCCACACCTACTTTTCTCCAAACCGAAAATGTCACTATAAACCTTTACAAAGTAGTCTGCGTCGACTTCACTATTGGTTAACACAGAACCATGACCACCACGATCACCTCGCACAAAGTCATGGACTGACGATGGGGTACGACCACACCTCGACCCGACAGTACCCCGACGGCCAAAACAGCTGACGCCACTCATTTCAACTCAAATGGATGCCGTGTGCTCAACCTGGTATAACAAAGAGCTGAAGAGCTATTATAACAAATACTTTATTTTAGCTAACATTACTTTTTATTATTAATAATTGCTGTTACATTACACAAAGCCAGTAAATGTTGTTTGTTAATAACATTAAATCTACAACGTAGTGATATGTTACATCTGCTATTTATAAGATTGCAAGCACGTTAAAATAAGGTTGCAAAATAACGCAAGGCCTTTTAAAACAAAAATCTTTAAAAATGGAAAAAAGTTAATGCAGAGAGAAAAATTTTATTTTGGTTCGATATTTTTTTACGTATAAAGCCTATTTTGCACCTGATTCGCCTTATTTCCCTATAGTAGTTACTTAAACTCGTACTTAAAGTTATAGTTTTCCACTGCATTGGCGAAACACCGAATTTTTTGGGCTAATCTTCCACGGAGTATCTAATGGCAACTTCACAAAAGGAAGTAAACGGTGGTGACAATGAGCCAGAGAACATACAAGAGTTAACAAAAACCGTAAACATTTGTTTTCCTTTACTTTGGATTAGATTCAAGCCATGATCACGCAAATGCAGGAAAAGTTTCAAGAAATGAGTGATCAGCTTGTGCAGAAAAATATCCTTTTCCCAAAATACAGTTCCTTTTTCGGGGATACTTTCTGCCATTCTTGCACCAATTCTCCCATTTTTTAATGTTTGTCATGCTGTATCTATTTGTACATACGGTTCCCATAAAATGTTTGGTTATTTTACTTAACATAATTTTTGTACTAGATGATATGTCAACTCGAATCGATGATCTCGAGAAGAATATTGGGGAAATTCTCAACTCACAAGATGGTGATTGATTTTTTGCAACCAAATAAATGATTTTTTAACCTTTAAGTTCATTTTCTTTCCCTTCACATTTTTGCTGTTATATTTGATGGAAATTATTGGAACATGCACTCTTAAGGCGAGGATATCATTTCTCGACGCTATTTTTCTTATCGTCCTAACCCCTATTTTTATTTTTGCTTGTGGATCACTAAACCACAAATAAAAGTACAATTGTTGACACTTTCTTCATAATTGTGTACTTTCCTCCAAAATCTGGCTCCTCTTAATGTACGGTGCCTCCGTGTCACCCGTGTCGTTTATTCATCGAAAATACCTTAAGTCAATGCACTTTTCGATCGGCTGTTATTTTGGGAGCAAATCATCATTGTAACAAATTAATCTCTGTCCCGCCTGTTGGATGGGATAGTCTTCCTTGTAGAGTAGACTAACGCCTTAGAAACGACGTAATTTATTCCGGAATTCCGGTTCCTCTCGTCTGCCGGCGAGTAGTCTTGATGTCCGTTCGATGAACTTGGGACATTTGGTGCAACACTTCCGTGCCGACACCAGGTTCGAACACCGAGTTCATACGGACGTAAACACTACAAGGTGCTTGATACTTTCACCGAAACCAAAAACGAGCAGTTTTGTATCACTACCGTGGAATGAGAACATGCTCATGAAGGACGTGGTATTTATGGCCTTTCTCTGGTTGTCGATGAGGGAGCAGCGGACGGACCTTTGCACCCACCAAATGGACTTCTTCACGGGATGCGAAATGGTATTGACAGGAAAACCTCGTTTTTAGCCCTCAAAAGGTTCTAAGGCTCCGAAACACAGCAGACTCTCGAAGCATGCTTAAATTCTGCGTGTCAATGCGCTCAAGTATGGCCGCCTCAAAATTCGTGAAGAGCGTCGACACTCGCAAAATCAAATCAGTAATGAACCATTCTGAGTGTCAAGTGCCTGTTAACGACGAAAAGGTGAATTCTTACTCATGACACACCAAAATAAGACTACATTGAGCCTTTTACTTTAAATAAAACTGATATTTCGCAAGAGGCTCTCCAAAACACCATTGAAAAAAAGCAGATCGTGGCTGTAAGCATGTACAAGAGTGGATTACAATTTATACAATGTAAACTTAGGACTGAAAACTCCGTTTGGACTGGATCTCATCCAAAATTTGCTGGAGTTCTTCATCGGGGAAGCGCGGACCCTCTAGACTCGGGATTAGGACCCTAGCCTCCTCTGCTGTATCAGGTAGAAGATTTGCAATTGCGGCGAGTTCGAAGTTATGAAAGTGTTTTTGAACAAGCAAGCTAGGCGAGCGTGATGAAGAAACACAACGCCTTACTTTCTAACGCTTTCGATGGTTTCACGATTACTAAATTTGGAGAACTGAGTGGCGTAGTTATAGGTCTTCGTAAAATTATTTGATAGTTCCAGTTCATGAATGGGATTACTTTCGTTCTGCTTTTTTCTATTTGAGCCGTATAAATAGTGAAATATGGCACCACCTATGTTCCAAAAGAAACTTAACCTCAGATATCATGAGAGTTTCAGCATTCTCGAATTCTAAGAAGACGTGGACAAGTTTGATTAATGAATACCTTTTTGAAACTTCAGTTCTTTCGCGTCAGAATCATCATCAACTGCACGCATTTGAGCCATCTTTGATACCCAGCTGAAAGCCAATCAAGCTCAAGCATAAGGTCAGGGAGGAGTTGAAGCTAATTTCTGTTCAAGAACGAATTAAAACACGACAGCAAATTCAAATTTGATTTCTGAGAAAAAAATGCAGCGCTTCACTAGTTACAATTGTTTCTGAAAGCATTATACTTTTTAAGGGGATTCGCCAACTCTGGAAGGTAATTGCGCTATATGTAAACAAATTTATTATTATTTTACAATCATACCAATGTGATGGAATGCACTTTCTACTAAAAGCTATTTTTTCATGCATGACCTCTACGTAGTAACTTTTTGATAAGCGTTCTTGGTTATTTTGACTTTTGGATACATTTCTTTAGAAATTCATACAACGTTGTAAATATTAGTTGAATTTCCATTTTTAAAACATAATGTAGATACTGTTTGTTTACTTTTTTGCTTTGCTCTTTTGTTGCTGTTAATGTAGTTGCTGTGGCGTGCCGAGGCTTCCTTTAGGGTAAAAGAAGACATGGTACTAGGACAGAATGCATACATTCTGGAAACAAAGGGCTTGGGGCCTGTTGGCACGGCCCGCAGGCCAACCAACCGACTATTACAATATGACCACCACAGTTGTTAGCATAAAAAGCTGGCTTTTGGCACTATGTTACTAATCGTTAGGATATTTTTTGAATCTGATTTTGATTTTATTCTTTTTTACTTTGATCAATCTGGATAGATTATTATAAAAGATAGTCTTTTTCTACTTTATTTTATTAAGTAAACACTATATTTGGGCACAGCGTGCCTTGTCTTACCTGTTTCAAGGGTAGTATCACCTCTAGGTGGCATATTTTACATTTTAACCATGCATGCACGACATGAAAATGATTCCGTTGCGATTGATTTTGCTTTTGCACCGGTCCATCTTTGTTCACGCTCTAATTTGCATGCCTTAGTGAAGCGAACCAAAAATCAAGCTTTACAATTCATTCCGACAAACCTGGGGCTAGATTTAGGGACTTATACACCCGCTCATCCAAATATATCTCTTTCGCCACAAAATTCTTTGGAACGCACCCACCCTGTGCACAGACCAGGTTGCGTTAATATTCAAAGACTGACACATGCTGGTATGGTGCAACTTTTTGGCACTGCCCTACGACTGCATAACAGAAGGCAAGCGAATGGCAAAACAAAACCTCCTCATGTATGACAATTCATCATCCACTCTCTCCCCCTCTGGGTATAGTTTCAACTGCCGAAACAAAAACCGCATACTTTGTTTTAGCGCTGAAGAAATGGAGCCTAACTTAATTTCTCTTTCTGCCTGCAAAATAGTGCAGTGACTTTTTTCTACTAACTGTTTCCTCTAAGGCGTTCCAGAAATATCCTTTGATAACTTCGCATTTTTGACGAGGCCATAAGGACAAAGCATGTGTGCGCTCCTCCATAAGTTCGCCCTTCTTTTCAGGCAATACTTTTAACCGCTCACCTCTTCTATTCCGCTTACAATGCACAAATAATATTTTTACTTTACAAATTTACCATCCCTCGCGTAAATGGCAAGGCATTAAAATTTGTAACAAATATTTTTAAAATTCTTTTCAACCTTATATACCAAAAAAAAGGAAATTTTTAAATCGATTCCTTTTTTTCCCCACAAATTAGGCGCGACTTCGATCCTGATTGGACTTGAGTTCGCCCAACACCGATCGATAATCGATCAGCTGCCGACTTATAAATCGATAATGCGGACCGAGCGGCGACGCGAAGGCGCAAACACTCAACCGCCACTACAATTTTACCATTGGGAGATAAAAGCCACCCAATTTTGGCAAAAAAAAAGAAAAAAACAAAAATAAAAATCAAATTTATTGATTTCTGGGGTAGCCACCCACCGCAGTGAGTATTTATGCCCCTCTGCCTCTTTGTGTGGCTTGGCGCCATGCAAGAATTCTTCTGTATGTGTGTGTGTGTGTGTGTTTGTATGTGTATATATATATATACGTGGCCGCGTGTTATCTTGTGCGTTTTTGCCTTTGACAAGCGGTAACAGCTGGTGAGGAAACAAAAATTTCCCTCCCTGTGTGTGTGTGTGTGTGTGTGTGTGTGTGTGTGTGTGCATACCACCTACCACCTTCTCTACCCCCCACACTGACAGAAACGTGCGGATACAATGGGTCTTCCCACAGAAATCACAGAGCAAAAAACGCCGCACACATAGACCATTTTGGGTCTGGGAATCTGGTACATTCCGCAGCAGTAATGGATGAAGTGATTTTTCCCTATCACAACCTAGTTTGCCTCATCACAGGACCGCATAGCACCACAAACGATAGCTCAAATGCTCACTTCTGTAGCCACTTTGAATTTAGGGTTAAAATTTTCCCACCTGCAAAAAAGTGCCTTTACAACATCATTGTTTAATTCCAGCTTCACCTGCTTTCACCTTCGACTCCTTCTACCTTGTCTAAGGAATTTGTTCCCATTTTGCCCCACATTTTCGATATATTAGGCATAGAGATTCTTTTGACGCAGTGTCAGTTTAGTTTGGAAGGTATTTTTTAATGAATAGATGGAATTTTATCCACAAAATAGGCATCATGCCTTCTCTCTGCCAGATCAAAAAGCATTTAAAAGTACAAAACACAAAAAAGCGCAAAGGAAAGGCACTTATCCTTTGCTGAAAACTTAAATGAGCTTGTTTAAAGCAAAATGAGCACGGGAATTTATTGAGGAGTTGGTATTCCTCAAAGGCGTTTGTTTGAAGGCATCTTATGAAGGAGAAGAGGAAAAAGTGGATCTTCTAACCGAGCGGACGCCACTGATCTCCGAGGAAGAGTGAACAACCGCCAATGCCTTATAAGTTTGATTCCCTCTATATCTCCGTAAGACTTATCCCCTCCAACTAATCTGCTCATTTCTAGAGTGTGGCGGCTGAGGCGGAGGAAGGAAGCATTTTTTTCTCCCACTGTGCATCAAACGACCAGGAGATGTGATGTTGAAAGGTGGGAAAGGGAGACATTCAAAACTGTAAAATGTTAAGAAAAAAAGAGCAAAATGTCAACAACTGAGGCGGTGGTGAATAAAGTGCAAATCTCGCATCAGGAGGGCTGTTTTTGGGTCTCACAGAGGGGATGTCAAACATTGATGCATCATGGAGCCTCAGAGGTGCATTGCTTATTCTCCTTCTTCTTCTTCTTCTTCTTCCACATCTTCATGTAAGAAAGGGGCAAATTTGTGAACCCTCTTTGTCTCTTAAAAGTTAATGAAACAGAAAGGCCAGAAAAGAAGACTGATAAGAGCGAGTGTGTGCAAGAAGGAGGAGGAAGGAGAAGAAGAAGAGGAGGAGGAGGAGGAAGGAAGGAAATGTAGCTTGGTGCTGGTACTAGCTGGATTGAAGAAGTAGGCAAGCAAATTAACAGGTGTCCAAAAATTGGTGTAGTTTTTTTGCTGTTATTTTTTTCAAAATGCCTTAGTTGTACAGTGCATGTAATTGTTTGTCTGCACACACTTTATGATCTCGGTAGACGTCAGTCTATCGAAGTAGTCGCCTTTATTGTTCTCTCACCAGCTGTCTGAGGGAGGGTAATTTCGAGGTTGTTTGATCTCTTACAGATGAAAGGCGTGGCACTTTGAAAGGGCACAGTCTCCGACGTCAGAATGAAGTAATCGGAGAGAATGAATATGTCAGGAATGTCTACTGTGAATGCTCTGCCCACCTTCCGCCTTCTCCTCCACGGAGCTGATTTGGTGTGGGTTAATTGTACTGAGAAATGGCTTTGGTAGTCCAGCCTCTACTTGATCCTTTTGCTAACCAATCCACATCTATATGTAATTCACCACTTCATCTCCACAAGACAATAAGGTCCGAGGAGGTCAAGATGAGGTCTGCCTACTAGCCGGTGCGTCTTAATGATATGCAAGAACCTTGTTCCCTTTTACCTCAGAAATAGCTAAGCATCAATCAAAAGAACGTTTCCTGCCTCACACTTAGTTAACTGAGAGAGACACACCAATTTCTCCTCTTTCTCCACATGGTGATTGCCACCTCCTATTAATTTTTGTTCGAGGCAGAGTGATGGGGATTCAGGAGTACTTGCGCGGCTACATTTTCACTTGCTGCCTGCGTCAATGTCTCGCCTTTCGGTGAAGTTCTGCCAAGATGTTTGTCTTGTCTGAAAGTGATGAAAACGGTGCGATACGAAGCGGTGAATAAGGAAAAAAAGCTTCTTTTTTCCCAACACGCACTTGAGACGTAATTTGATATGCTGCCTACCGAGAGGACGTTTTTCTCCTGCAAATATTGCACCTCGACTTTGAAAATAAGGGCAAAAAGAGACACTCAGAAGATTTTTGTGCTCTCAGGATGGCTATTTCTTCCTTCCATTCTATCGTCTTGTCTCCTCTCTCTCCACCCAACCCCGCGCCCCAAGCGACAGTTGAGATGAACTTTTGTGTTAGTATCCGTCATTTCTTTCTGAGGACAGAGTTCCTGAAAAAATAGAAAAACTAAGCATCAGCAACTGCCTCGAAACAATGAAACATTGAATTTTTCTGCTGCATTTTTAATTTACGCGGGAAGAGTGATTTACTCTCCGCCGACATCACCGCTTTTTCCGACTTTATACCTCATTATTTATGGGAGTCGTAAAATACTACTTTTGTGGACAAGAGGGGGAGAGGGAAGGGGAAAAACAGGAAGTGGGGTGGTGCTTTGTTGTAGGGCTTCCAGCCTCACCTAGCCACCTAGGTGTCATGATGTCAACGGGGTGCTGTGGCTCCAATCGATCGATGCATGTCAATCACTCCAACATCGATTGTATAAGTAGGAAAATTTATGCAAAATCAAAACAATTTTCTGGAAAATTATCCAACCAGTTGTAAATACTTTTTTTTTAAATTTTCTTTTCTAAAGTCCTATCCCTCTTTGACTCCTCACAATGCGAAAGAAAAGAATTCTACGCGGAGGTAAGAAGGGTTTGTCAAAAATGCTTCCTGAATGCTTCTTTGCTGGTGGATAGTTGATTTTTCAACAGGAGGGGAGATTCTTGTTCAGCAGTTTATTTGCCCTTTTCAGACTCGGGCATTCCAGACTAGTGGGTGTCCTGATGCCATCAGGGTGCTAGGACTCCGATCGATAACGCCTGTCAATCATCCAAACGGTAGTTAAAAAGATTTAATTTAAAAATAAAGAATGTCTCAATAATTGTCCCGGAAACATACACTTTCCTTCTCTCCTCTTCGTCTCGCAGTCAAATAAATGAAAGGATTTTTGTAAAACCTGAAAAAATTTGCTTATTAATTTGACGTCTGCATCACCTGTCAAGGTGAATGGCATCACTTCTACATTTGATTAACCAAATTTTGGTGTTGTAGCATTTCCTCCTAGAGATAGTTATGATCTTAAAATTAATCCAAAATGCCAAATATTTCCTCATCTATACTTTATTCTGTAAAAAAGGCAAAAAATTAACAAAAGGAGCGGAATTGGCTTCTCCCTTTTTAACATTATTCTGCGGTCAAATTTATGGACTGTTTGGATGGGGGAAGATTTGTTAGTTCAGTTGAAGCATCCCCTTCTGGTGGTGAGAAATTCCCACTCTTTTGTCGTTTTGCCACACTTCGTGATTGCTGAACTGGAGAGATGCGCTTCTGCTTTCAGCACGTGGAATGCGGTGGCATTATAGATGCTGACCTTGCTTGTCAAAACATGCCCCTTACCTTGGATTTTTTTACTTGTACAGAAAAGGCAACTGCGTCATATTACGGCATGTGATTACTTCTGTTAGAATTGTCTTGCAAAAGTCATGGTTGCTGAGACAGTTATCAGTAGTAAGTAGCATCGAGGAGTAAGGAGCAAGATTCTAATTTTTTGCAGAGATATGTATAGCTCTCTCGAGAGATCATTAGTCATTTGATTGAGAGATGGATCGTGGCATTACTGTATGCCGGATGCAAAGCATTCACGACATTGAATGATCATGGGAGATAGGTTCATAAATCCAAGGTAAATGTTGGATCCAAGTGTCTAGGCCACTGATGACAAAATAAGACCTCGTGCAAAGCTTATTCCTGACTGACTAACCAATTTCACATGAATATTCTGACGCTTAAAACGAGTCCACTGCCATTGACCCATCAAGTTGGGTCAAATTTCAAAGGCGGCTATGATTGACCGTGGAAACGTGAGTCACTGGGGTGAGAGGGGGAGAGGTTTTAATCTTGACCCAGTCATCAATCTCCTCTCTCCCTAATCCTCTCGGCCTCATGTCTCTCGTGAATGAGGGCTAAAATTTACAAAACACAGAGGCTAACACAGCGCAAAAGGGGGAAGAGGAAAAGTGGATTAGCATTTACTTATGTGAGGGCAATTTTAACCCGAAATGCAGCAAAATTAATTAGTCAACTGCCTTTTGAACTCTGGCAGTGGAGGTCTAAAATATGGAATGTTAAAAAAGGGTGCAGCTTTTTCCTATAGCAGTAGATTTCCCTAAACTGCGTCGGCATTGGGTTCCACAGGCTTCTTCTTAAGTGGGTTTAGAAAAGGGTTCCTGGTATGAGTCGCAAGTTCAGGCTATTTCCCAATCATCCCATATCCATTCACCCACCCATTTTGAGTTAATTCAGTCCCTGTGAATTCGCATGCCTTTTGTCTATCCAGTGTTTGAAAATCATGTACTTCTTCCTTTGCATTCATCAATCGGAGCCACTGCAAGTATTTTTGTGAAAGGCAGATGATATTGCAGGTGTTTGAGTCTCCACCCTCATGTCAAAGATTTTGAGCTGTAGGTCCAACACGGGAGTGTGTCAGAGCCTCACGGTCTCCATACTGGATGGAAGGAATACCTTTAAGGTGTTTAAAATGCTTTATAGAGAAGTATATTTTCAACACTTTTTCAAAGACATTTAAAGTTTTAGGTTAAATGATCTCTACTTTTTTGCCACCACGTACCCTAGCTTCTTGCGACACTTCTGTGACGAGGAGTAGTTTCGCTGATGAGTCATTGAAGAAGTGGTTCAAATAGCCCTACTGTGTTGGTACTTAAATATCTCATGGTCCAATGAATCTCCCAAACTTGCATCACTCTAAAATTGGATACTTTCAAAGTTAGTGTCACTTTGATGTCACTTTATTACAGCTGATTCCCTCTTGCCATAAGCAGATGACGATTTGGCTTGTTTAATAACCTCATACGGAGCCTGGAGTGATCCAACTACAGCAATGAGGCAAAACTTTGACGCAATAAACTGCAAGGTTAGGAGGGGGGCGAGGTCATGCCAAATGACAGCCACGTGCCACATAATGTCGAAATGTGTGTGTGTGTGTGTTGATGCCACCAAGAGTGACAACTCTATCTTCTTCAATCTTTACATTGGCCAATGCTAGTCATCATCGTGGACTTCTTTTAGTTGATGATAAGTCAAGATTTCGGTTGGCGTGATTTGCTTTCAGTCCCGACTTTTAAAAGAGAAGATCTTTAGTAAAGTGGATTATTCACTTGACTAAAAAATACAACAAAATAGGGCTGCTATACCGATTAATGACTCCCATTCTCTCCTACTGCATAAAAAAAATAAATAAAGCGAGCAATTAAAATTCCCTAAAAATCCCTTTTTCTGGGAAAATGCGGTATTCCTTAACCCCTCGATTACCTCGGTGCCTCACTTACTGTGATTTCCTAACCAGCTTCCCTTCTTTTTATTTGACAAAGCAATGATCGACTAAAGTTGGGAAGAAAAGGTAACAACCAGTCGGTGTAGTCCTCTTACCATTTCTCCCACCCTCCCTTCTTATCCCCATTGTGGGATACAAGTTTCCTCATGAGTGAGCTTACCTGTGGCAAGAGGCGAGTGAGTAGTGCGATCTCTCTCTCTCTCAACTCCTTCCAGCCTTTTCATGTAGAAAATAATCAATGGTATTGTTCTTTCACTCTATTGCAACTATTTGACTGGTCTATTTTCTTTGCAAATAAAAAGAAAAAGAGTTTTCTCTTTTGAGCTTTGATCTATAAAATCGAGAGTCACACTTTCTTTTCTCTTTGATAGTGTGAGAGAATGCAGAAACAGCTGAGAGGTCGAAAAATTTTCTCACCATACGTAAAGACTGTTTTTTCCTCCACCTCCTCCTCCTCCTCCTCGGAAAACTAACATTTATTGTCAAATAAGTCTCTCTCCTTGACAGGCATGACTACTGGCAGCATATCATCTGTCTCTGACCAAAAGTGAAATGTCTTAACATTTGCTTGATTATAAAAAGCGTTTGAATAGGAATCATATAAGCTGTAGGAACAATTAGTGTCACTAATGCATTCATTCAAAACCTGAGTCAAAGTAATTTCAATTCTTAGAGGTATTTCGCCCAATGTCCACCGCCCCCTCCCCCCCTTTAAAACACATTCCATCAAGGTAAACGTGTTAGAGGGCAAGACTGTCACTCATACATTCTTTCACATCCTCCTATACACCGCATCTGTTTTTTTTTAATTTTTTTTTCTACTCCTTATAAATCTAGATGTCAAAACAATGATAAGCTACTCTCATCCAATCGTTATTTTTTACAGAAATTGATATTCTATGCAATAAATTGAGGTGGTACCTGCTTCCGAATCGGCGTTTGGTGAAAAGCCCCAGTCAAATCAGCTGTTAATCGCGATTTATTGATTTTTCAGAAGCTCAGCTGATTGGGCATCGATTGCTTACACGCGGTCGCGTTTGCTCAGCTGATTGGAGGAGAGATCAATGAACACAGCGTAGTTCCCAATTTAGAAGTTGAATCGGCTTCAAAACATACTACTTAACAAGTTTTCAGCATGGCAAAGTTATCACTTCCTCACTTTAACTCGATTGACGTTGACAAATATGACTGTTAGGTGAGTAAACTCACGACCAGGTAGTGTGGTTTGATATGCATCCCAATTGGCCTAGTTCTCACTACATGGAGAAGAGGATGATTTGAGGAAAGAGAATTTCATTACCCTTTTGGTTAATTGGGAGAAGTCAAAGAAAATAATTTTTCATCGTTCTATTATAATTAATCAAAGTGATTCACTACCTTAGCCAAATCAATTAGAGCTGCTGTGGTGATGTTTTCATCATCCTTTTAGATAATCGCTGTTGCGCCTGTTGAATCGCTGATAAAGGAAAAGAAGATATTCCTCATAAGGAAGAAATGGTAAGACTTTCTGATTAACAGCACAAGAGATTGCTCCACCTTTAGATTGGAGGTAAGGAGCCCTGGTGTGCCATTTATCCAGTCCTTTGCTAGCTGATAATTAGTCGACATATTATGCCCTCCAAAAGGACTTAGGGTGGTGTAGAATGATTAAGTAGAGGAGGCTATCGTCTTTTAACCCCACTCTATGCCATCGATCATCAAAGAGAAGTACACTCCTTCCGAATCCTCGGCCTATAAAACCTATATTCTCTGTAAGTGTGTTCAGCATTTTGCAATACGAGATATCCCCTTCATACTAATGCCGATCTCGCTAACCAAAAATGCAGGTGAAAGAGAAAAGTAGCAAATATTTTACACCGATGGCAGCGAGGAGACCTGTAACAACCCTCGATTCTTCGCTGAAGTTGTAATAAACCTAAGCAGTATGGAATAACATACTACCTGCTAATGTATAGCAGGGTTGGCATGCTACTGGCCTCGACCGAAACCCACAATGAGGGGCATGGGTGTAACCTGTAAAGCCTTCAGTTTCAGCATCTGAGTAGGTGTCATTTTGTTTTTTTGAAATTTAAGGAAAAAACTCACAAAAGGATGTGATTGAAATTTTATTGCTAAGTAATGTCTTTCTGATGACTCCAACTTTAGCCTTGGCTCTATTGTCAGCAAAAGGCGCGCATTCGAGAGTAAGAGATTTAATTTCCCTTGAAGCCACTTCATATATGAGTACTAGGTCCACCAAATTTAAAGCGCCCAGTGAAGTTTAAGAATGAAGAAAATTTTGTTGAAGCCTGTTCAGAAATCTCCTGCTTAAGCATTTGAAGAGGTGCATAAAAGGACTTAAACCAGGCCATGTCATTGCCTTTTTATCTTATTCCTCCCTTACCATTCCACATCACTTTTAAGGTGCGCAAACTATCATACATCAGTGTCCGCTCTCCCCTCTCGCTGCATTTGTGTTCAAGAGAGAAGGATCGTTCCATGGTGATTTTTTGCTACAGAGAGAAGAATTGGCCAACGAAATCTTGGCAATAAGCCTTAATTTTGTCCTTTTAGTGCCTCCTTTGTATCCTTTGACCAATGATGGATGTAGAGATACTAGTTTTTCAAATGACTTTGCCTAATGCACTGCCGATTCCCCTTCGCATATTGTTGCCTTCTTGGCTCTCCTGTTTTAAAGCTTTGAAGCTCGAATCGGTCTTTAAGATTGTTTCATTCAGTGAGTTCTACTTGATAAAAATACCCTGTTTGATTCAGGATGTCAAGTAGCTATCACTATTCTTCTACCTCCTTAGAGCTCGAGCTGTTTAGGTTCCTAAAATTGAAAGAGGCTTTGTTTTGGAAACGCATTCTAAGAATAGGAAAAGAGCTTTATGACATTATCGTGGGAAAACAAAACGCCAAACAGTGTTTATTTATCCGACCAATGGATAAAAAGATCTCCTTTTATGTATAAATACTTATTTTTTTTCACTGCCATAGCACACGACTAAACTGACGTGACTCTTTCCCCGACTTTGCTCTCGTCCCATGGTGGCGGTGTTTCACCGTTCCTCGCCATTCTCCCATGGCTTTTCCTGCCTGCAATTCGACATGAATCAAAGTTTATCGCAAATCTTCAGATAGGATTAAACAAGTCTCCATTTTATGCAAATATAATAGGCTTCTTGGGTTCGCCGCTGATTGATAGATATTTAAAGCTTCTCAAGAAGGAGAGGAAGGCGACAGCCACCTTTACTGGGGATCCAACAGAAGATGTTTTTCTTAATTAGAGGTAAATCTGCCTGGAGGTGCCAGTGACTGCTGCCAGGGTCTGACGATGTCTGTTAGAAACGTTTGGGAGTCGCCAGTACAGGGTTTTCTCATACATAATTGAAGTAAACATCTCTTTAGCCTTGTTTTAGGCGTCCTCTCCATGAGGTGGGTAGTCTGGTAGAATGTAGTCAACCGTGGATTGGAGTTAAAAGGTACACAACCGTATTTTACTTCACTAAGAAGGTGTTTTATGCTTCGAAGAGGTTTGAAGGAGTTCATATTGCACCTTTACTAGTTGTGACCAGGTCGTAGATGATGCGTTGACCAACAGATTTCACACACAAGTCGCATGTCATAGGAACGCTTGTCTTTTTTGGAGCTGAACCACTAAGGATGTGCCAAATCTGATGCTCTACAAAAAAGAAAAAAATATATTTGTAATTTATTTAAGGGCTCTTCAAAGTAGCAAACAAAACGCTACTTTACAGCTTACCAGATTGCAAACAGTCTACGAATTGAAGTGACTAACGCGTAGTCTGTTAATATGTGAGCTGTGGCATCCGCTTGTCAAGCAGCTTTCATCCCAAGGATGTGGTAGGAGGCAGCTACAACTTTGGAGCAACTTAACTTCGTCTCATTGCTCCAGACGAGTTCACATCGCGTCCACCAATTTAGTCAGGCCAGCATTTTGTTGATGAAAGGTGGTTCACATCTGACCAAAAGGAACAACCACTTCTTCAACTTATTGTTGCATAGGAAAGGCTCTTCGAGCTACCGTTTTGCCTGTATTCTCCCCTATTTTGTACAGAAAACTTGCCTTTTTCGCTGAAGAACCCTTTCTCTACCAATCGCTTTTGACAAGAGCATTTGTCTGAAAGCAGAATCAACTATTAGCAGCACTGCAGAAGTGCCTCCCCATTTCCAGTCCTTTTTTCCCTTCCACTGCCAAATTACTGTTGCCAAGTTACGGTATTCCTCTTTCCTTACAACAATTAAAAGGCACCCCAGCTTGCCTTTTGAACTCTTTCAAGTATTTTTGCCTTTGGGAAGTGGCAGAGCAGGCAGATCGCATTTTTAGTTCTGTCGCCATTCACTGTTGCCAGGGCTCCTCTCTCAGCTAATTGGTAGACGACCACAGACGACGTTTAACAGCCGTCTTTGAAAACACCGCACCCGCGAGAAAGGGCAGACGCGTGCAAAAGGGAAACGGTGAAACAGCAGTATTGGGCACAAAATTTTGCCGCTTCCACCCTCCTGCCCCTTCTCCCCCTCCCACAGCTTCCTCCCCTGTACCGTCCGGGACGCCAACTGTTGTTCGCGAGTCACTCATTGTGGGGTAGATTTTTCGCCCCTGGGATGCATCTATTCATTCATCCATCCATTCATGATTCACCTACCGCGTTGGTAAAACCAAGACCACCCTCCCCGTTTCGACCTCTCTCGTTGCGTTTCCAACCCAAACTAAGGCGCTTTTGCGGTTGCCGGTAATTGGGCCAACACAGTGGCCAAAATAAAGACTGGGCTGCATTTTTTGACTGCAAATTTAGTCCGATTTCTGCTCTTTCAATGTCCAACAATCAGGCCTAGGAGTTGGCAGGTTTTGAACGACGCAGAAGATGTCATGGAAGAATGGTTGAATTTATGGAGACCGACAACCAGGGGGGGGGGAGGGCAAGAATGTCTGATTCCGTACTCATGAGCAGGTTTGAGCAACTGCCATTCGTGTCACGCAGTTGATTGTCGAGATTGAAGTGCGAAGTAGAGAATGAAACTACGTAAGGATTTCAAGTATTTTGCAGTTAATCCTCTACGAGAACTACCTAAGCCAAACAGGCAAATACAAATGCTGCCTCAAGGTTTTATACGTTTAACGGTACCTCTATCAATCATTGGAGGCCTACACCGGAGATGTAGTACGTCCTGCAGCATAACAGTACGGTGAAGCATCAGTGTTTGGAAAAGATTCTGCTCTCGGGCAAGTTCTATGTCGGACAAGTTTTGGAGGAACAAGTTGAGGCTTAAATAAGGCGGGAAAATACTTAATGTCCACCGGACTGTAAAATCATGTCAACCAGGGCCGTCAGTCTGGGAACCCTACTGACCTCCATTGTTAATGAATGGCATGTGCCACAAATTCCCACAGCAGCTACAATCACGACTATCCAGTTGCTATAAGGTCAAAAGCCAATCAATTCATCATCACTCACACCACGAACCATTCTCGATCAAGCGTTGGACATCCAAAGCTCAGTGACTCAACAAGACTCATTTATCTTTGGGGATTCGTCACCGGATTCCGTTCATTAATTCAGGTTACTTTTGGGCAACAAATCTTGTCTCTTCTGTGCAAACAATTTTACTAAAAAACTTCTGCAACTTCAATGCAGAGCTTTACCACTTTCTTGAAGCAAGTGAACTCGAACGCTCCTCATCTAGTTCAACCGGTATAAGTGGCTCCATCGGCTCCACCAACACCCAATACATGACGGTTTCAAGTGATGAGTAGGCGGTAAAGGGGTCTGTGCAGCCTACAGCACCGAGTTATTGAATCATATTCCTCTACATTTGAACCGCAAAGTTGTATCAAGGGGGTTGGATTGGTGTACAAATCTCGCATCCATCTAGAAGCAGTCTCGCAACCCTCGTGTACTTTCGTAGAAAGATGGGAGAGGAAAGTAGGCGAAAGGCAGAAAGAAAGGAGGTAACTAAGGCCACTTCATTAGAACCTCGAGTACTGGATTGATTTCGACTCATAAACGTGTCACTTGGAGTCTACGGACGGGATAAGGGGAAGGAAGTGGAAAGGGAAACAGCCAGTACAATATAGATCGTCTGATGACAGGGTTGGCCATGGTCTTGATAAAATAAAGGAGTCAAAATTATTCGTTTTTTAGGTTGGCGTAGGTTGTCATACTCTTGGTCAGACGTTGGAATTTAGGTGTGCCACATGCATCTCAAAGAGGGGTCACAATTGCCCCAGTAGTGGAGGAGGCTTAAGAGTCACCAGTGCGGCATCCAACCATGCCTAATTAAAGCAGACATCACTCTTTCCCTCACCTCCTGTCTTGGACATCCTCCTTTATGATTAATCTCCTCCTTCCCCGCCCAAAGAAGACACCTATCCAACACTAGTTGTTGAGTGCTTGAATTTCTCCGGATTTACAATCCACAAAGGCACACCTGTACACATGGCACTGCTTGTAGAAGATGTCAAGCTGTTTTTTTCTGCCAATTGAATGATTTTCACTTCTTCTGTATAGTTTTTATCCCAACAGATGTTTCTTTGCCTCTAATTTTCCCCCAATTTGCTGTAAAACATGTCACTATAAGGTAAACCTTCCGCATGTCATTTAAGTAAGTCGCACCTAAGTGGAAGTTGTAGCCCTCTTTCCACCCTTACCCGTGTGGGAGGGGGAGACGAGGAAGGGGACAAGTTCATCCCTCACTAACATGCCCCCTAGGTATGGAGACAGAAGTGGCGCGAATAAGCTGACTGATCGACAACTATGCGATGACCGAAAATTGCCAGCAAAATTGTGAACATTGAAGCTGTCAATCCTGTACTTTGTAACAGTCTCAAGTTTCTTATATGCGCCTAATGCAGGTATCTAGATGACAGCTATTTCTAAGCATCCCAATTTCTTCAATAGCCATCTCTGTTGATAAAGTACAGAGGAAGAAACGACTTACTTTGAGTCACCCCTAAGTACTTAGATAACTGCGCATTCACCCGTAAAGTTTTCTCACTCTCTACAGGTTTCACCGCCATCTTGATGGCATGGCCACCGGTCCATGTGTGGAGCCACTTTGGTATGCCTCATAATCATTTTATGACGGACTCAGGGGTCACAGTCTATTTAATAAATCCTGTCAAGAAGAATAAGGAATGACCAAGAAAATCAATTCTTGGTGGTTTTTTTATCACTTTACTTTTATCTTGGCTTTAAAAATGTTTTCCTTTTTAATCTTTTTTTAAGCTACCACACACACCCATTTATTTGCTTAAAGATGACTCAAACAAGCGGACATTCACCAGATGCTTGTTGCCTGGCGATCATTAAGAAGACTAATGCTTACCTTCGGGGGACATTGGCCATAAAATTGTTCCCTTTGCGTGTCACGCAATGAAAAATGTAAGCCATTTGTAGCTGATTACTTTCATCTTCCTCGCTTTGGTGAGAAGATGAGAAGACAACTAGTTAAATAGCAGAAGCGAGCTAAAAAATACCCATGACAAGAGTGGCTAACGTCTTGGCTATGTTAGCTCCTACAACAATCAATGTCCATTCACCTGACTATACACCCAGCAAATGAGTGATTCACATTTTGTTCTCATCTATAGGAGCTGAGCATCGTTCGCACAATAAAGTTAATGATTTATGCATGTGATTTGCCTTTCGTCTCTCCATCTATCCACCTTCTTAACGTCTCTTTTCTACTCTTAAATGGCCACTTATATTTAGAATGATGCCACTTCATCTCTGGCAAGTATTTTAACAAAATAATTTTAAAGATTTTTTACAATAAATTAACAAAGTAAGTTTTTTAACCTTGACAACTGCGTCTTACAAAAAAAAATTGATTTTTCTGCTCCCCCCATCAGATGTTTACTGCTCATACACCTCACGCGATGCAAATATCGATTTTTTAATTGGGTCTAAGTGAAAATCAATAGGAAATAGATTGAGCGAGTGGCACTCGGACGCAACGCAATTTGACCTTAAATCAGCGTGCGGGCCTTGTTTGCATTCGGTTGCAATGCAAAGCACGTCGCAGTGACCACCACCACCGCGGTGCTCTGCGCTCTCGCCGGGAGGCACAACGAAAGCTCACTTGCACGCACGCACGCATGCACACACGCACACACGCATGCACGCGAGTAGGCGAGTGGAAGGGCAGAAAGAAAGCAGGCAAGGGCTTAGCGACTTGTGCTCATTCAAAGTACACTAGAAGGCACATGCGCACACATGCACACACGTACAAAGAAAGCCGCGAATTTATTGCAAACCGTTGGTTTGTTCGAGTTGGTGAGAGTGAAAAGATTGTTTGAAGTAAGGAGCACGTGGCCATTTAGCGTCGGGACTCGTCTTGATGAAGCATTGAAAAGGTTATAGAAAAAAATAGGCGTTAAGCTTTAATTGCTCCTCGCACCTTCTGCATGCGTCAGTTTGAAGAAGAGGCATAAAGTGAGTCCTTCGTGGATTGCTTTTCAACGGCAAAATGGGAGTGTACAAATTGAGCTAATAGAGAGGTGATTCTCGTCTACCGTAATGAGTTAATCTAACCAATCACTTTAAATAACGCTATAATACATTTTTTTCCATTTAACTTGAGGACTCGTTTGACAGTGACATAGGTCAAGTCGGTCTGGCGCACAATCTGTAGGTGCAGTATTGCTGAAAGCGGAAGTTAGATGGAACAGGCAATCCTCACCTCCTGGAAAGCAGTACAATTGCCTTTTGTTTGATGTATCCACCCAGATTGATGAAACCTGTCCAATAAGTTAAATCCCAATCTGTATACATTCTTCTGTGCTGCACTAATACTCTGTCCATTTAACCACCCCATCCATCCATCCATCCATCCATCCATCCATCCATCCATCCATCCATCCATCCATCCATCCATCCATCCATCCATCCATCCATCCATCCATCCATCCATCCATCCATCCATCCATCCATCCATCCATCCATCCATCCATCCATCCATCCATCCATCCATCCATCCATCCATCCATCCATCCATCCATCCATCCATCCATCCATCCATCCATCCATCCATCCATCCATCCATCCATCCATCCATCCATCCATCCATCCATCCATCCATCCATCCACCCATTTATCCCATACACATCCACTTGTCTGTACATCCAGCCCAGACGAAGCGCAATTTTCGCTCAACCGGATTCTGCGAGGTGCCGGCAAAGTATTGCTGGCCATTAATAGGCAGTCTACTGGCACCTGATGCACAGTCTAATATCCCATTAATGGTCATGTTAATGACGGGGTGTGGCAAAAGATGAATTGCATTTCACTGTGATGACACAGTGACTAATTCTAATCGCATGCATAAGTTGCCTGAAGGAGTGGGAAGTTTTTACGTACTAGCAACGCCTAGCTCCTTGCTTCCTCGTCTACTTACTCACCCATTTTCAACCTTGAAAATCGGGACTCCCTTTAGTTAGTTGTCACAAAACAACGAGGATGGGAGGTTTGGAAGATGGCAAATGTATGCATTGGAGGAACTTATCTTCTCCTCCAGGTTCCAGGATGCTTCCTCAACTATTCCGCTAGGTCTGTTGATAGAGTTTTTCCGTTTCACACCTCTGCTAGGCTTACAGTAGCACCCAATATGCAGTATTCTTGCCACCTTCGGTCCTTTCCTAATGCACATTACCCAGATGATTTTTCGAGCCGCACAACTCAATTCTTACCTCGACAAAGCTGGACGTAGGCTTCCGACACACACACACACACACACACACACACACACACTCCTCCTTAATTTGCGGAGAAATTTCCACCAAAGCAAAAATTCTCAACACTGGGCGAATACAAAACCTACACATTAGTCACGTAAATAATGCCGCCTCTGCCGTTCACTACCACCTCTCCCTCTCTTTTGTTGACAGCTTTTAGGGACAGAAAGTAGCAATTTATCCTCCAACCAAACACAAAATAAACTTCTGGGTGGTCGTTCTGGAGAAGTGTGTTTCCAACTATTGCCAGGCTAATAGATGCATTTTGCAACTAAATGACCACAATCTTCTGTTTTACTTCAGGATGTCTTACTGATAACAAGGATATATTCTTTAGAAATATTGCTTTTATTTGATTGGTTGGTCATTTAAAATAAAAATTCGTTTTTCTTGGGGCTAATTAAAAATTCCCGATGTCGCTATTAAAAGACTGACCAGCTTAAAGTGGAAGATAATAAAACAGGTGAATAAAAATGTAAACAGATTAGCCGCATAAATTTGAAAGAACTCTCAGATCGGGTAGTTTTGAGCAAGGGTTTGAAATCAGATTTTGAGGGTAATTTCAGTCAGCATCTGTATGATATGGTCCTAAAGGGGAGTAGGGAGATGAGAAGGCAAAGTGCACCATCACTGCTCATTGCTTAAGCGTGACGTCATCACTTGTTTCACTGGACCGATCACTTTATTAGGTACTCAAGATCTCCAAAAAGCAACCCGATCCGTATGTGTGACCAGTTATTAGAAGATGGCAAGGAAGCGAAGTTAAATATTTGTGGAGCCAAGTGTTATCGAACAGGAATTGTGTGCTGCTAATAAGGCAAATTGGATGATCCAAAGTTTCATAAATCAAAAGCGAACAGCGCGGTCAAATGCTTCAATCTGATTGGTCAGTTTGGATGCGAGGCACATCGGCAGCCTCGACCAATCACCTGCCAGTCAGCGCCACTCCGAGATTTGTGTCACTTAAACGCGTCAGAATTATGCTCCAGTAGCCGTTACCATTACCGTCGCCACCAACATCGCTGTTATGTCTATGCATATTGGTGAAGCAGGTCCAGGATCCTTTTCGTTTCTCCTCCGCTTCCTCTGCCTCCTTGTCTCCCTTACAGCTGTCTCCGCGACCTTTAACCGCTCCAATGATCATGCAGGTAGTCTCTCAGCCCTATTCTATCAGAAGAGATCACACTCTGGACCTATATTAACATCCGCCTCCTCCTCCTCCTCCTCTTCCTCATCCACCTCCTCGTCTTCCTCCTCTAAGCTGATGTCAAAGTCCGGCGAACCAGTTGGTTCTGGTGGCATGGGATTATCTTTATCCAATCGGAATCATATATCTCTAGGTCATTTGACTAAAAAGGAGCCCCCAGTGTCCTCTAGGGCACCAGATTTTGAGATGCATTCGCCTCCGCCACGATCAATGAGAGTTATGGGGCAACCCATTAATCCCAACATCGTCAGTCATTTACATCCTGATGTATCCCCTCGAAAAATTCACAGACTTTGGCGTCTTCTAGGTGGAAAGGAAGATAAATATTGGACATCCGAGGAACCACCCAGAGTGCTGCGTCAAAGGGGAGTTTCTGGAATGCTCTCCGATGCTGGAACCCACCCTCCAGGTGCGAACTCCGTCGACAGTAGTCTGATTCGCAAAGCGAATGCATTGAATATGACCTTTCGAGATCAGACGGGAGCGCAGTTCTTGCTTCCCGAGACTCAGATCCAAATATTCCGCAATTGGTTGATTGAACAGGCCACCTGTGAGATGGACTTCATATGGAAGGATCTGGGATCACTCTACTGGCCTCGATGGATTCGTATGGGCGTCTGTCTCGCTCGCCTTGGATCTTCTTGCTCCTGGCCACCAGGAATGAAATGCCAACCTTCGGGATCTCGGGTTTTACGCCTTCTAAATTGGAATTGCGAAGATGCAGCTCAAGCTGAATCATCTAGTGATTCCGTGTTGAGCAGGAAAACTCGATCTCTCCGCCAGCCGACAATCAATCTACGATATCACCTTCAAGAACCTGCATCCAGGCTCCAAATTCGACAGACATATCCACAACAAACATCTCCAATGTGGAGGTACTATCGTATGGGCAGGAGAAAGGGACGTCGTGATGCCTCCATGCCCATGGATCCAGCACAACAAGAGGAACAACGAGCTCGAAGAGCAAGACGGTTGATTGAGAAGCTAAGTGTCACGGCCAGCGGTTATCGGTGCTCTTGGCAAGTTCAAAAGTACTTAATCAGTGACAAGTGTACCTGTTCATGCGCATAAAGCTGCAGAGACACACGCACACACAAAGAAACAACCAAGCACCTGTAAACATGAGCATTTGGTTCCCTCCTTCCTCCTCTCTCTCTCTCTCTCCTCCCTATCAGTCAACCAAACAACCAATTAATCAATCAAAACACTCAGTTTATGACACCAATCTGACAACAGCAAGATTAACCATATTCTCCAGTTTTATTGTTTTAAATAAACAATTGCACATATTTACAAGCAAGCACACGAACCATCCATTCACATCAGTTTAGTTTCGTTTCCTAGTCGGTTCAATTATTGCTGCAATGGATTTCATACCACCTGAAAAAATTTTGCAAAAGAACACTTTTTCATTTGTCTTTGTTTTAATTTACCACTGTGCAAAAGCGCGCGGACCATAAATGGGTGTCCAGAAAAGGTGGTCGAATTCGCCGATGCAGTTAGCGTTTGATCTGGCGGGATAAAGCGCCTCCATTTTTGCCTTTGAAAATTCAATTCTAAGAATTGTACACGATGGAACTAATTCAAAAGTTATTAATGACCAGTGAGGCAAATATCCAGGTGGGATTTTCCTTGGAATTTCATCCTGCTGGTGTGCTCTAATCAAGCTTCTTGACAAAAGTAGTGGATGCCAAGGCCTCGGAGGAGCTCAGATTACGTGTTTGGGCTGCGGTCAGCGTTGGCACTCGAACGAAAATCTTGCGATTGGTGGGTGGTGTGCCAATTTCTCAATTTAAATTGACGAATTCATGGAATTTGATCACCTTCCTAAGGTGTTATAATTGTCTTAAAGTAAGTCGGTCCTTTTCGTTCCTATATCGGCATATTTGGAAATTGAAGGAGACGCATTTCTGACATTCAGTAAAAGCGGAATACAGGATTAGAGGTGAGCAAAAAAAATAAAGTTTTAATTTTCAAAACAGATTTTCCTCTTTAAAATATAAGAAAAGCCCAAAATTCCCTTTTTCTTTGTTTGATGACGTCAAATTACTATGTAGAAGTTGTAGTACTCGAGAAGCAGGGCATTTGCGTAGGATTAACATATAAATAAAATACTTTGCAATGCTGAAAGCATGATCAGTATGAGTGAAGAAGAGGCAGTAGAAGCCTTCAATAAGACATACTTAGAAATGTTTAAATCAACCAGTTTTTTTTCTTGGGCGTCAGACACGTTTTGTGGGGAAACGTAATTGTGGCAGGATGCTTGGGTAGATTGTGGAAGCGTTGAAAGAGGAAGCAAATAGATTTAAGACAGGTGTATCGGCATGTGAGGATGTGAGAAAGTTGGCATTTTCATTTTAAATAGCATTCTTGAATTGAAATCTCCAATGCACCATGGGGTTGCCTTTATTTTAGCGGTGGAAAGCACCAAGACAACCAAAACTTTGAAATGATTTATGCATGTAAACGGCGATCTGGTTGCTTGAAATAAATTTCGCCACACTTGGTGCACAGGAATGCTTTTATTGCTACCGTTTGGTCAAGGGCATCCCCAAATGAGCAGTCGAGGGCTATGGAGTTATTTACTGTAAAGAAGGTACTAATCAGGTGATTTTGTCAGAAGCATTCTTCCCTGACATATGCAAAGCAATGCAAAACTGGTTAATCACATACTACTGCATTGCTCTTAAATAATTGGGGCTATTTTTTGTTTTTTCTCGCACAAAAGGTTACAGAGGGTGTGCGTACACAACAACAGACCAAGACTGATGATTTACCGCGAAAAATGAACCAATCCACACAAAATAAACAAACATCAGGATGGTTTGAAGAGATTAAACCAGTGGCATTATTTGACATTTGAAAAAGGTCAGTCCGATGAATGAGACTTATGATGCAGAAATCAGAGAGTGGCGAGGTGTCTAGGCGCGCAGGTGGTGAGAGCAAGACGCCATTCCTCCACTGTGGGAATTAAAACGCAGGAAACTGCAAAAGTCACATTAATGCTGTACCTCGAGTATTGGGCCTTGGCGCTTCCTTCGTCAGTTAGTTGTCACGACACTGGTTTTCATGATAAGTTACATCAGTCACAGGAATGAAGTGAGGATAAAAGTAATGCTTTGTCGTTGAAGCACACCAACAAGAAGGTCTTCTCGCTTGACAGCAGAATGTGTTGAACAGAAGCCCACAAGCTGGATGGTGCGTTACTACGAGTAAAGTGGATCCTTAGGATAAATTTTACTCAAAATTTAAGGACCTGGAAAAACGATTGCGCACATTTGGAGAGCACTGACAACAGGCGTCATTGTCTTGGCATGAAACTCTTAATTTTCTCCCTTATGGCTCTCCAATCTAAAAATGTTATAATTTGAGCTTGTCTTTTTCATACCACGAGACCGCAGAAGTTTCCAGCTGGAGGAGTTGGGTAGCACCTTGAGCAATTAAAGCGTGGCACACTTAGGACTGGTTGATCAAATTTGACCTTAGTGATGAATCCCTCAAAAATAGACAAGTCAATTCGTGTGTCAAGAGCTTGATTGAAGAACGAGTAGAACGTGAGCTCTGATGAAGCAGTCGATTTGTGCCTACATCACAAGTGAGTTGAGAAGATCGCGATGGAGTTCACGGAGAAAAAAAGTTGCCAAATATTTTCTGTTAATTGAATACGAACAGTCACATCTTGAAGATCTTGTTACCAAGGAAATCGCACATATACATGCCTATTTTGCGGGTGTATTCAGCGGACAGTCTTAGGTTGTCAGCCGGTGGGAGGAGGGTATCATTCTCAAACAGCAACGCAGTTTACGCAACTCATGCGATATTTCCGCTTGACCTCATTGTGGCATGTGTGCATGGAGAGCATGACCTCAACCCCATTCTTATCCTCCACATTAACCAAATGACGGGTGTCACCTTTTTCTGACCACTTCAGGCAATCGCCCCATGGTCATATGCAAAGCTGGTGTGTAAACTGGTTAACAACGGTATCGGGATGTCTTGAGGTGAACGTTTTTTTTTCTACATTTAGAGACAAAACTAGCAATTTTTCGTTCCGTAGGGAAAGAAGAATGGAAAACTTTCGTGGAGAAGTCGAGGAGACAAATAAAAAACAATCGTGAGGTAGAAGCAGAGGTGACTAAGGCCGGTTCTTGCTTCACTTTTTTCCCTTCTAGTGGCAAAATCTTTTACAAAAGTAGGCTACGCAGCAATGTTGTAAAGGTAATAATCGCAATGGATAAAATTGCAAACAAAACTTTCTGCTAATTTAAGCAAATAAATTAATAACCGAAGAAACCTATTTGCTTGCCATTTTACAAACCAATTTTAATCTGAATTTAATTTAGTTTTTCCAGCCTCCTTCCATTACTCCCAATCCAATCAACGCAAATAGCGGCGTCAGCACTTCAACCTGTCCTTCTTTATCTCCTATTTCTGAGAGCAATCTAAACACAGCATTGGGAGCGGCACTTCTCCGGAGTCTCAACATTCATGAAGCCTCCCCATTAGTCGTCTTTCTTTGGTGGCGTTTTATTGCATTGTAACGAGGCATTCTATTAGGCCATAAACTTACCTTTATCGTGGTAGTGAATGTGGCCATATTCTTCGCCGGAGGTAAAAGTGTGTCTGATATACCCCCACACGCAGAGTCACTAATAAAGCGTCCAAGCTGTCCTTAAAGACAAGAAGGACTGGACAGATGAAGAATGTATGGAGCGAGCCCCATGCCATCGGGGCAACTTTGGAATTAAATAGTGGGTTCTCTAACAAAACAAAGAAAACTTTCTGTTTAAATGAGACTATCAAATATCTCACCACTTGAAGCGGAGCCACATCCGGTCCCACCGCAAGTGCACGTAAGAGCCTTTTACCTCATCCGCCGAGAAGTGTTTAGTTAATTCACAGAATTGCTAAACTCTGTCAGGATAGAAAGATAAATTTTCAAAATTTGACACTCCAACATTGTGTTTCCCTAATATTTCAAAAGAGGAAAAAAACAGACGGCTGACTTTCCTTCAAAACAAGTGAAGATTTGGGAGGATGATAGGCGGATATGGAAATGATATTTAACAATGATATTTTTGACGGGTAAATCTAGGCTTCTAGAAGGAAAAAAATTGACGTAACACAGTCACAGTGGGCAAATTTTCCACCCTCTTCTCGAACACAAAAAGGATAGTTGCATTTGCAAAAGTGGCTTCCAGTCGAAACAGCATTTGCAGGTGCAGAATGACATTCGCCTCGTTTGTCCTCCAAAAAAGGGACGAAACCGCCAAGAAATTTTTAAAGACGTGGTTTTAATCCAGTTTTCTAACTACACAGCAAACATTCACTCAGTCGTATTTCAAGTACACCTTTTTAGTAAAACATATTTGCAAGCTTATTAGCGCTTTCACAGAGTTATTTGCAAAGAATGTAGAAATTTCACTTAATGCATTATTTTGCGTCTAAAGAGTTGTTGTTTTAGGAGGCATTTAGTGTGATTTTGCACCCAAAATTGGGTCTGTTCTTAAATTAATTAATGACCTGGCTGGCGGGAGAGGAGAGATGGTTTTCATGATTAAATAAAGCTCCCTTGGTAGTTAATCGTCACTTTTATCAAAAGATTAACCCGTTATTAGCTTGGTAATATAGTGTATGCTTTTCACCTTAAGACGTCAGACAGTGTCTTAAAATTGTGTGCAAACTTTGGACGATTATTTGTCACTTTAAACAAAACGTCAGAAGGCATAGGGATTGTCGAAAAATCTTACTTAGGTATTTGTTTAGTTGCATGGTCAATAAGAGCAGAGAAAAGCGTTTTGTAAAAGGCATATGAACAATAAAATAGGAAAATGTTTTAGACAACGGGTTTTAAAAATGTAATGACTGAACGCGTAATCTTATGTTTTGTGATCTTTACGATATGAAGAGGGACTTACGGCAAGTTGTAGTAAAATTATTGTTTTTGTGTAAAAAATTTTTGACAGCGCTTGAATCGTAGATTTACAAAAAGGAGCAAACGAATCCAACCAAAATACCATGCGGCTTTTTACAAAGCTTGTAGGATTTCTACACAAATGCACAAATAGTGTAAGCTGAAAACTTATTCCATATTAAGAAAATTAAGTGTCTTCCTCTTCTCTAAATCAGTTCACTACACAAATCCGGTGAAGAACTTCAGTCAAGAGTACAACGAAAGACCTTTTCGTGGGAACACAGTAAGCATCGAGAACGGTCACCTGAAATCGGGCACAAATTTTGATTTACTAAAATTCGCCCTCCCCCTCTCCCTAATAAGACGCAACACTGAGTGGGGGGCGAGCTGAGGACTGTGTGCGATGTGTCACGTTGAGTTCCTCTATTGATAACTTTTTTGCTTTTAGGTGTCACAACTTGAAATCCTCTGCCCTGTGCTAGCTTCATTTTGCGACCTCTCAGCAGGCCAGCAGACCTTATTTCCTTGACTTAATTTCAGACCTACTAATAACCGCTGTATTCAGTAACATCACGCGTTTCAATTTATTTCTCGCTTCTAAAAAAGTACGGTACTTTTCTGCGTTTTTAGCTAGCTACAGAAATTTTTCAAAACAGGAGCTGGTATCAATCCCATAAAAATAGTCTACGCGGTAACAAAGATGCCACTTCTAATTTTTTTAGATTAGAGTGTTTAGAATTTTACTTTATTTAAGCTATTCCTATTGAATGTTACCGACCAAATAGTGAAATCAGTGGTATTGGTAGATCATTGTCGGCAATGTGCGTACTAAACTTGACCTCCCAGTCAGGCCGAAGTTGCAAAAGACCAAGGTGGTGGTAGGAGAACACGCATCTTACCAATGTTAGGAAGGACCGAATGGCTACTAACACGGTACCAAGACCTCAAGTCTAACTTGAAGATACCAAGATATTTCTCGACAATGCGTCTGGTCGCTACATTTATCAAATAAATTTTTGTTTATGAGGCTTTTCCCTTAACGGTTCTTTTAATATTTGCCAGCTTTTGCTACAATATCTGTGCAGACAATGCATCCATATGGCATCTGTTTTTTATCTGACGCAGGGAGTTAGCCATTTTGAGACGTCTTACTGATTTTTTCAGTACCTAAACCTCCAAGATGGTAGTTCAGTTGCATGTTTAATGCTGCTACTTAAGTCCTCTTAAGTAGATCGTAAACAACCAAATAATTTGACTTGCGACATCCACGGTCCAGCGACCGCCACAAGACGTATTTGTGCCACTAAGTGTACAAAGTCATATTTTTTTGGTGATTTTACATTGTTTACACTCACAGAGTCCACAATAATAAATTTTAAGGCAAAAATGGGACAGCAATAACATATTTGATTAGTAGTATACAGAAGTTCGCATTCGATTACACTTTACACCCTTATTAAAAACACTTCCTTGAATTTAAACTTGAAATCTTATTTAAAAGGCAAAAATCAGCGTTTTGGTTGTTCATAATTAAGAAGACCACAAAATATCTCTTACTTGAGCGAATCAGCGAGTTAACTTCCAATTTACCTACCCCAGAACTTCTTCTGCATCTCTACGGCCCCACACGTTATAAATATCTCTGTAAAGTACATTTGATGTCTATATGACGGTCTGTAGGGGACTAAGCTCATAAATTACTAAAATGTTGTTCTTCCGGGACGTCTGCCTTAGTTTTATCTCAGACCCTTGCAGCTAATAGAGCCTTCCAGCGTTTTGATGAAGGTGAGGAAGAAGCAGTACCTTAAAGTGGCTCAAATTAGTTTAGTGTAAGCCTTTGATTGAACTCTTGAAATGAATTGGCAGACTAGTCCCCTAGTCCTAATCAGTTTTATTTTACAACCAGTCAAGCAATTTCAGTGAACTCCTCCTTTAGGTCATTGAAGGAGCCTTATTCACCACCGGCTCAGACCTCTGTGAGGGGAAGGAGCATTCCACCAGCAACAACTTTGCCACCCCACCAGTAAATATAGAAAGCAGACCGCACCTTCCACTTTGGTGCAACTTATGTTCAAGATGCGCGGAGGCTTTACCTCCTGATGAGAGGAAGGGGAAAATAGGGTTAAGTAAATACCTGTTAGGATGACAAGTATACAGAAGAAGTAGAGGTCAAAGGAATGACAGAAGACAGGTTAACATCTTCTACAAGCAGCACCATGTGTACGAGTGTGCTTTCATGGACTGTAAACTCGAAAAGACCCAAGCAGCCAAAAACCAGTGTTGGTTAGGCTAGGCGAATAGTCGCCTTATGACTCTTGACCGACTCATATCATGGGGACACGTTTTTTTGCTTAAGAATCGACTAAAAGTACGGGAATGGGAGATGTCGGCTTTAGTTATTCTGTTGTAACTACTTGGTGGGATGTACGGAACACATTTACTTCTCCACTCTGACTAAAACTGTGGTCGCTTTCGTAGGCATATACTAAAAAGCATAACTGATCCTCACTTTGTTGATACGGTAGTTTTTATCGTACCATCCACTACTTCTCCCTCACCCGCCTTCTACTCCATCACCACATTGCATCCTCATCCATAAATTTCTGGCTGAGTTTGACAGATCTGGTCCAATTTATTGTACTTCATGAGCCATTTTTAGCTCAGTACCAAGGCATTAGACACCTTTTTCCCTCTTCCCTCCCAGAACACAAGGGTTGGGACCAAGGCCTCCTTCACGAACGTAGAAGACAGCTGTGAATATGCTTTGGTGGAAGCGGAATTTGTGCCCTTTTCGGACATCCTCAGTGCAGTTTCCTCCTTTCGACTTGCAGAGGCCTATAAGGAAATAGAGTTGCAGCGACATCTTGAACCATCATGCGTTGAGTGTTGGCTAATCAGCTTCAGCCGGATAAACTGCTCTTTCACCTTAATCATAAAACTATCGAAGCTTATTGACATCATCCATCTGAACGGACCCTGGCGATGGTACTCCTCAAAGGTGGATAGGTCATGTTGAGGAGACCTCCTTCTTCTTGGTCGTGACGATTTATGCGTAGCTGAGACCTTGACATCAGGAGCTGGACTGAGAGTTAGGTAATGTGAAAGTTTATTCGTGGCAGTAGCTACTGAGGAAATGAATGAGCCATGCTGTGCATTAACCTAAGAAAGCCAATAAGCACATCTTATTTTTTACTGTTTCCTGATTGTCTAAACAACTGACCGCCTGTTTTGTGTCGAGAATTGGCCTTTTCATTCCCAATTGTTGGTTGAGTGAAAGCAATTCATCATCGGTTAGGCGCAAATGGGCCTCTCGTTGCTTCTCCCTCGCCTACACTTCCAAGGCACGCGCCACTGCCTCTTCACACAGCCCTGTGTCCGCATTCACCTCTTCATGTGTGTAAGCGAGTTTGTGGCAAATTCCAGACGAATTTGTTGCCTGGCTAAAGGGTAAACATTTGCAGCTGAAATTCCTCCATTTTTCCCCCCTTTTTTGGGGGCAGAGAGGATGAAAAAGAAGAAGCCGTACCCTCCCCCGTCCCTACAAAGTGGCCAAGGGTGGCGAGTCGACGACCGCCCTATAATGAGAGGTAGGGAGTTGATGCGGACCCGTCTTATTTTCCAGGAGGCGGTAGGCAGTCACGTGAATGTACAAAAGCCTCACGAGGTGATTGCCCACTCGGTAGGATTTGAATGGGCTGCCAGCAGGACCCCACTAGATCTTTCAAAGTCGACTTTTGCGAGGCTATTGCTGTATGCCTTTGCACCTAACCGCACACGATCATGTCACAGTTGCTGCAGAAACTACTAAATGCTCCCGCCTTTTCTCCTAGCAGGGAAAAAGCGCTTCAAGACGCATATTATCGTAGCACTGTGGTCAATAGATCACTTTTGTGACGTATAAAACATGTTGCAACATTAAGAGAGGGCAAATTATGGGCGTTTCTACTTCGCGATGCTCTTTGGTGGTTATTGCGCTACTCCAGGTAGCCATTTGTAAGTCGCATTTATTCTGACCATTCTTGATGGTGACTGTTAAAAAGTTGGCCAGTTCAGAGGGCTGAAGTGGGAGGGATTGGCACAAGTTCCCATTTGATTGGTAGTTTAAGCGAAGAATATACTACTAATAAGCATTTTCAAGTAGCAATTGGAAGGTTTTTGGTATGAGCCATTCCTAAGGAATAGAATCCAGGATCTTATCCATCCACGCATACATCTGCCTCAAATTACTTAACCACCAGTTCAGCGAATGTTTCTAAACTTTAATATTTGGATAAAATACAATCATTTATCTATCTCTGCTGAAATTACGCATAAAAGGTCAGTTAACCCTGTATTCCTGATTGTATCCTTCTACCTGCCTTGGATCTATTCCCTCACGCGATCATCCTTGACCTCTCTAGCAGACACATCTTTCAATCGCCAAGGTCAAATGATTTCTAGCGCTCTGGGTGCTTTACAGAACACTTCTTTTCCACTTCCATTTGGAACCCACCCCCAAATTACCACCACTCACTTTAAAGGAAGTATTTTACTGCCTTTACTGTTTATTAGGTCGACTTTACACCAAATACTTTTAGACTTGACCCTCAAATTGTGCTTAACCGTCTATGCCCTTTTTCCAGCGAGCGATGACGGCTGCATCTTTTATCGCATCTACTGCGCCTGTGACGGGTACTTCTGTCGGACACAGTTTTCCCTATACCGTGAGAGGGTGACATGCCAACTGCTTGACCGTGACCTTAGCATGGGAACCTGTGAGCGAGCATTGCTTGCACTGTATAGCCGAACCATCTGTACAATGCGTTCCACAATTCTTCAATTCCATAAATTAGCCAGATTATTCGTTGCCTTCTCAACTTCTCATCTGTCTGTTTATTCTGTCATTTATTTATCAGGTGGCTACAAGTAGGTAGAAAGGATGTTTCGCATTTTTTCCACTCCTCAGAAGGACGAACGTAAGATTGAGGCTTGTGGTTGCAATGTCAATGAGAAGATTGTCCGTGGTATTAAGTGATGGATATAATTTACCTGTACCAAATTGTTTCGAGCTCGGGTTGTGGATCCAGGTTGATGCGGCATCACAGCATTCTTGTGTCAGTCCATCTGATGCCTCAAAATTATTTATTGGCTCCATTTTCATTAAAAACACTCATAAACGATCCGTTTATCCATTTTCACTAACCATATTCAACCATCCGCCTTGGAATCATTCATTGGTTCAATCCTTCTCAATCTGTCCAACAAGCCTATCATTTCCATTGTCAATATTAAACGAATTCCAGCTTTCCAGAAGCTCTATAAAAAAAAATAACTTTTCTGGACTTTCATTTGATACACCTCCTCCGTCAGTTACCTTACTACCGATGAACACCTCGAAGAGACTTCACTACTCCATTTAATGTTTGTCGCTCTGCTCGTTAACGCACCCAAGCGGAAGGAGAAGCAACTGGCAAGGAGTTGACTCCACACTTTAATCCACCCATTCGGCCTCTTTTGATTTAATCCCACGCTCATGCTCATTGAAATCGCCATTTCCTCTGGCTCATCAACGTGTTTTGCGATTTCTTTGGAGGTGTGAGCACAGAGACCTATCCAAAGCGAAACTCTCCATAGTATGGAACGGAAAGTTGCATAAGGTTAAAGGCAATTGCTGTTCCCCTCTTTTTTAGATTCCACAGAGGAATGTACAATTGGATTTGAGTGTGTTGCAAAGAACAAGGTGTGCTACCTGCACGAAATACAGTGCTGCCACCCTTCTGTGTGCATCCCCATGCGATATGGAGTGCGGAGAGGCACATGCCTATAAATTTTATTTAGCCCCGATAAAATCTACGCAACCAGCCTTCCTTTTGGCTCGACGATTCGATTGTCGCTTACCTACCCACCTAACTGCACGAAAATTGCTATTCCACTGCGCGTAACTGTGTCTCGGATATGTCAGTTGCCATATATCTCAGTAATGTATTCTACTCCTTACTAGGGCAGTAATTTTGTGCTCTCTTTAGCCGTGTGTTAAACAACTCGGGCCTTCAGACGTAGCTAGTTGTGCTCTCGCCTCCCGCTATCGCCGTACGCTAGTAATCCATGCGCCTTCGTATTGCTTGGGCTTATCGCCTCGCTAGGGAGTATCACAGCACAAAGAGCGACTCCAAGAGGTGCATTCTGAATGCATTGAAAGGGATTAACAGTGGAAACATTTGGGTGATTAGGAAAGAAGCAAATACTTGTGCATTCCTTTTAAATAATAGATCGTAAACTTATACGCAAAACCCCTTGCCAACGTTATCAGTTGTGATGCAGCTCAATGGGAAACAACAAGTGTTGATTGTACAAGCTTCATTGTATTGTTGACAAGCCTTACTTATCGTGCATGCCTTTACTGGAGCTCCTAAAAAGGGAGGTTTACTTTACTCTGCCAGCATCAATTCGTGTGGATAGGCTTCACCTCTCATGAAGTACGACTATGAGGAAATTATTGAAGTAGACAGAAGCAGTTAATTTGAACAAAAAAATGACTAGTATTCTTAACTGAAAGTTAGAAAATTGACCTTTATACTTACTCTGAAATACCAATAGGAGCAGGAGAATAATGAAAGGAACGAACATAAGCAAACCGTACAAAATACGATCCAAACGATTACCCAATAAATACTTGAGATAGACATTAATTGTCTGATATTGAAACATATTTGCTAGGTGGGGGGTGTTGCTGGGGCAACTTTGACAGGTTGATACACTGTTCTGAAAATTTATTCGCTACACAAATGTTCGTCCTCGAACAAACCAAAAGAAACATTTAAAATTAGGGCTGATCCTTTTTGGGCTAAAGTACACAACAACTTTTAATTTTACTTGCGCATTAAAAAAAACAAGATTGGCTCCGAATTGCTTTAGAGATCAGGAAATATAAATGCGAAATCCTGTTACCAAGGCCCAGAACACACGCAATTTTTTATTCCTTAAAATGGTTCACATTAGACATTTGTGATAGGAATAAGGTATTTTCTGCATCACATAATATTGCCCCTTAAATCATACCATTCCCGATTCAACAAAATAGATGGATCAAAAAAGGTGCTAAGATAGGGTCTAAAGTATTTGTTATTTTGTAAATAATTTATTGGATTATAACGTACGAGGTGGCGACACATTTTCCGTTAGCCGACTGTGAATAGCGCGCATGTGCGAAACTAGAAATGACTTTGGTTGATGAGAAAAGCAGAAGTAGGGGAGTTGGCGCACAAACGAATAATTGTGAACAATCTGACTTAACTGCCATAGAAATTATTCAAAAGAATGAAAGTACTACCTTTCTGCAGCCAACATTTGCCCCCAAGATGATGCATTTGTCAAAGTTTCTGGAGCCTTTTGATGAATCAGCCCTAACGGATGAGGATGGGGCTCAAAAGTACAGTGCATACGTTGCTGGCTTTCTAAAAGACCAGCTTTCTGACCAGTTTGACCGCCACAAAAACAGTGCATGGTTAGTGTGGTTCTCTTTTTTATTTTTACCAATTATAGGTTCCGTGACAAATACCATCCCGACTACATTGTATCAAAAGAGAAGCAGAAAGCCGCACTGGTGGCTCGATTTAACGTCTTTAGGAAAATGCGTGATGAAGGTTTTTGCAAGGGCATCTCCTTGGAGTATAAAGAAAGGGCAGCGATTACGAAACTCCTTGATCAGTGTTAGTTTCCAGCATATATTCGTTGCTTATAATTTTATCTGTCTGATGCATTGTAATGCTCCCTTTCTTTTTAGTTGCAATTTTATTGTCTGGCGGCACCTCCGAAAATTTAGCTGAGTTGGACACCTTTGATCCAACTTCTCTGGTGACCAACGGTAATGGCGTGGACGCAAGAAAGCAAACGTCTCAAACATCTACAACCGCTACATCTCAGCCTCCAAAAAGGCGGTCATTGACCCCTGGATCTGGTGAGCATTCATCGAAGAAAAAGCCTGCCAAACGTGACCGTGTATGTTAGGACACAAAGAGATGTGTGCCATCCTTTTTACACTTAAGACTTTTAGCCTTATTTTACCTTCCCTTCAGAATAATCAGAAGAAGAAAAAGAGAAGTGGAGATGATGACAATGAGGGCAACGATAGCGATTCCAGTACTTCCAGTTCCACCTCTTCCGCTTCCTCCTCCGCTGCCTCATCTCATTCTTCGTCCTCTTCGTCGTCCTCATCATCGGCGGCGTCCTCGTCGCATTCTGCGCGCTCTCGAAGTCGTAGCTCCTCTTCCGTTTCTTCCTCCACCTCCTCATCATCCGTCTCTTCCTCTACATCTTCGTCTTCAAAATCGGTGTCACCTTCAAGGGCGGAAAATGCAGTAAAAAAAGAGGGGAACGAGGAAAAGATGGAGCGGAAACGAGAAGATGAGCAGCATAAGGATGTCAACGTGGAGGTGGAAGGAGCTGTTGAGAGAATGGAACTTGTCGAGGAGAGGGAGGAAGAGAAGGTAGAGGCGCAAGAGGTGGACTTGAAAGAGGTACCAGCTCGACCTCCACCGATTCATGTTACGCGAGTTGTCTATCTACCCTACCTTCCACTCAGCGTGCATCGTGCTACGGTTGAAACGGTGAGTTAACGTATTCGTGGAGTTGTTAGTACTTAAGTGCTATTAAAGATAAATCGAGGACATGACCGTGTAAATAACAAATCTTGAGCTAATTTCGTGTTAATTTTCCGGTGTATTTACATTGAGATAAGCCTATTTTGTGAATTTTCTGATCTTCACAGTTCTTTATGCTTTTCTGCATAGCTCCCCCATGTGTTGACCGTTTTTTCACGAAAAAGGACTTAATGATTTAAGAGGGGGGACGAGGAATATGATATGCTTATGTCGGTAAATTTGCTCAACTTAGGTGAATATTATACTCCTCCTATTACTTTTATGTATTGCACTTAGTTTTTTCTGTTATGAGGTGATTAGATAATTTCATGCGGCTTTCTATGGGGGTTGAGAAGCCATGGAAAGCTCCGCAAAATGTTTTAATCGAAGGAAGTAACGACTCTTGCAAACTGCTCCCCCTTTTTGATGGAAAAGACGGCTGCTCCGGGGTCCGCTTTTATTAAGCACTTTTTGTCTAGAGGGAAAGAAACGAGCTCTAACCGCCTTCGTTTCTGCTTCACTTGTTCCTCTCTACGGACCTGTATTTTTCACGAAGTTATCTAATATTACCAAAGGAAGGCGGCAAGTATCGCTTAGAGAAATGGGCACGTCGGACAGGGGATTAAATTTCGGGGTTGTGCCAGTTAAGGAGCTTCAGCTACAAAGAAGCTTTAAAGTGGGGTTTTGACGGGTGCTCTTTTGCCCTGTCCAAGGTTGTAGAACCTATGAAGAGCTTAGTTTTTTTATCCTGTAACCGTTTTGTAAATTCCAAAGTGATGAAAAATTTCCTCAATTAATATTAATCAGACAGCAAACGTCAAACACCACCTCCTCTGCTAAACAAATCCCCTCAGAGTTTCATACTTGGTTAAATAATTCAGTACATCTGTTTTTGACGTTTTTTCTCCAGGGACAGAGTTTCCAGTTTCTTTTAACTGTACATTTACTCTAAGCGGAAAATTTGTGTAACCAAGGTGTCTCAGAGGTGAGTTTTCATTCTTTCAAATAATAGTCTCCCAAAAATGAAGGGGAGTGGGTAATATTTCATCATTACTGAATAGAGGAAGTGAAAAGAAGTTCATCCTTTCTTTAGCTGCTCTCTGAACACCCCGACTTTCTTCGCTTCGCTTGTCATGAGCCAACTCCAATCCCAGTAACCTCTAATAATTTCCTCAGTGACGGCCCTGTCTCATCACTTGGCGCCTCCTCCCTCATCCTTCACCGTCCAGCCTGGATCACCTTCACAGCTACACCCACTTCTCCTGCTTCCACCCCACCTCTCGAATTTATCCGCCTTTTGGTCTCTCGTCTTCGTGCCGATTCCTCCTCCTCAGTACCCTCCGAGGCAAGCCACCTCGCTGCCGCCCTCTCGGCCGCAAGCGCTCTCCCAAGTCCCTTCAACTTGGACCGTGTCCGCGCATCAACACGCCTTGCTACAACTCTCATGGCTACTGCGAAATCCACTACCTCTCACTTCAATCCCATTTCCAGCAAGTCCGTGATGCGTCGTCATCTTGTGATGGCTGCACGACTAGTCGGGCGTCTGGACGAGGTGTGGGCGCCATGGCAACCCGTCGAGGGGCAGTCTGATTGGTCCATTCCAAGGTCATCGGAGCTGGACCCTCGATGGGGCAGCTTGATTGGTGCTGCGAGTGCCTTGGTCGATCTAGCTGCGAGCACAGGAAATCCGTTGTTGGAAAATCTTACTGATTATCTAGTTGATGAAAGTAATCCAGACGAGGAGGTGATGATGTTACCCGCGCGGGAGGACATGAATTCCGCCAAGGAAGAAGAAGAGGAGGGCGATGCTGAACTGTCGGCAGCATTGGATCAGCTCTTGCTGTATCTCCGTCTCGTCTATTCTGTGGACTTTTACGCTCCAGCTCTGTATCCAAGAGAGAGTGATATGCCCCATCCTTGCGGTATTTTGCATGTTCGACCCTCGAAACTGCCTGCAACGATGGCGGCGTCGAATGTGCTGAGATTAATGCCGTCACCACCGGCACCAGTCTTTGGTAAGGAGGCTTCGGAGCGCTCTGCTCATAAGGTGAGGCAAAGAAAAATTTGTTCTCTCTATTCTGAGTGAAATTTTTCGAATACCCGGCGCGAGCTGATGATTTAACGTCACATCTGTCTACAATTTTATTGACTAAGTCGTCAAATAAGTAAATGCTGCCTCTTACTGAAATCCCAGGTTTTCGCTCGTCAAATCAGTCGCATTTTTCGATTTGTCACTCCCCTATCGGTGGGAACGATCGCGAAGCTTCGAGAGAACGAGCAAAAGGATGATGTCCTCCCCTCCACTCCATCAGCAACAAATTCAGCTGAGAACGCCGAACAACAGCAGCCATCGGAGACGCGTGAAATGGATACAAATGAGCGTCGACTTCGTCTCCTCGGCTATCGCGATGCAGCCGAGGTTGTGGAAGCCTTCATCAAAGCCAATACTAAACGGAAGAAGCGAAAAGTGTGCGTTTGACTGCCTTGCTTTATTGATAAATTCACATTTTTTTCCTTTTAGTGACGTAATTTGGGTGTGTCCGTTGTCCGATAAGAAATTCCGTGGTCCAGGATTCGTGCGGAAACACATTTTGAACAAGCACGCGGAGAAGGTGGAGGAAGCAAAGAAGGAGAATGTTAGTGATTATTCTTTTGCCTCCTCCCCCCTTTTTGGATCTCCAAGTTTGAGTTCTCTATGTTTTTGCCACAAGACAATCAGGACCAGTCACCCTTTCTAGTGTTTGTTATACCCAATCCTGTCCAGGTGTCCCTCTGGATTGTTTCTGGTTTCTTTCAAATGGTGAATGCCTCTAATCGTCAGCTGTCACCCATGACCCTGTGGTTTAGTGCAAATGTCGCAAGCCGTTTCTTTTTGAAATTTTGTAATTAGCTCAAAGCCGAACTCAAGTCTTGAGCAATTTTACCGCCGCTGTCACCGATGGGGCTCTGGGTAACTTCATCTGTAGGACGGGGGCATGGTGGAACTAGCAGTAGAGCTCTTCGTAAGGGTCTAATCGCATACAATTCGTTTACCTGAGTGTGACTAGCATTACTTTCCCTTCCACAGGCCTACTTCTTCAACAACTTCCTTCTGGATCCACTGCGACCCGAGTTAATGCGTCCACCCCGAAGACGCCTTCCAGTCCGCAAAAGAAACATGGGTTTCTCCGCTGCTACCGCCCCTTCCTCTGCCTCCTCCGCCGCTGAAGATGAAGTTGGAGGTGGAGACGTTCCTCGAGGCCGTCAACAGGCTTCTGGTGGCGGTCGTGATGACCTGCCACCACCATCATATTCTACACGCTATTGGCATTCACGTAGTAACGGATTTAGTCGCTCCTACAATCGTGGTATTTCTGGTGGGACTAATCAACGTCGCTATGGCCGACCGAACCCGTGGGGGGCGGAGCAAAGGTGGGGTGGTGGAGGCAGTTACCACAGGTGAGTATCCCATTTCTCCTTCCCATTCCTCATGAGTTACTGTTTTTTGGCCGCTGAATGGAATCCCGTTTCTGGTTTTGCAGACACGAAAGCAATCGGAGCAACGGTTATCGCGACCTGGATGCAATGTATTGAATTTTAGCATTCTACATCCCAGTTGTTGTTGTGTAAAGTAGTAAAAAAAACGTCCCATTCATACTCCACTGGCATACCTCTTTTGTCAGGCGAGTAGTCTTATCCGCGTGGTAGAAGGAAAGCGGATGATGCGACAGAGTGGTGGACGGCTTCCACGAGTTTGGTGTCTTGAGGATTTCTTTTAATGATGGTTTAAAACGAGAGCCACCTGTCAGATAGAGTTTGGAGTGGCTTGACCGAAGTCTCTAAAACGTGGGGAGTGATCGTTTCTCCACATATAGGTTACACCCTCAGTCCTTTTGGTTGGATCGTGTTTTACTCGTTGCCTTTTACATGCGAAATCGGAGACTTGGGTAGCTGTCAATTGACGTCTTGGGTGACTCTTTTTCCACCCCCATTGAATCCACCTCTATGCTGATTTGGCTTTTTTCCTCTACTGAATTCACTTGGTGCTGACACTGAGGTGGCTAGCCGATTTGTTCGGGGAGATGCTGGAGATGTGTCGAGGTGAGCATATGTTTATCATCAATGTAACTAGAGAACGCCCTGGAGACCAGTAGCTGAGGTGACATGAGCATGATTCTGTGGAGCTAGTTTGACAGTTGAAATTGGATGGTACTGTACCATTCAAGGTTTTGCTGTTACCACGAGATCCTTTTTCCCTTGTCAAATGAAGGAAAGAGGGGCGGAAGCTTCTCGAAAAACCTTTTATTTTGATAACAAATCAGATTTATTATCATCAATCCGGCATTCCTCCAGGTCACTATGTACAGGATGGGGGAGAAGTTGGGGGAGAGGATGAAAAGGGGATGGAGATTTCCGAGGCGTTTCTAATCAAGTTGGAAAGAAAAGTGGGAAGGTAGGATCATTCTTTCTTGTCGCCTTTGCAAACGCTACAAAAGCAGTCACAAACAGGGGCGAGAGTGGGGAACGGTGGAGTTGGAGGGTTGGAAAGGGGAGCACTGTCTCCGTATTCATTCAGCTGAGCATTGTCAATGACGCTAGAAATCCGCGAATTCTGCCTCGTAGAGCATCTTAGGTACAGTGGCGGTGGTGTCCGCGGTGTCCTCTTCTGGGTAGTCGTCGAAATGTGAAGCATCTGAGTCGTCTTTTACGTGGGGCACGTAAGGCGGCTTCACCTTGAAATTAGAAGGAAATTCATTCCTAGTTCTCTTGGACGTAGTCAGTCTCGCTAACCCTCAAGACAAACTCTTCAAATTCGTAGGTGGTTGCATCCCTAGTATGGAAGTCATCGTCTCTTGTAGCTTTATGACAGATCGCATGCAAGTCATGGATCCAGAGTCACAGGAAGGGCTATCGAGACCGAGACATCACACCAAGAAGGCATCTGCTTTAGATGGCTATACCAGAACTAAATCCTCAACAGAAGGGCTGCCGAAATCGTGCCAATGATTGTAAACAATGGGGTCCTCTCACCTTTCGGTCCAGAATGTCAACCCAATCAATGCCAGCGAACCAGACGTGGCTTTGGATGTCCGCTACACCATTTCGCATGTTACCATAGCGTTTTGTTGTATCGCCTTGAAGCAAGTTGGTGAGCAATGCTCGAGCATCCGTACTCATGAAAAATGGGAATCGGACCTAGTTTAAAAACAGGTAAAATTGTAGAAACTTGACATTGGGCAAGGAATCGGCCTGAAATATACTGGCTACTAGCACAATTAAGTAGGAGAGCAAGTAACCAAAAGTGGCATTGATTTTGCTGCAATGGATCTGATCTTCAACAGCTAGGTGGAAATAGGGCTTTTTATTCAAAAGACGTAAACAAACCTTTCCAGCAACAATTTTCTCGTAAACCTGTAGAGCCTGATCAGCAAAGAACGGGGGATAGCCAGCAATCATTTCAAAAATCAAAACACCAACAGCCCACCAATCAACGGCCCGACTGTAGCCCTGAAGAGGGAAGAGAGCAAGCAATAAAAAGTTGCAATCTTCGTTATTGGCTTTCGCAAGCCTATTCAGTTATTACATAGACAAGATGGAGGTACGCTTATATCACTTCCCTTACTTGCATCTGGGCTGCGTTGATCTTTACCATTGCCATGGTAACATTGCATTACACACGAGTTTAAAATCATTGGGGGTCTGGAAAAAGCTTACTTTGCTGAGGATAATTTCAGGAGCAAGGTATTCCGGAGTTCCACAAAGAGTCCAGGTTCTGCCTTTAACGACTTTTGCGAAGCCGAAGTCGGTTAACTGCAAAGGTCGGGATGGAGATTACATCGTTCTTACCTATATTTTAGTCTTCGTTCTATTAGATTTAATGAAGCTTTAGCTGGAGACAACCCATCTGTCGTGGTTTGGTCAAGGCGAATTTGGTTTGCTCAATGGTAAATTAAAACTGATTTATTATATTTAATTAAGCACTAAAAGATTATGTTTTATTCCTCATGGCAAAAGTTCAGCTCTCCTTGACATTAAAGAGGGGATTAACGCTGAATTAGGGCTAGCAACTCTTCCCTTCGTTTCAGGCTAAACTTTCCAAAAAGTGAGAAAGTCTTCGTCTTGAACGAATGGTTATTTTGTAAAAAGCAAAGGTCACCCCTAGCAAAGGCGCATAGCTCGAAATTTGATATTTAAGCAAAAGATAACCAAGCAACTTAATCAGACGCAGAAAGTTCAACTTCCCTTAAAACATGGGGAAACTATGAAGGTCTTGAATTCTGCTTGGGTTTCCAATTATGGGTATGGTTATTTCATCAAAAATTATGAAAACTTGTAGGGCTCTTAATATGTCAACAATAATTAGGCCGTTAAACAGCTCACCTTCCCCGTCATAAGGACCTTAAGTTCCACGGGAATTTTAATGTTGCTTTTAATTTATGAAAGAGCCTCATCAAATCTTGAATGCCAATTCTATTACAGGTGTTCTTGAGGTTCTTTTCAAGCAAGACAATTCTATTGTTTGCTAGAAGGATAAGGGTTTATTTTGCTGCTTTTACTTTGATCAAATGTCTTCAATCTAATATTTCTTTATGTTTTCCATTGACCTTGACGACAGCTAATAAACTACCGGGATATGTAATTGAGACAGCTCAATGAAAGGAACTAACTTTGAGATACCCGTATTTATCAATGAGGAGGTTTTCGGGCTTCAAATCTCTGTAGGCAATATCCATGGAATGCAGATATTGTAGCGCAAGCACAACCTGAGCTCCGTAGAACCGTGCTGTATCCTCTCTAGGCCCCCAAAAAAAACAAGATCAACGTAAAGTTAACAACAAAGAAGCCGAAATCACTGAAAATAAATTGTCTAGAAACGTCAAACATGCAGATTCGATGCATTGAAATTTCCGAACTAATACATGCGTTTGACACAAGTGGATGGAGCTGTTCACATTCGCAAACTCTAATGAGGTGGTCAGTCAGGCGATTTCATTGCCATAATTATGTTCCATTGTTGCATTATGCTTCACAGATTGACTTCCATAAATCACCTTTTCCAGCAGTTGCTTTTACTGTTAGGTGTCTATTTTGCATTTTCTTAGCCATTCTTAATGTCAACGCTGCTGTTTTCAAGAGAGAAAGAGGTGAAGCGAGGGAGAGAGAGAGAGAGAGAGAGAGAAAGAAGCGAAAAAGGAAACCAAATAAACTAAAGTACATGCGTGCATTTGTGAACCTTTTCGCCTCTTCATCAGAAAGCGTGTCAAAATGTGTGTGTGTATACATTGGTAGGTTTAAACCCGCGGCGACCGATGATGCCCGGAAATGGATAAAGCTTACCTTTAAAGTAATTTAGGAGGTAAATGCAGGGGGAGGATTTTTTTCCCCGTTTCCATATCTCTGCCTTCTGACCAATAGGTGAGAGTCAAAAACAAAAAAACCGGCTTTGGACCGGTTTTCGCAGTTGCAGTCAACATGCTAATGCCTAGTGTCCGTCTAAGGTATCACTGAAGTACACGCGTGGTGTGTGTGCAAAGTGCTGTAGCATACACGGCCTAATGGAAGATTTATGCTGTTAGAGAGAGGGTGGGCTGTAACTAAAAGCTGCCGCGGGTAAACAACTGTCCACGCAGCACAGCAGTCACGAAAGCTGGGCTGATGAATGCCACATAGTCACGTGCCACGGGCTCTACTACGGTAGCCGTGGCTACTACCGGCCTGACCTCGCCTGCCACTCATTATATGTGAGTGTGTGATATTGTCTTGTTTTTGGAGTGAGGGACGGACTAAATAAATTCCGCATCCATTAAACAAAATGAGATCAAACAGGAGGTAACACAATGGGAGGATGACGTGATGACTACGGTAAATAAGGAGCCAGGTTGAATGCCAAACCTGTTCACGTGCTCAGTCGGTGCTATGAGTGATTAAATGGGAGAATAATAAATGATGCTAGACATTGTTTTAATGTCTCCTCCCACTTTTTTTTTGCCGCTAGCTTGACCTCCTCTGAGGGATGTTACCTCTGTTTAACGAGGTCTCTCGAAAAGAAGTCACAACCGAATGAAGTCTTCCGCCTAAAGATTGGACGCAGAAACACAGAAGTAGATAGTGTAGATACTTTTAATCTTCTACTTCAAATCTCATTGGCTCCCAGACATGACTAATTACTGATCCAAATTTTTTGCATGTGGGACATTTCAATACGTCTATGAAACCTTAAAAGGAGTACAAGCGTGAGAATACTTTTAAGTCTATTAATAGAAAAGGTTAACGCCTTGCCACCACCCACACACAGACTTGAGAAGTGATGGGCGGCAGACCTACCTAAACTTTCCTTCTTTTCTAATGAGAGAGAATAATTCACCACCATTGATGAATTCAAGAGCCATGTAGAGGTTTGAATTGTCCTGAAAAGACGAAAAGAGAAGGGAAACAAAAGCGAACTGAGCAATGAAAGTCAGCAAATTCAAAATCCGCATCACTACCCACCTTGAAAAACGTTTTGAGGGCGACAATAAAGGGGAAATTGATGCAGGATAAAATTTTTTTCTCATTTAGGGTGTGCTCCACCTGTTTTAATTTTACAATCTACAAAAGGCAAGAAAAGAGGGGATGATAGATCTGCAATGAGTCTTTTGAAGATGAAAAATTATCCTTCGATTTAACACTAGTGGAAAAATTCTGTTGAGGTTACTTTTGAAGGGCTGTGTTGCCTCCTTCGAAACCTGCGGATACTGAAGTGGGCAATCATGCGACCATTTATGTTTGTGTTTTTCCTTCATTCCATACCCTTCCTTCCATGCCTTCCCCCCGCCCCGTCCCGCCCCGCCCTGCACAGCCATCTGACTTCAGTGACCTGAGCCCTCTCTTTGAACTACTGGCATGTTTTTTTCGGTACCAGTATGTCCGATAATAACAAGGACGAGCTCTTTGATGTCCACAACTATTAAGTACGTGACTTTCAATAATTGATCACAAACACACAGGCGGAGAGAGAGAGCTGATATCCTTACTTGCCTCTTCCTCCCCTGAGGTAAGGAAATTGATCAAACAACTAACCTTGGCTTTCTGCAGAATTTTGATGGCATAATGCCGTCTGTTGTGTTTGTGTTGAGCCAAGCAGACGCGACCGAAGGAGCCTGTTCCAACGGTTTTAATGCACGTGAAATCGGATAGTTGACTTGTGTGCTGCATGAGGCAGAGAAAATGGAAGTAACCATTACAGTTCAGTATTCCACGGCCTCTTAAGCGCTCTTTTGTCTGCGCTGAGGTATAGCTTAGGCATGAACAAAAAGGGGAAGGCAGATAGGTGGGCAAATAGGCAGGGAGGATTACTGGAGAAGTTGATAGGTGAGTTAGGCAAGATAGTTGGTAGATAAAAGGTACAGAGCCCGAGAGCAAATTGATGGATGGATTGATAGACTGGTAGGCAAACATTTGGAAGGATAGACAAACAGGCAACGGTTGGTCGGCGGATGGATGATGGATGGATGAATGGATAAGTAGATAGAGACATCGATAGGCAGATAGGTGAGGGTGTGGAGACGACAATCAACAAATAACCAGAGCACCGGGAATTTCGGCTCTTAAAATAGGACAAGCACGAAACCTTAACGAACGCCCTCTCCCACCTTTATCACAAATTTAAAAGGCGGTAATTTTATGTGAAGTGTTAATTGGAGCAGACTGTGTGGTGGCGGAGGAGTTGTGGAGTCGTGCACGTGAAGTTGGCGCATAGTTTGACAACAAAATGGCATAAGTGTGTTAAATGAAGTCGAGGTTGATTGCACTCTTAACGGTGTCGCATACGACGCCTTGGCGTATATCAGCTTGATGTAATTACTCAATGCCAACGCCACTTATCATCTACCACGGCACCGAGCAGCACTCACAGCAGATGCTTCACAATTCGCCGAAAATCGATGATTTGCAGAAGCAGTTCTTCCAATTACGCAGAATCTCGACGACTACAATTGCTTTGAACAATTACAACGCCGAATCAAGACCACTCCTTGGTGCCTTCAAACGACTTGAAGTGGCCGTTGCAGATCACTTTCCTTCACCTTAACAGCTCCTTACACTACGATCCATGCATCGTCGCTATGCGACAAAGTTGGATTTACTGGGGACAAGAAGGAAAAGAGATGGTGGATTATAAAGAGCCGGTAGGAGCAAGGGTAAGTAAGGTAATCACTCCAAATTGTCACTCGGTTGTCGTCACATGGCGCCCTAAAACACTTTCATTGTTTGTTTAACTCTTGGTTTTGGTTATGCAGGCACCAAAGGCTCCGTCGATTGCACTATCGCGAGGCGACATGGCTTTCTGGTCCAGTACGACTTCTCCTTTGACTATGGGAAAGGATCGGTGCGCTACAGACAGCGCGTCATCAACACGCAGCGGTGTAAATCCACAAAAGCTTGCTTTAATTAAACAGGAAGCACCAAGCAGATAAAGTAAGGAATTTAAAAGATGCATAGCTAGTCGAATGGGCGTTTAGAAGGAAAAAAAGGGAAAACCAGAGGCTGCCGACTAATTGATCGCATAAAAGTCACCAAAGCAGAGGTTGGGGCGTCAACCACTCGAGAAACTGCTTTGACAGCAAAAATCCTGGCAATTTTTTTCAGGCAAAAAAGGGAGAGGGCGTTCTTCCCCCCCCTCCTCCTTCTCCAGGGTTTAAGATATAAGAAATAACAACCCCAAAGTAGGCTACAATTAATCCCAAAACAGAAAAATTACAAATTTAAGGCAAATATGGTGGCAAATCGGTTTAAAAAGCGTCAATTTGTTTTAATTTTCCTTGAATAAATAGTCGAATGGAAGACCAAAATCGGGCAGACATCAGATTGCAAACAAAGGTAGCACCGCGAACAAAGAGGACGAGTAACAAAACCTACGTTGGAAATTTCGGCATCTTCCATTTGTGTTGCCTATTATTCATCACAAAAGGGAGTTTTGTGTTAGAAAAAAAGACGGAAAAGATTTTATCCGAACACTTTGATGTGAAGTCAAAAAAGATTGGAATGTTATAAAATGCTCATTTATTAAAAAATGTGTAAAATTTTGTAAATCGTAAAGAATTACAAAAATTATTTGGCCTTTTTATCTTCTCGAGAAAACGTTCTTTTAGGGTACTTATATAAGCCACTATTAAATCGAAAAAATGGGTTCCGAAAGATAATAAAATTTTGTAAATTTTGTGCTTTCTCAACAGCGGATTAAGGTTAGACATTAATTTTTATTTTAATAGGCAAGAATATTAAAAACTGAGTCGATAGCGTTAAACATAAAAAGCTCAAACGTGACCGAAACCGGTACTTTTGACATGTCCACGGTCCGAGGCTGCACGGCTGGGGAACCAATCACAGAATCTTACCAACTTAGCTACCTAGCGACATCCCACACCTGCATTACTGCTTCAAGGTCCAACACCCAGTTATCAGTGATTGACAAACAACAGACCGTCACATATTTGTGACGGTATGTTCGGGTGGATAAAATTACACTGTCACGTATGCGTGACACTGGTGGTGAATTGGTCTATAATATTATGCAAGTTTTTTGCTTACAAGGCAGGTTGTCATGCCGCGATGCCACGATGAGGAAGTGAGGGGTTGGATGATACGCCTTATTCTCAGCCAATGTAGAGCAGCAAACGCTCTTAGATAGCATCCACTAAGGGCGGCTGTACTACCATCTGCTAGTTAAATCGGTCTAATGCTTTTTCCTCAAATCCATCCCTGAATTCGACTCTCACCCTATCCCTTTAACAGTTTCTACAGCCATCTATGCCTCTGCCTGCTTTAAGGCTCTCTAACGCCTTACTACGCTCGCCCTGTCTGTCCAACTCTCCACTGCCCTTCCTTATCCTCCGACTTGCGCTCTCTCCTACCTTCTCATCTCACATTCCCCACCATCAGCATTCAGGTGTAGAGTGAGTTGAAATTGAGCGCACCAATTCAATGTGCATCAGTAGATTCACCGAGTAGACGTGCCACGCAACAACAATGGAGAGGAGGACTGCACCACTGCCAACAAACCAACATCACTGCCACTTACGCATTGAGGACTGTCCCATTTCGACTGGAATTCCACCTGCGCCACTTGCAGCCGCTTCTCCACTGTCCCACGAGGCAACATAAAAGAAGAGAAAGTCACTTGAGAATATGCTACTATGGAAGGGCCTGTTGGTTTGAGTGTCCCATGGGCACTGCACTACGACCCATGCACACCGCCCTCTCCACCATAGGACGCGCACCATGGGCCATAGCATTTACTACGCTATGCCACTCGACGGTTTCACAGTTGAGAGACTTGGCCCACACCACCCATACCCCATCCTATCGCATCCTACTGCAGCCTCCTCCTCCCCTTCTCCTCCTCCTCCTCTTCTCCTCCTCCTCCTCCTCCTCCACCACCGACACATCAACCACACGTGCACCTCACTGTTCCACTTCAAATCATAAAATCTGACCACCAAACATCACTTATCCCAAAGTCCATCGTCGAGGCAAGTTGAGGGTAGGCGAGGAGCGTGAAGGGAATTGGGCGCAAGGGAAGGGGAGGAGAGGGGTGGTGAAGGAGGGAGGGGAGGAGGAAGGGGATGTGGTGCGGTGACCTCTCCGAGGGTGGAAGCGCCAACTTGAGGCTAATGCGAACAAGTTGAAGGTTCTTCGAGGCTTCATAACAAAAAGTACATTTTGTACAACTTATAGGCCTTTGACTTTTCTTTATGAGAGCTGCCTGCCGTGTGTGTCACATCAAACACTGACATGATCTATGTCGGTGTACTTTAAGAGAGCCGAACTGTACACGGGGGAGAATGGTGCTGCCTAGGGACCACGACAACAATTAAAAAGTAATTTTTAAATAAATCAGTGCCTCCATGTGGCTCATGAATCTTTATGCCTCGGTTTCAATGCAGTAAACGTCCTGCCTCGCCTTAATCAACTCCACCGGTCCCTTACTGACAGTGTCACAGGTTTCAAGGTCAGAAAGTTGGCATCGAAACAAATGGGCACATAAATTATAAGTAAAATAAATTAGGCGAAATAATAAAGAGAAAATCCTATTAAAGCGTTTTTCTCCTTTTGTTTTTCCTTCTCGGTCATTAATCACATCCGCCCCGGTGAATGAAGGCCGCCTTCCCACCGATCTGTTGGGTAAATTGGCACGTTTTTCTTCTCTTCTTAACTTTTGTACCTTCTCGCTCATTGTTTGATGTACAATTTGTCTTTTTAATCTATTTTATGGCAAATCAGATAAATTGAAATGTAACCTTTTGTGGGTTTCTTTAAATAGACATTTTTCTTTGAGTCCTCTTGGGCGAATAAGTCTTAAATCTTTGGAGGGAGGGACCTGTGGTGAATAATGCGCCTTGACCGGTGGTGTCCTTAAATAGCCGGTAAAATGGATACCATTTTACCGATCTAACCCACAAATCGGTGGAGAGGGAGGAAGTGGGCAATGTAGACGCATTAGGCCGTCATCCAACGACATGGTCTTTACCTGAACCTACTGGACAGAAAGGGAACGGAGATGAATCACTTCAGTGGACTCCTCTTGGGGAAAATTTCAGCCCGATCTACGCATTTGTTCTGGCCTTAAATTACCTGCTATTTTTTTGACTTTTATTCCCTAATCCACTTTTTAAAGCGTCAAAGAGGAAGCGGGGACGAGACACGGTGACGACATTTTTGGTCGGGGTGGATCCACGCACACACACACACACACACACACACACACACAACCGCGCACACACAAACAGCCAGACAGCTGGACACAGACTGGCAGACAGGATGGTCGGTTTATTTTCAAGGCACTTCTTGTGCACATTTCCACTTACATAGTCTCAGTTGTTCTTCCATCGATCGTCGCGGGTGGACGGAGGTATCCGCCTCCTGCATTGGTCGTGCATGTCCCTCACTACTGCTGTCATCACTGGAGTCCACAACGTGGGTGAGATCCATGCTGGTCGAGGACTTGGAGGGCATGGGATGGCTCTCTGAGGCCACGAATACTTCCATTTGTGATTGCGTTTGTATATGATGAATCAGACTTCCAGTTAGGCTGGCTTCATACCAAGTTGGAGGTATTGGTGCCGGGTACAATAGACACTGCACATATACATTCACAGGTTACTGCTTCTTGTATGTGTGTGTGTATGCAAATATGTATATCCGCATATGTGTGTTTGTATGTGCGTTTGTGTGGATGTGTAAATGAGAAATTGATAAGGCACCGCACACACAAATGCAAACACAAACACTGCTGCACACGCACACACACACAGGCGACACATACACACACACACTGGTGAAGTTGCACAATGTGGCGTTCTGACGGCGCGCGCGTGTGCATATGTGCACGCATGCTTGTGCGCAAATGTGTGTGCATGCATTCAAACCCCTTCACGCATGTGCGTGTGTATGTGCATGCATAACCTTCAAATCCACCAATCGGCTGACGAAGCTTGGCTTTTTGGCCAAATGGGATAATTCTGCTTCACCAATGCCATTGCAGCCGGCTTTATTGATGAGGTTTTGAGTTATTGACCACACAAAAGGTATCAATTCCTCCCACAAGGTTGTATTTTGTCATTAAGAGGTGAAGAGTGGCGGTGTCTTGGTGTTCCTCTATTTCAAGGCAAAAATCAGGGGGGAAGCTACAGAGACAGAGCTAGAGCTATAAAAAAAAATTCACATAGATCCTAACTCAAACAATTTTTTGGATTCACAAGAAATAAGCTCTAAATACAAGAGGTTGAAATAAGACTCCTATTAGCTCTTTCATTTAAAGGCCAAGATTTTGGATGTTTTCTGATACAAATGTGTCCAAAAATGTGACTTGACCTACAACCTGTGATAAATGAAAAAGGGGATGAAGAAGAGAAATGGGTTTCTAAGTAGGATAGTTTGGAAAATCCTACGTATTCTGCATTACCCTAGCCGATTAATCCTCTCCATCTCTTAAAGTGAGCTCAAAGGGCTGGGTAGATCTAGGAGGGTATCTATCCCCCACACTGCAGGCCACACAAAGGATGGATCTAGAAAATCCTCTAATATCTCTAAAAATGCTACAAACATTTTCTATACCCGATGTAAATTTCTTGTTTATGATGCCCAACACAGAATAGCTTCATCTGGCGGAGTTTAGGAGCGTCGGATCAGACGAAGGGCTTAATTACCAGGTAAGTGAACCGTTACACTGCGTTCTGTTGAGAGGTGGAGGCGTCTAAAACACTGGCGTATGTGATGACTATCACAGAACGGTGATGGTTAATGGAATCCACACGGGAGCATAAAAAGGTGGGCAATGGAAGGGTTATGGGTTAAATTGTCGTATTAATGAGACGTGTTGTGCAGTCATGACAATGATAGGACATTTCGTTTATTTGATTTTGTTCACAATACACACACCTTCCTCAACAAAGTCCTAATGGTCCGATTCAGTAGTGACTGTCATCATTCGACAGTACTTCTGTGCTATTTATGAGGACGTCAACCTCTCCTATTCATTCGCGTTAGTTGTTCTATTTAAGGAAAAAAGAAAGGACAAGGAAGAGAACTCAGTGGTACGATTGATATTTAATTAATACCATTCCAGAGCGGATCAGCCTGATCGGGGTAAATTGGGTAGGTGAGACCCACATTTAAGGGGGACAAGAGTGGAGGGGAGGGGCGAGGGAGGAGGAAAGGCGGACTTGAGACCAGTTGTAGCGAATTTAAAAGGCATTTGTTTATGCCTCAAGTCACCACTGCGACGACGCAATAAACACACACATGCACACATACCGGTGTTGCTTGTTTGCGTGTGTGTTTATGCCTAATTATCAGTGCGGTTCTCTGATATGGGCGTGCTGACGACATTGTATGATTGCACCCATTGCCTTAACCACCTAAATTAGCCGGTGCAATGCTCTCAAGGCTATTTATTGCAATACGAAAAAAAAATGTTTTGTATAGTCTTCTTCTCTCCCCAAAAAAAGCAATGACCTCGAACCAACTTCTGTGTGAGTGCATGCCCAACTGATTGTCTTTGACGATTTTAAGTGTAGGCGTGTTGTTGCAAAGACTAGTGAGTAAAAGTCGTCAAAAATTTGCTGTAGCCTTAGCTGATTGGTTGCTTTGAAGGTCATACCTGATCATCTTATACCGCTTAACCAATCAGAAAGAAGTCCAAATTTTTACACTGCAATGGTGAAGATTACATCGACAGTCTGTTCTAGTGGATTTAAGCCTATCTGAGGTAGCAATTAGTGGTTTTGGTAAATTTTTCCTACCACAAAACCAATATACCGATTAATACCTGAAAGGGAGAGAGTTGGGTTGATCCAAACGGATGGGAAGGAAAAAAGGTTTTCATTAGTAGCGGAAGAAGAAGGTGAAGATGGAAAAGAAGATGAGGTGGATAAAAACGATTTTTTGCAAGCGTAGAAATGAGGACATTAATTGTCAAAACTTAACAGATCACGATGACATCAACTAGGACACATTGAGCAAATGACTGTAAATGAAGCAAATTTTAATTTTTCGGCTTTAAAAATGCTTAAAAAGTAATGTTTTATAAACTTTTTAAGGAAACATGAAGCATGCTTTTTACAACAAGGTCATATTTTTAGCTTGATTTTCTTTAAATAGAAGAGATTTGGTCTGAAGCACTCTTTACTTGTCTTGCTCTCCTAAAGTACACCGACGTAGATCATGTCAGTGTTTGATGTGACACACACGGCAGGCAGCTCTCATAAAGAAAAGTCAAAGGCCTATAAGTTGTACAACATGTACTTTTTATTATGAAGCCTCGAAGAACCTTCAACTTGTTCGCATTAGCCTCAAGTTGGCGCTTCCACCCTCGGAGAGGTCACCGCACCACATCCCCTTCCTCCCCCCTCCCTCCCTCACCACCCCTCTCCTCCCCTTCCCTTGCGCCCAATTCCCTTCACGCTCCTCGCCTACCCTCGACTTGCCTCGACGATGGACTTTGGGATAAGTGATGTTTGGTGGTCAGATTTTACGATTTGAAGTGGAACAGTGAGGTGCACGTGTGGTTGATGTGTCGGTGGTGGCGGTGGCGGTGATGGTGGAGGAGGAGGAGGAGGAGGAGGAGAGGAGGAGGAGGCTGCGATAGGATGCGATAGGATGGGGTAGGGGTGGTGTGGGCCAAGGCTTTCAACTGCGAAACCGTCGAGTGGCATAGCGTAGTAAATGCTATGGTTCATGGTGCGCGTCCTATGGTGGAGAGGGCGGTGTGCATGGGTCGTAGTGCAGTGCCCATGGGACACTCAAACCAACAGGCCCTTCCATAGTAGCATATTCTCAAGTGACTTTCTCTTCTTTTATGTTGCCTCGTGGGACAGTGGAGAAGCGGCTGCAAGTGGCGCAGGTGGAATTCCAGTCGAAATGGGACAGTCCTCAATGCGTAAGTGGCAGTGATGTTGGTTTGTTGGCAGTGGTGCAGTCCTCCTCTCCATTGTTGTTGCGTGGCACGTCTACTCGGTGAATCTACTGATGCACATTGAATTGGTGCGCTCAATTTCAACTCACTCTACACCTGAATGTTGATATCAGCTTCGATAAAGCGAATGCGATATGAGAGGAAAGGAAAGAAGATCGTGAGTGAGGAAGGAGGAGAAAGACGCGCTGGTGGAGAAATTTTGAGATTCCTTGTAGTAATGCAGTCAAATGAATAGCTTTAGCACGTAGTCTGGAATGATTGAGGTGGAAGAAATAGATGGAGTGGAGGAAAAATCTACTCCTCCCTCCTCAGTCTAATGGAAGTGTGTGTAAGCGTGTCTGTCTTCCTTCACTGTGGTCGCTCAGAAGCTGGTGTAGTCGGCTAAAGTAATTTAGTTTTGGGAAGAAAAACAGATAAAAAGGAGTAAATGAAGTCGCAGAAGGATGTGCCTCCATCTCAAGTAGTAATATTGGAAGAGTGAATGCTACAAGGAGGAGTAGAGACCTCTATAACACGGACAATTGGAGTGCCAGGAATGGATGTGGAGAATACCGAGCATGGGTGCTGCAACACAGAGTGAAGTAGCTATTTATGACTTATTTTGGCAGCGACTGTGACACTAAACATGTGCAGACTGAAGAAACTGCTAAACAATTGGGTCTGGAGTTGAAGTCGAGAGTCAGGAAAGATCTCAAGCCCCAATCGCAATAAATAAATGAAAAACGAATTTGACAACTTGGACAAGCTGACGGTAAGGACCAATTGTGGTAGCTGCCAGAGGGCATTTTTGCCAGACCAAGGCGGCAAAAGAACTGCATTTTGCCAAATCCTTTGTTCTTTGTGCTAATTTAATCAAAAGACTAAGACAGCTTGTATACCACGCAACCTACATAGGGTTAATAATCTACTCACTACCGGTGTCACATATATGTGACACCGTACCTTTCCTCACCTGGCCATTTTGTTACCAGGATTACCTGACTTGACCATCATGTATATTTTTATGGTTTATGTTTTATGCGATAACTTCTCATAAATATTGTGGGTGGCGTCTAAAATAAGTTCCACTGTTTATATGAGTCACGCGAGACAAAACGTTTACACAGACTATGAGGGTCGTGGTGAAAGCTAAGCCATCACGGTCTTACTCACAAACCGCGACACGTAACTTCAGAACCTCTGCATTTATTTGTCACAAGTGTGTCGCCTACTTTATGATTACTTGTTGTGTGATTGCCATCGCGAACAGACTGCCCTGTGTGGTGTGATGAGATAGTCCTTTCACTGTCTACTCCAGCAATGGTCGCGTCCAAAAGATTCCACTGACACGCTTAAAGCACACACCGCCAAATCCCAAGGGACAGCACCTGCTCCCCCACGTCTCCCTCCATCTCTGTATGTGTGATTAGTTGTTAACTTTGAGGAGTTGGGAGACAACATGAAGGTGAACAAGTGTAACAGCTTCTTGAGGAGCAGTCAAGAAGGGCATAGCTCTACCTCCTGTGAGATCATGCAACCTCCCATCCCATGGGCCAGAGTGCAGAGAAGAAGGTTTCTCCACTTATGACTTGCTCTTTAAAATGTGAGGCAAGGGTTGACCCTCTTATTGCACCTGTTTCACTTACCTCCTTTCCCCACCACTCGTTGCTTCTTTTTAACGTAGGGAAATCTCATGAAGGGTGGAATAGAGAGCTTTGGGGTGGAGAGTGCAGGAGACACGATGGAATTGAGACAACTACATAGGAGGCCAAAACAAAATGCATTTTTGAACTAGGCCGTCTGATAAGGAGAAAATAGTGAAGCTGACAGGTAACAGATGTCTAATTTTAAAAGAGAGATGAGTCTAGCAATGGTATAATTTTTACTTCAAAACAAAATTTAACCAAGTTGTTTGGCTTGCTTTGGGTCGCCTCAAAACTGGTTAGTTACATTTCTTTACTTGTTTGAATGAAGTGGATGTGTGTTTATCCACTCAAAACACAGCTTTTTTTACCAGAAATCTCCCTCAGGTTTCCATTTGTACAATTTGTATTTCGGTAGGGCTATGCTACTTAAAGTGTTTGTAAGTAGATAAGTCGGAACAAAGAGATTAATGTTACAACAAGGGAGCAGCACATTTTAAATCAACTGAATAACCCAAAATCTTCTTTTCTAAGAAAATATATTTTTTGCCATTCTACTGTAACTGCGTCCCTTCAAGGCAAGGTGACATAAGCACAATTTTGCATACCAGATGCTTAGATTACTTACCACAGGGTCAAATGTTGAATTTGCCACCGAAAGTACGGGTGGTACAGGAGCCGTAAAGACAGTGACAGCTGTGTAGGAAGGGGACTAAAAAGGAGGAAGTGGATGTTGGTTAAGCTCTTTCGGTACTTTTACCGTTATGCCACGTGTCACATGTGTTGGCAGGGCTGTAGTAGCTGCAATTCTCATAACTTTAACGACAACATTCTGTAAATAATGCCAATTAATTGGCTTCCTCTGCTAATCACCCAATTGCGGTGTTTAAAAGGACTCTCTTAATGACTGCGGAGGCCCATGAATACGCGGGCCCATGACACACCAAATGCAGCATCTCCCATAAAGTGCAAGTCAGGTGAAATGGTTGGAGGCTACACGGTGATTGAAACCTTAGAACATCCACTCTCATCTCGATCGTGCCGATTGCAGATGTTGAGTGGGTTAACCTCTCCAAATTTGCGCATACCACTTTATCTAAGTAGTTCATCGGTCAATCGTTGAACAGTAGATATAGCATCTGAGGGCACATCACAGACTTGAAGCAAAAAGGTCTCTGAATTGCCGAATGGTTGTGCAGTACAAGTGGTTGGATAGGTGGATTTGTTAGCAACGAGTGGGAGAATTTTAGGAGGAAATTCGCTGACTATGATATGAATGTGTCAACTTCCTCACTTTCCTACAAGCCAGACAAGCCACGTCGAAATATCTACGTCAAGGTTCGGGGGTTGTACTATGTAAATGGTAACAAAATTTCGCATAAGTAAAGACGTCATGATAGGGGAATTCCTTTTCACCAACTAAATTACAAATTGCATGTCCCTACTGACAACCTTCAACCAATTCGACAGCAGCCCACTGTAATTTTTGCTCTCTAAATCATTTATTATAGACACCTCCTTCCTTTTTCCCCTTTTGTTGCAAAACTTCAAAGGTTTGGACATTTTCTTTTGATTTGTTGAAATTGCTAGAACCATCTCGAATTAGTAATCCGACTGACTTCCTCCTAATTGACTTTCAATGTCCACTTAACCGCCGTCAGGTTGTGATTAATAGCTCTCAACAACCGGTCGAACTTCCAGCCTACCCATATTAGTCAGCACTAATATGGACATCCACCTCGAAGCCTTGGTCGTCTGGTTATTCCGGTGGGAGTCTTGATGATGTCTGTGCTAGCTGACCCACGCACCCTCCATCTGTCAGGTCTTCTGCACACCAATGACAAAGGCACATAGCTGTCTCATTGGTAAGCAGGGCCATAATTCGGTGATAGGATAAGGTGAGAGGCTTGCCACTTTGCATTTCTTTGAAGAAGACTCGCGCGTTATCACGATGGTTCGATGAGTTCATAGTCTCACACGAGGAGGAGGAGAAGAACAACGACTACGATGGCAGCGACATCTCCTGTTTTGACACCTCGACACATTATGAGGTTACGCGATAAAACAACAATAAAACGGCAAGAGGAAGTGCTTGAGGGGATAATTTTTCGTTACACATGGATGCTACGCTAGAAAGCCCTTCGCTGAAGAGGCACACTTGGAGGTGTAGAACAACGTCCATTTAAGAACCACAAAAATGCAATTGTTGAATGCCACATGAGTTTTTACAGTAAAATTGAATATAAGCGATTATCTCTCGCACATAGCTCGTGCATCTACCCCGAGGCTTACCGTCTCCATGACCAACAGAGAAGAGTAGTTGAAGGGAGGAACGATGTTGTCGACGCCCTAAATAAAGCAACCCTTTTAATTGTAAGACCGTCTTTTTTGGCTTATAAAGGACAGTTTTTTCAACTGAGGAAACATTAACAGAAAAAAAATAAACAACCACACCTCCATTGAACGATTTGATCAGTTGGAGAATGGTTGCTTCGTGCTTGCAACACTTGGGTGGAGCGTCACACGGGTGTGACACAAGAGATTCTATACAGCTGTGCTACACATGTGGCCTATTTGACTCCACAGTGATTATTATCAATCAAAGGGTTACTGCTTTTTTCTTCTTCAGAGTTTGTTTGTCAAAATAACAAAGAAATAACAGTAAAGAAAAGGAGGCATTGGGGAGAGGTCTGGTTTATCGCCTTTTTACCTCCTTTTAGCTATCATGGCGGCATTGCGCAACTACAAAGAGCCGTGCCTAATGAATTTACCAGAAGGACTAAGCAAAGACCAAGCATCATCATCAATGCAAATTAGTGGGATTCCTGGCTCCATAGGAGCACCATCAAACTTGGGATAAAATTAATGACCTCCATTTCTTTCAGTTTTTAAGCGGATGACGAGGAGACAAGAAGGTACCTTCAGAGGAGAAGTAAGCGCCACTTGGTGTACAAAAAGACGCACGAATTGTTTGCGAAAATTCCGAATTTTCTGCCTCACAATGTGACAATGGATGCACATAATGTGGGAGGTGTATCGGCACCATTAATTTACAAAAAGTGGCTCCAAATTGTGGTCAAATTTAAACACACCACCAAATTGTGGGCGTGAGGCAAAGAGGCAGGGAGATGAGAATTGCATTCAGCTTTCTTTTTTAACCCTAACCGGATAAAATGTCAGGCAGAGGAGGAGAAAAAAGTTGACACGGTTTATGCTACCGCCTTGATAGGATGGCATGATAGGGGTGGATGATGTGTAAATAATAGACTTTTTTCTATGCAGAGAGAGAGAGAGAGAGAGAGAGAGAGTTGTACATCTGTACATCGGAGCCGTGATATTTTTCATGCTATGAAAATTTCTTTCTCTACTTTTTGTTGCTTCTTCTCACCTCTCGTTTCACCAAAACGTCAGTCATCATGTCTGATTGTGATTAGAGTTTATTTGATTTAACCATCAATGGGGTTGAATGTGTTGTTTAGTGGGTGTTGAGGGTGCGGTAGGTGGTAGCAGAATGGACCACTTAAAAGCAATTCAATTTAGGTGGTTTGGGTGGCTGAGGGTTGAAAGATGCTTGTGTTATCTCCCAAAAGATCCATTATTCTTGTAAATAATAAAGAACGAGGCGCCACCGGTGATGTAGAATGAGGATGGGGGCAGGACAAAGCTTTTACACCTGTATCAGATGGATGATGGAGGTCGTAGGAGAAGCTACTAGGCATTTAAGCACCACATGCTTTAAATTAAAGGAATTCGTACGATTGAATGACTGTCGTTCTAGTTCTTCACCTCGCGTTACCAAAAAGACGTCCATTCATTTAATAGGCTAATTGTTGGTTTTCCTCTAGGTTTTGGTGATGGGTTACATAAGGCCTCGCCATTCCACCGTCAACCGAAGGCTCGACCCTACGGCCATGCAAGAAGTTGACAGTATCATGCCTTCTTTTGTCTTCAGGTAAGCCTCGGGTCGTTGTATGTACTTGAGGCTGTTAATCGACGACAGTCGGCGGATCGGGATGGTTTGTGATGGGAGATGGAATTCGTTCGTTAAGTGGGGAAACACGTCATCGGTTGCACGTAGACAGTCCTCTCGGCACCTACCTCACACGATTGGTGCATCTATGTGTGGGCTTGAGTGAAGGGAACTAGAAGATCAACCAGAAAGTCCTCAGAATGAGGGAGATAATTACTCCATCCTCACTCTTAATCTCCTCTTCCCTCCATGTGGCAACGTTTACTGCTTCTGGTGTAAAATAATCACTGCACACGTGGTAGAATAGTGACCGTTTGGCGATGAAAGTTAGGCAAAAATGCGGGAGGTTAGAGGTGGATGCTTCCTTTTTATAGCGAAAGCATCTAGTAAAAAGTAAAATCGACAGAAATCCTGCCTGTGTACCTTGAATGGAGGAACAAACCAAATAAGGCATTGAAAGAAACCTTCAGTCTTCATAAAAAGCCTTCCAACTTATTTGTTTACCTAATTTGGCTTCCTTGGGATCGCTAATCCGTGGATTACCGAAGTCAATCATTCTACTTTTTGGGGCCTGTTTTTTATCACAGTAATAGCTAGTGTTAAATACAAGTAAGTCTTTAGAATTTGCAGCCGCTAAATGCCTGACAATTTGCTCTTTTTTAAAAATAATTGTTTAGATCTCTAAGAGCACATTCCATGGAAATCTTGGCCTAGATTTTGCTGTTCGTTCATTTTTAGATCAAATTCCATCAAGTATTTATAATTCGTTTAGGTAAAATTGTAAAGGAAAACTACTTTGAGCTTTAGTATTTAATAGGCGGTTTGTCAAATCCAAGGCCACCAAATTCATACATGAGCTTACGTGTTGCTATGACAACAGATCTATTCCAATTTTTTAATTCAAAACCAATTTCCAATTTTTGAGTGCTTCCTTTTAATACCCTCTCTTTGACGTTCTAATTTGTTATAAATTGGTCACAAGTATTTTTGCGTTCCTGGGTAATGCAAATGGCAATGCCTCTTCCATTGTCCAATCCATGCCTACGGCGACTGACTGAATCGGCGGGGGCAGGAACATGAGAGTCCTTGAAACAGCGCCGAGTTTTGCTGGACATGCTGGTCTTCCGGTCTTCTCGAGGATCCCTGGCCTAGCAGAGACAGGGTTGATGAATTTGTAGGCGTTTTTACGAAAGAACCGGCAACGAAGGACAGAATTATGAACAGCCCTTAAAAGCTAGCGACCACCCATTGCGCTTACAACTCTTGAACAAGCTTTGATGATGAGTGGATGGAAGCCATTAAAACGAGGGCGGACGAAAACAGTTTATTTTAGTCGGCTTTGGGGCAAATGCTTAAGCAACAAAAAAGGGATTTAGTAAATAAAATGAGCTCATGGTAGATCATTTTCCTTCGACCTGGCAAACACAGCTCATTCTATTCTCTCCTTTTGCGGCGAAAATTTACCAAGTGGAGTTTGCGCTTTCCAACTGATGATATCCGCACTAGATGAGTTGACAGGAAAATTGCTTGTTTACCTTTTAAAAAGCAACAAGAAATGAAGTGCAGCAGTGACATTTATGCACAAAATATTATTTGTTTTAGTCTACTTGGTAAATATCTGAATACCAGGAGATTCTATAACCATAGGAATAAGTTATGAAGGTGGACAGGTAGGTGTGATCAACCCTCTTTCCGCAGCAGTCGTAGTGTTATTTATCTATCCTGCCTGGAAGACATCAAATTAATTGATAAGTCAGGCGGGCTGCAGACGGTCTCTAGAGGTGGGTGCTAAAATCATGCACCCATAGGAAGTGATGATTGCGGCCTCAACCGCTTAGTTGGGATCAGGGGAATTTATGAAAGTCCGTCATGTTGTTACATTTCTTAGACCACGGCGCATTCCTGTGAGGAGAACAGTGCGTGAGCTTGGAAGCTCTCGCGCTCCCAACTACAGTAGTCAGGCAACAAAGACTTCAACACAGACGTCTTTATCTGTCGACAAGTCAACGTGACACAGGGTACGCCGAAGACATAGCAAGCTCCATTCTCGTGTTTTCATAGCCCTGACCCTTTGTTTCAAGGTGTTCTTGGTAGTCCAAGCATTAACTACGGATCTTTCACAGCAGTTTTAAGCCTCCACAATCATTTCGCCCTCCGAAAAGGCAAATTATTTTTGCTTTGTCGATACGATTACACTAGTTTACTCCACATTAGCCTAAAAATTTGCCCTCTTTTCCTTCAACTTCTCCTTCACTCTAGAAATGTCCCTCCGTTCAAGCAGCCAATGAGAGGGAGGAAAGGTCAACGTCAATTATCCTCCCCACGAGAGTGGATATTTCCCCTGGGGGGGGGAAAGCATCATATTAACTTCGAAGTTTGAGGTAAGAAAAAAAACTCCACAAAGTAGTCAACGAAGAATGTATGGAAAAGAGGTGTTACCTATTTTACTCCTTAAAGATGTTGTTCATGCTCCAAATGGACTTTTAAGGCAACTTCACGTTTCTCTTTATCCTGCCCTCTTTTTCGTGCCTATTTTTGGCTGGTTGTTGCATTTTTTTAGCCTCTGGATGTAACTTTGTTATTTTTTTGTTGTCACATCTGTCTATTCGTGACATTTCTGCTTACACGTCACCAGAGGACACAAAACTTCTTGTCACTTTCACATCGTATAGATGCTTTGCCTCGGGGGACGAAACACTATTGTTTAATCTCCAGGATTTCTTTTCCACTTTCAACTTCCACCTGCCTACCTAACCTCGTAGGTAACTTCCTCCTCCTAAAATAGGTGATGGAAAGGGCAAGTATAATTAGGAGGTACCGTTCTACCTCACATCTTCATTTGCAATATAGGGCTTTTTTGGAAGGGATTCCCGCAATTTCCAGAGTTCTGATTGGTTCTCCTGACCCCTTCTGGAGAGGACGGTCCCCTTTTCTGACCCTTGGGAGCTAATAAACTGACGCGCATTTCCACCTTTCGATGCAAAAAACCGTGTTTGTTTAAGCGCATAATCCGTCTTGATTACCTAGTAATTTTGGTCTAAGATTCCTGGACTGACGGTAGTCACCAACTCAATCTTGTAAGTCTGCCTACTCAAAGTGGCAGCAAACTTTCGCAACTTGCACCAAATTAGTGTCCTGAATTGTCGCTATTGGGTGCTAGAGCGTATGTTCCACAAAAATGACTTGAATTGATTGAAGTGCAAAACTTCTACACGTGGAAGCGATAAATAACAACCCAAGTTCGCTATGAGGAAGCATTAAAACGGAAACGAATGGTGGCAAAGACTGATCGACTGTCGGTCCACGAGCCACCTCTTTGTGCTACAGGAAGTCGTCCCATCTTAGTTTAGCATTAATGGAGACCGTGTAAGGTATTTAAAGGTTTGAGGAGGCGAGACCCCGCCCTAATTCAAAGATCGTGTAATTAGCCCTCCCCTTTTTCATCGTACCAATGTCACAGCGGTGTGACTGTATCGTCTCTCTCAGCGGTCCGACATCTCTTCTGTGCTCCAATCAGTGCATCCATTGCCCAATTCACCGTGGCTACTCGACCTCTGCAGTCCAGATGTTAGCTTGTTTTAGAAACTAACCTTATTTGTCATTCATATAATCTGTTTATTCTAAGGTTAAAGTACTAATGCAAGGTTTGTCTGTCAGGTCTGCTGTTTTTCAATTCCCTTTTGGAGGGGTGGGAAAGGGGTTAAAGTCACACCCCATTATACAGTGCCTTTGACAACTCCACCTCGGACATGTGTAATTCATGTTCGTAGTCAACAATTAATTAATGATTACATTAAATTATACCGCTAAAGTAATAGTTTATAGTAATAAAAATGAGATGAAATGGTTTTAATTTGTTTGATTAGTTTTAAAATCGGGAAGTTTTGAAATGAACATTTGATTGGGAACTGTGACACCCAAGTAATAAATGCATGGAAGCATTTAATGCTTTAAAATCTACTGACTTCTTCATTGCTAGGCTTTCCTTGACTTCGTCAATTTTAGCAAGTGAAAGTTGTATTTTTCTGGACCTACAATTCAGTCTTTGTTGCAACATACCGTGGGACACAAAATTTTACTGCGTTTCCGGGCATTACTCACGGTTACGAGATGTTTTAGCAACCAAGAAAGTGTCGTTTAAATACGCATTTCTCTGATAGTAAACGACACCAGAACCTGGCGCCAACGAAGCCGAGACTAGCCGCGCCATCCATGCGGATGTTTTGACGATTGGGCGTCATGACGGAAAAAAGGAAGCAGTAATCAGAAAAAAAACTGTTTGCAATTGTTTCGCGATAAGAATCGCGCTCAAAAGGATTTTCATGTAAAGGAGGCTCTTGTTTGTAGCAATGGTAGGCTAGGGGAAAATAATTCTAAAAGTATTTACACCTTGGAATCAAATTCCTGCTGCAAAGGAAGTGAATAACAAATGGAGTAAGTAAGTGAATAGAGTTTTGGAGTGGAGCGAAAAAAGTTAAGGGTTTTTCTTAATGCTTAATTTACACCTTAAAATAGTGGCTAAAAAAAAGCCACCTGGCATATTTTGACGTTGTTATGCCTCGTCATGTGTTCATTTATTTATTGTGATGCAACTTTTGGGATTCGCCAATACTTGTAGACAATTGTCACGTCATGTGTTCATTTATTCATTCTGCAACCCACGTGCGGAATAAATGTTCGCTGGAAGTCGTTGCATACACTAGATCGCCATCACCGCCGCTTGTCAACTTGGCCAACGGCGTGTGGCCTGGACCCCATCTCCGATACGTGCTTTGGCTGTTAGCAGCATTTTGGGAACACACTTGTCACCTCATGTCACTGCATTTAGGCCCCCGAGCCAGATTCCACCTGTAGGATTGTAAAACTAAAAGGTAGTTCCCTATTTGAGCATTTTAGGCAGTCGAAATAGTCCGAAGCCAAAAAAAAAACTTAAATGTCGACTTAAAATCCACAAATGACGTTTTGGAGCCTCTATACCTTGTAAATCAGCATTTTCATAAGCGCTGAAAATTACTCACTGTAGTCTTTGAGTTTATAAGTTTACACTTGGAAGAGGACACAATGAAGTTACTGCCTATTCACAAAATCCAGGGCTCAGAAGAGCAATGTTTCCTTGCACTCTGTGGCAACGCTACTTTACCCCACGCCATTGTTACATTCTCCTGTTAACGGACTCAAGGGTAGCTCCTTTGTAAGAGAGAGGCATGTACACTACAGGGCCATGTCAAGGCACGTATCCTCCGTATTCTACTTTTGGACTCTGTAACAATTTATATTAATGTTTTGGAAAGCTTAAGCAAAGGTCGAAATAACGTCTACTTAAATGATATCAGTAACAAATGAATGTGAGTCAGTTATTAATGACTGTTTGGTATATCCTTGTCAAAATATTGGTATAATTTAAGGATCACAAAAAAGGAAAAAGAGCCCGAAAAAATCAGACGAAGACTTGCAAAATGACTCGTAGGTGCTGATATCGACAGAATGGGTAGCCAATGATGCATCCTCACTTATTTTCTTCGTACTGCGGAACCACATCAAGTGGTGGTTCAACTAGGCGTGCCCTCTAACACTGTCAGCCAAGTATAATGGGTGGACGTCGTCACGCTCCTGTCAAAGTCTATGGCATCAGACATTTTCTTGTCACTTTCAAAGTCATTTTACCTATTCATTTGTGCCTAAATGCTATCGAAGGGTCAAAGATCAAACACTTAAACGCCTTCTCAGTCTCTCTGTTGTGATGCTTTGCAAAATTTTTTGCGTCTATTGGATGAAATTGATAATAAAATTAAGAGAAAATTAGGAAAAGAATAGTGCTTTTCAAAATTTATGAGTGGTACGTGCCTTTTACCGCCTGAACACTAAAGAAACACTTGAATTTTCTGTGGAACAAGTGGCTACGCTCCAGAGACACTAAATTACAAAGAACAATGAGAATTAGATAAGTTTTGGACTGACTGAGAGGCTTTTTGAGGAGTTCAAAACCACTTTACTTTCTCAAGCAGCCTAAGCATCTAATCAGAGGCTGCTTCGAAAGAGTTCTCATTACACTTGATCCATCAAAGAACATTTTGCATCACTTCGTCCTCTGTGCTGATACCACAACCTCCGTGGCCGCTCATCTAGGAGTTCGAGCAGATGAGCATCGCTTGAACTGAAGCTCGGTCTGAACAGAACTGTGACAGCGGCACGCATACACGCATCGTGGGGGGCGAATTGGTCACACTTTGGGGAAGAATCTTCTCCTAAATAGCAAACACCCTCACAGAAGTGGTATGAAAGTACTGCGGTGGAGAGCCTTACTGCCATTGGAAAGACCGTCTTTAAGGCGGTGTATGCCATACCGATGTGTCGCCTCCCAATGGATGAACATCTCTTCGTCGCAAAGCACCCACAGAGGTCATCGACCGTCCACGAGCTCTACCTATGGAATATTTGCCACTGTAGCACAGCCTCTAGCACTAAGGATCCGCATTAGACCCATCACCATGAAGGGCAAATCTCCCACAACAAGGCACCTCAGCGTGTCACGTCACTGGCAAGCGACTTATCACCTAGACAAGAGACATCTGCCGAAATCCTCAAATTGTACCTTGTTCTTTGAGTTTGAGAAGACCTCATTGGTTTTACCATTTATCCATCTATTCACCCACCCACCCACCCATTTATAGCACCTCAGTCTGTTTCTGCGGTACACATTAAGCACATAAGAATCGGTCAATCACTTTATCCGTCCTACTTGTCTATTTATTCAACATGCCTGCTGTCACGCTTTACTCCGCCTACACCCTGCTCTCCAGTTGTTCAAACACACCGCGAACAATGTTTGCACAGCACAGCACGCCACGCCACGGCACAATACACATCCAACCACCGTCGATCAGCGATCGACGCGTGCGTGTGTGCCTGCGTGTGAATGCGTGTCGGGTGCGTCTGTACAACCACTTAACTGTGGTTGTACTACAAGGGGAGCCAGTAGTGGGTAGGTGTTGAGCCTCCGGAGTAGACATGAATCCACACGACTTTGAAATGGACCTCTATAATGGCAGCAACGCTAGCATCGTCCAACCACAGCAACATCACCAACATCTTGTGAACGCTTCTGGCGAGGGCTTTGAGGACGGTGAGTGTCTCTGTATCTGTGTATTTGTGTGTCTATTTTCATCTCAGGGTAGACTTTGGCCAGAGAGATGCTGGGGAAGCCGAAACGTTTTGGGGTCTAAAGGTGACTACATCCATGCGTGCGTGTGTCTCTCTCTCTCGCTCTCTCTCTCTCTCTGTGTGTGTGTGTGGGTATGCATGTGTTTTTGGACTTCTGAACCCTTCAACATCTGTTGCGCTTCAGCGGACCTACATGTCGAACTCTGTTCTCTCATGCCTAGCCTGTCACATTCATCCACTCCGTCTGAGATCACTGTGAACTATATCCACCGGTGTCACCTTACTGATTGCTAGACAGTGATTGACAAGTAATGGATGCCATTCTTGCGCTGTCACCTTCCAAGGTTAACCTGTGAGTATTCTATAGATTGTAAAGAGCTTGCAAGGTTGAAGTTTAAAGACCTTGCTTTTGACTACTCAAAATGCCATAGTGACACTCTAGACGACTTTAATAACAAAGCCTACAAGTCTGGAATGAAAGTATCAATACGTAGATCCAAGTCGACTTACCAACCTGTCATTAGTCAGCGTTTTAATACGGTGAATGATGGCAAGTATGATGTAGGCAAGAGGTGTACGATGCCGGCCACTTCAGTGATTGTGTGTGACAGCAGAGCCCATCGGATGAGAGTTTGTTGTGTGAAATGTCATGAAGGTCCAGAGAACCAGATCAAAGGTTTGAATTTTGCACCAGACTGTATAGAAGGGCGTTGGGGGAAAACAGACACTCTCTTTTGTTTTGCCTCTTGTTATTGTTGTCGATGGAAGCCTCCCGAGGTTCTAACATCCACGAAAAGTTGGTCAATCCTGCCAATTATGCTGCATCTTCTGCTACTGCTCTCATGAGACTCAAGTCTCCTTTCAGTAGAGAATCGCCTAAAAATTACCTTTTATTGTCCAGATGGATCCACTTTACACTTTTTCTTTGTCCTTTAAATCGCCGTTTCGTAGCCCTTGATCGAGTAGATTGGCTTCAGGAGGAGGTCTTGCCCTCTGATTATGTTTGCAAACTCAGTTTTTGTGGGTAGCTCAAAGCTGGTCTCTCCGGGGGATAGATGACACCTGCCTTGTCTCAAGGTTCCTTCAATCCATTCACTTACTACTGTCCAGATTTCTCCTTTGTAAAGACCTATGAAAGTCGTTCCGTCGTAGAATATAGGAAACACTTCTCCATCCCTCGGCTGATTTGAATGTGGTGTAACAAACGGTTTCGTATCACCCTTCAGCGTCCGAGTTAAAAAAGGATTAAAAGATTTAAAAATCATCCCGGATTCGGAGTAATTGCGCTGTGTCGAGATCAGCTTGCAAAAGATGCTAGCCAAGTTCCGTGCAGAGACTTTAATTTCCAGTGGTTTTATTTCCCTCTCTCCTTGGGTTTGATGACGAATAGCGGTTCGAGCGACTGGAGATCAAGATGTGAGGAACACCTTCAAGTCCAATTCAACGCCACGTGAGTGTCGATCAAACAGTTATTCTTAGCCAACGTTGACCTAATCAGGATTGTTTAGGTAAAAGCTACTAAATAAATGGCTGCCACATGCCATGAGTTGACATATGAAAGTTGAAAAACTCCGATACCTTTTACTTTGAACTTCACTTCACAGCACTAGAGTCCCATTTATAAGACGCATGAGATTTGATGGAATAAGTAGGCACCTTCAACAGTTTTGTTCATTTTTTTTATTGCGTACAGATCTCTCCCATTTTGGCATCCCGTGTTTCATGGAGACGCCGCTGAAAGGAAATATAGCACTTGTTTAGAAGCAGTTCTGTTGCTTTCGCTTTAGTTTTGGGGCACTTTTGTTTAACTGAGATAAAGTGTTGTTTGCGTGGGAAAAGTGGTATGCTTACCTAATAGCCGACCATCTGTATTCCAGGTCCATTCTCTGCCCTTTACTAATAAAGTAGGATGACAGATTTTGTGAAGGACAGAATGCTGTTTTCTCGGTGCCCTTTAACCTCACTAATCTTTGCACATTCATCTCGTCTCGTCCTTGACGTGCACTGCGTTAACTTCAACTCAAACACATTCTACGTCTGCAATTGCTTAAGAGCAGTTCAATACCGCTCCGCGGCGCCGGATGGCTTTCTAATGACGTTAAAAGACAATAGTCCCGATGGATTTTTGTTCCTGATTGTTTAGAAGAATCGTAATGTTCAATTATTACCTCTGTCCCAGTCACAAATTGTGCGGACGTTTTCTTAGTCTTGCTATGGCAGATTTATTTCTTGGAGCATTCAATACATTTGATATTAGCCCGCTATGACTGGAAACATTGTAGAGCGAATTCACACCATTTTGCTGCGTCTAAATTACTTTTAAAGGCTCAAATTAAAACGTCATCCAGTAGTTACTTTTGCTTGTCTAGAAGAATAAAGCAAGTAAAATGCTGGCCTTGACCCAAACATAATTAGTGTGGGAGTCAGCTAGCTAAAGCTCCCATCCATTCGCTCATCCATCTCTCCAAGACACTTCCCTCCTCGACGCGCCTCGTGTAAACCTTCCGCGGCCACCGCAATGTGAAGTGGACTCACCAACTCATCACACATTAATGCTCGATTAGCAATCGATATTGATTTCTTCATTGATTAGATGAACTTTTGCAGCCAATCAGGTTGGTGTTTACGGAGCAGAACGAGTTGGAATGATTGAGTCACTCTGGGGGATGATAATGTCACTTTTTTAAAGGAAGAGGGAAGAGAGAGATTTTGCTAGCATCAATTTAAAATTGGATGTAAAAAGTGGAAGAATGTAAGCCATTTGTTATTATGCAAGTAGTGGTTCAAAAGTTTGTTCAAGTTTTTGCCCGCTATTTGATTTAAAAGTCATTCTGTATTATTTCGCAATCTTTTTAAGCATCATTACATTCTCTTTAAGGATAGCAAACTTCTATCCTATACTACTAGCCGTATTACATTCAGCACTTCTGTTCGCATTAAAAATTGCCTTTCCAACATCATGCAATGAACGCCAAACTTCTGCTTGATTGTTTTAATCCAGCTTAGACTGTTTCATACCTCCATTTTGATAATTTCAGTGTCAAAGTCCAAATTTTTGGTGAGAGGGGGGGTGGGGGAGAGGTAGGGTGTTTTGGGGTTTATCAACTTGTCAACGTTGCTAATTGAGCTCTAGTCAATGGGGTGTGCAAATCACTTCATTCAATTGAGGAACGAGACGTTTTTCAATTTTTTTTATTGGTTGAATAGACAGAACGACTTTTTCGACGTACACCAAAATGTGTGTTTTGGGCAAACACATTGGTGCAGTCTAGTCCTAATGCGTATCTTGAATCAGCTTCAGCGATTAAGTTGGCTAGTTGGAGGATGGTAAGATCAGTGGTAATGGGTCTGTGCTAACATTGGCTTCCTCTGGGATGGTAAAGCTGGGAATGAAGGAAGTAAACAAGCTTCTGTGGAATGGAAGCGCAAATCCGTCATCATTTCACCTTTCCACCAGTTTCATGCAATCACTCATTACCACTGTTGCTTCCGCTCTAACCACCGGTATCCAAACTGGACACGGGTCGCTTATCTACCTCTTCATGCAAAAAGTAGAAATAAGATTCAAGAAGGATGTGCGAAGAGTTTTAGGTGCTTGGGTGGTCGCTGTGACGACAACGAATTTGCTGTAGCCAGTGATAGACTTGTCCCTCATATTGGAGGAGTCCTAAACAAATCAGAGCACTTAATTTGTAATACCCAAGATTCCGATTTAATAATATTTCTCCTCTTAAGACTCATCCCTCCTCTTGCCAAGTCTTGTTGATACAAATTTTGTGGAGGGCGTTTCTGGAACCGCCTCCTACTACAATGGAACCCCTGTGACCAATCAGAATAATTCATGGCTTACACCCCTGCCAACTTCATGTCCCACCGAACCGATACATTCAACCGATGTCTATAGACCCTACCTCCCAGACCATACACAATTGAGATGGGAGACACCAGTGGATCCGAATGCCGCCTACTATGCACCTGTTCTTGAACCGATTGGATTCACCTGCCCGGAGCCACTGATTTCCAGCCACGAGGAATACCGGAAGAGTAAGTCGTACTAGAGATTGACATAGACGCAGAAAATTGACGCAAACTTATATCCGTACATCTAGCCGGCACACCAAATATCGTTCTTCCGCGACGTCTGCCTTTATAATGCATGCGATAAATGATGATTTTTTGTTCATTATTCAACCCCACAGAGATCAGTTCAGAATCAGGAATTACCAAAGGTGAAATGTTGACAGCTGTTGCCAATGGCAACACCACATCAAGCGGGTACTCTCACACTCCTGAGGTGGTATCCACTCCAAGGTCACGTTGTCGTCGGGGCGCTCAGAGCGCTGTAAAGGGGGAGGAGAGCCTGGGAGGAAGGGATCCGCACGAGGGGGACCCACTGATGGCTGCATTTGAAGTAAAAATCGATGACAGACCGCCTTCAGCTTCTCCTTCTCTACCCATCTCCAATTGCCTCATTTGTGGTGACAAAGCAACCGGTAGGACTTAAATTTAAAAAGTCGAATTTGAAACTAGGCAGCAACCATTTTCCCCATTTTTCAATTGCTTAAGCTGGAGACACTTAAAAGTGATCCAAAAATTTTACCTGTCATAAACATTATTCGCAGTTTTAGGGACGTTTGAGACTGACTTGATTTCTGATTTTTCCAAACAGCTATAAATGAACTATTCTTGTCATCATTGTCCCGTTTGGAGACCGGTTGAGAAGTCCGAACTCGCTGTTTTTCATCGCATTGGGTGCCAGTTATACTAGACTTATGCCAGTCTCCAAGACTTAAGTAATCGAACTAACGAAATCACATTTTTGGTGTCCTCCGTTTCTATGAAAGGCAAATAGTGATTTTTACTTATTCAGTAATATTGCCGCCTCTATTTCAATTGCCCCTCCTCCAAATCTTCCTTATTCAAAAGTTCCTGCCTCCATGGAAGCGAATTTTCTGGCTTTGAGCTCTACCATTTCCATCTCGCTTCTCAAATTTTCTCCAGGATCTGTGCTATTTTGCATGCGTAGATAGCATTACATGGACTTGGTGGTACTAGAGAATGCTGAGGATGAGGATACATCAACCTCACCTCCATCCTCTCTGCTTCTCATTTCGCGGGGCCAAGTCTCGCGAGAGAGAGAGGAGGTCGATTTCTGCTGCAGTTAGTTAGACTGCCGTAATAAGCCTCTTCATTGGGCGACAGTTGCATCTGTGAATTGCATCACACACACAAGGAAGTTGTCATATCACTAGCCAAGGTGGGTTAAACATTTCTGAGATGTGTTGTTACCACCTTCTTTTTAAATGCTATGAGTTTCATTAAAGTTGGCAAGCTGTTTGATTTGAATGATTTGGCTGCTAAAATTAGATCGGCCTCCTACCACTCTCTCGTAACCGCCTTCTCCAAATGCATTGTAACAGATTCCTTGGTAATTTTAGATCTTTGAATGCAATAAAAGGTATTAAGCATTTCCATTTTTGCAAGCAATTAATGGATAAGTTGTGAAGAAAAGTGGTTCCACTGAATCCTTTATAATGGAAAACTCATAAAGAAGGGAGTTGTTCTATTTGCATAATTGCACAACGTAAGCTCTATTTTTGGAGTCACGAGGTTAGCTTGAGACAAAATAAGATGCAGAGGTTTCTTTCGGGAAAAGCCTTTTTATAGCCATTTTTACCCCTGGTAATGGGTACAGATGGTCAGCTTGATTCAAAGAAGAAAATCATCGATTCCCACGAAGTTAGGTGGTTGTTGATTTACTGACGACCAAAGAGGTTCACACACTTGGAGCACTGTCATTGAATGGGAGGAGGTCTCCGAGTTCGCTGGTAAAGCGCCTGAAGAATTGGCTTGCCGCATAGGCTCACGAAAGATCATAGTTACGAAAAATGAACAGCTTGTAAAGCTCCGATTTTGTCGGTCCATTTCTACGACATCACCTCCTACAGTGTCTGGACCTTCACCAAGGCCATCCTTAAGCCACAGCGACTAGCAGAGCTCTTGTCCACTATTTGAACGTGTTCACAAATAATATTGTTCTGTTTCCAGTAGTGATGTATGTAGGTCGAAGTGGTTGTGAAACCTCGGAGTGTTTAAACCAAATCTGTTGTTATGGGTCTCCCGAAATTCGGTCATCTGGAAGACTCCATCGATACACCGGTCAAATTACCTCTAAGGACAGCATTGGAGCTATGCAAGTGAAATCACCTTTCTGATGAATATCTAGGAAATGTGTGAAGAGATCAAACTAGAATCATTTCCATCAATCAAAACGCCTTTTAGAGAAGAAGGATATAGAAAAATGTAAATTGTTGGATAGATTTTTATCAACCAGTGGCCAATTTTACGCTTAAGCGGACAGATAGCGCGTTTTGAAACAGGCAGCCAATCAGACAGCGAGGTGCTGGCGTGCGTGTGTGTGTGGATGGAGGGGGGGGGGGAGCGATATGCGAACACATGTGCGTATTTGTGCTTTATTTATTTATATTGCGTGCAAATGTGTGCTAGCACGCCTGCCGATTGTTTGTATAGGCAGGAGGGTGGAGGTTGGAGGGAAGGTGGGGGGGGAGGGAGGGGGTGGGAGGCATGCTACTGTTCTCAATTTGGGGCGGCCTTGTGCACTGATTGTTTGCTCAGATGGCGTCACACAGACACATAAGCGTGCAAAAATTTACCGCGAGCACTCGACTCCACCAATCAGAAGGTGACTGCGCGTGATATGGGTACCAGTGGCTATAAATGGGCAGTCTCAAGACAATGGCCGTTTTTTTTTTTATTCTCTGAGAAATTCAAATTCTTGAAGCCTTAGCCACATCCTTATTTCCATCTTACTTTTATTTTAAAATTGGAGAAACAGACGTAGAGGCTGGTGGAAGACTAGGCATTATCGCCCTCCTTTACCGCACCAACGCACACAGTCCTCTTATGAAGAGGAAGTGCTTACCTTCGAGGTGTAAAGTGGATCTGTTGGATTTAATCCCTGATTTTTGTTCGTTCGCTCGCTTGACAAGCACTGGAGTGAAAGACAAGGGACACCTCGCACCACAGGTCCTTCGCCAAACAGTCGAGAGTGTACGGCCAACCTTACTACTGTTAAGTGAAGACGCAGAAGACAAGTGAACAGCCATTAAAGCTTACTCTGGTACACAACACGTGGCATCTCTTCAGGACATTCCCCCTTCATTCGAATCCTATGTTAAGGTTTTATTTTACCCTGACCAGACGTAGTCCTTCACACCTTAATCTTGAATTGCCTGACGCTGTGACAACAGGCGATTCGTTATTATCCTGATGAGTTGAAGAGGGCCTTAGGGAGCACGGTATACTGACCTTTGAGAGAATTGTTTCCAGAATCAACTGGCTGCTGCATACTTGACAAATGTCATGCAATGTATTTGGCTTGAAGATACTGGAATTGAAGGAGCAAATTATGTTCACGTGATAGAACAGGCGAATTGTAATTACGAGGCTAGGTTTCATCTGATATTTTGTAGTTTGAGGTTTTAAAATAAACAAGAAGTTGAAGAGAACGAAATGAGCGGACTGAAGCATTTCTGCAAGGCAAAACAAACACCAAATCTCACTTTCCGACCTTCACAGAATTATAAAACTTAAAAATCGGGGTGATTGTCAGGCGTCGATGTCAATTCAGGAGCACCTGTCTTGTGAATTTTCAAAGACTAGACTTTGTTCATGTGAGTTTGGCCGTAATATTTAGTTAACGAAATCAAGATTGCTAAAAATCACAATGTACTTGTTTGCCACTACGGAAGGAACGGGAGTCTAGGGGTGGAAGAAATTTGTACACTGAAGAGTTTGATGAATTAGCAGCATTAAAATCGCCTACAACAATTAATTTAACTGAAGCATGGTCATAAGAATCTACTTTTGTCCACTTTCTAATATTTTTTATTGCTTTTCAAAAAGGCAAGCACTACGGCGCATATTCGTGCGATGGGTGTAAGGGATTTTTCCGACGTTCTGTGCGTCGAAAACATACCTACAGTTGTCGATACAATCGAACGTGTACAATTGACAAGGACATGCGCAACCAGTGTCGTTTTTGCCGTCTTAAAAAGTGCTTCCGCGTGGGCATGAATCGAGCAGGTGAGATCATAAATAAACTGATGTCATGGTTTTGTACTACTTTCCACGTTTCAGTAGCGCCCTAACTTCAATGTCGCTTTTTGCAGCAGTTCAAAACGAGCGCGATAAAATCAGCAATCGGCGACCATTCTGCGACGCGTCAGGACTGAATGGCATGCTTATCGATATCAGCACATTGCTTAGAGCCGAGGTTGAATCTAAAGAGGTAGACAAGTGAACAATTTTTTTAGCAAATAATCCCATTTGTGTTTTTACTAGACAACAGACGCGATTGAGGCGAAGGATCTTTCCTCTACTGGACCACTAAGTCTAGCAGAAATTTGCTCGGCCATGAAAATCCACCTCCTCCGTCTAATCAATTGGGCGAGGCAATTGGACTGCTTTGTCAATCTGGATATGCAAGATCAGGTACTGTTTTAGCTAATAATGACCCTACTTGAATAAAGCAAGTAGTAAGTCTGTGTCTTTTACATGGTCTAGTTGACTTTGCTACGTGGGAATTCGGGTGAATTGCTGCTGCTAAGCATGGTTTGGCAGGCCATCAGCACATCAACCCAACAAATCGATGAAGCGGGATCCTTCATTAACCTCTTTTATCGATTAAATATTGCCTTTATGGAAGTAATCAAAACCAGTAGTAGTGGTGGCCGCAATGAATATCCAGCCATGACTTGTTGTGCGGATGATGGCAAGTTGGATGCTATCCTCAGAGTCATAGCAAACACCATCTATCGACCACTTCTGGAGTTGGCAATCGGGGAGACAGAATTTATTTGTCTCAAGGCAATTATCTTCTTGAGTGCAGGTAATTTTGTGCCTCTTAGAAACTTCTGAAATCCAGAATAATTTGATAAAAGATTTCCACTAAAACACCTTAAGATGATATTTTAAAATACAAAGTTTATTAGCATACATCCAACAATGAGGATAAGCCTAACACACTCATTAGTCATCAAAGTTTAGCCACTTCCTTATTCCCATGCACTGTAATGCACCTCAGCTTAATAAGCTGAAAGAAAATAATGCTTTAATGAGGAGTGCTTAACCTGTTAATGGCCAATGAGAATAGACAATAAGCTCCTCTTGAGCAACTCCTTTTTCTAAAATACCTCAGAATGGCCAATAAAGTTTCTGAATGATGTCCGTAGTTATACAAGTTTTTTGCAGTTTTTTCGTGTACTTCACCAAAAAATTTTCTGCACAATTATTTGTAGCTAATGGATTATGTGATTGGTTTAGCTTCAACCAATAGCCAAACGCCTCTATGACTAATTGTCAATGACCGGTCAGGACAGACCGATGCATAATTTTGGTCTTAATATAGTTTTTTTTTTCAACATTTTTAAAAATTCCTTGACGGATTAAAAAAAAACACTAATAATATTTATTAAGGGCACCTTAACCTCTCACCCAACGGTCGAATGACCATAGAAGCCTCACGAAGTCGGCTTCAAATCGAGCTGATGAACGTTATGAATGACAATCAATACCTCCCCGAGGGTCGATTTGGAGAGCTGCTCCTCTTAGTTCCGACGCTACAACGGGTTTCGGGAATTCTTGTAGCCAGAATTGGAAGCGTCGCCACCGCCTCAGCTGCTGCTGCCGCTGCCGCCGTTGCTGCAGTCAATACTTCAACTACGGGAGAATCAGACGAGAACATCAATCCGCTCAGACTGGATGACCTCTTGGGAGACATACTACTTTCAGGTAATTAAGTAGTGCTATGCTACAAGTCAGTGCATAGAGGTCAGGGCACTGCAAATGCAAAAAAAAGACTTTACGTGGCTAGCTTCTCTTCGTGCATCTCTCCGCCTTGGCTTTGCTGATAAATTTCGGCTGAAATTGTAAAGATTTTAATTACCTTGGTAGTGATGCGCGCTGTGGAGCTAGTTGAACCTCTTAAATGTTCGGGGATTCTTGGATAAACGGGATTTAAGCATCATCTTCTTTGCAAACTCTCCACTGATCGCTTTTAACACCTCATGGATCTGCTGCTTTTGGCATACGTAGAGGATAGGAGCATGGGTGAAGCTCCCTTTTTGTCTGTTTTTTTTGTAGGTCCAACGACACTGTTTGATGATCTCCAGATAGACAATAATGGCACAGTAACTATGCCATTTACATACCTACCATTCGATCAAAACAATCGATACAATGGGGATGGTGATACGTTATCATGGCAACGTGAAGGCTCTGCAAAACAAGGAATACCAATGGCTTTCCATCTTCAACCTCTGGCTACTACTTCTGCATGTTACCCACAGCAACAGCAGGAGCAACAACAGTTTCAGGTTGCTCAAGAGTCCATAAATTTTTTTGATAATGCATTCACCTATCATGAAGATGTTGAGAAGTCATGAAGGCGCGTTTACTGATGCTGTCTCCTTCGTGCAATCGATTGGTTGATTTCAAGGTCAACTTTGATGCTTCTCTTGCAAGTGAGAAAGATCAGTGTTCTGCTTAATCAAAAAAATTATGACAAAATAGCAACTTTTTGCGCATTGATTTAAGTACTTGCAATAAAAAGATTTTACGGAATTACAAAGGTGCTTTGCTTTCACTTCAAGACTTTTTGGGGATGATTGAGAGCCACAAATAATGCAATTGATCAAAGCATGGCCCAAAATCCTTATCCCTGAGTGAAGTCGAAGCACAAATCATAGAGACTGAAGTGCCCACAGTGTCTAGCGCACTGGTGAGCAATGCGCCTTCACGTCGTGGATAATGTCGAGAGAAGGCATCACCTCGTATGCACAAAGCCTTCTTCATCAAATCATCAATGAATGAATTCAACCATCCGTGCGTGAAGTCCAATTATGGATTTGAAGAGTGAGATGCAGATGGAAGGGAAGTGGAATGTGGGTATTGGGATCATCTACAGTGACAGAATTAGGATTGAGTACTTGTGAAAAAAGGCATTCACTGACATTCCTTTCGAATTATAAAGGCGCAATGTGCTCTAACTTACCAGCGCCAGGTGAGTAAGCATGCGTCAGTTCTTTTTTTGTAATTCTTTATCACATCAAACTTTTGCAACATAAGCTTGAGTTGAGGGCATAGCAACACAGCCCTTCGATGAATCCGCAAAATGTCGTGGTAGCATGGTAGAAAAGACGTTAACCACGTGCAGAAAAGCTGAGTAGCTGCTTGCACGGCCCAGAGTCCATAGCTCCAAGCGGAGGTGCAGTCTGCGCGGACCTGGGTGCCCATGTACCTACTCGTAGAGTTGAACGAGCTATCAAGGTACTATAAAGGATGTTCCATAGGTCACGTAAGAAGTAAGTTTGGTAGAAAACACAAGTTTACAAATTTGAAATTGTAAATTTGCATTAATTTATGATATATCCAGAATAGGATTACGTATGGAATGAGAAAGCGAGTAAACGGCCTCCACAGCTCTAGTGGCACATACACACTCGTTTGTTTAAACTTCCCATGACTATTTTACATAAATGTGGTTGAGTTTCCTTCCTCGAGAAGTGGGCGGTCGTGGGCTTGCTGGCACACCTCTCAGACTTTAAGATGTCGCCAAGAAAAAAGCCCACAGCGCTAAATTGCATGATCATGGGTGGTCAATTCTAAAACTCACGCATGTTTTGATTTTTGCACAATTTGTGCGGCAATGGAAATTAAAAATGGAGAAATAGTTCAAAAATACTGTAGCCTAGACAGCTACAGTCGGCAATTCCTGTGAAAAATATGGTCGGAATAGTGATTTAGCTTAATCGACCATAAAGAGACTAATTTAAAAATTTGAGGGGATTGAAGAATTTGGTGATTTTGAACATGAATGTCTTTAAACAAGTCTTTTAATACAAAGCATCGAAACAGTTCTTGAGGGCGCTGCTGAGGACTCAGAGAAATTAATTCGACACCGTAGTCAAGGATTGTACAGTATGAGAACCTCTCTATGTATGATGCCACGAAAGATTTGCATCTCCGGGATTAGAAAGCTTCATTGGATCAAAAGCCAAAGCATAGCGAAGAGAGTTCGTTGAATGGATTGCGGAGCACCAAGAAGACGCTGATTTTTCAAACAAAATTATTTGTGGCGATGGGGCCCATTATCATCTTGATGATTAATCGTCAAATTTACCGCATCTTCAGTTCAGAAAATACACGAGCGATTGTTGAGAAGCAAATGCATCCTCAATGTGTCACTGTTTGTTTAGAGTGGATTTCGAGCTGAAGGCATCACTAGCGGACCATTCCTCTTCGAAAATGCGATTCGTCAAACAATAATAGTTAATGGCCCATGCCATCGCGACATGGCAACCCAGTACTCATACTGAATTCGCAAGATTCGAATGCTGACAGTGCTATATGATATCCAGCCCGAGAATCAATTCAGTCACTGTATGAGCCCTTTCCTGATCGTGTATGAGCAGAATTGGCCGCCCAGATCGTGCAATTTAACGTCGTTGGCTTTTTTCATTGGCGATATTTTTAAGTCCAATATGTATGCCAACAAGCCCACAACTACCCACACCTTGAGGAAGGAAACCTCAACCACATTTATGCAAAATGGTCATGGGAAATTCCAATGACAGAGTGGATACGCTCCATCTACCCAATATGCTATTCCATGCATAACCTTATACTGTATACTTTATAAAATCGCAAAAACCTACAATTTCTAATTACAAACATGTGCTTTCTATCAAAAATACTTCTTACGTGACCTTTAGGAGAACTTTTCTGAATGATGCATGTGACATGAATCTCCACGATGTCGGCGAATGAGCTAGGGCACTACTAAGAGATGAAATTGCGACAAAACGAGGCTCTTAATGCTTTATGAGTTTGTGCTTGCGAGATGAAATGGTAGGGCTCCATGTTGGTCACCATCATTGCATTTTTTTGTCGCCTTGAATAGCCTTGACCTCATTTTGATTTTGCCACCACTCCATACTGGTTATTGGGGTGTGAAAAAAGGTGGAAAATCAATGGAAGTGCGAGGTGGAAGACGTTCCTCCATGTCTGATAATTCAATTTGTGGGCAGAATCTTCTAGAACGTCAAAATGAGAACTTTGTTTTAAGTAATGTAAATGTTAATGAATTAATTGAATGTACCCAAATGACAAAAAAGGAGTTATTTGCCAATGAAATTAATAAAAAAGACAATTTTAATACCCTTTATAAAATTGGAGTTCACGTAATTCCATCAAGCGTTTGCTTAATGTCGCAATAAATAAATTAGGTGCACTTTACCAAATACCATCAAGATTTTTTCAAATTAAGCATAGTGAACAATGCATTAGCTTTTAATAAAGCAGAAAATAAACTGAGAAGTTAAAGTGTGTTCTTTAACCAACAATTATTACTTAATACCACTAATAGTAGTACCGTTAACTGCACCCACAAAACATTCAAGAAATATTTATTTTTTATTTGCGCTTTCTTTCCATAAATCACATATTACAGTAAAATAACTTTTGATCGGTTGGTAAACGAATATGTCAATCATTTAGCACCATCATTAGTAAGTGTAATTTTCCACACATAGTGTAGCATCCTCGCTGACGCTTTGCACGAAGTTGCAGCTCTCAAAAGTATTATTAAAAGAACATACTACTTGTATTTTAACAAAAATGATTTAAAACAGCAGTTTGTAGCGGCTCTAATTTCCCTTGAAGACACGAGAGCATAAAACTTAAGCAATATATATTCGGCGAATATGAGGGAAGCGGGGCTGCTGGCATGACCCAGAGGCCAGCCCACCTGACACAGGCCATGTAGCCACCCAAGTGTCCAAGAATTTGGTCCTTTAACAAGATCCTGATCTCTTTATTGTGATTCCAATCGCAAATATAAGACAGTGTAAAGAGCATCGTTGCAATTTATTCAGGAGAGAGAAAATAACTTTGCTAATCAGATAGGTCAAGAGAACATTGTTGGTTTAGATATTCTTGCTGGTACAAACTTGAATAATTTCGAAATTGGTCATTGTGGAAGCTAAGATTTGAGTTAGGATGAGTCAAAAAACCGAACTTACGCTAATTTTCATCCAGACCTACCTATTCATCCATGCGTTTAGCGCGCGTCTGTTTAAAATGCATCCTCCATATGACAAGCGAACGGATTGCGCCATCGTCATGACCAGGGGAACATCGCCGACTCTCAGAGAGGAGATAAGCGCTAACTTTTTCCGATAGAATGATTCTTTTCATGAAGTTGTGCTAAACTAAAATTTCCATATCCAACCCATTAAGAGCGTTTCTGTCAGCCCAATCTCACTTTTTTGAAGGAACTAGAGAGAAGTTAATGCTAAATTACTTTGCTTCAGGCAACTGCATTGAGTCAGTTATGTGAACCCACGAATTAGTGCCAGAGCGCCGATTAAATTGTTATGTCAGGATTAAAAGTCGACCACAAGAGTCGAATAATATGTAAACGCTTCATTTTATTTGCCCACAAATCCTGAATCGGAGTAGAGGAATAGAATGTCAGTCGTTCTAAATTCAGAAATTTCATGGTTTTTAGCGCAATTATAAGAACAACTTCTGTGATTGTAACACCCTGGATCTTCCCTGAAGTCGGTTGAGGCCAAAGCAGCTTGAAAGTAGAGTATGTGGAGATTCAAGTGCCAACAAAGCTAAGCATGCATTTAAGCTGACGATAAACTTATCACAGTAAGTTTATAAATTAATGTGTGTCTTGTGTTCCGACTTTATCGAAAAAAAAATGTACGCACAGATGAAATAACCCCTAAAAAAGAGATAACTGTTTTTCTAAATAAAAGTAGACAGATTTAATGAGCTTTTACTGGTAAATTAAAACCAGCCACATGATGGGACGAGTTTCTTTGATTTCTCAGGAGCCAGTGTATGGATCCTTTGAAAATAAATTAAAAACAATGTGTCAAGAGGGGGTACAATCAACCTCCCATTTATGTGTAAGACAGCATTATCGTACTCTAAAACAGAATTTTGCTAGTGGCTTGAGTGGTTAAAAAGAAAATACGTAACCTGAGTAACACATTGTAACACGTAAACCGTATCAAAAAATTAAATATGATAATAGCATGATGCAAAAAAGCACCAATATTTTAAAACACACATAGTAAGGATGCTTGCAGTAACTTTATTACGAATAAAATAGTAGCGAATTACTTTAACTTAGAATCCCTACTAATCTGTATGGAGCAATGTAATATGACAGGTGATTAATGTGGTGACCTTCTGCATGCATTAAGACGACTTCGGCCACAAAATTTATAAATCGTTTTAGCTAGATTAATTGCTGCTTCACATAAAATATGCCAAAAGTAGATAAAAACAGCAAAGTTATAATTTACCTTAATCGAAAAATGAGTTGAAGGTATCTCTTACATGTGCACAAGGAGATGTCAAATTGTTGTCGAGTTGTTAACGCGATAACTCATAATGAAACTTGCTGGCATCATAGAGGGTAACTATGATCAATAATTTAAACCAAAGGAAAAAAGTAAAGCTTGGCATTCAAAAGTTAGGCCCCACTTTTCCTGTTGCGTATGACTAGATGAAATTTAGTAGAGATGCTTTGATGACTCACTGTGAAGCACTTTTTGTACACACATTAATAATGACGTTAACTAATAAAAAAATGGGATTTCATTGCCAAAGGGTTTCATCGTCAGTGCCTAAAAATATAATTTGGCTTATGTAAAATTAATTTACCTAATTACTTTCCACTAGCTCTCTTCCTGCCAAGTGATGATAATAATATTGAGTCTAATGAGATTATTTCAAATGTAGATAAATCTTGATTACTGTGGCTGCAATACTTTGTTTGTTCGAACTGTCGGTTGGCTGGCCTCCGGGCCATGTCAGCAGCCCTCAATCTCTCTGTTTCCAGAATACATATTTTGCCCTAGTACTATGTCTTCTTTTACCTTAAAGGAAGTTTCGGGACGCTACGGTAACATCGAGGAATTTTAATTATTCTAACTACTTGTGGATAAACTGAAGGATTTCATCAAAATTATGCAAAATAATCCCAGTAGAAGCAAACACATATCAGAGTAGTACATTATAAAATAATTATGGCCTTTTTAGGGAGAGCAAATTTCACAGCAAAGATTCATGGGTCGTGCTCATGCAGCTAGGGTCCCAACACAATTAAGGTGCTGTTTAAAGCCCTTTGGACGCTCAAACCACCCGCTTCAATCTTATTGGTTCTACGGTCCACTCAATCAGCTGTACTCAATCGATAAGGGCAGATTGATTGAGGTCAAACCGGCCCGAGCGGCAAACCGACTTCAAAATGGGCGACAAACGGGCAGAACTTCGGGCTCAGATCAACGACCTCTTAAACGCTAAGGGTGAACGAGAAAAGATACGCGAGATGATCGAGAAGAAGTTGGTTGAATGCGGTTGGAATGATCGAGTCAAAGGCGCCTGTAAGGAGTTCATTCGTTCCAAAGGCGTTGACGTTGTCAATGTCGACGATGTTGTAGAGGCTGTGGCTCCCTCAGCTCGGGGCACTGTGCCTCCCGAGGTCAAGGCCTCGGTACTGGAGTACCTAAGGAAATTTCTCGCCAAAAATGGCATAGATGTTGATTAGAGTTGGGACTCCCTTTCTAATGTCGACTCAAGAATCGTTTGTTTACTTTCATTTAATTTTTTGTTTATCATATTATCTTCACATAAAGTACTTCTTTTTGGACCATGTTAGTAAAATCTCGAAAATTTGTGGTTTAAGGGGTTTCGAATCGAGGAAAACCGATTGCATCGTGGTAGTTGGGGTCTTCAGATCTTTGCATTTAGCTCAACCGGTCTAGCGCAACGAGCGTGGTCCACAGTAACTCCAACCCACTTACAAATGGGACAGCTTGTCTTCCATTCAAACATAGCCTCCATATGACATTTACACAAACTTCGACCCCAAACCCATTAGCTCCCCCATCATTTCAACAAAAAAGTAGGCCAGACCTCTGCCACGTTAGTCTCAAAACCAACCAATGGGGTGAGACACCAGTGACCTTCGAACGCTTAAGTGACAAACCAATGGCCAGCCAGGAGGTCGCCACCGCTTACACCCATTACAGAGGAGGGAGGCTTTTGGACCAACGCAAAATTTCAAAGCGGCCGCAAAAGACCAAGGCTAAAAACGATTTCCATCAATTTAATCCAGCAAGCGCAGATTCAAATAAATCCGTCGCTTTTAGACTCGTTTCAAACAAAAGGAGGGAAGGTATCTCAGCAGTACATAAGACGCTAAGTTCGATGACGGTGAAGTGTCAAGAGTACGAAATGCGGTTAGAATTTGTTGGTTCATTTTAGTTGCAAAAAAGGGGGAGGGGAGGTTATGGATGCGGCCTGCCTCGTCCCTACTCTGGTTCGATGGCCAGCGGTGGTTCATCCTCATTGTAAATATTCTCCGCCTATCAAAGTAACCAATAAAGCAGTCGTTAGGTCTTGGAGAAAGGAGGTTGATTCTATCCATTACCGAGATTGATGAAGTCGAGACAAATCACATGCTCTAATTTCTTCTTCTATCGGCCGGGCGAACTGACTGCCTTTGAAGATTCGTATCAGATTTGGCCCTTTAGGGTTAAGACAGCTACCAAAATTTTATACAGGGATCTGTCATCGGCAGTGTGCTGAGTTTGCAAGTTAAAATCTAAATGATAGACCCAACTGGACCAAAAACGTTGATGATTGACCACCGGAGAGAAGTGAAAGAAGGTGCAATGAAGAAAAAAGTGAGGTAGCACGACGTACCATCTGCCAGACTTGTAGGATGTTGTCCTCACTAACGGAACAGACGACCCATGGTACGCAAGGGTTCCAGGAGAAGTCGGAGATCTTGGCGGTGTGCCCGCCGTGGATAAAGAGAAGTTCGGGGGGTCCGTCCTCAGCTTCCTCCGGTGTCAGCTCTTCTCCAATCTTGCTGAGGTCCCACACGTGCAACCGACGATCGGTGCCGGAGGAGGCGAGGATGGTCTCGTGGTGCGGTGACCATTGCACCTGCAGGGAGAAAGAAAGGATGAGTTTTAATAGGTTCTGAAACGCTCACGCGTTCGCTCACTCACTCATCCAACCGGTTTTGCTTATCTAATAATCATGAAACGTGAAGGAAGACTATCAGTAGTGATTAAAGCACCGACTTAGTCACCCTCCTATTCGATGATGGACCTGGGACACGGCAAGACCATCCTCATCTCATTTACCAGCCTAACACTTCGTTCCCACTCGACAAATCCAGACGCAACATCGAAAAACTGACCTGAAAGATCTCGTCTTTATGCGACTCGAACGAGTGCAGCTTCATGTGGAGCGAGCGGAGGTCCCACAGAGCGACAGTGCGATCCGCGCTGCCAGTGGCGAGAATGAATTCGGAAAATGGATTGAAAGAGAGGCAGTTCACTTCAGCAGTGTGCGCCTCCACACAGTGGCTCGGCTTGCTCGCCGTAGCGGTGGTTCCTGTGCCAGTGGAGGTGCTGCCACAACTACGCGTATCCCAAATCATGAGGCGCTTGTCATCCGCCACTGAGCCGAAGACAGATTCGTGAAGGGGATGCCACGCCACGTCCTCCACCACACTTGTGTGGCCCGTGAACATGGTGTGTGCATCAATTATGCGACCCTCCTTGGGTGTCGCATTAATGTCCCACATGCACACCGTCTACACGGAGACAAAATCAAGAAGAGGTAACTAGGGAAAGATAAATGCTACCGTATTCCATTTACCATAATGATGGCAGATGGCACCTATTGGAGCTCCAGAGGAGGTATCAAGATCAACTAATCAACAATCCAATCAGTTAACAACTCGGCCACTTAGACAGACGAGGAAACCCACAAGAATACAATCTAATGAATGAACTGAGGTAACAGTGGCTTTTATTGGTCCCGAGCATTCTAAAGCTCTGAGGGATCGCGGAACGACTTTAGTCCCACTTAACGCATTGGTCCCCTTGGTATTATACACCACGACGCCCTCGAAGTTAGCCAACGCCACCTCGGTGACGCTTTTAGCAGACTGACTTCAAAGATCAACGAACTCAACAACAACCAGCAGGGCAATGACTGCGACTAGCTACATACACAGCTACTTATCCAAAAAGAGAACTACTAAAGCTTCCAGTGTCGGTCAAATTTCATAGAACCCACCGCCCATCCATAAACTCGGCAAATGCTACCCAAGGGATGTTTATACAGTACTTTAAACCTGTCCAGATCAAGGGCACCAAACGAAAGCAAAGAAGGTAAAGGCTTGTTATACGTTGTTATACGCTTGGCTACACACCGTCTTTGGTAAACAAGGTGACAATTCAAAAGCGATGAATGCATCAGCACTCCATCAGACCGTTCTATCGCAAACATATTGTAAATAGGTAAACCCTTTCAATCGTCGACTCCGAAGTTTGAGACAGAAAGTATTATGCGATTACTCAACGAAAGATAGATTGTACCACATAGCACAATGTCAAAAAACTATATTTTCGTGTCTGCCACTCGAACGAAACGTAGGCTTCGACTTCTTTAGCTCTATCGTGTTAGGATCCAAACATCCAACAAATTTGTAACGACTAGTAGGTATCAGAATACAATCGAGTCAAAAAGGGTAAGTTAAGAAAAGTAATTGGCCTCAAACAATAAACACCGAGTAATAAGGATTACTTACCTAAGGAAATGAGGGTAATTAGAATTGGCGTCCAAAATGAGGTGCTACCAGAATTCTCTAAATGCTTTCCAAGACAGAGATCAACCCATAGAGCTCCAAATAGTCAGAAACAATAGGAGTTGAGACATTATTCAGTAAACAGTTTTACTAGCGCCGTACATTAGATCAAACACACCTCGTAAGCGTAAAAGAGGTCGGAGAACATATTAAAGGCGCTCACTGAAAAAGCGACCAAAAATGACGCCAAATCGTTAGAGGAATTCTAAGACCACCTGCGCGGATCGCAGTCTCACGAAAATGAACACAAAAAGTAAAGCTGGTCGTATCAGTGGAGGATTACGAAGACAGCAACAAATTAGATTGAAGAAGTTGAACGAATATGTAATTTAACAGCAAAATGCACGAAAGGAGCGAAAAGCTAACTGCAGTTCATCATACGGTCTGCAAGATTAACATTTAATTAAGCTTAAACCATAAATCACTTCCATCAGTTAAAAGTGACATCAATTCAACCCTCCAGTCTGAGGGACGACACCGCGACTTACGTAGTCATCAGAGGCTGATAAGAGGTATCCGTTGAGATTAGGGTTCCAAGATAATCCGTAGCCCTCCTTCTGGTGTCCCCTCAGCCTTAACTCGGGCTCACAAACACCTGAGGGATCAGGCTTGCTTGGATGCTTAGTATAGTCAAAGACTAACACATCTGCACTCGGCGTTTTCGTAGCGATGACACAAGGATTCTGCGGCATATAACGCGCTCTGTTTACCTCACCTTCGTGATTAATCTTGATGTTGATCTCAATCTTGCCCGTCACTGCACCGAATCCACCAAATTCTATAAGAGGTCCCCAAAACAAGTATAATAAAAAGCCTTACAAAGAGACAACAAGAAAAGCATTACAAACGTACCACCGCGTTCCGGATCATAGTTGCTGGGATCGAACTGGGTATTATCATTAGGCAGCTGAACACTGGCGATGAGAAGATGGTTCTGTTCATCCGATGTGTGAGTGCCCAAAATGAGACGGTGAATAGAGTAGTCCTTGCCCTCTGGACTGGAATGTGAAAAAATGCATAAAACAAAGCAAGTAACCCAAGTAAGTGAACCACAATAGCACACCGAGTAATTTCGGGAAGCCATTGAGCAGTCAAACTTGGCCATTCCAGGGCATGGGTCATCACCAAGTCGTAAAGGAAGGGAGTATTTTTCTTCCAAATTTTGTACTCCTCATTAATAACGCGCTCTTCCACGCAGTCCTCCAAACCTGAGTAAAAAATGCTCATACGATAATGAATGCATCACTCAAACAATACGAACTCAACGACAAACGAACAGAGCGAAAGGTAAGAGTAAACTTCGAATTAATTAGAGAAGGAGTTATGCGAAGAATGAAAGCAACCAGCGAAAGCGGACAACCTTCAACCTCAGGCATCCTCGAGTGCCCCTTCCAGGATAGTAACCAAAGCGCCGGTATTTGAAGAGAAACCGATAACTTAAACAAACATCATGGACTGAAGTATTGAATTACAAATAATTGGCACGATTTCACATTGTTAAGTTAGCAGTCCCTAATTGCAAACAACCGCAATAAGCCAAGTCGTGATTTTGGAATCCGGTCAAATACCCGAGAAATTTCAGCAAGGTAGTGTTAATACACCAAATAAAACATGATTCAAAATTAACTACCTTATGATGACAGCAAGGTTGCAAAAAGTGTGGAGTAAAATGCAAAAGCAAGTGAGATGATTGGCACAAATGTTCAGTTGTGCATTTGAGGTGAAGCCAGAGCACAAGTGCATCGGTTTATTTTATACAAATGCAGAGCTTGAACACATAAATTGGAATTGCTTTCTAACCAGGGCGTCGATCTTTTGCATAAGTATTACCAAGTGCATTTGGCCATTCACAGGTATCCAAATCATGCAAAATGAGATACAATTTTTTAATCTGCACTGATTTAGAAATTTTAATGTATAAAACCGCTTTTTTAGTTTGTGCTAAACATTTTGAATTTGTTGTGTTTTAACTTGTAAAATAATATTGCCCAAAAGGTTGTTCATCATTCAAATGGTCTAACATTTTAAATTTAACTTTTTTCGTACTAGCAGGTGGGGTGAGGATATGATTATCAATGTTAATCAAGCGTTCTGTATTGATATTTTGTTGCTTGTTATTTGCATTAGCTTTCATTAAAGCTACCATATACTTGGTATCTTGTGCGCTTTTATATAAATATTTCTCTCAATTTATTTCACCATATTTTTTTTAGAACAACGTGTTTTTTTCTGCAATTATATTTGTCTAGCTTAATGGTCGCTGCAGCGAACGTGGTGTTTTTACTCTTCTCCTTTTATATGTATAGGCTTCGCTGTCCCTTGGAATGCTGACTCCATCCTCCAGTTATCAGAACTTACGTCACCTACGCAAAACAATAAAGTCACGCTTTTTCGACTCCGATGAGCATAACGACGATCAATTAAACATCGATGAGTCAGTTGCTTTTATTATTAAATTCGTGTAATTCTAAAGACCTTTCGATGCATAGCATTACACTACATTTAATCATTTTAAAATTTTCATCTCTCCTCTTTAAGTGAAGTTAGACTGAATTTGGTTGTGCCATTTTTTACCGAAGTGTTGACATTTAGGACTCAGTTGTAAACCGTCATTATCTCTGGCATACAGTTTTTTCTGTCTCCTCTTTTTTCTCTTAACTTAATAAACTTCTTCCTTTTGGCAAAATAGTTTTATTGCTTTGCTTATAATTTAAGTCATTCGGTTTTGTACACTAAATATTTTTTGGATAGCCTTCTTTTTTACCATATTGTGTCCCTTTTGCATCAGGTTCGTAGTTTTATTCCACACTGATCCCCCCTTTGGCTTCTGGTTTTTCCTTTTGACACGCTAATAAGATGGTTAAATTTTGGGTATCGAGCTAACTGTCCTGGGTTGTAACAGCCGAAAATGACATGCTCGAAGTTGATGTCATCAACTTGTCAATCTGATAATGTTGAGGACGTACATACACGCGAATGCACGTAAAGCAGCAGGAGAAACAACGAGTGGGGTCAAATCTCCGCTTATGCCAATTGCAGTTTATTTCATGTTCTGCGCCTTTGCATATTTAGTTTGCAACCATCCTGCAGTTGTACAGCAAGTTCCATAGTTGTTGTTGACCCCTTAATTGAATTATTTTATCATATTTTTTTTCTAGCTGCGTAAAGCCTGCGAAATATCCCCTTTGGCTCGGTTCAATTTTATGCTACTTCCACCAAATGAGTAGCATGTCGTCTAGATGGCTGACCAAAAATGAGGCAAGGGAATTAGGGCTCAGAAAAATCTGTCAAAAAAATTATCTTTTAAGGATTTCCTCTTTGGTTAAGTCATCTGGACTTCCGAATCAGCAGTTGTTTGTCACTGAATATGGCTCGTTTTCGGCACGGTAACCACCTCTCATTAAACATTTAACAGTGAGGTAATTTGCGCGTATGATTCTGCGTCAATCCGCCCCTGCGATTTGTATGTTATGACGTTATTCAACTACCTATCACCCCTTAGCAGATTATGTGGCACATTGAAGTAGTTCTGCGTGACTACTTTCGAGAGCGTTATCTCTTTCACCGTTGTGACGCTTTATTGCATACGTAAGCGATCTCGTAGTAGGAATTCCGTAGGCTACTCACCAGTACCCTCAACTCTTGTTTATCACATCATCGCAAAAAATAAAGGTTTGACACAGCCTCTTAATGCGTAGACTGCATTATACGTCTTAATTGGAAGGCGCTGCCATGGTAACTATCAGTAGTCGCCTAAATAACTCTTACGGCATGGTGGGTTCAGCATGCACAGATTTTGCACATTCCCTCCCGCCTGATTGGCCACGTCATCGCTAGGGATCTGCGCATTGGCTATTGCTCTGACCAATGGTCGGTTAGATCATAAATTTGTGCAGCACAACCATTAATCTTTGAACATTAGCCCTGTTATGACCTTGACGATTAAGGGGTCGAAATTGCTCTCCCACAGATGCACCATCTGGTGGTGGATCTCGTAGGGCTAATTACATCAGGAAATGCCTCGCCTTCAAGGCGCCTCTTTATTCGTTTCAATAGGTCAACATTTCCAGGGCATTAGTTCTTAGACATGGGAAATGCGGATAATACGGCCTCCTCCGCTTTTCCCGCTGTTGATTTCTTGTTCTCTTTGTTGACAAGGTTGCCGTTGGATAATTAATGGCGAAAATGCTTTACCGTGGGTGATGCGGTAGCTATCCCAACTCGTTGACTTGTAGCGATTTCAATCTGTCACCTTCTTTTGTCCTTAATCCCTCATGACGAGGAGGGGGTTAATGCGTCAACAAAGGAGTGGACCCATTGAATAGCTGTGATTATCAATCCATTGTGCTCTTAGAAAACTCACTTTACAAAGGTCACTCCCAACGGGTGATCAGGAACATGCTCCACTTCCGCAATGGTTTGGAGACAACCTGACGACTTCTGACAGTGCATATTATTGTTGAATCAATCTATTGACATGTTCCATAAGGTCGCGAGTGCAGCCATATACAAAAACACGCGGTTCAGAGTCCACTTGATCAGTCGACTTTGTACCTATCACAACGCCATGAGTTGCTCCCCAAACTGCCACCCTCGGCCTAGGTTAACTGCACCGATTTGTTCACCCTCCTTCCCACGGAGCACTTATCATTTTTGCTCCAGTTCTATGTGCAATTAAAATAGTTTTTCTATTCTTAAAAGCCGGAAGTTATTTAGTAGGCAACTTCTCATCTTTTCGTCCTAAGGCTACTTGTGTGCAGGTCGGGTCAATGCCTTATGACTCAGCCATGTAATCGTAATTACAACCAATGAGGTCTCGGCGCCAAAACTGATTGATAGACAGGCACAAAGTAGGAATTTGCCCATCGATCTACTTCCCTCTGACAATCATTGGAAGGTGACTTTGTGAGCTCAAGGGGCTGGTATAATCGAGACCAAAGGAGGCTGATCAGGTGGCTCGTTTTTCCTAGGTAATTTGCATATGTTTACTGAACTGACCGCGTAGGTAGCTCTCATTAACGCACGCTAGTAATCATTGGTCTAACGGGTAGCCATTGTTTTGGCCTAATGTAAACATAACGTTCTATGATCGCTCTGTCCACACACAAATGGAACATGTTAAGACGGATTTCAGACGGTCCCTTCAAATTTCGGTAAATTCACTGCCCCAATTGTTTCATGCCTTTATTCAAATTGTGTAGACATTAACCTCTTTTAAGCATGAGTAATTTAAGAAATTTTCAACGGGTTTATTCTCTCCGTGATTGTTAAATCCTCGGTTAATGAGACCTCCACAGGTTATTGGTGCGGTGTGTCCGCATCGACAATACGTCTCCCTTCTTTGCGTCTAAATTATCCAAAAACCGCGTCTCAGGGTTTAGGAAATTTTGTGCTCTAATCAGTAATTGGTTGATATTCTTGTTAAAAATCAACAGTAACATTTAAAATGCACTACTTTTCCCATTTAAAGCATCACCGCACCACCTGTTTGCCACGGTGTCAACATTTTTCCGCTAAAGTGAAAAAAAGCGGATTTCTGCTCCCACATTTGAAAGGTGAAGCGATCATCATGGCGCTAGGAAAGGCTCAAGTTGGTTGATCCAATCGTACGACAGTTGGAGGACATTTTTCTCAGCCTCCTTTAACTGATCACCCAACACAACACTTCATGGCTTCGCGAATCCTCTCCCTTTCGCCTTCATGTCGGACTGTTGTCTCTTTCGTAGGTGGAGGGCTTGCATACCCACCCAGTAGGAGGGAAGATGGATACACAGTTCATAAAACTCACGAAAGAGGAAGAAAGAAAAAGGAGGGAGAGAGAGGGAGAGTGATTTGTCTGATTCACTAGGTGGTATAAAGATAACAAGCACATCTGTATGTTGTTGTGCCTGCTTTCAATTCCACCTGAACAACTTAGTTTAAGGCCATGATGACACTGTGCTGAGGAGGCGGGAGGTTCTACCAGCAGATGCGGGGAACCCGTCGGCCCTTTTGTACCGAGCATTATAGCCTTGCATTTACTTTTTAAAGCATGCTTCCAACCAGTGTATGCGAATGGGTAAAGCAGTGGTGTAATTTTGATCTCCAATGCAAGCACAGATTAGAGTCGAAGTAAAGCAAAGGGCAACATATTTGGCTAACCTGAACTGTTTTTTTCATTCCTCCGTTTCATCTTTTCCTCCCACCCGAAGAGTTTGTTAAGTTTTGTACCGTTCCAATCACCACAAAGTGTCACCTAGTTATTACCGCAAATTAGTCACCCGAAAATAACATTTTTACTTCTCTCTTTATAAAATTAACAGTTTTTATTACCATCCCTAAGGAGGGGTGGTGCTAAGAATGTGGAAAGGCTTTGAACGTCTCTCACGCAATTTACCACTCCGCTTTTCCTGCAAACTCGGCGTCACAGATGCTTGACATGAGTTCTTCCAGACCGATTACACCAAATTGTGAACAACAGTGAAACTGCTGTTGAATAGTCTCAGTCAGGGGTGAGAGAGTTGGAGGGATAGAAGTGCAACTTTAAACGGAGCATACCCTTTGTGGGGGCGGTGATGACCATTTCCTCCCAGAGGCGGGGAAAAAAAAAGGGTTTTGATGATTTCCCTTCCCGATGTTGCGAATTTTTTGTATTTCCAAAATAGAAGTGCGGATTTTGTCTAGTGCTTTTCAGGACAGCACGAAAGGGAGGCGCGTTTTCCCTCACTCTTAAACAAAGTCGATTCCTCCTATTTTTTGGCACAAAATCTATTAAAAGATGGAAAACGCTTTTTTTTTCCTCTCTACTGACAGCTGAGAAGTTTCATGCATAAAGCGATCATTTTTTATTTGCTATTTTTGGCCAACTTTTTTTCTGCTTCCACATTTGCCTCACTTCTTGGGCGAAGGGGAGGGCGGTGCGGGGGACCGCGGGGTGGAGGTGGAGGGCGCGGATTCAAACAAGTAATTTATGAAATTCCTTTTTTGAATTCCTTTGATGAACCGGCATCGTCCTGCTAATTAATTAATTGGATTACAAGCATTTGGGGGGTTGGTTCTTCTTCTTCTTCTATCTCCTTTTGACAGCGACAGAGGGGTAGAGCGATCGTAAAATAGGTGTGAGCTCTGTCCCTCTTCTGTGCTTTGCATTACCTCTCTTCTGATGTGCGCATTTCAACCTTCCCTAACCTCATTAGGGAGGAGTTGCATTCCTCCCCCTCTACCGAGCTCTCAACAAGGCGATAAACTCTCCATCTTTTTTTTTCTCACATGCACACTTCAATCATTTAACAAGGAGGCGCCTTTTGTGTACTACGCCCCTATCCACTCGGCTGCTTCAGACTCGCCGCTTACGGTGTAGTAGATTTATTGTCTCTCACCTCTTCTCTCTGCAGTAACAAATCCTTTGAATCGAGAAGACTGGCTAGATAAAGACATGTTAGTGCAGTGGAGAAAGAAGTGTTTGTAAATTGTCAAAGTTTTGTGAGTGGTGGAGCGGTTATCTTTCCTCGTGGGAAGCGACGACATCCCAAACTTCTTGCTTGTCACCTAAACGGTGCTACTTAGCCAAGCACAAATCACATCTGGGGAAAAACTGCGATAACTTTTTCCCCCTCCAAATTGTCAAGGTTACTGTGGGAGAGCGAGAAGCATCTCGGTGTGGCGATTGCTCTGTTTACATCATGCTCAGCTTTTTTTAAGTGATTATGGGCGGTTCGGTAAGGACCAATTCGAGTATTTCGTGTGTGAAGAAATGCATTTCTCTTTCGAGACAGGGTCCAGCAACTATTAACCACTCGGATAGGTGGAAAGAGGGAGGAGGAGGAAGAGGAGGCGAACCGGTGGCGTGACCTAACTCATTGTTATCCGGGCATAATTTTACGCTTGTGCAGTTTTCCGAATAAGCGTTCTACGAGGGTTCCACTGAGCGTTCGTTCATCGATTGGATGGTGTAGCGATGGATGACCTTGAATCCGTCAGCGGTTGAGACACAACTGTTCTTCGACGGCTTACTGCAGCTGAGCACGTAGATTCCTCCACAGACGCAGGCGCCACCTATACACCTCGGCAGCTCGCTGCTTGATTAATGATGTGTAGGCTGAACTATGCCATGATGCACTTGTCATTGTCGTGTCTACTACCACTACGGTGGTCTCTCCTCCCCCATTGGCCTGTTTATGTGACTTCACAAGTCTCGGTCTGACCTAGAAGCCTCCTTGTTGTTGATTTTGAAAGTAGCACTTGTTTATATGGCCATGGAGGCTTCTAAATTAATCACTTTTTGCCCTCCCAGGGCGTATTTCTCTGCGTTTCTGGAGGATCTGTGGCGTAATTTTGGTGGTCTTTAAGATGTTTGGTTCAGGAGGGGAATTTGAGCGTCGAGATGGGCCATTAAGGCTTTTGAGAATCTACTTTTGGGTTGTGTGGATCGGTGCCTTGCAGAAGCATCCTTTCATCCATTCATCCACCCACCTCGTGGCTATCTATTCATCCATCCATTTATGCCAACTATGGTGAAATGTGTCCACCTCCTCCTCATATTTCTGCATTCTTCAATGTCCATTTTTTAAAATAATATTTGCAGTCGATTTGGTTTTGTAGACTACTTTTTAGCCCCTCAAAGCGGAAGATCCCAAATGTTCACTCTCTTAGTCTGGCTTATTGAGAGGGGCAATTTTTGTGCTTCCTTCTCCCGTCGCAAGAACCTTTAAGTAACAATTCTTTGTTTTCACAACTTCTTCCCTCCTTTTTAGTAACCCTAATGACGCTGGCAACATCACCTCCGCCACCTCTTGGTCTATCAGTCTTCCCAAATGGACGGTAAGACAATGCCTTTGCCTTGTCTCCTCGCATAATAAATTTGGAAAGAATAAATTGAGGGATATGGGAGATCGTCCTAGCCTTTACTCACCAATAGACCTCCCTCACTGATATGCACTTTATTCCCCACATCCTCTCCTATCACGGTTCTCTTCCTCCTCCTCCTCCCCTCTCGCATAAATGTAACCTCTTTGAAGCTCTGCATCTATCTCCTCAGTCTAGTCATTCACTAATCGGAGAAGGGGACTCATTTCCCTCCTCCTCCCTTCCTCTTTCGCCTTCTCCTCCCCCCTCTCCTCTCCCTCGCCCTTCTCTCCTAATTCCGATCAGTCCAGCAAGACACGTATCTTCCATTCACAATGTCTATTACATACCTGCATTCATGTGAAATTCGCAAAATTTTTGCTGACATCTTTATTTCCCGAGGTGACAGCTTTTATTATTGTCCAAATGAGGGATTGGCAGTCAGTACGGTCCTACCCAAGTGGCTCCTCGTCCCCCTTTCGAGTTTACGACTTTCTCGACTTCTTCTTCGTCTAAAAGGAGAACTTCCTTTGTTTTTCATGGTTTATCGCTTAGTAAAAACGAGTGCTCTGGTAGTTATCGCTTGGTTTTTACCCTTTCCTTTCCCTCAAAATTGCCATTTTCATTAGCGTTCTTTCACACACACGGAAAAACAGTTTAATTGGTCTATTTGCTAAGAGAAGATGATAGTCCACCCTAGAAATGAAGTGATACAGACCCCAGCATCACTCAGGGTTATGGTCGTCCTACTGTCTGCCATCGAACGTCCTTGCTTGTCAGAGTCAGTCATTCACTCACTGCCTCACGCACTCAGTCACTGATTCACTCTCCCTTGCCTACTCATTCACTCAGTCCTTTTTTATGAGATCAAGTGAAGAACAAGTTGATGGCCGTCATTAAAACTTATTGCCTGTCGTTGGTGGCTAATGAATGGCATGCGGCATCCAATTGCCTTAGATGCTTTCGGTAAAACCTCTCTCCTCCCACTTGATAGGGCGTAGGTTTAGATGACCTGTTTTGCACTTTCTTCGGGCCAATGAGACGGCCACCATTTTCGAGCCTAGGAGGTCTTGTCGACAATGTGCGACGGTCGCAGACTCAATCATCACTCAAACCACCTTTTTACTGGTGTAATCCATTACCACGTGACCCACTTTCCTCAAGTACTTCACAATAGGTCTGACAGGAGCAAGCAATTAAGAAGGATCGTTTGAAATGCAAAGAAAGTGTCATACAGAGTTTGCATTATTAACGAGTACCGTACAATGACTGACAGGCGCGCGTTTCGGTTGGACCCTTCACACACGTAAACTAGGAGCTTGACTTGACAGTTGTTTACGCCTCTCTTCAAGTCATTTGTAAGCAATGCGCCACACCAAAAAAAAAAAAAACCACACAATCTGCTTGGCTTTTTTTCCCCTATGGTGTCTAGATAATCTAATCGGAGGATTATGCGAATGTTTAATTTGATTTCCTTGTCAGTAATTTTGCTGTCTGCTTGGGTTGCCCACTCAGAGACGTTTCTAATCCGCTAGCCCACAAATCTTCCTGCGAATACCTATTCCGAATGAGCAAAGTCGGAGAGTAAGGAAAAAAGGGAAATCGCGTGTCTACAGTAAGAAGTGAAAACATTTCGCACTTTCTTTTTTCATGTGTGTGTTCCTGTGGTTAGGTGTGTGTGTGTATGTGTGTGTGTGTGTGTACACCCTAGTTGAGTGAAGAAGGCAGCCTTCTGACGGCTTCTGATCGATCTCTCAGTTGAACTTGCTCCAGCGGTTGCTAACTTCTGAAGATTTTGAAACAGAAGGCAGGGAGGCGGGGAGGCAGCCAAGCATGCAGGCAGGCAGGCAGGCAGGCGGAGAGTGGGGTGGAGCGTGGGGACGGGGAGGTGAACCGGCTCATAACCCCTTTCTGCCTCCTTTAATGACCAAAGCCTTGACCTAATTATAAATTCCACAAACCGTTTGAAGTTTGCACAAAATTAATTCAGCCACAAATTGGGGCTGTTGTAAATATTTGCATACGACAAAGAAACTAACTTATTAGTAAGCCAAACACAGTGGTCGAAAGGTATTAGATCAGGCCAGTTTAAAGGTGGGTTACGAAAACTCTTAAACGCATGTGTCCTAATCTCCCACCTCTGCCCTTCTCAAGTGGTTCTTCCATCTCGAGCCTGAGGGCTGCAGACTGTCGCAGAGAGAGCATAGTAGATTCAACGTCTTTCTTTCGTCCACTTGCTGTTACTTTCTGATTTTTCTTGTCACCTAATGCCTTAAAATAGGGCAAAGCTCATTTAAGATTCCGTTCCTGCGATTGCGGTACGCAGACACCGGGTAGTAGTGATTGACTCACATAGCCTCCTACTCATTGGCTAATGAGGCTCAAGGTCGTTGTAGAGTGTGCATTTTTAAACACTTAATAAATCCTCTCTGGGACTGCGCTTTACCCAGAAGCGTGCTTTTTTGTGTGCGTATGTATCGAATTTACGCATCAATTGTTATAAAGTCCAAATAAATGTCAGAAAGCACCCTTTTTGCACAAAAAAGGTGTGGCACCCTTTTTTTGGCTGATCTCTGGATAAGATGTTGATGGGATAAAGTAAATTTAGCAATGGAATCACTGATTGTCCCAACAGTGATGCAAATATTCTGCAGATTCTTCGTTGATTTCTTTCAATTTGTCTCAGCATATTTGAATGGTGCATAAACTAAGCCTGTTAATGCGTAGTGTATAAATGTATACCTTTCATTCGCGCACCCTTTCACTTGACCAATTACTCATTTACCCATTTCCCCACTCACTTACTCATACTCTTAGTCGTTCCCTCGCTAATTCGTTCATTCAACCACTTGCTTGCTCAATCGCCCACTCACTCCTTCGACCACTAGCATGTTCGTCCAGTCATTCATCACCAGTTCCTTCGTTCATTTGTTTGTTGGGCCCTCAGCGCAGCTTTTTAGGGGTTGTTTGGCTTCTCTCCTCCACCCTCTGCACTGACTACTTTTCAGGAAGTCGGAACATCACTTCAAATTACTGCACACATATCTTCCTAGCAATATTTCCGTGCTCTTTTCACCAGCCTATTCCACCAAGGCAACAGCTCGCTCTCCCCGTTTTATTTGTCTCATTTTTCCGGTCTTGAATTTGCACAGACATGACTTGTCATGCATTTCACTTGTTAAGCCGTAATCAGATTAGGAATGTGGAGAGTCAAATCAAACGCATTTCATTCATAGAATTGGCAAAGAAAGATGAAATAAGAAATGGGGGAATTGTCGATACTTGATGACACTTTTTTTTGCTTTTTTGATGTAGGCCGATGAAAAACCAGACTGTCATCTTTGGTACGATACTTCGACCTCCGGTGATTATTGCTACGTCGGTGACTTTCAATGCGTGGTAATTCTCCCCAAGTTATTTAAAGTTTTTCTCTACTTTGATGGGGAAGAGGGGGAGGGGGGGTTCACGAAGTCCCTCAAGTAGACCGTAATCACAAAGAGCAGAAGAATGAAGACTGCCTCCTAATTGGTTCGTGCGATGTGGTCTCAACTTTCGTTGGCTGCCCGTCCAACGATCAGACTCTCATTCCCTCGTCGCTTTTTAAATATTCTTTAAATAATAAGGCCACTTTGCTTTTGAAGCTAGTGAGCTTTTATGTATGAATTATGCATCCTACTTTGCGTTTTTAGTCTGTGCGTCTAGTTTCTTTATGCTTTTATTTTTTTACAGAAGGCTGGTCCACGAAAGAAGTGTTCTTCATGCAGAATAGTCTGTCACACTGCTTGCATTCCGAGAGTGAGTTCATTAATCAAGACTACAGTCATATCCTCGGTGGTGGCTAAATCTTTGTCTATTCATTGACTTATGCAAGACTCCAACTTACATTGCTTATGCTGTTTAGTACCTTCGCCTTATTCTAGCTTCTTTTTTTTAGCTCGACGCAAAATGCAAACCCACTTTTCGACAGGCTGTCTCGTCCACTTATCGTGACAAAAACGATGATCAGGTGAGGTCATCTCCCCTAAAAAAGAAATGAAAGCAAAGTTACGAGTTATCTATGCAAAATAACTTACCCTTTCATAGTATTTTATGCCTTTTTGTCAAATTTGCAACAAAGTACCTTGCCAGTATCTGATTGGTTCTTTTTTGTGTCTGAGCTCACCATTTGCTCCTCATCCACCAATCAGATCTCTAAAAATAGATCAACGAGTTTTTGGAATGTTTATGGTGGAAATATAACAAATGTCGCATTTTTTTGATAAGTGGTAAAGAATTTTCCTCCTAATGAGCTAGTAAAGAAGGGCATTTTTTTCGGTGTTATGACTAGATGGTAGTGAAGCATCATTGGGTACTTCGGAGGCAAAAGGAAGATCGCTGTCAAGCCTGCGGAAGGGTGTGTGCTTTTTTTGTTCACCAGACCACCGTTTAAGTGTGTGAAATTGAAGAGTTAACTGGACTATTTTTCTTCTTTGCCTGTTTCAGTGGATACAAACAAAATTCAAGTTTCGCGTAAGTGAAGGCTGTATTGGCTTGCACGAGGAGACTTCTCTCCCCCTTTTCAATGCGAAAACTCCATTCAAAATTTATTAACTTAAAAAAATCCTTGAGGTATTTTGCGTGCTTGATGTATGGCCGTGTTATGCCGTTTGTGAATGCTTAAGTTCCCTTTTTGGCAGATGTTGACAGCTTCCTGGTGCTGTGGCATATTCTGCCATTCCATGTCCCCTAATGGACTTATTATGGAGTGTGATGGTTTGCTGTTTGTTCAGGATACTCTATGCATGCAGTGCGCGTGGTGCCGTCTGTGCTATCACAACAAACCAGAGTGCTTCGAATCGGCCCTGCTTTCTGTCAGCTGTCAACTTGGGAAACACGCCAAACTCATCATTCCACCGTCGTGGATCGTCAAAATGTCTAATCAGGCAAGTTATTTCTCACCTTCTTCCACCAGCATTTCCCTCAAGTTATTGCTGGCAGAATTAATTAGCCAATTCCCTTACAAATGATCCTACCGCATCCGCTGGTAGGAACTTCTGCCTCCTCAGGACAGTGCCATCATGCCCTGCAACTAAGTTGTTCAAGTGGAATTTAAAGCAGGCACAACAACACGCAAATGCGGTTGTTGTCTCCACACTGTCCATTGAGTCGGATGAATCACTCTCTCTTCTTTTTCTTCTCTCTCTCTTTCTCCCTCCTTCGTGAGTTTTGTGAACTGTGTATCCATCTTCCCTCCGACTGCGTGGGCATGCTGGCCCTCCACCTACGAAAGAGACAACAGTCCGGCATTTTATCAGCTTTGGTAAAAGGAAACAAACAAGTCTTTCCTTATCAGCAGCTGCCTTTGTCGTCAGTGCAATGCAATGATGAGACAATGAGAGCTTTTGTTAGATGCAGTCTTCTCTGAAGTCACACACAAAGACGAAGGAGAGAGGATTCGCGAAGCCATGAAGTGTTGTGTTGGGTGATCAGTTAGAGGGGGCTGAGGAAAATATCCTCCAACTGTCGTACGATTGGATCAACCAACTTTAGCCTTTCCTAGCGCCATGATGATCGCTTCACCTTTTAAATGTGGGAGCAGAAACCCACTTTTTTTGTTTTTAATGCCCAACAGGTGGTGCGGTGATGCTTTAAATGGGAAAAGTAGTGCATTTTAAATGCTACTGTTGATTTTTAACAAGAATGCCGTACAATTGCATGCACTAGCCTTAGTCTTTGTTTTTTTTTTAATTATCAATTCCAATTTAGCTAGCTCATTGAGCCCTTGAATAATGTTGCTCTCGGAAGTAGTCAATGTGAAGTGTGCCACTCATTTGCCAGCCACTGACCAATCACGGCGTCGATGGTTAACCAATGAACTGCCTAGAAAAAGATGTGCTACTCTATTGTGTTTAATTTGTGGTTTTTTTGCAAACAAACAGGAAAATTCCACTTTGTAGAAGTACAAGATTGTAGCGTCACCGTTCGGGTGTTGTTTAGTGCAATAGTGTTTGGATTTTAGCTTATTTGAGTTGGTACTGCTCTTCATTCGTAAAAGCCAGGCCAATTATTCGACGGACATTGGTTTAGCTTGAACGCAAAGTCCATCAATTTAAAATGTGCCTTTTTGGCTCACTAAATCTAATTTTTTTAATTGGTGAAACATTAAACATCGAGAGGCAATCGGTTTTCCTTAGCATTCTTACCTTTTACGGTTGGCTAGCATTACTTAAGCCTGTCTAGAGCTCAGGAGTGATCGGTTTTGGCGCCCCAAAAGTTTTGAAAATGCATTGTTTTGTGACACAAAACCTTATGGCATCAAATACTAAACGTCTTTTTGGGAAACATCACGAATTGGCCAATGGGAAATTTGAATATGAAGTGATGGGTCAAGGTAAATTAGTTCTATTTTGTCCTGCACCTTTTGTTTTCCCATTGTTTTTTATGAGTAAATAGACAGAAGATATTTTATATACCGACCTTGTTCTTCGCCTTTTCCTGTATTGGTAGCAGAGCGATTAGTTGCATGTAGAAGTCTATTTAAGTTAGCATTTTTGTCACGTCAAAAATTGAAGAGACAGTTCGCCCCGTTGCGCACTTTTGCTGTCATCTTGTCTGCTTGACATCGTTGAATTTCCTTCGGACTGATTACAGAAGGCTAGTTTTGTAATTAAAGATTGGTTCCAGTGGGGAACTTTTTTCGTTTTCAGTAAATTATGTCAATTTTATTCAATTATCTTTTGTGGAGACACTGACTGAGAGCAAGTCTCTGATTGGTTTCTTCGTTCTTCAACCAATCAAAATAGCCGAAGTCCCTTCCAACTGTCCAGTCGCCTTTGGATGCAATTTTTTGATATTGTTATGGAATTACAATTGAATTCAATTATTTTTTTCCTTTTCAAGGTTATTTGGATCGTGTAGTTGTCAAAGCTAAAAACTTTAACAGCAAAATTGAGTAAAATTTGCTCATCAATAGAGGATTGACAACTTTGGCCTATCGAATTATTTAAGTAATAGAATTTTAGGAATCATGCAATCAAAATGCAACCACTTCTTTTCCTAGAAATTATTTAACCTTCCAGCTGTGCAATCACCAACGCATCGCTTCAGTCACCTGTTTATCAGGTCATTTTTCTCATTCATTCAAAAGTCCAGCTATCTTTTTATCAATCCACCCATTCATCCTGCCATCAGTGCTGAAGTTTCGCCTCCAAGAATAAACATTTATTTTGGGGATTTCGTTGCATACCAATAGAATTTTAAAAAATCTGTTTTTACTCTCTAGGATCCTGAAGACGTCTCCTTCTGTCGCAGTCCCTCCAATCCCGCTTTTAGCCTGGCTCCAGTGACACTGAAACCCTCGGCATCTGTAGAAGTTCTTGATAACCGTAATTGCAACTTGAACTCCACAGATGATGTTGTAACGGCCAGCACCTCTGTTACCGGCCTCGCCCGCATCCCTTCTCCTCTCGCCTCTCCACGACCCGTCTCCTCAGTCACATGTGACTTTCCTTTTGTGGTGAAACCGGCATGTCGAAGTGCCACCTGTCCTCTTGTGGTGTTTATCAATCCCAAAGCTGGTGGCAATCAGGGTGCGAGATTGTTAAAAAAATTCCAGGGCTTATTAAATCCGCGGCAAGTCTTCAGTCTTACCGAGGGAGGACCGAGGTTGGGGTGAGTTGCGAATATTGCCGATCCTTGACGGTCGTGAAGACCCCGCTGAAGGAGTGAAGTCTTGCTTTGATGGCTAGACAAGGTGGTGGATGGATGGAGGGATAGATGAAAAAAGGAAAAAAGATTTAGAAAGACTTCCTAAATGAGTAGCCGAATTGGCAGTTGAACCATTGGGTGGAAAGTCAATAGTGGATGGATGTTCTGTGTCACTCCAAAGCTCAAAGGTTGTAAGTGAGCGTCCTCCCATGTTGAATTTCCAGTTGTTTTCACTTGGAAACCACCTACCTGTGAGTTACCTTTCTCATGATCCTTCCCTGTCGCAGTAGTGGGACTTTGTTTCACTTTCCTTGCTCTAGCAAGATCATCCTTAGATAATTCAAAGCCAAACCGACTCCTCGCGACAACTCCAACTCCGAGTTGGTCCCCTCGACACACATACACACACACCGATCCGCTCCGTCCACACAAAACCAATGTTGGATTGAGGATTGCTCCTTCCTTTTAAGCACAACTTTCTAAACAGTGAGATTTGACAGAGGTCCACTTCAACCTCCCTGTCACTTACTAGTCTCTTGTCCCCGCTCCCATCCTTTCCAACAAAGCCGAAACCTTCTCGAGCGTTCTTTGGGAAGTAGAAAAAACAATCAACTAGTTCCTGTTTTATGCTTTCGCATCGGAAGTGGAAAAAAAAAGTCGGACGAATCTCGCTGTACCTAGACATAGTCAATAGGACTGGGGGAGTGGAGGAGGAGGAGGAGGAGGAGGAGGAGGAGGAGGAGGAGGAGGAGAAAGTGAGTAGACGAGGCAGGGGTAAGCAAATTTTTAAAAATTTTTTGATAACTTCTTTTATATATTAATAAATAGTCAAATAGCAATATCGTACCTTATTTGCTGGATTGTACTTTTAAACAAACGAGATCACCAAATTCCTGGTGGTAAGCCCTTTGCGAGAACCAGATGAGGCCTGGTCCTTTGTCCTGCCTTTTTATGTTGCACTTCTGTCAATTCTTTTTGTGCCAAGATTGAGATTAACACCTTTTTTTTTTCAAATTCTCTAAGCTCTTGCTTCCTCCGCCTTCCTCCCTCCATGTCTCCAAAGCTTGAAAAGTAGGGACGATTCAATCCTGACAGTCGATTGTCAGAAGCAGTAAAATCCTGTCAGAATTGATTTAACTTTTTCTTCTCCTGTGAAATAGATTGTTGCGTGAGCTTCAAGCGATCAGCAGATGAAGAATTCGTTGCAGGTGTTGCTGCCTGCTGGGCAGTGTTGGGGACAGATTGTGTATGTACATGATGGCTGGTGGGCGGCCCAATTAGAGACAATTCCGGAGACGCGACCGTACCTCAGTTTTGCATGGTTATGGTATTTACGTGACCTTGGCCTCAGCGTGATTATTGGTCCCCCCTAAAGTACATCGCTTCATGATACCAACCAATCAGGAGGGAGGGAGTGGGAGCGCTACGTTCTGGAATGTTCGGGATCACTCATGATGATGCTGACTCCTGAAAAGTCCTATGAAGAATGACTTCTGACGATGCACCCATCTCCAGCAAGTCCCTGTCCACATGGCATGGATTTAGGCCAGTGTCTTTAAAATGTTCAAATGTGGCGCTTGACAGTTTTGACATTTCGATTTGAATGTTAGTTGGGTGTTGTTGTGGGGCTTTATTTTACGCTTCGGTCGTCTCTTTTGTGATTCCTTCTCGAAATGTTGGGGTTTTTGACGATCTGCTTCCTCGGTGTCCCCAAATAGGAGACGCTTTTGCATCATGAAGTGGACCAGAATGCAGTACTGCAGCTATGATCGCAGCTTGAGGAATAGCTGAGCCAAGGAGGCATTCGACCTCGGCGATGCACAGATTGTTTATTGTATCTGTGTGAAGATTCGGCTCCTAATGCTAGCATTCCTTTTCGTACCATTCCATCCATCCATCCATCCATCCATCCATCCATCCATCCATCCATCCATCCATCCATCCATCCATCCATCCATCCATCCATCCATCCATCCACTCAACCGAATCGCTACAAATTTTGATCCCATCAAAATCCTACCTCTGATCTTATTTGAATGCTTTCCATGCCTTTCAGTCTGGAGTTGTTTGGTCGTCTACCGAATGTGCGCGTACTTGTCTGCGGTGGTGACGGAACTGCGGGGTGGATTCTGTCAGAAATCGATTCTCTCGGTCTCCATCCCACTCCTCCTGTGGCCATTCTCCCATTGGGCACTGGGAATGACCTGGCCAGAACTCTTCAATGGGGCCCGGTGAGTTGAATGTGCCGCTGGCGTATTGATCGACCTTTGGCCTCCTATCATAGGTTATGCAGTTCCTTCATTGTTTACCATCTGGGAGCCAGCCTCCATACAATCATCATGGCGGATGACTCACTTTTCTTTACATGACCTCATGAGTTTAGTGAGGCATTTTTTCAACACCTTTTCCAGGGCTATGTGGACGAGTCGCTGAAGAAAGTTCTTACTTCAGTTGAAGAAGGTCGCGTCGTTCTCCTCGACCGGTGAGTTGGCTGGTAAAAGACCTGGTTAACATCGATGTAGAATTAGGTGGGGTGAATGGAGGGGTGGGGAAAGACGGTCTCTGTGTCTCACCTGCAGTTGTGGTGGACGGATGACCATCCGCCCCTTAGTTTAAACGGCTGATTGGTCTATGCTGCCTTCTCAGCCTGTTGGATGCTGTCTTACTTTTCTACAGATGGAACATTAAAAGTCGTCCTCTCACTCCAGCTGAATCCAACCTAGAGGACGACATCGAGATATCCTCTTTGGGTGGAGGTGGAGGGCTACAAATGTCGGATAAGTTGCCTTTAAATGTGATGAATAACTACTTCTCTCTTGGTGCTGATGCCGCCACAGCATTGGAATTCCACGAATCTCGAGGTATACTGCTTGATTTTTAAGTTAATTTGTTAGCTAAGGTTATTAACTCCGATTTTAATATGTTTTATATTGGTGTCACGTATACGTGACGGTCAGACTGTTCTTTTCCCAACTCGAACGTCAGAAAGAGGAGGAAATTATCACGATTCTGTTGACAAGTAGCACATTACTAAGTTGCTTATCTGACATAGACTGTTTACCAGTGCTTCGATGTGATGTCTGTCCTTTACTGCATCTCTGGTCCTTTACACGATATAATAAGATCGCCTACATCAAAATAAGACTTTTATATAAGTCGTTTTAACTCTCCTCTTGAATTGCGAAACACAGAAAACCATCAACTTTTCAAACAATCAACATGAATGCTCCGTTACCACGAGGATGAAAGACAGAAAGTGGAAAGTGTGACCTTTTAAATTGAAGGAGTCAAGGTCATCGAGCATAGATCGTGATTACCTACCGCCTAATGATCCAGTAGGTTGTCACACCAAGCGGAGATGGTAATGACCTTTAGTAGGCAGTTAATGATCATTCTGGCCGGATCTGACAAACGCCTCGGCCAAAATTAATGGCTTACTCCCCTCTCACCTCCAATCGGAGCACCCACTTACCCCTCTTTAGGAGTGGTGAGAGATGTTCCACCATTTGAGATAACTTTCCTCCTACCTCTCAACAAAAATAGCAATTTTTTTTTAAATTCCTGCTCCTTTTTTATCCCTGAAAAAGGAAAGTTGGACATTTTCTTCATACACAGATTTTTGGGGAATGTGTCACTACTCTGGCATTTCATTTCCTTTTCATGACTGCAGACGACTTTATCTCTTTTTTTTTTTGGGGGGGGGGGGGGAGGGAGGAGGGAGAAAAAATATGGTGAATGATTTTGTACAAAAGGAAGTCAAGGTAATTAGATGGAATGTTTTTGGCCAATCTTCCCTCCAGAATCGAAGAAACTCATTTCTCCATTGACTTTTGACCAGTCGTCTCCTCGTTTAATTTTCTGGCCTTTCCACTCTCTACCCCTTTCTTAAAATGGAATATTTTTTTGTGATTTTCGTGGTGGTAATAATAATTAATCTTTAATTACGCTTAACCCGGATCCCATTAATTATGGTTGCCTGGTTTGCAGTACAAGAAAGAAGGGGAGTAGGGAAAGGGCGCTGCTTCTTTGCCTTCCGCCTCTGTCCTCCCAACCAAATGATACAATGAGGGGGTCGATTGTTGACTTCTCGGCAAATACAATACGCTTTTTCCAATTTTCCACTTCATGCTTTTATTTTTTCCTCCGCCATCTCTTTTTTCATTCCCCTCCTCTCAGAGGCCAATCCAGACCGTTTCAACAGTCGCTTGAAGAATAAGATATTCTACGCTGGGGTACGACTTCTATTTCATTTATATTTCAATAATTTAGGCCTCTTTTTTAGAGAGAAAGAAACAAACTACTTTTTTGTCGCTTTTTTTTTGTTTCTGCAGGTTGGAGGGATGGATTTGATACGCCGATCGTGGCGAGACCTCTCCGACTATGTCACTCTTGAGGTCGGTAGCTCCCTTCGCCCTATCTTTATGTCAATTTTCTCCCCATTTACACCAGAGACAGAATAAAGAACCAGTAAAGCGATCAAAAGCTAAAACTTAAGCTGATTCTTCGTAGCTTATGTCCGAATGAAGTCTAAGGCATGTCGCTAGGTCGACACAAACAAGCAGCTTCTTTGTTTTCCCATTTCCTCTCTTTTCTAAGACACCGCAACAGGTAGTTGGATTACTCACAGAGAAATATCTCTATTTTTGAAAGGCCATTACTAAAAGTCTGTTTTTCAGACTTTGAGTAGTTGTATCTTTCTCCCACTTTTAGCCAGGTTTTTTTGAAAAATAGTCCCATACCTAACGGCGCTTGTTTGAAGCCACTCTCCCGCATTCGTCGTGATACCCATCAATTATTTCCCCTCCTTTCCTCGTCTACTGCCTCAAAATGGAGCCCTTTTTAATTTTAGTGTGACGGAGTGGACATGAGCGATAAGCTGAATGAACTGCGACCACATGTCTTGCTATTCCTGAACATTCCAAAGTAGGCTATTCAACCCTAAGGCATTTCCATTAATCTGCAATTTTTGTAAATTATTCCTTAACTTCAAAAAATATTATTGTGTTAGCAGCTATTCCTTGAACTTTTATGAAAGGCTTGAGAATAATGCATATTTGCTTGTTCTAGCCTTTAAAATTCGGGAGCAAAAGACCTTTTAGGCACCCATTTGGTCGATTGGCACTAATTCACTATCAACCTTCTGTGCTGACTGGTTGACGACAGCTAATCACTTGTAGATACGGAAGTTAAAACGTGACAATTTTCTTACCACAATGCACCCATTTGAGAGGATTTTTTGGTTGTTTTTCAGATACAGTGCTGGAACTGATCCATGGGGTCACTCTTCCGATCCTGACCAACAACAAAGGATTGACGATAAGAAGCTGGAAGTTATTGGTCTGACTACAACCACATTGGTGCGTTTTGTTGTAGACATTTCTAACTTTTCTCACGTTTTCCATTCTGTAAATTTCACTTACCTACTAACGATCAGAATGAACGCTTTATGCCACTAACGGTGAAACCAAACTGTCAGGGGATGCAGAGTCTTCTTTTCCCTCTGGCATAATTGAAATGGGCATCGTCATGGTTCTTTGCGACCTCACTTCCACTTCACTCGTAACGAATTGCAGCATGAAGACTTGAGGGTTCACTTATGTTGGTGCCCCGCATAGGTTTCGGCGGATTCTTCTCTGTTGAGCTGAAGGTCTTAAACCCAGGTGTCCTTGAGGCGTCTCCGAAAGCCTTCATTTTCTTTCACAAGGGCCAGATAGCGTCAGTCATGTAATTTAATGACTGAGCTATCTTCGAAGACGTTATCCACCATAAACCAGTTGGGAAGCATTTTGGCTGTAACCGTACAAGGATTTGGTGAATTCGGCGGCACGAGCTTCTTTTTCACTGAAATCTACTCTACGAACAAATTATCCCATTAGCCGTCACTGTTGCTGCTTTTAGGCTACTTTACAAATGGGTGGCCACGGTGATCGAATTTGTCAGTGTTCTGAGGCGCATTTGATCACCAGAAAGACCATTCCAATGCAGATAGACGGTGAGCCATGTCGCCTGGGGCCCTCAAGCATCGACATTCAATTGTGTAATCAGGTTTTCGTTGTGCAAAAGACACGGCGCGTCGAAGGCACTTCGCCAGCTCAGTGAGTCTCCACCCTTCTCTCCATTTTTATTGTAATGCTCTCGAGTTTATCCAGTTGAACTAGACTACCTACTGAAATTATTTGGGTAGCATAGCACGATCCAATTTTTTAAGGTTCGCTCCTGAGCAATATGTATGCACCGAGTAAAAGTCAGGTTGAGCTTTAGACAATCAGTCTCCCTTTTAAAAGGTACTGACGCATTTTTCCTACCTTTCCTCCTTTTCCCATCCTTACTGTCTCGCTCTAACAATCAGTTCAAGCCCACACGATATTGTGCATCATTTCGAACGAAGACACCGTTTACATTCCGACACATCACTTTAACGACTTAATCACAATCACTTCTTTACTTAACGACTTTTTTGATTTTTAAACTCTATTTTATACAAAGAAAACCTGATTTCTCATTACTTTGGGTGGTGGTGGTGGTTGAAGTAAAATCTGTTTCTACTGGTTGCTCTACATTTCTACACTTAATCACAGGAAACTTTAAAATGCTCTAGAGCAAATGAAATCATGGAATACTTTTAACCTTTGGTTGACTCAACTTACTCCTGCATCGCGATAACGCATTGCCTCAAGCCTGGATGTACCCTGCCTTTACCGCGCTCACGGTGACAGCTTAGCCGGGTGTTTCGCAATTAACTAATGGAAGTGACCGATCATAATTGCGTTTGTAAGTTTTAGCGCAAGTGGTCGACTAGTGAAAATCTACATTATCTACCCCAATCATAACGGAGCTCCTGAATCGCTCGACCATTTGTGTAAAACTGGTAAGTATTTTTATTCTGATATATCATAAACTTATTCACTAGAATACCTTCGTACCGTGGTTGCCTAACCAGCCAATCATGTGGGAAATTGGAACCGTTGGGGGCTCGATGTCCCTTTTATGCTTAATAATTATTTTTTTGTCTGCACACAGCTCAGCACTTTGCTAGCCTTCGAATAGGCGCCTACACCGACCTCAGTGCAGTGCGTCGCCAGATAAAGCATTCCCGAAATCCCCCCAATTCCAGTGGTGATGTTGTCCCCCTTCCAGACAAATGGATATTTTTAGACAGTGAGTTGGCATTGGTACTGATATTTTGTAAGTAGTTGTGGCTCTCATTATGCAATTTGTAATTTGATAGTGACTGCCATCAACGGCCAGGTGTATGGCATTGACTCACACATGGAGTCGGCGCATTTCATAACGGACATTCTCTCAAACGACAACGAACTGTTTTTGATTAGTCAGGATGGAATGTACGAGAAGCGCTGCAACGCTGAACGATTCATTTATTCAGAAGGTGAGTTATTTTTTTCCAATGCAATACCCTCCTGGAAAGTACTGGTTTGCTTGCAAACATACTGCAGACACTGATACTATTTTCTGAATTTCTTTAGAAACTTCACGAAAATCATCTGACAGTTCACAAATTCCTTGGGATATTTGCTGCCCTGTGGGTGTAAAAGTACGTTTAAGATCAATTCCTCTTTTTTAAACCTACATTTACTATAGTTATTGGTTTCTTGATCCAGGAACCCCATGGATACCAAAGAAAACAGGTGTCGCTCCGCAGATCACTGTGAGTATCTTTTCTGGTTGGAACTCGTTTCACCGCCTGTAAAATATGGAACTTTTTATTTGCTTGAAAATGTTTGGATAGGCCTTTTACTAGCAAATACGGAGATAGTTTTGTGTTTCTCCTAGTTCCGAGAAATTCCATCGAAGCGAGGTCTACAAGAAGGTCAGTTTTACCGTGCACTTGGGTGCTTCCTATTCTTGTCCCGACCTCAGCGATCCAATTCCGGAGAGCCTCAGTAGTGCCTACCTCAAGGCTGCCTATCGCAATTGTTATGACGAAGACGAGGGCGCTCCAGACGACATCGATAACGACGGAACCACCTCCTCCATTGCCTCTACCCAACACGAATGTTTTTACGATTGGCGGCATTGGCGTCGAATCCCTCCGAAAATCTTAGTCTCTTTGGCAACCTCCAAACACGTCAAGGAGAGTGGCGTTGGTGTAGCTCCCAATCCTGTCCAGTCACTGAGCAGCCTGGTCTCAGTGACTGAAACACCGTCGCATTCAAGAGATGTTTCAATGGCGAAGATCTCTGTCACCAGTGATCCGGGTTTTGCTTTAAATCTCCACGGCCTCGTTAAGAATAAACTCCAGGCGTGTAAGTGAATCACGACGGATTCTTGCTACATTCCCCCTTTAGTTTGCAACGAATTGCCTTTTCAAGTCCATTAAATGCAGTTAAGGTAATTGAGAATCCCGTCTCGTTTTGGGCAATGATGCCGGCGCTTTAAGTTGTTTCAAACGCCAAATTTACAAGGATACAGGGTATATCATTTTACCCACGGAAAATAATGTAATAATGAATTAATATTCTAGCGAAGAGGTTTCTTTGGCTTTAATATCTTGTTTATTTTGATGAGACGCCTTCATGTCGGCAATTCTACAGAACGGTGATGCTGAAGGCTTAACAATACCACTTAACGATTGCAAAATCTAAATTGCCTTACAGATTACCTCTCTGCCTGCCGGTCTGGACATATTCAGGACGTCCAAAACGCACTAGAGGCTGGACTTTCACCAATGACGATTGATGGTATTACTGGGAAATCTGGTCTCCATTATGCAGCCAAATTTGGACGTCTTAACGTTGTCCAATACCTCATTGTAAACGGTACCTGCACACCACCTACTTACTGTCCTTATGAAAAAGATGAAATAATTAAAATTTTCTTTAGCTCCCAAGGAATTGCTGGAACTGCAGGACTTTAGAAGGTGAGGAAATGCATCAGATAAGAGTTCTATTCTTCGCATCAGGCACCATTGGATGCCTATACTCAACAAATAACGGCAGCTCAATCCCAAGGCGTTATTGCTACTTATGTTTTGTAAATAGCGCCTATTTTTACACAGAAAGCAGACGGCATTGCACAAGGCGGCAGCGAGTAAGCGTCGACGAATTTGCGAGGCTCTTGTTCGGGCTGGGGCCTGCGCTGGCTGTGAAGATGTTAATGGAGACACGCCCAGTGCCCTTGCTCTCCTAGCTGCTGACAAAAAATTGGCACACTTCCTACAAAGTTTGTGTTTTATTCGCTTTATTTTGGCACTGAGTAACTGCGCCACGAACCAGTCAAAGCTTGCGGTACTTGCCTGCTAAAACTATTTTTCTTCTTTAGAGGAGGAGCTGATGCAACTGATAAAACGGAATAATGAAGAGCCCCCTCCCCCCACTGCCAAATTGATATCGCTAAGCGATCTCTCGACAACCCTTCCGCCTCCACCGTAATCTGCATTCATTCCATTGGTACTTCTTTTTTACACACGACATTAAGAAACAAATACATATAAAAACGTGGTGAACGCGTTGTACATATTATGCGCGGCATTTCCAACTTTGTAGATTGTGTCTGAACCTGACAGTTTTTGGTTGTTTCAATAAAGTCGTGTTTGGATCATTGCAGAGATCATCCAGTCCTTTTTGCCCGGACGAATAGTTGATTGTTGATGGAGATTTGACGTAGCGAGAACACCTTTTTAACTTTGGACGCATCGTCATTGCCTCTGTTGTACAAGTTGGCTGTTCATCCAAGGAGGAGACAGTGCACGCAGGCCAATTGCGAGTTGACCATGCTTTGGAACGCTTCAAATATCTATTCGGCCGTAGCCACAGCCGTTAGGAGTGAGAAAGTAGCCCTAGAAGTGAGCTTTGAGGTCAAATCATCCCATGCAGGGTCCCCGAAAGAAAGATGGGCCCATTTTGGTGAGACTTGTAGAAACCCGTTTGCATCCATACGCCGTAAAAAAAGGTCAGCACAGCATATCCAGCAAAGGCGATTTAACTCCTCAGTGTTATAATCTTCACTTCCAGTGAATGCATAGTTTAGCAACTCAAGCTTCGGTAGGTGGCATTCATCCACTTAAAGACTCAGTAAAGACCAGCGGAAACCTGCATTTCGCATCCAGTGCAATCAAGAAATAGTTGTAAAGGCCTGAGAGAACAGTCAAAACGAGCACACAGAAAGGCAACAACACTCATGGGAGGTGGATCTGACTATCCTACCTCTTCGTATTCCAACGCTAAGCAGCTCAAGATGGTAGTCCTGCCGAAGAGGCGCAATGAGATAAATATGTACTGCCAAAATCACCCAAAAGAGGCTCGAATGCATATACAAAAGGGAGAATGGTTTGAACCGAGGAGGACAACAAGAGGGTAATAAATGGAGGCGCACAAAGTTCTGTACACATATGCACTGAGTAGCCCGAAATTCATTGGCTAAGTCAAATGGGGGCTTTAGCATCTTAATTGCTGTCAACGCCACCAACTCCATCAACATCTTCATAGTCTTCATCAGACTGAGCGGAGATTTCGTCATTTCTTGAAGGCTGTTCAACCACCTCCTCCCTCACTTTGCGTTCTTCCTCTTCCCCAATTTCTGGCTGTTGTGGACTTGGTGGATCCGCCTCTTCTTCCTCCTCCTCCTCCTCTTTCATCGATGAGGAAGACGATTTGGTGGTAGGAAGGGTGAAAATGGTTAAATTATGCAACGACTGACAGTGAGAGACAAGCTGCCAGGCACTGTGAAACTCCTCTCCGCAGTAGGCGCAGTCCATACTATCTGGTTCACCTGCTGTAAATGATAAATTATTGCTACTTATAATGTTTAAGTAAAAGGTAACCACCCAACGTGACTGTCAGATTAATGACTACGTCCCATCCAACTGGTTGCATTAAAAATGTTGTTAATAGCCGGCAAAATAAAACATTCCAAGAAACTACAACATCCAGGTATAATGAATACACAGAATAAAAATACAATGGTAAACAAGATTGAACAATGCATGGCGCTACTTGCAATAAGTAAGTAGCACAGGTAACTAGGGAGAAAATTAAAAAGGCCAATCTTTTCAAAGGAAATGTCCGACAAAAAAGTAGCAGACAAACAGGATGACGAGCGTGGTCTTTTAATACACCCCTCTACTCCTTATTGGATGTAATTTTGTGCACCCACTGTATAAAAGGAAAAATCGAAGAAGTTGGACAGATGCAGTTCCTCCCCCTCCCTTATTGAAGGGCATTATCCAGCGCTGGTAACGAAAAGCAAGGGGTAAATTTGACAACAAAACAGGCCGTCTGCCCCGCATAAGTTGGGAAGGAAGAGTTACGGTGAAAGCTAAGAAAGTGGGTGCCGTGGGAGAGGAGAAGGGCGACATCAACGATTGACAGGACGTCGCGAGGCCCATCGTTTCTACACTTCACACCATCGAAACCCACCAAGCACTTTTTAAATTGTTTGTCGATTAATTGAGTAACCTACGGTGACTTACAAGCATGCCGGTATAATCAATCCAACTGGATACTTATGGGGGTTTACACACCACTACATTCCGACGAGGCTGCGCCTACTTTGTGTGCGGTGGACTGCAGACGCGATCATTCGCTAGATAAATGTTAAACAATTGCAGTGTAAATCAAATCTACCACTCCCGATCTGGCAGTATCAGAGACTTCCTACCACCTGCTGATGCGTGGGGGTGGAAACCGATGCGTCTGGCTCACACCACGACTTTCGTAATTGATGACATAGGAGCAAGCAAAATGTTTCAATATCACGCACATCAGACATGACACCCAAGTCTCAATTCACTTCAACCGATAGCGAGAAGCAATCCGTTTCACCATCAAGAGAGAAAAATCCCTCTTTCTCTCTCTGAGGGTGGTAAACCCTGAGGTAATGCCTTTCCGGATGGCGCACTTTGCAACCGTCTACGGCACCCTCCTGAGAGTTGCATAAATCTCCAATCGAGAAGACTCTCCTCCGTCGGAACTAAGCTGGTATTGTACGATTCGATAAGCGGAAAATAGCGAGAAACACGAGTAAAGACAGATAAAGGAGTTGTTGAATAGGTAGATGGAGAGATGGATTAATGGATTGCTACGCAGGTAGATTGATAGACCAGCAGATGGCGGGATGGACAGACACAGACAGACAAACAAACAGACAGGCAGACAGATTGACAAGGACGTATGTCCACATAGCTTGAAACTAATGCGTACAAACGATAGCACCTAACGTAGCAACAAGGTAATGATGAGAGTTGCATACAAAACCCTAGTCGGAAGTGAGATGAATAAATTTGAAAAAAAAGGGACAAAAAACCTAGTAACATTTGCCTATTTACTCTTTTTGTTCCTTCGTCTCCACATTTTGTCCAGGCAATTCCATTGCTGATGGCCAGAAGATGACTTTAAGCGAGAGAGATGAGGTTCTCAAGGGGAAAAAGGAGCTAAACCGAAATTTACCACCATCTAGTGAACGATCTTATGCAAAGATGCTCTAATTCATCACTCCATTTACGGATACACCTACAAATAATTTTGCAATCACACGACGAAATCACCAAAAGGCGACGAAGGAACATCTACCTAAGAAGAGCTACTAAAAGTACAAGTGCGGGGGGAAGAGATGGAGCGCTCTAGAAGAATTTTTTGATGAATCGAGCAATCAAAGCGACAGCATGCCTTTGGGCGAAAATAAGGAGAATAGGGAAGAAATTCCCTGAAGGTTGTAAAATCCCCGTCGACTGTTAGGCACAAAAAGCCGTCTAATGCAAGGCACCAGAGTTAGAAGCGAAGACATGACGCCGAGAGAGGAAGTTGATTCACAGAGCCATGCTTGGGTGTCAAATGAACCACTTTCCTCTGGTAAATGAGCTGTTTGAATCAAAGTAAAAATGATGGACAATAAAGTCCAGTTACATTAGCAGCGGTAGAATAAAGGAAATTTCTCAGACTTCAAAGAACCTAAGTCAAAACAAGACTCGTGACGAAGTCGGAACTCCAAAAAACCATAAACAGTAATAAACAAAGTGACGAAAAGCAGTCGTGATATTTACTATTGAGCCACAGACGTCCGAATACGATCAACGAAACAACTTTCATGAAGGCAATTTGACGATGGGAAGGAGGATTACTATTTCGCGGATTGGGCAGTCAGATTGCTATAGGAAGTGAAGCAAAGTAAGAGTTCGAGTTGCCTTGGATACCAAATTTCGAGTAAGACTAGGGCTGTTAATTTCTGAAGGCATGCATCATTATTCACACGCCCTTTCAACGACACTTAAAAAAAGAGAGACGAATCTGTCGTCTGCCAAAATATGCCAAGATGCCTTATCGACTAAACCAAATTAGTTGAATCGGCAAGAGTGAGGGTCTACTCACAAAGAGATCAGACTTAAAAGGAAGCAAATGTGTCAAGGAATCCAAGAAGGCACGCAAAATTAAAACTAGACGCTTTCACAACGCAATTACTCCCACACTCACCCATCTTGCAGCGACATTGCGGCGTGGAGGCAGCAGCGGCGATGGCGATAGCATCAAGCGAGCAGCAGTCGGTCGATTTGTGCGCAACAAGCGCGTCGACGCAGTCAAAGAGACGGCGGCACTGACCACAGATGAGGATGTCCTCACCAATGCAGGAGGAGGAGGATGAGGCAACAGCAGCTGGTGTAACAGACGCTGTCGTTGTTGTCATCGTCGTCGTTGATGGTGATGCTGCCGACGTCGCAGCAGCGGAAACTCGTGTTGTATCCTCACCCTCGCTTGACGTAACTAAGTAGAAATGGGGAGGCGCTATCCACGTAGTTACTTTAACCCTTAATGGAAGAAGCCATAAAGATGACGAGAACGGTATCGATGGAAAAAATTGGCGCCTTCCCGGCCCCAATGCGAGAGATTAACGAAGTGACTCAGAGACCAGATACTTAAGTTGAAAGGGAGAAACGCCATTCAGACGTCATACCGCCTGCATAACTACGCAAGCCATCCACATCAAACCAAGCAACCGCAATTGTTCTGCTGGTGTATTCGCTAAAAAAATCAGTTGGAGCGCCTTCTGTGACAACCAACAAGAAGTATCACCAAGCCAAAATCAATATAGATGATTCAAAAAATATTCAGACAGCTAACACCCAACCTGAGGACGTCCGAAGCAAGCGTTACAGTAGCAAGCATAAACCACGATAGGAATCCTTGCCACATATTTATACAAAATCCGACTGAGTGACTCGCTACTCTCTGCAAATTACAAGAAACGAACAAAACCACAAATTGAATATCTTTGAGAAACAAAAAAAAAACTTACTCGACTGCAAATCAAAGCCGTTATCAACCGTCATGCCGGAGAGCTTGTCCGAAATGACTGAGTCGTTGGTTTTGGAAGCTCTCTTCTTAGAAACAGACGATGATGAATCGGCAGAAGCGGTGGACTTCGGAGAGACACTTCCGCGCTTCGATGCAATCAGAGGTACAAGATTGGTAGATCTATTGTTACCCGTAGAAGAAGGACCAACTTGAGGATTCTCCAGACGCGTCCGTTTTGCTGTTGAGGCTGACGATTGCGGGTGGGAAACTCGACGATGGTGTGGTAGGCGTGATGAGGCTGCAAACGATAGCTTCGGCATTTTTGGAGCGGTGCTCAACAATGGATTGCCAAAAATGCCAGGCATGTTGAAGCCAACTGTTGAAGGATTGTTGCTACCAGAGTTGGTGTGACGATACTGCTGGTGATGACTCATAAAGCCCAGCTGAGAAAACTGCCCACCGATAGCAGCTAGTGCTTGATTTTGCAGCGCTAGTTCGATTAGGTTTGGTTGATTGCTGTACAAAATTAAAAGAGTTCATAATAAAAAATGACAGTCAACAACGGCACTTAAAAAACTCACCTATAGGTGTTTCCAGCGTTGGGGCGCCCACGTTTGCGGTTTTTGGGTTCTGACGCTATGGTAACGTCTACGATAAAATCCATCCAAAATGCAAAAAAAAGACGAATTCAAAGTGCAAAAAGATGACAGATACATAAAAAAACCAAAATTTATAAAATTTTTGCAAAATCGAGAAAAGGAAAAGAGAGGAGAGAGAGCAGAAGGGCAAAAATAAGGTGATCTAAGTGGATGGAGTGATTGCGAGGAAAAAAGGAGACGATGTCTTATTACCTAGCTCCATGCCAAAGTAAGTTTTTCCATCCTCCCCACGCACTGCCGACCGTGCGTGCATTTCATTTGCATATTGGACAAAGGCATAGCCCTTATGGACGGAAATGCCAATTATACTACCGTATTTCAAAAATATGGCTTCCAACTCAGGTTTTTGGATATGAAGCGTATTAAGATTCCCAACGAACACTCTGGACTTCAAACTAATTGGGTCCATTCGATTAGTAATGTTACTGACGCCAATCATGTTTCGAAGAAAAGCAAATAAGAGAAGCCAATCTTAAAGATCACTCAAAGCACGCGAATAACTAAAACAATACCAAGTTAAAGGACTTAATCTATACAAGTTCCTTATGTGTAACAACGCAAAATATTAAAACCTTTTTCCTCAATAATTGACAAAGATATGCAACCCTCCAATTTTAAATTTTTTATAAAAATTGTTCACTTATCTTTATACGAATCCCTTATTGATATTTTTAAAGTTTCGGTGTAGTGCATTAGCGCGCACGCAACTAGACATCACCTAAGTTATATCAGGAAAAAATCGAAATTGCAGGACAGCAGTGTTCCTAAAAATAGTATAACCACGGTAAAAAAATAATTTTTTAGGGTTCTGGTTATTAGGGTAGGACATATTTAGATAATTTTTTTCAAAAATGTCAGTGTAGCGTCCCGAGGCTCCCCTTAAGGTAAAAGAAGGCGCAGTACTAGGGCAGAATATATATATTCCGGGAACAGAGGACTTGGGGGCTGTTGGCACGGCCCGGAGGCCGACCAAACGGCTAGAACAAGATGGCCACTTAAGTGACCTAAACCGGCAGTTCGAACAAACAAAGTATTACACAGCCACCCTCTTCTTTCAAGCGTCGTCCCAGACGCTCCCCTTCGTTCGCCTCCCGTGTCAGCCATCACAACGTAATCAGTGCTGCGAGAAGCACCCACGAGCTAACCGTCCTAGTCGTCGAGGTTCGAACGCATGTGTTCCTGTAGCGCCATCAATTCCGCGTAGCACTCAGTGCAGCAATGCGCACCTCTTGGACCTCCTCTGGGCTTGGAGTCCACGGCTAGTGTCGCTACAGTTGTTAATAGCTTTCCTGCCGAACACGAGGGCAAGGGAGATGTCGAAAATGAACGTCGATCTCGACCCTTCTGCTACGAGATACCAAAGGTTCTCCCCTCCGTAGCACATGTACTTCTTCCACAACGCCGACGTTTGCCAGAAACGGCATGGAGCAGGATAAAATCCATCGAAGTCGAGTCCGCTTTCCGCTGCCACCAATGCGGCGTCCCGAGGCTCCCTTTAAGGTAAAAGAAAGCGCAGTAGTAGGGCAGAATATACATATTCTGTAAAGAGAGGGCCTAGGGGCTGTTGGCACGACCCGGAGGTCGACCAACCGGCTAGAACAAGATGGTTACCCAAGTGACCTAGGCCGGTAGTTCAAACAAGCAAAGTATTACAGCCAGGTCTACTATAATGTCCAATATATCTGATTGCTTACCCACTTCGAATGCAAATGGCAATCTAGAGGGCTTTTAGTTTTGACACATAAACTTTATAATGGCAGAATATACTTGCCGTTTTTTAAGTTTAACTTATGAAGATATTTTATTTGTTTTGTTATGCTAGTGGTATTGCTGAACCGTAAGTTGAAGGATTCAAGGTTAGGCCGGGGAGTTTTGAAATGGAGCGGCAGGTCTACCAAACTACGTCTGAGTGGGATGATCCACAGAAGGATCGCTTCAAATACAATCCGGTTTTTCTTAGAGATAAACACGGCATTTTTAAGATCATCGAAGTGCGTTTTCACTGCGTCTTGTATTTCCAAGTGTCCATATCTCATTAAAATTTCCACGATTTCACTATTATTTTTTTCCTTTTACCAGTTACCTGCTCGCTACTTTTTAATTGCATAACCTCTTGGTATCTGATACACGCCTATTTATTTTTCGTAATACTCGTTCGCACACATTTCGGCGATCTGCAAATTTGAGCAATTCTCTTGTGTTTGTAGTCTAAGCAACCTCACTTTTTCATTTCTAGATATTTTTAACGATTTGCGCCTTCATTTCTGTTGGATCACATTTTGCTTTTCGAGACAGTGGCTCCGGCGGATGGATAAACTTCACCCTTGCGCTCTCTCTCATCATCTCCCTCTTCTTCTTCTTCGGCTACCTCTTCAACCTCATCCCCTTCCTTCCTGGACCATGGGCTGTCATTGTGCGTTTTCTGGTTTCTATTTGTTTTATTGACATCTCAACCCCGTTTCATTCGAGAGACGTTAGATGGTATCACGGTTTTTGTCTACCCAACGCAGCACACATGAATAATCCACTCAGGTGCGCATATATTAGTTCGACTCAATGGTTGCGCACTTCGTGCTCGATGTTGCCATTGTTTCCGACTGGAGGGTGGGAAGCCGAACAGAGGGTAAAATTCTGATTTTTCTGCTACAGTCTCCTTTGTGCGCTGTACTGACTGTGTGCGTGTGTCAGTTCTGTCTCATATGTTCACACATTCGATGACCCGAAAGCGGGACTGCTGGAACTTGCACTAAAAAATGATGGAGACTATGCTCTCGTTACAGTTTGTTGAGGTGAGGGTGAGGCTCTGACCCATTTTTTTGTTTTCATATGTGTTTGTGGCCGACTCGTCGAGATTTAATAACCCTTGTCTGTTTATGTGACTAATTAAATACTCATTCACGGCTGCTGGTGCATGTGTGAATGACTGTGTGCGTGCGAAGTGTGTAATTTTTTCATTGGATCAGTGCTATCATGCGTGCATGCGCACAGCCATGCAAGCAGAGCCAATACCACTACTACTTGCGAGGGTGGTGTCATCGGTGATAGTGATGCCTGCATCCTCCACCACTTCCTCGATGTGGTGGCGTGCGTCTGTTCAGGGTCAACTGAACTGACCAATATTAATGAGCGTGCGCGTGCGTGAGTGCGTGCATGCTTGCATACATGCAGCAAGGTGAAGGTGTGCCCGTTGTTAACACTTACCATTCATCCGTCGTTTTCTCTCGCCCTTAAATCAATGTTCCAGCTTTATCCCTCATTCCCCATTTTGAAGGTCTGATGAGTTTTGATATGGTTGAAAAGGTAACGGTTACTGCGTAACCAAGCCTCGGCGTGATTCCCAGCCACCACCATCCCCTCGCTGTTGAAGAAGCTTTAAGCTCTGAGCTTTTATATGCGATGAGTGCGACTGGTGCACTTTAGTAAGCCAAAAAGTGTGGTCGTTGGTCTGCTTCGAGTGACACTACTTATTGATAAAGGGCGAATTTCAGTGTCACTGCGTGTGTTACGTGTGATTTGGGATAAGGAACACCGACGCTTTGCATATATGAGGCGCATTTTCACGCCGATGTGCATTCTTCATTTCCGTACGAATTTTGGCCATGGAAGAGTGGTTGTTTGTGCGGTGACATGATTATGTCGACCGTAGAGGTGTCTGGTGGGGCCGTTTTAAGGTGCGGTGCGTTGTAACATAGATCCACCTTGTTGTGACAGAATTATGTGACAAGGTCCACATCTATGATGTCAAACAAAAAATAAATGAGCTACCCTGCAGCCCTTCCCATCGATGAACCGTAGAGTTTACCTTCAACCGTCGTCCTTCCTCAGCCCTGAGTAGGTCGCGTCTGTGCTGTTGTCAATCACCATAACTTGGGCACCTTGTTTCGCACGGTTTTGTGGGTGAGCAGGAGAGGAGGTGCGAGGAAGCCCTCTCAGTTTCTTTTATCTATTCTTAGCCTCCATCTTACCATCGTTTTTGAGTCATTCCTGTCGCAGCTGCAGCACCGCTATTTCGACCTACTCGTCTAAGCTGAAAAAGGCCGCTTTTTGAGCTCCTCTTCTTTAAGGACCTCTGAATAAACAAGGAAGGTGTTTTTGGTAAAAAAAGATTTAGGAAGCTGTCTCTTCGCTTGTCCCATCTAGAGACATTGACATGAGATGTTATCCATGGCTATTGGAGATAAAAAAAAAACAAGGAAAACAACTTGCCTCGGAATTGAGACATTGAATGTTGTTTTCCCTTTCCTTTTTTAAACTGCAGATGTGTTTCTTCATCATCCTCAGGGAAGTTGTAAGGTACTCAGAAAATCTCGCAAGCCCCGTGATTTGATGATATTGGGTGGCGGAGGGATTGTCACCTCAATTTTATTTTATTTTTTGTATTATTTTCGAAAAAAAGTGGGATGAGATGTAAGGGTACGGTTTTTTTTCACCAATGTTCAAAGTTTAAACTCATCCCACCGCCTTTCCCATCAAATGCCTATTGTGTTCCATTGTTTACACCGACTGCACTCGCTACTGTGTCTATTCACCCGCTTCCCTTCCTTGGTCGTGGACGGAATCTGACCTACAAGCGACTGATACTCCACGTTAGGCGATCACTTAAGGACACTGTGACACCCCTGACGCTCTGACTGTGGTTACGCGGAGTCGTTTGCTTGCCGCTAGTGAAGAGCACGTGTGCCTTATTTTACCGGTAAGGCTTCCAACCATTGCCACTTTGGGTCACTTTCAACAGGGGGGAGGGGGCTTGAACAGCACTGATCCATACAGTTGTCATCTCCGCCAGCTGCACCAATGACTGTCACCATAAAGCTGTCATCACTTTCGGCTGATGTTGTCTCATTTGGTCATCATTTCTTCCTCATTCGGAGGGCGGGGAGGTTAAGATCCGCTTGCTACAACTGGCATCTCAGAAGGGAGTCACATCATCAAATACCAAGAGCATGTCATACTTCCCCTTCTGCCTCCTCTTCATTGCTTTAACCTCGACCATTTCCGACCGCTATGCGTGATTCAGTGCTCAGACAGGCACCACATGATGTGCTGAAGCCATTCTGGTCCTATATGAGGCTGGCATGTGATTTGTTGCGAGGCATCTTCAGTGCATCACCCAGTAAAAGACAACCGGGAATTACTCTTTGGCTTCTCCTTAAATCACGCATTCAAAAGGCGAAATTGCAAACCGATTGCTCTCTTATGTCGCCTTTGAGTCGTTTTAAACAATTGCTCGTTCCCTTTCAACTTAGCTTTTCTTTGCGTGCTCGGGCAGAGTTAGGATCCGAATCCCAATTATTTCTTTTTTATAGGGACAGTCCAACACTTGAGACCATTTCTAGCTCTGAAATGTGGTAGCGGCGTTTCTACGTTTTAAAGTGTGTGTATGTGTGTGTGTGTTTTTCTTTTTGGGGTGGGGAGGGGGGTTCGGCTAAATGAGAAGTACTGCGACCTATGGCTGATTCTCTCCCCGAGGACCTAACCACCTCCAGAGTAGAATGAAGTATATACTACTCATCGATGAGCAGCCACCGGCACGATTCGACGGGGGCTGTGCCGTATGAACCGGAGGTGTAGTTTTCCAGGACTGTGAAGTACCCGTGTGGTTAGATTCACATGCGCATATACACATATACATACACACGCATGGTTAACTAATGCATCAAACCATTCCATAACATCTTGTTCATTTTTTTATGTAAGGGCTGTAGAAGATTCACACTTTCCCACCGTGCTCTCCCTCACGTGTTCAGGCCTTTTAGTTACCCTAGAAAGCAAAACGAGGGGCGAAGAGTGTTAATCCTTCACTACTTTTAATTAATTGACTGCATGCAGCTTTTGCCTCCTAAGTCGTCTTGTGGGAAGTCTTTTTGTTCCAGAGGAAAAGGAGCCTAGAGTCTTAGCTACACTGAACCATTTGGGATTCTGTTCTTCTTCCTCCCGAGTCGCTTCTCCTCTATAAATGAGGAGCCAAGTGTTGTATACTTCCGCCATTTTGTTAGAGTGATCCGGTTTTGGACAAAGCTTTTCAAAAACAAATCTGTTTTTCCCTTTAACATCACGACAACCTGGTAGTGTCCTTTCCAACCTACTTCAATTGTTCGCTCGTAACAGCGAGAAAGAAGTGGAAAGGCCAGAAATTTTTACTCCACCTCCTTATCCCCCATATTGTGATCACTGGTCTATACTTTAAACCGTCTCAAAGGCAACTTCTGGTCTCCAACTCCTCGCTGATTGGTGGATCGTGCGTCTCTAGCTTCTCAATAATTGGTGGATTTTTTTCCCAGCCCCTCGGTCGGCTGAGTCGTACTTTTCTCAGACCTGTCTTTCACGGTCGGCTCACCGCTGGTTAAGGTAACTTTGGTAAGTGGAGACAGAATACGTGATCTCCACATAAAGTCGTCGCTTCGGAGACACTTTAACCGCTCCCCTCCCGTGATGAGGAAGAAAACAGAGGAGTTTTTCTTCCTTTTCTCATAAAAATTTGATCCTCCTCACTGACCATAGCGCTTTTATCGACATCCAGTAGGAGGTTTGGCTTTTAGCACAGGGTTGTCCAGCACCTCCGCATCACTCATGTACTTATGAAGTCTAACTGTACTTTGGCCTGGTATTGTGAGCGCCAGATTTATCAACGTGGGGAGGCATGAACCAACGCTTCCTTTCTAAGAGTGGTCTAAAACATCACTAGCTTAAATTATGGCCAAAAAAACAGTCTTTCATGAATTTCAAAACCATTGTGTAGGAAAGAAAAAGACAACTTATTAATTTACCTTGGCATTATTTGAAGCCCTGTGCCTTCGACAGCTCGACCTCCCGAGGCTGTCTCTCCTCTTGATCGTTCGGTTAGCAAAGGAAGTTTGTAAACGCCTCCGAAGTGGAGTCACAGAAACAGAAATTGTCAGCCCTTGATCCCTTCAGAGCCGTGCTTTGTGCCTACCTAGTCCACTGCAACGCCTCCTTCCCCTCCCCCTGCGAATGGCTTTTTATTGCCAGCAACACTTCTGAGGTGACGCAATTGTCCGCGTTTATGCAAGCCATTAGGATCGTCCATCAGTGTAGAAATTTTATGCTTTACTAAAGAGTGTTTGTTAGGTACTTGCCAACTTCTTCAGTGACTTTATTCTACGGTACTCACTCGCGCACTTGGCAGCTAGACTGAGTTGTCACATCTCGAGGCGACAGGACGGAACACGTCGGTATTTAAGTCTACAAACAAGTCCAAACACAAATGTGAGAGAAGAGCTCCAGGTTATAACCAGCTACCCTGGATTGTCTACTTCTCATCTGAAGCTTCGCTTTGCTGGTAAAGCATAGGCGAGTAAACAGTTATCGTCTTGGCAACGCGCGATGAGATGGTTGGGCCATTAAGACCAACCTAAAAGTGGGGATGCTCAAGTCGAACTCGGCCTATTGGCCTATTTGTCGGTACAGGCTCATAGAATCCAACACTAAGAGTGCTCACCATTTAGTGGCCTGAATTTGGCTCTGCCCCTAGACATGGGTAGAAGTCTGTGTGTATTTGGGGTTTTGCGTCTTTATTTCGTAACCTTTGTTGTCTGGCTTGACGTATCCACCCCGTCGTCGCCCACTGGTGCGCGTGTGGAGGAGGAGACACAATGGCCACCCCAACAGTAGTATTTTCTTATTCCTTGTAAAAACCGTAGAAAGGCGACGTTCCCATTGATTAATGGCTGTTTGCCGAGTTATGCTTTTGTTTGGCTGTTTTTCTATAGGACTTTGTCTGCCAATGCCTTCTCGCCTTCTTCATCCTCATCTCAATGGTTGTCGCCGCGGCATTCTCACCCTACTCCTCTGCGGCAATTGCGGCGGCGGTGAGTGGCTTTTTTGGAGTTTTTTCCCCTCGTAAATAGCTGTCTTAACAAAAACTTGGTTGCCTCGCTCTTGCCAGAGTGCCGCCAAATTTAGCCGCTGTGACTCTTGTCTATGAATCAAGTGATCTTTTTTCCCTTGCCCGACTCGTGGGCTAGCGTAAATGTCTTGGGGATGGAGGGGAGAGAGGGAAGGAAAGGGGAATTAGATCAACTGTGATTCAGGGAAACGCCTCCTACAATGGTCGTTTGTATGCCGTGACAGGGCCAAGGGATGTGCCCTCTGGACATCTCTTGCTTTTCCGTATCTCTGAATGTTCCTACCCCAAAGAATCTCGATTAAACCTGATGGGTGAGATTTGGCATTGTCTACTTTACAGTGTCAAGACTGTAGACCCCGCTAAGGTAGGAGTTTGAGCGACCCCACCGGTGAGCCGATGAGGCAGATACTTTAAGAGTTACGTATCAAGAATAGCCCTCATCTGCTCCTCCATCACCTCTAAATGTCGTGGAAGCCACTGTACAGCATCCACAGACGATGGGCGACTCCAAGTCCTATAAAATAAGTCAAGGAAGGCACTTCAGGACTGACTTACTGTTTGGTATGTGAAGAAAATAATTATTTTTTCGTTCTAAAGAACCCAGGAGAAAGGAAAATATGTTCACTACTTAACCGATACATTTGAGACGCACAATAACTTCATTCTTCAGGGATGGTTAAGATCTTTCCCTTGATAAAACTTTGAAGGATGCAAGAATAACTCCTTCGGAAAGATCCAGGCGAAATAGATGCTTGTCTTATGGGAAAATGTAAAATCTCAGTGTCGCAAAGCCACCCTTGAGGAGGCAACTTGCACTTGGCAGTGGAGTGGGAGAGAAGAGAGTTACTGGCTCCCCTCATATCCCTCCAAGCCATGTTTGTCATCCTCTGTTTTGCCATCAGACACGTCCAAGAGGCATGTGAAGAGGATGCATAGCTGGGGAAAGCAAAAATGAGCTGATAATGGGAGTAATCAACCGGGAGGTGGTAGGTTAGTTTTCTCCCCTTCATTGTCCATTAATTTGCTTCGTTTCGGTTTATTTCTACCACCTTTATGCTGGTGCACTTCTGTTTGACTCGTTTGGCTGTCCAGATGGCGGTTTTCCCGCCCACTTCTTAAAAGGCGTTTTATGTGTGTTTGTGTGTGTATTTGTGTGTGGGGGAGAGCGAGAGCTAGGGCGGTAACTTGGTTGATTTTTTTTGAATAATCACCACTAGTGTGGCATAGCTGACGGAATGCTTGTTTAGGTTAGATAGCCAGTAACTTTTCATTCGTATGCCTTGACAATCACCTTTTTTGAGAGAGTAATCGTCGATCCTGATTTGCAATAGCGCAGTTTAAACGACCTCGGGAACAGAGATGGACTTCACTGATAGCCCGTTGGTTGATGAATGAATTGAAGCACCCCACCAGCTAGATAAGAATCAGGAGAATATGTTGTGTTGGCCAAATCACTGCCCTGTAGGCGAACTCTCCTCACTTTACTATCGTCCAACTGTGCATCTCCATTGTGTACTGGAAGTTAGTGATTGTGTGAGTCAAACCCCTTTAGAGAGGCCAGGTACGGTAACAGATTGACTCGGGCCTTCGATTGGTACTGGTCAATCAGAAGTGAGTGAGAGAGACAATGACTCTGCATAATATTCCCGAGTCAGCCATAGAAATGAACTTTTCGGAATGCCCTTGGCAATCTGGTGGAAGTTTCGATGGAAACCCTCTACTATCACGCAGCTTGTGTTACCACCGAGATGTGTTGCAAAAGCAAAATGACTTCCACTTCCCTGATAGTTTATCGTTGTTGGCTTCCAAGAATTGATGATCAAAAACCCGAAAGGAAGAAATCATACAATTGTCCTCCCACCGGCATACCTGTCACATATATGTGACGCTGATGGGAAACATGCTAAAGACTTCCGGATAGTTCTAATCACCCCCATCGGTGGTCGGTCATCTCCTTTTGACGATGGAAAAAATATTCGGCGCCGTTAAATGTCGTGAGATGCATAAACGTCGAGGAAGGGCCTACAGAGACACCGTTTCCTCCTTCCTCATCTTTTTTGCCCAACCCTCATTTCGTCGTGTTGTCGGAGCATACACGATGGTGAGTCACGGAGGGAGGTGCTGAAGTGCAATTGATGTCACGACGGCGACTGATTTGGCACTGCTCTCCTGCATCGTTTCGATGTCGACTCGGCAATTGGCAATATCACAAGACCAATATTTGAGACTTAACATTGCAAGGCGTACGTTTGATGCCTCCAAAAGCGGTAACTAAGGTGGGATCGGATGGAGGGGTCAGGGTTGGGGGATGGGGTCTTGGTTGATGGCGTCCCTAGGGTTCAGCGCCGGAGCGAATACAGCTCGCGGACCTGACCTCATACAGGTCAAAGTGTCATCACAACGGTTAGTGCGGTTTCAGCTAACGCGTGCAACACCGCCCCATTTTAGTCCACCAAAGGCGCTTAATCTAAGAGACGAATTCCGGTCAGCTTTCTAGGTGAAATCACTTAAAAATTGGCAAGGCTTACCTCTGAAGGCACTGAGTTCATAAGTGGTTGATCAAAGGAAACAAAGATGTTAATCTCTCAACGCGTACCTAGGGGTGTGGCGCTTTCAAATTGACTAGAATAGGCTAATGAGAGGAGGTTGGGGAAGGATTGATGCCTCTCTCTTTCTTCCCACTAGGTGTTCTGCGCATTCTTGTCGTTATGCTACCTCGTTGAGACGTTGATGCGATTCTCTGTGAAACGCGAGGGCGATAGAATGGTTATTGCCACTCATGGCGCCTTTCGAAGCACTGCATCCGGTGGCGCTGCCTTCCAACGAGCGCCCACAGAACCTTCTACCGACGGCTACGGAATGCCCTAAATCACCTCCATTCTGCGAAGGAAGGAAAATCTTTAGGCGTTTTTCTATTCTTTCTTCACTGTCCTTGTCTGCCAATCTACCTGCCTATCTACTCACCAGTCCATCCACCTACCTGGTTACTCATTCTCCTCAGTTTTTTTCTTCCCTTTCTCTCTCGATTTCTACTCTTCTCTATAACCTGTCGCTTCCACGGCCGGAATAACAAGCCCAAGGAGGCTGAATGTGTTTGTAGTCACGCATGAACACGTAAACCCGCATACCTCTACATCATTAGTGTCGTTGAAGTTGTCGTCTATTTTTATTTTCTCACTCCATCATTTCTTCATCGTGAACTCTTCAATACTGCTCATTCATCTCTTCCTTTCTCCCCATCCCGTTGTCTCGTTGGCCGTCATGTCATCGTGATTTGCTTGATATTATCCGACGGTGATGAGCAGAAAAAAAAAAAACAATAAATCCAGCCTTTGTTTTTTCTCCTCTCTTTTTTGTTGCATTTCTGCTTTCCTCCGATTTTCACAGTTGCTTCAGACGGTCCACGAGTCATTTTACGATCCATCTGAGGAGTCGTAGGAATTGGGTTGCCTCTTGGTCGGTGCCGATTTGGAGATTGAATTCCAGGGTGTTTATGAAGGAGGGATTCCTGCCCTACACGGCTTGCACACCTCTGTATTGTCCTAGATCATTTATTAGGCAACTGGTGCACAATGCACTGTGGGGGCGCACAAATCATGCAACACCGACATGTTTATTCATGAAAGTGTTTGGTAGCTTTGAGGATTTCACATTGCCAAAGGCGAAACAGCTACCATCATTCGTGGAGACCGTGATCACTACGGCTACTTTAGCTCAGCACAAAGACTGATCTCCATCCGACGAGGGCATCAATTTGATTCTTCCTTTCCAGTCCGTTTCGTCGTCTTTTAATTTCGCATGCCAACTCCGTGCGAGATGCGCACTGGGACAGGGACACCAGTGCGTCACGTTAATGTGACATTTATGGCCAATGCACCAGTCCTGTTTATTCCGCGATTTCGTATACATATTGCATGTGAGGTCTGTCAATCCTCCGGTAGCCAGGGGTGAATGCAAATTTCATCGCTCAGGATTGCATTCCTGAGTCCATGGAGTAGCTAGAAATGTTGGCAACATTATGCTAGTTGAGAACGATTGTCAGCGCCTCTCAAAAAACTCATGGTTATAAATTTGATTAGTCTGAAGATTTTTATGCACCGTAGATTTGGCAGGCCTCTTTGTTGTGATATCCTTTGTGAAGCTACACACAACAATGACGCCTTCAATGCCTGTGATGGATACGACATTTGGCAGTGTATATCGACGAATTGGAAAGAAAGGCTCCACCCATTGCTAGTCAATGAGAGAAGTCATCCACGTCATCATATTCAGGTACTTGCTACAAAATGGTGGTTAAAAAAGTGGTATTTTTTGTGAAAATTATCCACTTAATGCAATTACAACAGCAACAAGATGAGGTTTTTGATAACACAACCCCAATGCCAAAAAAAGTTGTCGCAAAACCCAGACAAACGGGTTGATTGTGCGCCCCAACCACATTGTTTAAGGAGGGAAATAAAAAAGCGACTTTAATGACTTAGGCATACCGCAAAGTGGTGACGAGTGTGACAACTTGACGCTTTCAACATTCAACTGAATCACACATTCAGTCTGCTGGCAGTAGTGATAACTTTAGGCATCAGGTAGTTATAGCCCATAGAGGGAACATAAAAGGCTAATGGAATGGCATTTATTAGGGATGCAAAACACGTATTCGGCGACACGGTTGTGTGTGCCCTGATACGCACAGAGGCCACAACAGAGATCCAAAAACTGCACTTGGAGAGGCATTGGCATAAATGTCGGTTATTTGCACTGCGCAGTGCATAAAACTGTTAGCGTAGTAAGCAAAACGGGGAACAAAAAAAAAACCTCTTCTAGGCGTGAAGTTAATCTGTTTTTGTGGTGCTAGGCTAAAAAGCGCATTTTTATGCATAAGCGAAGGAAGGTATTAAACCGAGTTAACGCCTCTCCTTATGAAAGGAGAATGTGGAAGAGTGCCTCCCACCCGTGGGGGAGGGGAGAGAGGGGGGAAATTGACAAGAACGGATCTTTAGTTGTCAAACTATCCACAGGAAACAATAAATGCAGTATTGTTAGTTGCTAATTTAAAACTGGGTTTAGTGTTGACGGTTGAAAACACGACTTGTCAAATGCAATTGTAGTGTCGTCTGTCAATGTTGTCACACACTTCTACGCGGGAGAAGCAAGAACTCCGGAGTGGTTATTTACTTGTTTATTAGAAAATTGTACAATATGGAGGACAAGTTGTGAACATGCAGAATGTGGTGGAGAGGATGGAAGACTGGTCAGCCTACAAATGACACAATAAACAATGAAACATCTTGAAAAAGCGTGAAAGGTGGATTACAACTCAAAAATATGCCAAACGTATAACAACGTGAAAAATTCAGGTGGAGGACGGTTAGAATGATAACAACTTCAAGCCAAGGAACTTGTTATGGAAAATTAAATGAGGGCAGACGGTCTCCTAGGAATTCAGCATATTAAAAGGTAAAAAAATTGCAAAAATGCACATCTCCACAGAGAAGCCATGCAATCAACCCTGTTCATGTCCCATCTCTATTTTAAGGAGGGAAAGTCTGGAAACGCTATAACATGTTGCCGTCTAAAGGCATCATTGACTACAAGTTTAAACGACAAATTTGGACGAGCAAATCTTTAATTGATTAAATGTCAGGAGGATTGTCCGTCCTGAGGTTGATTGTGATCTCAATCTTATTATTTTATTAACCACCCACTTTAGGGAATCTTTTGATTGTTATTTCCTCAACTACACCCTTAAAACACATGATTTGGACTGAAGTCAGGAAGAGTTAAGAAGTATTCGAGTGGCTAGCCCGAGTATTATGTTTCCTTTTGCCTTCAGAGAAGTCTCGAGGAGCTACACTCTCTTGAATTTAACTTTTGTTATCTTAATAGAAGGTAATTGTTTGGCTTAGCTCTTCTTAAAAACGCTGAGCAGAAAGCATCTTTTAAACACGACACTAATCTAGTTGGTGCTCCTCGGTCAAACAAAGCACCGAGATCTACCGTCGACCTGCTGACGATGGCTACCTCAAAGCAGCTACCGTCTGTCAGGTTGCTGTTACATGCCATCGGTTGTTCGGACCGGATAAGAAACAAGTTCTTTCTCTCTCTCTCTCCCCTTCTTTTTCTGTATGAATTGTCCCGGATTGTTCAAAAACTACCAACACCCTGTAAGGCTGTCAGTGAATTCAGTGGGTCGTGATGCATCGACCGCTTCAACTATCGGTAGCCTGGACATTTGTGGATGTCTTGGACACTTTAACATATTGTTTTAAAATCTGTCTATTTATTCATTTACTTTTCTCAGTTGGCTAATGAAACATCTTTGTTACATTTGAATCGTTCCGTGGACAGTGACGTTTGACCTCAATTAAGGAGTTCACAACCTCCATTCTGCTAGCCAATCACTGAGCCGATCGATCACATGTGCGTGCGTATTGCACGTTTCTAATGCCCTTTCTTGATTGGTCCAACGCAGTATCATGCGATTAACCATGATCCAAAAGCCCCCACATCACGTCAGCATGCTTCACCAATGTGCTGGAGGGTGCACAGTGACGTAAGTAAACCACCTCACCCATAGGCAGTGTCGATGTCTTGACGGTCGTGGCACCTCCGTTGGTTGTATGGTGGGAAAATTGATGACTTGACGGTAAACGAGGTGTTTGGTTAATAAACCACTTCCTCCACCAACTGAAGGTTACCAGACGGTAATCAGATGCATCACTTGCCTGCTGAGGAGCTGAGAGCTTGAATGTGCACACCTTTTCAGTGCTTGCGGTGCAGTATTCCTTTTGGCATATGCTGGGGAGGGGGGGGGCGGGGGCACAGGCTGCATCGCTCTCCTGCTTATGGTCATCAGGATTAGAAGATCCTGGAAACCAAGTGATGCAACCACAGTTAACATATCAAGCGTTATGGAAGATTTGGCATCCAAGTCTGCAGGTATTCTTTGTAGTATGCAATGATGATGTTGTTGAAAGCAAACGCGATTCTCTGTGGAACTCTCAGACAAATCTAGCCATCCTTCATTGACAGTATTGTAGAGGGCCTCAATTGACTATCACATAGGTGAAGGGACTTCCCGGCAAGGTATGAATTCATGGCTGTCGACATGCGAGGAAACTGAGATATGGAAAATCGTGAGGATAACATGCTGACAATTTAACATATTGTTTTGCGCACAGAGCCCACAAGCGTTACCGCTTATTTATTCTTTTATTACTGAATAAGAGAGTGGTCGCCTGATGCACTTAAAGACTGCATTATTGCATTCTTGCTCCTTGGGCTAGAACGTCCAACCAAAACCAGAGAAGTATGAAATGGGAGGAGTAGTTACGAAGCCTGACCACGTCCTACTGAACCGTGGAAGCGAGCCAAGTAGAACTAGTCTATTGTACTGGCACTATCCATCATGTGTAGGCTACCGACAAGTCTAGGTCAGAACCAGCCAATCAGACGAAAGTGTGGAGGAGAGCGCACGATGATTGGCTAATAGGGGCCCACTGGACCTCTCGAAGCCTCTATGAGATATAGCTCCTAAAGCGGCTTTATTATCAATGCGGAGCGAGGGTGAGAGTCAAATACCATTTGAAGAGCTGTTGAGGTCCTGCTGCAGCGAGAACTTCACCCTTTTTTGACGGTTTCGTCAATGTTAGTGTTCGTAGGCCCTTGTAGCCGATGGAGACGTCAGCCAAAATATGTGCTTTATTTCACCAATTCACTACTCATTACTCGTCAACTTTTCTCTCACTCTGTGTGTTTGCTGAAGAAATTACAGTCGGATGCACCGCTCGAACGATGTGCAAGAAAAAGACCACCGATTGATGGAACAGCCACAAGAAAGTTCATTTTTACCCTAACCTAATAACACAGCGCATCATATTTCTCTACTGTTCCAAAACTGATGTGTGCGAAAAGCTCAGACGACACCTTGCGATGGTAGGAGTGTGGAGAGGCATGTGACATCTTGTGCCGTGATGATTAACGCTTGGCCTTACCAGTTGACAACCCCGTGATGCCATGTTCGATAGGAGTGACAGTTGAGGAATGGGTAAGGCAGAGGGGGAGACCGTTTGCCAAGGTGAAGATGGTTTTTTCTAGTATTGGGACATCCTATAGGGAAGGGGATTCAGCGCCAATGTTTTTTTTTTTTCATCCCCGGCGTGTGTGAGTAAGCGAATGTGGTTGTGTTGGTTACGCACCTACGCGGCGGCTGGGGGGCTAGAGACCGCCAGGCTCTGAGTCACTCGGTAGTCCTTTCACGGTTGGCCATAAGGCCTGGCAGGCCGTAGCTTATTGGTGAATTTAAAGCGCATTTCAGCAGTTCGGGGATAAGGGAGCATGAACGCCACCTCCTAGAATGTCGACCCTCTAAAAGTCGAAAAAGCATCTTTCTAGTTAAAGAGGTATCTCCAGCCCCTCAATCATTCGAAGTTTGGGCTTCAGCCATCTTATGCAAAACTCAAAAAATGACGTCGTACTGACTGCGGTGGATGGAAGGATAAATATGAACAAGGGTCTGGTAGAAACATTAATGCAGCCATCTAAAAACCAGTGACAGCAGAAAAGGCGTCAAGACATTGTCGTGTTTGGACATTACAAGCCTTCCCTTATGTCGTAACAGGTCATGCCAGCTGTGGAAAGCCACAGGAGGAGCACCTTACCGACACAGATAATTGAGGGACATGGCTGGTCAAATGAACGAATTGGACAAGCGCTCTTGTTTAAATCTGTTGTGGGTGAATGAGTAAGGAGCGGTGACGTTTCGGCCGAAAATAGGATTTATTGGAGACTGTGCTCGGTGATCGGTGTGTGTTCGAGCGTAGGCAATGTGGAGACGTCTGGTGGGCCTTGCAGTCAAATGCCCCTGCGTTACATTTTCCCACGGCAAAACTTCCAAGAAGGTTCGATAATAGCACGCTAGAGGTGTAGAAAACTTGCGCTCCTGTATCGGTGCACCTAGAATTTTTCAGTAGTTTTGCCTCCTGAACATTCTAGGTTAGGATCATTGAAAAGACGCCGAGCCAGCGAACATTGGTGGTTCACAGGTGGTTAGTAGGAGTAAACTCTATTCTGTTTTGGTTAGCAGTTTGACGGATCCGTGATTACGCACACATAACAGCTGACGTGACAGAACAAAGCGAACCCTCTAGGCAATTGGAAGGGGAAGAGTTTTGAAGGTCATGCGTGGCGCGTAGGCCTTTGATCGCCAGCGCCAGTGACGATTTTCTTCTATCCAGGCGTTGCAGTAAAGGAAGGAGATTCACTGCATTTGTACTGATCAAGACTGGATGATCCGTTGCTACTGACTGACCACTAGTAGATTCTCCGCCAAGAAATTTAATGTAAAACGAACAGACTTCAGCTGAGCTTGTTCAGCCTTCAGCAAGATCCATTATGAACACGATCAGCGAGAGGGAGATGAGATACAGTTCTCCGTAGCTGAGGAGATGTGTGGCGGTGAAGCGCGACAGAAACAGGGGGTAGATTGGGTCGTTGAAAGAATCGACAAAAACCGCTTCTTAGCCAGTCAATCATTTGATCAGCCAGACGATCACTGGAGTAAGCAATGATGTGATGAGGAGCAACTTGGGAGATTTTTGAAATTTCGTGTCACTTGTAAATGCTTGACATTTGGTAACCACGTGCCTAACAGCTGCCATCGCAAATTCTACAGTGAATGGAGACGTCAATTAGGTGTTGCATCACTGATGCCTCCTTCAGCACCACAGAGAGGTAGTTTGAGACATTGCTTTGAGGTGCCGTCTGCTGCTGCAGACCCCATCCCTCAAGCACACATGGAGTGCAACAGACAGGCCGAGGTCAATTTTTGCCCCATCGACTGATTCACTGGTCAGCTCATAACTCTACTGTAGATAAAGCTGAGATAACAAATTTCGGCGGAAAAGGATAATTAAAAAATCGGGATAATTTTCCACTTTCTCGGGCAAAATTACAGGAACATCGTTTTAGGAACCCTACAAATCCGGGGAAAAAACATTAATGCCTGATTTTTCAGAAGTTTCTAAGACATTCCAGAAGGTCACGTCCTCAATTTCTCCTACCTGATGGGTCGATAACCGCGTTAGGGTCAATCGGGGACCTAACTAAGGCGACCGAGTAGTCCAACTTCATTATCAGACGCAGTCTGAAGCAGGAATAGTCTCTACTCACCTGCCTAGAGAAAACTCACTTTACAACATCTGTCATCGTCCTGGCTGATTCAGAACCCGTAGTTTTCGATTCCAGTCCGCAACTCAACGAAGGAAATTAATCGCACCAGAATTAGACAGGTCCTCACGAGGTAGTCTTGATAGGCTTATTTAAGGCGCCGGTTGTGCTATTTCTGTGTTTCACAGAACAATTTCTTCCCGCATTGGAAATGATAGAGGCATTCCTGTGTTATGACCACAGATGCGTTCGGAAGTATAGAGAAAGAAGTCTCATTTTCTAACCCTTCCTCGGTAATCTTGCTGTCTTCGGCCGCTACTTCAAAAACACAGTGTCATGGCATCGCTTTTCCGAGAGCCCTTCTCACAATTCTGAGCAATTTTTGGACATCGAGGAATTGCCCTTAGATCATCTTATCGGTCTTGCAATAGCAGCCAAATCGTATCTGAAGACATGGTTGAATATTGCCAGCCTAAAAATCATCCTGACTTATTTTTTTACACTTTGTATCCTTTTTATGCTTTAGATTGCTGTAACACCGAAACGCGTATCACGACTACTTAATAGCCTACTAGTAGTATCAAACACATGTAATCAAATTACAAATCAATTGGTATGACAAAAAGCATATCTTCCCTTTCACGCCTAATATAAAAAATCTGGACTTTTAAAAAGTTTTCAGACGCCAACGAATTATCAAACGACGAGCAGCATTCATCTGCAACCAGTCTGTGTTGCGCAATCCGATGAGTGGCGGTCGCCCCTCATTCGTCTGGCCCTATGAATGTTCACTTAGAGGTGCAGTTCGCAGAATTGATCTGATTCCACCCAGTTCCTCAACGCTGCATTCGAAAAAAATCATGTCTGATCATTGCAGCAACTATCGAACTCCCAGCGACAGTGGTAACGAAAGCATTTTAACGATCAGCGCTTTCACAGAAGAGACGACAGATTGCGAAACGGACAGTTCTGTGTGGAGTGAATTCGAGATGACTATTGGTTCTACCTTGAGCGATGTTGAAGATGACTTAGAAGAACGGAGACAAGGGAAGGAATCATTTACCAATGCCCACGCTCGTCAATCAGGAAGTGGGGGTCCTGACAACGAGAATGAAGCCACTAGTAACGGACACGGATACCGGGAGTTTGAATCATACAACTTCGAATCCGACGGTAGGACTTCCCACTCCCACAAATTTGAATTATAGATTCGCCTGAAGCTGAGGAACATCTGGACGAATATTTTGGGAACCTAAGATTGTCACCTATACCATCCAGTAAGCGTAGGTTACTTACCGCATTAACCAAGAACAATCCTTTATTTTGCCGCAGCATATAGTGAAACATCGTGCAGTCAATTGGGTAGGGTAGACCCCAACGAGGTTGTGGATGATCGTCCTTCGTCAGTTTCACAACACCCCCTCAGGTGCACAATTTGTGGCATGAGGTTCGCCTGTTATCTTGACTTCTCCAACCATTTTGTGCTGCGCCATCCCGGTGAGATTTTGAGTTGCCACCTCCCCACGATGACCATTTAGTGGTACCTTCATTTCCCACCCTCTCCCCTTTTTTAGGTAGTCCCTTTTAAATAAGATTTTACGGACCCCGATCCAATCAAAACCTATTTAAACGGAGCGATCAACTGTAGTTTTATGAGAATAAACATTACTCCCTGGAGTTCAGTAGTAAGCTTTGAGGACTGGGAGATGCGCTTAGACGGCTAAAATACATTGAACAAAACTGATTATTCGATGTTAGTCCTTCCAAAGCACTGCGCCGGAACAGTTCCCTCCACCACAACCGACTAATCAAACAAAGAGATGAGGCTGCTTGTGCAGGAACCTGCAGGAGCTTGTCACTCCGTGCGTGCGCATGAACCTCCCCACCACTCATCACCATAGCGACATCCGCTAACCCCTGTCAGACGTTGAAGCCTTCTATTGTCATTGAGTGACTTCGCCCTTCAAGACCACTAGGGTGGAAAAACGAAGTAAGTAGGACCAGTGGACACTTTATTTGCTCCATCCTCCTTGTATGAAAGTGGTCCTAATTGCCATAGACCATCAATAAAATATGGCATCCCAAATGCGCTCAGCCAGGATTGAGGGTGTTATTAATCGTTGTAAACAAAGTTGAACCTGAAAGTCAAAACAAAAGGAGGTTTTTGAAGAGACTCGAGAAGTCCTTGAGCCCATTCTGAATACACAGACGAAAGCTTGGAAAAAGAGGAACTGTAAAGAACACCAGCAAAACCACACGGATGAGACGACGTGGCTCAAGTAAACACGATGCAGTTTCAGCACCTCAAACACCAAACAGAATTTCTTGAGTTCCCCTGGCCGGGGAAACTGTGCATTGGCGGAGTTGCCAATCAAGCCTAGCATTAGAACGTGCCACACAAAAATAACAAAGAGTTAGAAATTCAAGTCACCAAAATCTGTTTACTTGAGAATAAAGTCAATTCTGTCGAGCCTTCGACTATGAGGGAGCCTAGCAACCCAGTCAACCCTAAAAAGACTCCGCAGAAACGTGTCGCCTCTTTCCAAATAAAAATGGCATAGATCCCACATTGAAGGTAAGATAATGACAGGAGATGGGGAAACGGTGCTGATTCCGTCACCAGGAATCCAAATAACAACCGAACGCAACAACTGAGATGCTTTACTAACTTGATGTGAAACAACTAAACTGATGACTCAACTACTACTGCTCAAAAAAATAAAAAAAGCAACTATCTCCACACCAAGAACATTTTGCAAGCAAACCTCACAGCCTCAAACTCAAGAATTCTGCAAGACGACTTTATACGATCAATTATAAAATGAAAGCCAACCCGTCACATAGTGGTGACGCTTGCAAGCACCGTGCATTTGATCCGACTGACGACACAAATGTGAAAAGAAAGCAAACAAGTTCGGTGACGAGCGAAACAGTCAAGATATTTAGAGCTTTCAAGGGAAAAAAACGACAAAGAGAGAAGCTCAACCTAAAAACTAAGAACCGTTATGACATTACCGACTGAGAACCTGCGGAAGAGATGAGATAATGGGCCCGTAGGCGCGGGAGTTATCGAAGAGTTCGAACAGAGGCGCCGCCACTAGTTGATAGTTTGATGGCACCGCAAAAAGTGTCTTTTCGGGTAGCTGGATCAGATAGAGACGAGTGTGCTCCTTGGGCTTCGTCACGTGAGCAGGAATGTAGGGATAGCGCGGAGGCTCGAAATTCGGTCGCCACCAGTTACCAATACATTCCTCTGGAGTCCATTCCACTGGCACTCCATCTGTCCTTCCCAACATCTGCAAAAAATTTAGAAGGCATATCTAGAGGTGCATACGATAAATAAACCTCCCTCCAAACGAAACTCCCCACGCACATCCGAGAGTAGTCTCTTCAAACCCTCCATTTCTTCCTCCCCGGGATGCAGTTCGCCACCGGGAAGTTTAAAAAATGTTCCAAGTTGAAGGAGAAGCACGTGAGGGAGATTGTGTTCATGGACCAGAAGAACGCCCTCTACAGAATGCCTCATCCCATACTTCTCGAAATCCTCTTGTAGGCGTTGGAACCGTGCCGGCACGCTACGATCACGTTCATAGTTTGGCTCCTTTTTTCCAAAACTGTAACTTTTCAGAGGATATCTAGACGTTCAAGGTCAGGTCAGTAGATTATCAACAGGACGACTAACATAGACAAATAAAGGGGCAGGGGTGTACATCCGGGGAACTAAAGACAATCGAAAACCATTGGCATACCAATGATTGAAGCGAAATCTATTTTTATAGTTGTACAATACGTTCTCGGAATACAGGTAGAATACAGAAAGACCGCTCAAGATACGACTTGTTTTACAAATGAGTACAAGAACAGGAGGAAATTGTTTAATGACGTACAAAGGTATCGTCTTAGAAGCAGGTGCAGGATGCAAAAACTTTTCGGTTGTACCACGAGGCCAACCCGTTAGATGCATTCTGTAATGTCGGCAGTGATTTCACAATACCCGCGACAATTAAGGCGCTTATGAACAAATACAAATTACGTCTGCCAGGAAATTAATGTGCAAAAAAACCATTCTGGACAGTATGTTTTGGCTTAGATTTGTATGTTTTACTTTTTGGGAGGACAATATACTGTCTGTGTTTACCACAGAACAAGTTTGGGTAATATGAACAGATTTCCTTAATATGGTGTCTATTGCAACATCGTCAGCTCTAACACCTGCGTTTTTCTGCAAATTCGGATTTGAATGTTTTAAGGATGGTAATTGGCCTTTATTGAAGCAATTTTGGAATTTTTACAGCCCTATATTTTTAAGTTGCATAAATCATTCACATTGAATGAAACCTAAACAAATTGCCCACTTTTTATTGAGCGGTGTAATCGTGCTGTTGTTTGTTCTTGTGCTTACCGCAAATGGCCTCAGCCAGTGATTCGAGGATTCTAACACTAATTTGACCCGAGCCACCTAGTGCTGGCACACATTCAACCTGAGCTTCCTCCCTGGTATTATCAGCATTAATCGAAACCAGATGTTTGCTGACTGCCTTAAAAAATCGAATGAAAATATTTTAACATTTTTTTCATTTGGCTGATTAAAGATATTGACGCACTGAGACATCATAAGTTTATGATATTTATAACATAAGAAAACTTTTCCCTCGAAAAAACACAAATTCACACTACAGAACCCGAGGTTGATGCCACTTTCACCAGTCATACAGGCATCATGCCATCAACTTCCACTTTAATGATGAAAATAGCTCACGGCATTTTTTTTGCAAACATGGTTTTTAATACAAAATGGGATTTATCTCTCTATAGGAAGAAGTTAAGCATTTGAATCCCGCATCTCAAACGATTTATCGAACTGTCCAGTAAAAGAAGGAAATTCATAAAAAGCGTGACCATTTTTTACTACATTTTATGATTAGATTGGACCACTGTCCAAAAATCAGAAACTCTGCCTGATCGATAGATGACAAATTCGGTTCTAGCTTTTATTTTTCAAGCAATGAGTCCTTCCTACCCTTTCCCCAAAAGATACGAAATTTCTATCCTGTCAGGCGTTGAATCATGTGTCAACGTGTCACGTACCATCCCTCTTTCTTGTCACCGCAAAGTACAATAGGAGACCTTTCCACGCACAATCTTTGAAACAAACAATTTGTACCATACGCTGCTTTGTCACGAGTGGGTCGGAAGTGGACTTTAAGTGTGGCTGATTCTTCATTTCTAGCGTTATTTTTCTCACCCGATTTTGGATTGTACCCTGCCAAGTTGGTGGATAGTTTATGAAGTTTTGGTATTCGAGTCGATCTCGGTTTTTGAAACGTGCGTGGCCAAATTGCATTAATCAAGACCAGGTGGCTCTTTGTGATCAAAGGGTCCACTCGAAGAGGCAGCATCGGTTCCAGCAGGCCAGCAGACAGTCGTACAGCCAACCGCTACACATCGCCATGCATTTTGCGACCTCTACGAGGGGCAACAAGTCACCGCATCGAAGGCGGAAAAACCTTTCCTGGCAACATAATTCCAACTTCTCTTCAACACTGTGGGTGATTTCTGTCTGCGACACGGACAGCTGAGGACTTTGTGCACCCAAGATTCTAATTACCTGATCATTTGGGCTAATTTTAGGAAGCCAGCGTTAACCTTTTAAACCTTTGAGGATAATCGCATCCAGAAGTAGTTTTGCGGGATAAATAGTTCGAATACAAAGTGCACATCACCTTATTACAAGTTGGTTTGAAAGCTTTAAAACTCCTTGTAGTTAAAGAGGCAATTACACAATCCACCTCTCTTTTTAGACTTCATCCTCCACACACAAAGATCATAAAAGCTGTTTAACAAACCTTCACATTTTTTTGCTGTTCACGTCTGCACGACGTGCTTAACCAAGTCGCTATGTAGTACCTGAGGAAATTTAGGTCCTCAAAAGTGACTTTTTCCTCCATTAACAACTCGGCATCATGCAGGATGAGGCTATTTCGTTACCTATTCTAACCATGTGATACCTGGATCACCTCTAAAACGATACAGAGGTTAATTTATCACTAACATTGGAAGGCTGGTAAAATGCGTGACTCCATTACCATCATCGTCATTTTATAGCTAAGAGGTGTTTCAGAATGGGTCATATTTTAAACTGACACAGATATTTCACTGTTTACAACAACCAATGTTTACGACACCTTCTGATGCAATTGGTTTTAACAAACCGACATCGAGCCCATATCATAAGAATGCGACGTAAAGGCTCACTTATTAACAAAGGAAATCACGTTTATGTGCTATTGAATACAAAATCAAAGGAAGATCAGCCTTCAGTGGACAACATTTACAATCATCAGCCTGAAGTAGCTGTGAGTGCGCAAAATGACAAAATTAAACACACTGTCTGAGAAAAAAGTAAAACGTTAAGGAGTACAGAGGTTGCAGTTGATTATTTAGCCGTTTTGTTGTCTGTTTACACAAATTCGCGGTCACTACGTCACATGATGCGTGGATCTCGACCCAACCGGTGGTGCAACTGTCACACGCATCAGCATAAAACCTAATTGACACTTTGTACACCTTCTCTGCAAACAAAATCTTACCGTGTACCTTAGCAGTTTGATCACCACTTAGCAGCCCTATAAGTCAGCCAAAAGTTACCGAGCTAGTCGGAACACCTAAGACAAGAAGGAAAGGTAAGAGAGAAGCTAGTTCTACACTGTCACTTAGTTGCCTGTATTTTCCTTCTGATGGGATTACTAATTCCAAAATAGATCAGTTAAACGTAGTTTTACGATTATTTTTTAGTAATTTGGTAAATACAGAGCTAATGAAGCAAAAGTAGGAATTGACAGTTCAAAAATTCGGAAATTTTTGAGAAGGAAAAATCCAAAATCAAATTTTGGAAAGCCACGGTATTTGGACGTAAAGAAACGCTGAAACCTTGGTTGGAAGCTACCAACTAACCAACTGAAAGCAAATCCTACGCTTAGTTGAAACCCGAACAATCAATTCAATTGACCTTATCGCAAATTAAAACAAATGATTTTGGGTAGGGCGTAAATGAGAACCAAAATGTAAAATGAATAAGGAAAGCAGATTGCAGTTTTTTCCGTGTATAGGTATGTTAGATCAGCTACTAATTCTCTGGGGCGGATTATGAGCCCCTAGCCTGAGGGATTTAGTGAACTGATTAATTGCTGAAAGGGATTAACAAGTTGTTAGGGCCAAGCAGCTAATGAAATGCTAATTAAGAATCCAGTCATTGTTATTTGCATGAATTATAAAGGCTAGAACTCACTGTTTCTGCTTCCGACCACTTCTCTTTCACTCACACTCCTTCCAGATGCGGGTATGTCTCAACAAAATTCTTTTGAGCTAAAACCTACAAAGTGTTAACCTATTTCCATAAAGGTGTTACGTTTTTTAGGCCAAGGTGAAGTGACATCGCATCTTATTTTGAGTTTCACACGAACTGATTCAGCGACAATGCACACTTTTACAATTTCTTTAAACCATTGCTTCGGAGATGTCGGACGTGGTCAAGTAACAGAGTTCAAACAATTTCTCAACTTAGAAGTTATAGCCATTCACCCGCTGGAGTCGTTATATTGCATTAAAAGTTGCTTTGCATCTTTCTCCATACATAGCACGAATTATGGTTGTTTATTTACACGATTTCTTCCTCGTGGAGGGACGAAAGTGGAATATAAATCATGATAAGAGTGTGTATGCAACTCAAGGTCGCATTTCGGTTAACAATTCAAATCCAAGCCAGTATTCTTTGTACTTCTTCACCAAATGTAATTCAAAGACTTCGAGATCATGACAGGATAGAGATTTCCCATACTATTTGCGCCCTAGTTACTGCGTTGCCAGTCAGAATAGATATATTTCATCGTTGATTGGGTGGGACGAGGCGAGAATTTCGAGGGCTAGGAGGGTCTCAGAGCTGCAATTACCTCTCATCTCGCCACCTCGCCACCTCGCCACCGGAAGTAATTACCTCAACGATTGAGTCATTTAATGATACGGTTAGATCTAAATTGTTCGCTTGACAGCATAAAAGGCGCAACTGAATGTGCCATTCGACAACATCTTATCCACTATGCAGGTATGCTAAACCTAACTGAACATTTTCCCACTTTTATCTTTCTATAAATAACACAATGGGTGTTGGGTTTCCGTGGGGTGAAAAAAGGAAGGCAAAGTCCTCATGCTGGTATTGGACCAAAAGTCCAAGTCTTTTTGCTAGAAAAAAAGTGGAAGATCATTTGATTAGGCGAGTCGGATCCAGCGCTCCGTAATCGCGTGCACGCGCGCTAGATCCGATGCCAGTGTGAGCGCCCGGTTGTTTAGTTATCACAGCCAATGAGGTATCTGACACTCGGCGCCAAGTATAAAAGGCCCCGCGACTTGATCGTCCGACATGCTACCTATTAGGGATGGCGGTAAGTTCTGAAGGGTTGATGCTACTGAGTTTGGGTAAGGGGGAGGGGCTTCCTTCTTCATATTCCCTACTGCGGGATAGTAAAGTTGCACTGCTTTTCCCTTGTTAGGTCTATAAACTCCTCCTCCTCGTCGCCTTTGTGTCCACGGCCCTCGCTCACCGCACCAGTAAGGCAGCTTTCCTTATTTCACCCGAATTTTTGCACTTCCTATCCTCAGTTTTAAAGTTAAATGATCCAGAGGCATTAGTGGTTGGTGCCTCGCAAGGTTGGGCTCTATTAACTCTCAACCCCAACCCAAAAACGTAGTCTGAAATACAAAGAAGGTGGTTTGGCGAGTCATAACTGCGTCTTGGAGAAAAAAGTTAAAAGTACTGGACCAACTTAATGAGCCTTTTTAAACCTTGGAAAGCATGCCCAAAATTGCTTGTTTATGCTTCCGAGGAATCAAGAGAAAATTAGGGAGCAAATTTTTAGATTTTTTTGAGCCACACGGTGGAAAGTGATCCACCTTGATGGAGCAAAACTCATTGATGGATTCTCTGTCATTTCCATGCACTTTTGAACGCCATTTTTGTCGGAACCCACACAATAATTTAGTTTGTCAATTTAAGGTGTCAATTAAAACAAAGAGGAACTGGATTCTTGGTTTCTCTTCTGTTACTTCAATCAACCGAGTCAGTTTTATTAAAGCTGCCGTGATAATTAATCTGATCCTTTTGAATGACTCCTTTCAGGGTACCATTGGCGTCATGGCGACTACGGCGATACTGATTACTTTGGCAGGCACGACGGCTACTATCATCACAGAGACGACGACGATCATGATCATGATGATCACGATGATGACCACGATGATGACCACGATGATGATGATGACAGGGATGACAGGGACAGAAATAGAACAGTACTGATTGGAGCCTCTGGCGGAGGTCATAGTAGGAGGGTGATGTGGCATGGTAGCTCCAGCTATCCTGGCTACAGACATTATGGCAGAAGGCCATCACATAGACCGCCTGTCCCTCCTCGGAGCTATATGTCTAGACGAGGCCTCATAACCCCCTCGCCCCCGGTCAGACCTGTTCCACTGCACAACAAAGAACGGGCTCACGATCCGCGCTACCGCCAGGGCCTCAAAGAATTGCGCGATCTCATGTAGTGCCCCAGTAAATCATGTTAAATTACTTTTGTGTTGTTTTTGTGCTTTGATCAGTCACCTTTTCAATTGCCAACTGCCTCCAAAAACCCATTTTCGTTTTTTTCCGTATGGGTGGTGGGTTGCTGATAAAATTATAAGTAGTTTTGCAAACTGGGGGAGCATAAAAAGGTTTTAAGGCAGATGTTTTCATAATCTTTGACCAAATTCCTTTCGATTTGCCACGTAATCACACTGCTAGCTTAGGTTCTCGGGCGTATTGCTGAAAAGGAGGACTTGATGACCATATTTAAATATACCACAAATCTTAGGGTTGATTAGGATTTCTCCCGTGTTATTTAAATAAACACAATATAGCACCTCCAGCCCTCCCTAAAGTGGTAACGTACGGTAGAGCTTAAGGATCAAATTGTTGACGACAGTGGAGAGCACACCGGTAAAGGCACAGTCATTAGCTGCGATCCCCGGCCTCTGACCAAACGAGTCTTTTAATTGCTCGTAGTGAGTAGAGAGGTGAGATTAGGGAAGCTTGGATAAATTCACAAACCACTTCCTGGTTTAGATGCCGGTCTAATCGGCTACCTCTACAGCGAAGGGAGAGAAGTCATGCTTTACAGTAAACGCATCCCCGTTACCACTCATGGTTCAGTGATCGGCCTAGTCCTGTCCTCGCTCCACCTAAAAACGACATGCCTCTTGAGAGTTGACGTCATTTCAATGGAATACGCGAATTTTACAGTGCTGTGAGCCAATTATTGCGTTCTCGCTGCAACAGGCTTTGCACCATCGCATTCAATGCAACGAAGAGGGCCTTGAAGCAAGCGTCAACGCGTGCGAATTCTGGTGACGTTGTGAGCTCTCTGGTGTGCGCTTTCGCTACCAATGAGGTGCTGCGCTTCCTGATGCAATTAAAATTCAGTGTGAAGCATAAAAGAACGTAAAACCCAAGCAGCTCTTATTTCATCCATTAGAGATGTCGGTAAGTTCACCAGTGACAACATTGTCACCGCTGCAAGGAAGGCATACAGGGCGACGACTAAACAATCCACTCATCTCCATTTTTTTTCCACCTGGCAGATCTACAATCTCATTCTTCTATTCGCTCTCATTTGTTTCGTCTTGACTGTTCAAGCGCGTAAGTAGTATCCACTGACAAAAGATTGCCCTTTCCTCGGGAAAAAACCTTTGAAACCACGTTAGCTACCTCCATCTCTGTCTCTTTAATCCTTAAGGTTGTTACTCAGATGACATGAACTTCTTTCCTAGTTTTGCATAAAATTATGGTGGAAGAGTTTGGATCCTCAAGGACTTTTGACTTTCACTCCACTTCTACTTCCCTTCCGTCCCATTTCCCGGAGCTGTTTCTCGCCTACTCGTTGCACTTCCGACAAACGCGGCCTTTAAATGACTTGCGTACTGTTGGGTGCTGTATTTTTTTCAAACTTTACAGACTCCGAATGGCAAAAGCATTTATTTGTTCTAAGGACGAGGGTTTGATTCATTTTGTTTCCCTTTGAGTGTCCTTGAGATCTCAAGTAGGCACTTCAGCTCACCGGTTGCCATGGAACAGCGCACGAGGAGGACTTAATCATCACCTCTTTTATTCATTCAATCATAAAAGGAAAGAAGCCTAAAAACATTTGTTTAATAGCTGGCAAATTCTACATTTTAATGGCAAAAAAGGATTGTTTTAATAATTTCTCGGCTGCTAGAGGATAGATAGATCAGTTTTCTGACTGTAAAAGTCGTTAGGATGCAATTAACTAAAAAAAAGGTGCCTTGTTTTTTGAATTCTTTTGGCTTTTGACTTCCCAGACCACTTTTTGCCCATAGCACTTGCCAAATTTAAGAAACGAAGGTGTCAGGCGAGAGTGTGGGAGGTAATGCTTGACCTTACAGGTGACTCGTAGAAGCAGGTTACTTCACCATGGAAGGCGGCCTAGCGCCGGAATGTAGAAGGTCTAAACGACCACAAGTCTGTTCTCTTGGCAGTGCTGCCAAGGCAGAAGGATAAATCGTAGCGATTGAGGTGTCGCATGGTCGGGTGTTCCTTTGAACAAAGGCCTGGCCAACAAAATCCCCTAGTCTGTGTCAATTTTTATCTGCGTGGTGAATAAAAGACAAATTTTGTCCCCAACTTTGTATTTTCTAGATTTTATAAGTAATTTAACCATTTTTTAAGGTAAAATTAAGCAAAACAGTGCCTTGGATTACTTTCATAGCTCCGCTGTCTCCACCATTACCAGTGAAGTCATTCCACACTCTCTTTAAAATGGCTTCTTTTAGGTCCTCACCACGTGAGCAAAAAATCCTATCATGGCGCATCAGCGGTTGGAAAAAAGGCCAAAATTCCAGTCGAATTCAAAAACGTAGCCAGGAAATCTGTGCTATGGTCAGGCGCGGCCAGTTATCCTGGCTACAGAGATAGCAGAAGGCGGAGACATCGTAGAGAGCATGTTAAGGCTCCCTCCAGGAAGCCAATTGAGCCGATCACTGTCAAACTGCACAACAAGGAGCGCGCCAATGATGCACGCTACCGTGAAGGTCTGCAGGAATTGGCCAGTCTGATGTAGTGCACCTAATCAGCCCCGCTTTCTCAATCCCCTTTCTTCTCGCCTTGAGTTCTGTCACCCTAGAGCCACTTTTCGCCACCATTTGCTTTCCCGCTTTTAACTTCGTGGTACAGACTCACTCTCTCACTGGTGTGCCTTAATAAAAGCCTGATGTGTCAAACAGATTCGGTCTCATTTTGTGAGGAGTTAAATGTCAAATCCATCAAGTTTTTTTATGGGCTATCGTTTTACAGACGAAGGAAAGGTGAGTGTACACTGAACAATCTCTTTAGTTAGGAGCTAAGGAGCTCATGTCATCCCCAGTTCCAGCTAATTTGAAGTCACAGACATGTTGCTCTTCACTTGTATACATCTCGTGATTTAATAGGGAAAAAAAGAAGACTCAAGAAGAAATTGATTTAGGAGAAGATAGGGCATTGGAGGTATGGCCTATAGGCTAAAAGTAGTATCTGCCTAACCAGCTAAATTATTTCACCCGATTGAAAAGGGCAAACCTAAAGACTAACCCAAGCGATTGCTGACGACTCTCACCAAAAACTTGACCCGAAAACTGTCTCAATTATCACAGGCTAGTCAGGTTTTGGGAGGCCTTGTCAGCAAGTTCTTTTCAGCAATGCTCTGAGATTCGCGCCTAAGTCAAAGTCTTTTTTAGCCGACAATTCAGTGTCTATCGAGTACTAAAATCACCTCACATTGAGCCTATGCACATAGAGTTACTAAGCCCTAGAAGGTGTCTGTGTCTCGACCAATCAGAGCACTCATTCGCCATGTTGATCGTCAATGTTTGTGTGTGCAGATGCGTCACGCTGATCCGTGCTTGAGGTGGCTCCCAAAACACCTATTCACGATATTTGCGCTACTAAGACAGTGGTGAAACAGTAGCACAGGTTTGCTCAATCATGAAGAAGACGCCTCCAACCTTAGCACCCAAATGAACTGCTTCTTTTTACTTTTTTCACAAAATTAGCTTCTTGCATGGTAAATTTCCACCGATACGGAATTAAGTACTGAGAGTTAGGGCAGATCAGGCCCAATCTGAGAATGTAAGCATCAAAAGTGTTAGGGATGGGATAAGCGAAGTACAATTTGACCTTTTAGATTTCTTCGTGGATGTCTGCATGTAATTTAACGGATTAATCTCATCCTTATGCCTTTCCGTGGTTTCAAAGTTGGCTAGGGCGGACCCCAGCTGACAGTAGGGTCCAGGGCATCGAAATAGGGACACTCTTGGTGCGAATGGGTAGATCAGCGAAAGCTTAGTTACGAGCTCGTGTTGACGATCACAAATGAAGTGAGGTTACCAGTCTACATACTTTCTAGAGTACGAAGTACATAAAAGCATTTTTATGCACAAATTTCCATAAAAACCGACTGGAGGAGTAGCATATGCTTAAACACAGTGCATCCTCAAGCTCAAATAAACAGCTAAGGGCTAGAAAGATTATCTACTGCGCTCGTTAATTACTGCTTACTCTCTTCCTTACCACCCTGCTAATCTCCTTTCACTCATGCTTTGATGACTGGCGCGAAATGGCGTCCCTCGCTAACAGCAAGGATCAAAATGAGAGCTAACCAGAGTTTATAAAGATCCGCTTCAACCCTGGATAATGGCTGAATAAAGTTACTGCCGCTTTCCCATGCAAGTAACTCTGTGTCATCAGATTTTTCTATTTCGGTAAAACCCACGCAATCTTGAAATCGTTGCCACATGACATTGCCGAATCGTGTTTTTTTTTCATGTCCCTTCACATGTTTTGAGTCGTGCAAACTGGTTGTGAAATAGCGCCAGTATTAAAGTGAACTACCTGATTTTGGCTTGCTCACCACTATTTGTCAAATCGGGAACCGGAAAAATAAAAAGCCCTGGACTTGCTACTAAATAAGTAAAAGTAGGAAATATTTTTTACTCATAAAATTGCTACCGAAAGTTGACCTTAGCTGCTTCCCTATTTATGAGCTGCATAACTAAAATGGATGCCACAGGAAGGATATCCACAAGTTGAGGTCTTTGAGTCATCCTGTAGGGGCCAAATAAGAGGTCATGTGATTAACAGGAATTAAATGCAACCAGAACCTAGCCTAACAGCTGTTTCGTGCTCAGTGAAGGAAAATGAACGAATAGTTAATTCAGATACTAGATATAATGTTCCGGCTGGAAACACTTTTCTTGAGGAGATATATATAAAGCATGAAGCACATTTTTACATCCCAGTCAATGATTTGAAAACCCAAAAGCCGATCGCTGAAAAAACTGACGGCTAGAGGTGTTGAACTCAACTAAATTGAACTACCAAAAGGTGTATTAAGTGTACCATCAACTGGAAGACGAAGAAATTATTTGAAAGCTAGTGATGACTCAAGAGAAGAGCAAGTTCTACATTCCAGCTAGTTTACTGAGTCAGGCTCCATCTTTACCATTATATCAACTTTTTTAAGCCTTCGGTATTTTAATGGACAAACTCTCGTCAGTAGCCTGACGTCAAAGTTGGGCTTGAATCTTCTGCTCAACTTATGCGAAGTTTTATTGAAAAAATCCACCCAGAAGCCCCTATACAATACTGAATGACATCTCACTTCGGTGATGATTGCTGGTCTTCCAGGCCAGCGCTTTCACTCTCCCTCTCTCTTTCCATCTAAGGCATCAGTCAGTACTCGAGATCGACGCAACTTTATGGAACTCTTCAAGGGCAACTAAGCTACAATGCTTATGTCATTTAATTACTCTACAATTTGGTCTTCGTCACTAACTTTTGTAGAGTCAAGAGCATACCGCATGCCAATGACAAGTAAGCATAATAGCATTGTCAATTTGACCATTAACAAGTCGTTGAAAAGATGAAGGCACTAATTCCGACCTCTTAGGAAGAAACAAGAGACCATTGAAAGCACATATCTAATTAGCGCGTCTTTACTCCACGATGTGAAGGCAGAGGCGAGTAAATTGATCACTGGTGAAGTTGACGCGCTTCCAGGAGGCTAGGCAAGACAAGCGCGCCTAGACTTGGTGTTGGTGATTATTGCAAGGCAGACGAAGGGACACCACGACCTGCTAAGAACAGTGTTCGGTTTGACCGGTTGAGGTCAGAGTCTAAGCAATAGGTCAAGTGTACCTGAGGTAGTAATTTCCCCATTGTACCCCTTTCCTTTAATGCTAAAAAACCCTATCACTACTTACCTTACAGTCGTAATAAATTGTGACAAATCAGAGATAAATGGGGCAAAAAAATTATTAAGAAATGAGTAAATTCGTATATATTTCCTTAAGTAGAACGAAGAGGAGTTGGCTTGACCTCATAATCCTCTGGACGCATTTCCAACGTCCACATGCTGTTGGAGGCGGGTTTGGACTCCGGTGCAGAGTCCTTCTTTTTCTCTTCCTTCTTCTTCTTCCCCTTGGGCTTAAACCACCGCGGCATTTGGTATGATAAAAAATGGCGCTTTGGCGATTGCTACCTGTCAGGTGAGTCTTCAGCTTTCACTTTAATTAATTAGCATCACGTGAAAGGCTTCTGAGAGGCTCTCCTACACTTTCAGGTCATTGACTGTGGGTGTGGGTCCCTTTTACCGTTTCTTATTGTCATCTCTCAGTTCTAGATTCCCCTGAACCATTTTTAATGCTGCTTACATTAGAAGGGGAAAAGCTCGCTACTTACGCCCGGATCCTGCAGGGTCAAAATGCACTGATTAGACCGCGGCCGACCGTCAAAAAGAGAGAATAGAAGTTGCTTTTGCTTCCAGTGGACAAATATGGGCCTGTCGAACTAGTTGTGTGATCAATCTCCCAGTCAGTGGCCATGAGCTTTAGGAACTTCACCTCCTTAAGCACTCGCCCTGACGGACTGGATGCGAAGGCGGTGTTGGAAAAGTGGTCGGCGATGTATCGACCGGTAGAGTAACAGGATGGACTACTTCTACTTCTTTAGCATGTCTCAGATTCGAATTGATTTTAATGCTTCCTACACGCGTCAAAAGCGCAAAATGTTTATCGGCGCTCCATCTACCGTGTTTTGACCAACAGTTGCCAGCGCAGGGGCGCCAAAGCATGCTTAACACTTCAGTGTGGTTGTCGATAAACAATCCTCAGGATCATTTCTTGATCCGAAATCCATAGCCTTGTTGGTCAAATATAACGTGCATCCCTCAAACATCTCTACCGGTGGTTAGCAGTCCTCCAAAGAACCGTCCGGCATACGTAGGAATAAGTAGCCAAGGTAACTGAAAATCACAGTTGTCGCCTCTGGCCATTTTGAAAAGCCACTCGCCAGTACGTGACCGAGATTCCTGCGGTTGAAGTATCCTTTTTCATGACGCTCACAGACCATTCGCCTTAAGCTTTACCAGAACTCATAAACACGGTCCGCCACCTACCCACCAAATATGCCACATCAATGTTCGCTCTAAATTTTAGCGCTCATTTTGAAGTCAATGTGTCACCAGTTCCTATTGGACTCCTCATGTCAACAACTTACCCTTTCAACCAGGTAAACAAAGCTCCTTTTTCCATAGATCAGATTAGCCTCACAGTATGGTTTCGAACTTGTAATTCTAGTCATTTTAATACCAACAATACATGGCTGTTGAAATGAATTCAATGAAGCCCTACTGTAACCAACCAATCGGGAGGCAGGAAACATGGAACCAGCATTCCTCCATCATTAATGGGGTCACTTCACAAGGGGGTAGGGGGGAAGCGACGCTCGCAATATTTACGATGCCAAATTGAATTAATCGTGATGGGCTTTTTTTCCGACTAACACAGTGATTTTTACCAATAAAAAGATTGCTTTGAAAATGCTTCACATTTTATTCTATTTTTCCCACAGTTTCTTCTGCACCACAATCTCTCGTTAAAAAAAAAAAACCACCACGTTTTTTTCCCAGCACCCATCTGACGTCTTTAACCAACCCAATCTTCTTCTTTACTCAAAAAAAAATGAAAAGGGAATTCAGCAATCTCACAGTAAAATGTGATTTGACAAAATTTGCTTTAATGCCTCGCAAATGCGGCTGCGCACACATAAAGAGGAGCTAGCGAGCAAGCGAGCGAACAGAGGGTAAGTGAATTAAAAGGAGGCATGATAGGTTCAACCGCCTTAATTAATATTGGCATTTAACAGCACACAATATAAGCACAACTTCACTACTTTTGGGAGTCTTAGAATGGCGCAGCACATCTGCAGTCGACATCGAGGCCAACACATTCAAAAAGCACATTACGGCAACCATCGTAGCCAATCAGGCTGCCAACACGGCCATCCACAACATCAACACGAACACCATGATGGCATGAGCCGAGGGTACAGCCACAATCAGTATCATAATCATGGCCATGGCCATTGCGATATGTGCCGACGGACCTCAATGCGATATAATGCGGGTCGGGAATGCCGACAAATGTGTCAACATAGACCACAGTGCCCTCGACATCAGGATTGTCGACATTGCTACGGACGACGGAATGACTACAGCAGCGACAGTGACAGTGATGACAGCTGCTATGACTACGTTCGACCAGGTCGTCCACGATCTCAAAGAACTGGTAGGAATTCAAGACGAAGCAGCAGAGGGTCAAAACGCAGCAAATCCCTTTTCACTCCCATGAATTATGGTAATGCAGGTTGTCAAGGTTGTCAACAAGCATGGGGTGATGCTTATGATTCCGGACCATATCAACAACCATCACGAATGCAACAAAGGTATCAGCCAATGCCACCACCGCAACAAGGACAGGGTCAATTTCAGCCTCTACAGGAACAGCAGCAGCAGCAGCAACAACAACAACAGCAGCCGCAGCAGAAACCACCACCTCCAGAGTTGGAAGAATTACGGAAAAATGTTTTTAAGGGCATAAAGGAGTTTAGTAAAAGCCTGAAGAAGCAACAGTGGTATGGAGACATGGATTATGTACGGAGCACTCGCAAGGTGAAGCATGGACATAAGGATGAGTCCTTGGAGGACCATCGAAAACAATCGAGACGCCGTGACTGGATCCAACACTACTAAGGTTGTTAAAGTACATTTCGACTGTGTCTTTTTCGGCTCAATTTTTGTGTTTTTATCCTTTCTCCACGGATAATTTCAGGCTTCATTATTTCGTCTTGTTAATAAATTCCAACTTTTCCCGTAAATGAAAACGTACTACCGCATTTTCTAACAGTACATTACGCAATAATGCAAAAATGCCAAAAAAACGAATTTAGTATACATACTAGAGCAAAAGTAAAATTACAGCTCCGATTAATTTATTGTTTAAGCGAATCAGCAGCAGTCCAGTTTTTGACTTTATAAATAAGCGAGATTATGAAAGAACCTTCTGATGAGTCGCAAAGGGTTAAAATGAGGTCTATTCAGATACGTCTTATTATGCTTGGTTAATTAGATCATCTGGTGCATATCCTTGAGGTGCAGCCACTCGTGTGCATATTTTGTGTTAAATCCTTTTCACATAGTTTGCTTTGGCCTATTCTCCTGAGTTAGAATTTGTGCAGTAGTGAGAATGCACCACCTTATCTACAGTGCAGTTCTATTCCATTTATTCTTCACAAATGCCAGAAACTGTTACAAATTGTGCTATTTATGACCATGAATATTGCAAGCAAATGCGTCGCAAAGTAAATGAGAGGCGTCAAAAAAGAGGTGATTAAATGACCCCCGAGTTTAAATTAATCTTCTTTTCACGTTTTAAATTTGATCATTGTTAGTGCAATTGATTTAAATTGCGAATTTAGAAGAGCACTTTCAATTAGAAACTCCATCGAATATCTACAACAGATATTGTCGCATTATTTTCTGACATGACATGAAGAAACATTTGACGTTTAATTTTACCATCTAATTTTTTTGGCAGATACTAGGCTGTTTCTAGGGCTTGCTTAACTGGTACTGGTTTGATGTGAACTAGGGTTTGGGTAGCGGTACTTTATCACAGCCCATGCATGAGTGGCTGCAGTGTGCTGGAGCTAGGAGCGCAGATTCACTGCTGCCGGCAATTGGGGTGAGTGAAGCCAACTGCGCGTCGATTGAAGGCCTCGAAAGCCTTCTACTGGTAATGAGCCAGTAATTCTGCTTCGGAGTGAAACACACCTTAAAAGTAGTAAATGGGGCTGCAAAAGAAGGGCCATGCACGTCTTCCCATCACCAATTGAGAATCTGTTCTTAGGTAAGAATTGTAGCGACATGAGATCCTGTGCTTTCATAATAAGACAGCAGCGTACTTTGAGTTGTGTGACCGGTGAGTGCTTGACATTTAGTGAGGTAAAATATCATAAAAATAATTGTGACTACAGCACAGACGGAGCGAATGATGCACCCGAGAAGCCATTTTGCATTGCGTGACAGTCATTCGTTCTTTATGTCACTCAATCAATCAGAAGATGATTCAAAAACAACCTTTAATTAATGTTACGTTTTTTGAAGTTGTTAGACTCCTTCGTAGTAATATTTACGACAGACTTGAGTTCCGAGTCATACGGAGGTTGCCTAACTTGGTTCAGCGCAAGTTAGGAATAAGGCTAAACATGCAGGACCAGAAGGTATCAGATTCAACCTTCGGCGCCAGAGAAGAAGGTGAAGGTCCTTTAGGAAAAATGTTATTTGGGAAGATGGAAATCTTTATTGCCCCTATAAAGACTCTGCTTAATTCCAATGCCATAGTAATTTCCATTTAAACTTTCGTCTCGATCTTAGCAAAAATATCTTCTTTAAATTATTTAGACATTAATTGCTTTCGTCTAGTGTGAACACAAAGTGCTGCAGCTAGTTTTGGATTTGAACTGGCTTAATAAAAACATTTCGTCAATCAGTTAAAATGATTTTTAGTCCAATATAATGGTTATAAAGTACACAGGAATAATTTTAATTTTGCGAGTTTTAAATTAATACGTCTGTATTCAACAAATAATTCTTGTTACCTGATCTAGTGATTTTGTATTTTAAAGCCCAGAAAAAGCAATACGATGTAAAAAGCTATTTGGAAGGCTTCTTTAATGCAAATTCTACGCAAGACTTAAGAAAAGGACAAACTATCGCCGTAGTTTTAGTTACCTGAAGAAATAAAATATGCATATTTATAAGTCTAGCAAATTAGCACCGGAGTAAATAGGTGTTTTGATGGGTGTATTGCGCTTTTATCAAAAATTCCTATCTGTTTATATGTGAAAATACAACACCTTTGGAATTGTGTTGCAACAACTTTCTGCGTAGAAGTGCGTGGTTTGGTTTATTCTCAGGAATGTACCACTTTTTGGAGAAACATTGCCTGTTGCAAAGCGGGGAGCAAGTGCGACTCATCATTCTGTGCGGATTTAAGTTGCTTTTCGACTCTAAGTTCTAGCCATGCTTTTTCGTTATTGCAGCGTAATCTGGCCAAACGAATGCAAATACCCTAAGGATTGCACTGTGTACCTTCGCAATGGGCTCACGTAAACGTGGCGGCAAATTTGTGTAACTTTGATAGTACTCCCATAGTGTAAAGACGTGATTTTCTCCTCGCCACAAGTTGTGTAAATGTTGTACAGTCCACTTCACATCCCGAAAACCATCTGCATTAAGTTGTAGTAGCACAAACATCCAACTCATCCGACAAAAGCGCCTTCAAAGCTCACAGGGACACAACAGTGTGTGTTTGCTGCTCTAAAGGAAATACAACCGCGCAATTGACTTGTCTTACAATAGCACTAGGTAAAAACACAAATTTCACAGAATAGAATGTTTCTCTTTTAAATACAAAATCCCAAATGCAGATGCGCTTCAGTTCCAACTTAAAAACTCCTAACCAGATTCTGGAAAAACCGCACTTTTATACACATTTCTTTCCATTATCTCGTATAAAGCACAAGTGATGATCCCGCATCGGATTGGCGGGTGTTTCCACCTAAATGGAAGATATTTCGCCGTTAGCGATAGGCGTACTGAAGAATTATCAGTAGAAATGTCAAACGCACTCTGAATCCCAACGAGGTGGCCGTCTCCTCAGCCCTCTTCACGTAGCCCCGTATGTCACCTTCCTTCATTCCAATGATGTACCTGCAAGATTAGCCTCAATTATAGCATATAAGTTAGTTTTGTGCATAAAAAGAACAAACGGAGTCGCGCTTACAGTATGGACTCAATGATAAGTCTGCAGTCGTCGGTGCAAACCTCTAGCAGTTCCTTGGAGGCCTTGTCGAGCAGACCAAGTGATGAGCAGCCGACGTAAATGATGGAGGCTTTATCCTCCTCCTCCACAAATCGGGAACGGAGACGTGTGCTCAAATCCACGAAGGTGGTTCCCGGGGGGTAGAAGTCAACCTCAAATCGTTCACACAAATTAACGCCTTTTTCGGCTAAAATGCAAAGGAGCGTCAACTTCACGATGACACACGCTGCAATTTTCCAAAGTCTCTCTGGCAGTTGAAGTTAGAGGGAGCAAAGTATCAATTTCTGAAATTCAAAAGCGAGACGCCATTTCAGTTGCCTTACAACTCAACATGAAACACCTCGGGGTAGGATACTCTTTAAACATTTAAATCATTTGCTTTTCATTTTACCGTCCTCTTTTTTAAATGATAGGAATCGGTGACACACGAGATTAAACAGCCTAAGCGTCGTCATGGCAATTTTTTAGTTTCCCTCATGGAGTCAATCATTTGCCTTGACAACTCGTCTCTGTAAATGTTCCTGTTTCTGTCATGATTCTTCGATCACCCGGATCCTCGTCACACCTACGTGGCCATTTGTGGGCCTGTCGAGGGTTGGGGAAGGGCCTCGTCCCTAGCTTCGGTGGAGGCGACTTTGAGCTGCTGATCCTACCACACGGGTCGGCTACAACGTCGACGGAATGACTTAGTCGCGGGTCATTACTTGTGCAAAGAAGAAGGCAATTCTGTGGCAGGCGGTTGACAGTGTCAGACAAATCTACTTGCAGTTGCGATATTTTTTTTTTCAATTTTCGTTCCGGCAAAATCAGGCCAGCAGGGGAGTAGGTATGAATTACAGGTCATTTTGAGAAGCCAACAAGCTCGTGCTTGCATTTCAGACAAAAGCAAATAAAAGGACTTAGTGAGACAAACGGGAAGCTGTCCCAACTTAACTTTTGCGAAGTGATTTTCAAAAGCACTTGAGGGGCTTCCCAACATAACACAACACAACACAAACTCAACCTCATTCCTTTTCGACCCAAACATCTCCTGATTCATTTAAAGAAGCACATTGCACCACGAACTGGACGCTAGGATCTCACTGCTCTTGATTCGACCTTCTTTCTTGTAATAGCAGGATCGTTATTTACCTCACAGCTTATCGTTCTACTTGCCAAATACACTTATTGCCTACTTAAGTAAATTTTAATGATCGCCTATAAAAAGTGTTTTGATGTAAAGACTTGGAACGATAAAGTCGAATTACTGAATACGAAAACAAATGTACAAAGTGATTTAACATCTACTCATGGGACCTTGATTTTTCGACTCAGCTTCGTCGCTCTCGTCATATTCTGCTGTCGAAAGAAAGTGGTAGCAAAAGAAAAAAAGACTTTTACAAAATATCCTAAAAAATCTACTATAAAATTAGATGTGTAACAAAGCCAATGATAGACGTAGCAATAAATAGGACTTTGAGGAGGAAATATAAAAAATACTCACGTTTTTCATCCAAAAAATATTAAAGCGATAGTAAAAAATATTTACCCAATTCGTCTTTATTCTGCTCCTTCGAATCAACGTTTTCATCTAAATTATCTTAAAGTCAAAGAATGTTTAAGGAAGGCTTCTCTATCCCGCAACTATTGCAACCAAAAGGCCATTGACAAGCACCCCACCTGACATGCATTCATTGCCACCTTCAGCGGTGTTGGCTGGTTTCTCATCTTTAAAAAAAAAGGGGAAAAAAATAAGCTCCACTATCGTCGTTATGGGCATTTCGATAAGTGAAAGTTGACAAGTGTCTGCCCTAGGTGTCATTCCTCCTCGGTTCATTTGCGTTTTTGCCTAAGGCTGCTGAGCTACCGAGCAATACCCTTCGCTTTTAGAAAGTCTCCTTAATAAAGGTAATTTACTTAGGTCAAATAAGTGCGTTTCCCTTTTTTATCATCCTGCTAAACGAACAATTTTTTTGTGACTCAAAGAGGAGTAGCAAGTAAAGTAGGATGCTCACCCGAGGGATTCGCAATGTTGTCTTCGGGTTCCACCTTCTCGGTTGCTTCCTTATCTGGGACAAAGTAAACCTCTTGGTTGTGCAAACCCACCTGCCTTTTTTCCATGTCCCGAGTCATTATCATTAGTTTCGTTCAATTCTTCATCTATAGTGAACAGTACTTAATTATTTTGGTTAATTTATAGAAAAAAGCAAGTCTTTTTTAAGTATCAACATCACCTTCTTATGAATAATCATATCAACAATAAAGAAATCACTTAAATATTTTGACAGAAACAGAGGAGAAAAATGCTGAAACATGCTGTTCCATCATTCTATTAAGTCCACCAAAAAACTGGAAGATTTCAAGACTTCTGGTGCCCAATTAACCCCTCCTGATTGTTCAATCAAGCGAGGAGTGAAAGAGGCATGAGTTAAATAGATATAGCAGCTACCCATACTCCAGAATCCTGTCACCCTGACCACCAGACACGTACACACACTTTGAACTCCACGCTAGATTAGATTTCTTAATAATGAGGATTCCTGAAGTGGGTGAAGTGGAGCGTCACACATATATGACGCTTGTAGTCACCATTTTAATAAATGGGGATTACAAGTAAGCAGCCAGTAACTCTGCCTCTAGAATTGTAATTTTGTCATTGATCTCACACAAAGTTAAAAATGTGAAAGTGTGTTAAGTACCTACCCTTCTTTTCCACTCCAAATTCTGTAGAAGCAATAGTTGGAGGAGCTTTTCGACCATTCGCCAGCTCCCATAGTAAACACCTTAGGTTTAATTCTGATAGCACCGATGCTCCGTAGATTATTCTTCCACCTGGAAGGGTTTTTGCCAACTCTGGACTGCGGTCTGTGAAAGTGCCGAAGGCTAGAAATGGCGAACAGACAATATCGCCCCAGTAGCCAAGTAGCGTCGTTCCACCCAGATCACCGGAACATTTACTGTGTGAAAAGTAGCGGGGCGAGGCCAGACTCCGATTGGGGGAAAGATAGCTGGCTTGGCGTGGGGTAAAAGCAACACCTGTGCTGCGCCATCGGCTGTACTCACGACTGTCAATTGTTTTAACCTGAAAATAGTTAACCTGACCATGAGGATGCCCAGAAAAGTGTAAAGGTTTGACAGCAACGAGCACATTTGCTAAAACTACTAGATAGACGAATGAGTCCTTTAATTAACAAGGGAGTAAGACGGCGTTCTGCTCCATATTAGGCCCTACGGGCAGGAATTGCATGGCTAGGGCACAGATTGGGAGTGCGGCCCTCAATAACGTGTGCCAGGCTAACGTCAGGTCTCCGTTTCTTCCCCTCTTCCAATAGTGAGGTGATAATAAAGCGCAAGTGCTCTAATTTTAATAAGCGTATTGCTTTAAAATACTTTGCTTAGACACGATTGAGCAGAGATCTCGGAATAATCTGAGATCAAACGTACACCTCGATCTCGGAGAACAATGGAGCAGTCCCAGTCAAAGACATTTGGAATGGCATCGTAGCGTACACCGAGATGTTGTCGAACTCTTGAATTCCTACGCGATGAAAAGTAACAAGTAAGTAGGAGAAGAATACCTTTTAGATCATAGAGTGGTTTGCGTTAACTCACCAATAGGTAGAAATATCAAATTTCGGAAGATTTTTTCGGCGCCACGACTTAAATACGCACTCCAAATTATCACGATCTTTGGATTTTAATTTATTCACCGATACGTGGGGAAAAACCTGGTTAAAGATGCCAGTGCCAGTGACCGTACTTAAGGAAACAATTGAGCAAGACATCATAAATTATACTTAATAAATTCAGTTGCAATAGCATCCAGCCAGGTTTCGGTCGTCTCGCGTATAAGGGTGTTTCCGTATAATTCAAGAAAATTCTCAGTTTTTTCTTCGAATTGCACATTTTAATAAAGGGTCTACTTTTACCTTGAAGCCCCATAATCTCATTTGGGATTCCGACAATATACAGTTGTAAGATTTGCCGTGCAACCAGCTCAACGTTCCTTTCAAACATGTTAAACTAACACTATAAAACTGTAAAATCTTGCCTTGTATCTTTGCTTGCAATCCATAGACTGAGAAATGGTTTTTATTATATGCCGTATGTCTCCCATGCCAAAACAAAAAATGTTAACTGGTTGTGGGCACGAATAAGGAGGTATACTTGTCGCATTTTTCGAAAGTCCATGATCTGATAAGTTAATAGCGGGACTTAGTCCCCACCAGGTAATATAGCCCAAAGCTTCGGAGTCGTTGTTAAACATATGTGCTAAGCTTAAAAACTTGCCGAGGCGTAACTACGATAGCCACGAACTTAAACATGTCTGTAAAGCCAACATTTATTCTAATTAGTTAGCCCACAACCTGGTTTTTGATTCTTAAACAACTCCAGTACCCAGTCACAATCTGAAATACATCTCCAGGGCATTAGGTTTTCATGTAACTTACGCGAGACAAACAATAAACAAAGTTATTCTTCATGCTACAAAGTGTCCAAATAATCCAGGTTATGCGATATTAATTAATAACACCAAAAGTTATGCCAATCGTTGGGCCTGTTTAGGTATTGAGTGGTAAAATTGGGATGGTTAATATCAATTTAATTTTGTTTCATGTGTCGACTTAGCAAATTTGCACATCTGGCTACACGCCTTTAGATAAAGTTAAATATTTACCACTTATGGACGCTTAACCGAAGTGGTTATTCTTCATTGCAATCACATGTTAAATTTGAGGCTTAATAAAATTTCGAATGCTTTTAAATGAATCATGTAGTAGTTTATGCTAAATGTCCTTTTTAGTGCTAGCAAAACTGTTTATTTAAGAAATTATAGTACATAAACAGTTTAATTTTGCACTATTTCTTTGCGAGTTTGTTTTAACCTTTGGATTGAATCAAATAAATGTGGGAATGAGGCTGCGGACCATGTGAAATATCCGTTCGTCCTTGAATCTCTGTGGTCGCGATGCAAAGTTTGTTTCAAAGTCACCCATATTCAACTCGTGTTGGTACCCTCATAGGTATGTTTGCCTTTGTTTCAATTATAAGATAATTCTTTAGCCTGGTTTTGTTCGTCATGTGCGTTACCATTCTTTATGACCTGAATTTATGCGCTACAAACTTCCACTGATTGCCTGTTTCGACTAGTTTTTTGGTCCCTTTTTACAAATACCTTTTTATGCTTGTATTTTTTCTTTGCTTTTGGCTGGTTTGACGGTTTTAATCTTTGTGCGGTAGAGCTTATGGAGTGTTGCTTTTCAGCTTCTTGACGTGGATTTTGCCTTGTCTTTTTTAAAGCCATAATATTTTTGCGTTTGATTAACTAGTACTAACTTCTCCTTGCTTACGATATCAGTGCTATTTTAGGCGCTCTTGTTCTTGCACCTAATCACATCGTGGCGCCAAATATCTGAGTCCATTTTTCTTGAATAATTCGTACTTCTTTTGCAGAACGCGTCACAGATAGTGGAAAGCTGGCAATCGACTGGACCATCGTGCTTGAGATTTGTGATGCTTTAGGCGAAACGGATGAGGGGTAACATTCTCGTCTCTTTGCCTTCATTCTTTTCGTCAATAGCCCAAAGGAAGCTATTCGCGCCATCCGAAAACGCCTAACTTCGTCAGCGGGCAAGGACCACATTAGCATATGGTACACCCTTATTCTCATCGAGGCCTGCCTAAAAAATTGTGGTCGACGCTTTCAAGCTCAGGTTGCCAACCGCGACTTTCTTCATGATCTTATTAAAGTTCTTCTCCCCAAACACAATCCCCCGATCCAGCTGCAAACTAAAATTTTATTTCTTATTAAGGTATGGTTGATTCTTCTGAGTTTTATCTGAATATCTGCACGTGCTGATGATTTTGCTATCTTTTTTAACCTAGTCATGGGTCGATGCATCTTGGGACGTCCCAGGACGACGCGATTTGGAAAAAGTCTACACTGCACTTCGAAGAAAGGGTGTTCAATTTCCCACTTCGATGGAATGCAAAACTCTTCCTCCACCCCAACAAGCGGCTCCAGTAAGTTTAGCCCCTCATTTTCCTAAAAAACCTCTTTTCTGATGGCACCGTAAGGCGTATATTTTAATTTATTTTATCTGTATTTTTGTCCACGTTGGAGACGTTAAAGACCATTTTTGCAAAGCTGTTTTCCACCTCCTAAATGCAATCATCACCCACGGTGAAATCCCACCCTGATTGTGATTGGCTGGTTGGCGGACCAGTAGAAATGCTTTACAGGCCGAGTTGTAATTTATGGATCTGTCGAAGCAAGAGAAGGCAGTTTGACATTTTTCATTTGTGGTCGATGCAGCATTATCCAAGCCGATTACTTGCACTCATGGCTTCCATTTAGTTTGTATCTATTCTCGAGTTGTCTCGTTTTTGTGGGGTCAAATACAAGTACGCCTACTGCACCAAAAATATTGATCAAGAAGTTTCTGGACGCTGAAATTATGGACTGAGAATTTTCAGTTTTTTTCTATTCAATTCCTGTGAGGAAAAATTTTTAGTTAACTTACTAAACCCCTGACATGAAAGGTAGCTTAACAGTGGGGTTCTTCTACGCCCATTAGCATCATTAAGTGTGTTTTATGTGGAATTTTGACGCATCTGTGTAGGACCTTAAGCAGCAAATTTGCGTTGACGAAGTCTTGGTGATGTTATCTTTTCCAGATTGTAAGTCCGTGCACGTTTTTCGCTTTTCTCCTAAGTATGGCATCGTACAGTACTATCACGCCTTCTGTTGCATCAAAAGCAAGTTGCAAAGCTGGTGCAATGCTAGAACTGTGTGGTTTATGCTAATAGATGAGTGTTGATGGTCTTGACAACGAAGCGCAGTGTACAGGTGGCTATAAACATGCGGGCCACGCCTTGACACCAAGATGGCGACCACATGTTGGAGGGCGTTGAGCCTTCACCGTTGAATTTGGCAGGTGAAAGGTCGTTGCAATAGATAACTTTTCAGAGCACTTTATGATGGCCAAAATTCTCTCTTAGAAGTTAAGAATCTTTTAAGGGCAGCAAGAAATCAGAGATTTTACAATTGCGTACCAACCCTTTTGGACGTCTTCAGTCGGTCATTGTTGCCTCAACCACTAAAATCGCCTCTCCCCCTCACCCTTCCTCCTCTCCTCATAAACGTTCAAGTGGTCGCTTTGTGTCTATTAATAGCACGGCCATCTGGAAGCTTTTTGCATCATTTATTCCTCTCGCTCTCTCTCCCTCCCTCTTTTGCCTCTGCAGCGTCAGTGTTCACTCAATGGGGCAGACCCGTACACCCTAGGCATACGACACTATGTGTACAAATTGTTCATTTTACACCAGTCTTTGTGGCTATTCACTTTGTCATAAAGCGAGAGAGAGAGAGAGAGGCTATCGCCACTCTTCAGTCGTCAAGGTGTATACATGGTGCTTTTTTGTGTCTTTGTTGTAAACTGCGCCACGCATCTGAAAAATGTGCGCTTCTGTTGCTACAGTTCCTTGCTTTAGAAGGGGAGGAAAGGTACTTTAGGGAGACACTTTAGTAAATTTAGGCAAAAGAAATTCAGTAGCTTTTTATCGCCCTTTTTTGACATTTTCTAACCCCAGGTTGGGGGAAAAGAAAAATCGTAATCATTTAAACGGCGAGCCTCGTTTTTGATTAGTTGGTGTACCAATCCTCAATTTTTATTTTTGCCCGAGTTTGGCACCACAAATGCGCGATAGGTTTAGATCTTTATGGATGGTGGGCAATTATAAGCCTCTCTTTTTGGTTTTATGGGGCGAAACTCTAAAGAGGGCTTTTTGGTTGTGAACTGAACTGTGGTAGTCTGCTGTACCCTGAAGACGTAGCTAAGCTGTAGTTGGATAGGCTTTGCGTCTTCTACTAACTGTGACCCATCTGAATGAAAGGAAAAAAAGCCCACAAGGTCGTGCATTGGTGACTACCTCTGTTCTTGCGCAGGTACCACCTTTTTACTGTGTGGTTGAATTATTTAGAACCTTTTCCACTTGATGTCTGCCTCACGGACCAATGATACCTCTCCTCCCAAGGTTATTTTGATGGTGTGTGTTTTTTTCTTTTTTTCCCATCGGTGTGTGTGTGTGTGTGTGTGCGCGTGTGTCTTCTCCCGCCCCTTTGCCACCTTTTAAGAAGCTGTGCCCATGGAGAGAGAACAACGGGAGGCAGGCAAAGATATGTGCCCTGGTAGGTAGGGCGCACGAGATCTATTTCTAGAATCGCTCTCCTTCGGTGAAGACCGAGTTTTTAATGTCCCATCCACCTCTACTTCTTCTTCCTCGTCTAGATGAAACGACCCGTCTCATCAAGTGCTACATCTCGTTCCACCAAGTTGGCCAGCACATTTCGTCGACTCACGAGTGGAGTAAGTCTGTAAATTTAACCTACCTTTTGACTGTGCCTTATCCTTTTCCACTGCCCTTTTTTTCTACCTAACTCTGAGGGCAAAAATGTGCGTGTGGGTGTAACACACATCTTCTTTCTCTCCAGGTTGTGATATCACCTTTCCCCTTGCCTCTTTTTTGCATTAGGAATGTATGTGCCTGGCAAGCATCTTGAATGGGTTTAAAACGGTGGAGCTTATGCAACATCTTCTGGATGTGAAAAAAGCCAAGGCGCTTGTCCAGTTTTTTAAAGAGCCAACCTTGCGTAGACCGATAAAACATTTGGGACCTATGGTGTCTGCATTTCTTAAGTCTTCAAAGTTGGAAGAACGATCTGCTTGTTCAAAGTACTAGTCTCAAGCATTAACTCATGCCTTTTTTGTGTTTTAAATAACGCAATATCGTTGTCGGTGCTACTAATTGTTTATTCAGTAGCATGTGGGGGGGTAACAAAGATGCCTGAAAGTAAAAGCGCAGGCGTGGCGATAGGTTGCATTGCCTTTGTTTTTCCTACTAGCTTATGATGCACCTAGTTTCTCGTTTTTTTTAGTTTGAAGTAGGAAGACATTGTCTATCTTTTTGCGCGTAAATATAACAGGAGAGTTAAATGTACTTGTCAGACTTGTTTACACTTTCTACCGCTTGACTTTTTTATTAGACATTGGATGTCTTTACACATCAAAAATTAATGGTCAAAGTTGTTATTCTTGGCCATTTTATTCTTCCCTAAACCCAAGAAAAATATAAAAAATAACTGGTTCTAGTTTAAAGGAAGCATGTCGTAAAAAACAAATTAATGAAATTGCCTCTCTCTATTCCTCTTTTTCCCTTTCGTCTTTGGCATACTTGTTGAAAAGTCACTTTTGTTTCCTCCAATTCGTTTGCCATTAGACAGATGGTTGAGTGTAAGGTGGCGGTTAAATTAATGCCTAATGGGAAGGCGGAGAGAGGGACGCGGGTCTTGGGAAATTTTTTGAGGCTGCAATTTAATTGTTCCCGAATGGCTCAGATGACTTAAAAGCTCTTTCATGCTCCTTTTCTTTCTCCTCCCCTCGCCATTTCCCTATTTTGGAGCGAGTCTACTTTTCTGCCAAATGGGGCGAAAAATAAGTTTTTCTCACCCAAAGAGGTCAAGTTGGTGGGTATCGTGCTGCAATTCGCTTTGTGAAACTGCACGGATTGTCCACAGATGTAACGCTGCGGTCTTAGAACTCGGCTACTCTGGTCTAAACGAATCGTACGGATGATTTATCATCAACGGTTCCACAGGCAAAAAGAGGCTTGTGTTGAAGTTACCTTTTGGGGTGAATGATACCTGCTGATGACAGTAGGAACTGCAGATTCGGTCGAATATCCAGAATATCGTGTCCTCTGCCAGGCAAATTCTCCCGAGGACAGATTGGTTTGGGAGATAGTGGCAGCCAAACAACTTCAACAACCACTAAGCGCGGATGTCTTCATTTTTCTTTCTTGTTGATTTGGTAACCAATCAGCCATTTCGTCTCCATGGAATTGGCCCATCACAGCCACCAATTTAGCGCTTTGAAACATTTCCAAGGCTGGCTAAGTTTTCCCATTCCCGGCGTTAGGAAGGATTGCGAGGATGGAGACATGAAGTCAACGGTAAAATGCTACGAAGGATGTTGCGAAGGTGTCGGTTAATTGAATGAAGATTAGTAGGCAATAGTGAAGCTGGCGAATTTGGCGAAACTAAGAGAAGCAGCGTGGTTTGCCCCTATCAGATGTCACTTGTCAGATGAAGTGCACTTAAAGTTGGAAGTCAAAAAAGCTTGCGTTCTACGGGTAGAGGGGATTTCTTTTTTCCCTTGCAGCATTTAATACTCCTCTCCCCCCATCTAACACATCTACACCCTCAAAATTGTCATTTCACAGAAATGATAGAAATCTTTTACAGGAAGAAAACAAACTTCCTTTTTTGTGGGTGGTCAAAAGTGAAAAGTCTAGCTTCCCTTGCATGCTCTCTCTAACTCTGTCTCCATTTATCTGTCAAAAGTAAGGCATTTCTGCCCATCACGAAGCACAGTAATCTATGCTTCTGGATTTGGACTTACCTCATGTAGGTTTGAGGAATTGTTTTAACGTACTAAATGTTTGTAGCTTCTTAGATGATTGTAAAGCTATTTCAGTTCATTCAATAAACATGAAAACTTAATGCTGATTCATTTAATCAAGCATCCTCGAGACTTTGGAAGTCCATTTTTACGAGAGCCTAGACAGATGGGTACAGAGACCCTCACTATGCAGTTTGGGCTGAGTGAGGACCCACTGGATGATGTCAGCTGGGCTTGTCCGACACACGAACCCCTGTTGCTGTGGTTTCGAGGCTTTACGCCAACTTTGTGGAGCTCAGAATGTAACCTTACAGAAGGAAAAGGACCTCTCCTTGGCGGTCACAAGCGATTACGTGTCGCAAAATAAGATCGAGATCAGTCTGGGTGGTGATGATGGGTTTGGCTTGCATCTACATTAGCTGGGAAGTGGCGATTGGAAGAGCGCTGCTAAATGGATGTCGCAAAGTTTGTGAGTTCACTGCTCTTCACTTCTTCATTTCACATTGTAAACCAAGCGTCATAAATTACAGCCTGCTTGTTAGCTGATTGACTTGTGGTGGAGGCGCGTCAATCAAGCACATTGTCGGCCGTGTCAACACAACTAAGGTGTAGAAAGGCGACTCATTCGCCCAATTGATTCCCCAATCAGCTACCATAGGGAAGATCTACTCTACAAAGTTCAGTGTATGGAAGCCACTCCTTTAGGAAGTAGGCAGAATGGCCTCCTTCTTGTGCCAAGATTTTTACTTTCTCTCCCTAATTTATTCATAGTTTCTCCCACACATCTAGTTGGGATAGTGGGGGCCAGTGGCTAGGCTTTTCGCTTCTCATTTGCAGCTTCGATACAAGAAAACGCGTGTTTGATGGGCTGTCAGCCGAAATGCCACTGAAGTGATGAATGGAAATCCTAGGGCCCGTTATTGGTGGAAGACCAGCAGACCAAAGGCACAGCTCCTTAAAGCACATTTTGTGTGTGCTGCATGTCACTCATTCATCAAACTCCTGATATGGCATTGGCATCAAACAGAAGCCTATAAAGAGGAACGAGGCGAGATAGAGGGTCTCGTTTCGTCCATTGCTTTGTGGATTAACCGGGTGAGGTGAGGTGGGGCAGTGCCGCATTGCAAGGCTTTGAAAAGGCTACTACGCTTTCTATTCTTGCTAAAATAGTTTAACCTTTCAAATCTGTTGCTGAATAGAGGTTGGAGGAGAAGGTTTGTTAACTAATTTTGTTCCGTTGTTTTAATACACACCAATTGCTTCGTCATGCGTATATGTCTTGTGCGACTCCTTTGCATGCTTCTCTCTCCGGCTCCACGGAACGATCTACGTGGGCAATTATTCGGAACAGCTTAAAAGCACTTTTAATGGCAACATTTCCGTTCCCTTTTTGCTAGGTAAATTTGCTTATTTTGTGGGTAGGCAATTCAAATGTCTTTTTTTTTGGAAGAAATTTACAAAATTCTAGCTGATTTGAAGCATTTGAAATGCTCCAGAAACGTTCAACCTCTGTATTTACAAAGACAATTTTGTTTGCATAGTTTTTTTCTTCGTTAAAACGAAAAAAGAAAGAACGAGCAATTGCCGGTTTGAAGTGTTTTATTTTTTCGTGGAAAAAAATGTCCAAGGAAAGTTTTTAATCATTGAATCACCACACAGCTTGCAATTGCGTTTTCCCTCCAACTGTCAATCGTTGAACCGCACTTGGGTGCTTTTTTTCCGCCTCATTTTTATTGGGCGAGAAAGAGGAGGGATCCTTCCTGTCCATATCCTTTCCCACAACTTGGTTGACTTATCTATCGACAGTAAAGTATCCCTCCTCCGCCTTCCCCTTCCCCCGATTCGTACCTTGCCGTTGGTGTCGATGTCACCTGCAGGCGCTGCACCGATTTTTGTGTCGTGGCAGGGTCCTCATTCCACTCGGAGGCTCGGAGGCTGGATTGGTCTTTTGTTTTTTATAAACTAAATGAAGAAAATAAACGAATTACTGAAGCGCGATTAGCAAAGTGCCTTGGAATTGCCGTTCTTTGAATGTGTGGAGGAGGAGGAGTGTGCTCAGACGAGTTGTATGTGGTCAGTGGCGTTAACTATAGGGACGCGTTTGGCTCCTAATTAATGCTAAATTTGTATCAGGAAATTCTAGAAACAGAAGCGTTGAACGTTTGAAGAATCACTAGGACGCGAAGTGGCCAAACCACAGTGAGCTGTTCAACCTGCTTTCCGCAAAGATCGAGGGTCGGTTTTGGGTCTTTCTTTGATTACTACGTCTTCCAAAATTGGCCTTTCCCATTGCCAAGTGAGAGGGCGACTTTTCATTCGGCTGTGCTTTGTAGCCCTCTTTGGACCATTTTTCGATTGCATTTAGCATCGGAAAAAATAGGAAAATTAGCTTTCGTGGGGATGGGAGCGATTTGAACTCTCTCACCTCGGCTCGCCTCACTAACGTCCATAATTAAACCCAATTTTCATTCCCCTTTCTGGTGTGAGTCATCATGCAACCCTTTTCTCTATAAAAAACTTTTTTGTCGCACAGTCAGTAGTAGTCTTGACCCACTCTGCAAGCCGCAGTCCAGCCTTGGTTTTTTAACGTTTGTTGAAAGGACGATCAGGAGACTGCGAGCCTGATCGCATTGTTCACAGACCTTTAGCCTATTAACGTGGAAGTCGAATTTTTCCTTTTAGGCTCTTGGTGGTGGTGGTGACAGTCGATTTAAGACGCACTCCTCTAGCCTGTCACAAAATCGTACTGATGACAGTCGACGCTGTCACTATTACCAACATCAACAGCAGAGTTCTTCAACTTCACATCTTCAACGTGTTGGAACTTCGGAGTCACCTGGTGAGTAAAACCTCTTCACGATGGTTAACTCTTACAAGAATTTGTGCATTTGAATTATTCACCGCTGTATTTGAGGTAGGGAAGATTATTCCAAGTCTTTTTAGGTAGAAAACGGGACTTTGGAGTTGGCCGAGTTCCCAGCTCAAGTTTAATGGGCTAGTTTAGCCTCCGTTTGAAACGATCATTCAGAGGGGAGCACCACAAAACTGTTCTATATCCACACCCATCACCACTGCTGACTTCCATCTTAACAACTGGTGTCCTGCCCCAGTTGACTTTCATTGTATTTAAGCAGAGGTGGGCCAAATTTCCTTCATGCCTTCAGTGCCATTCCTTTTTAAGTCAAGGTAGTGCGCGACGCCCTTCCAGAAGCGGTGGACGATCACAAAAGTGGTAATGGCAGCATGATTTATTTCCCCCTTCTCCCAAAAGTTTCCCGCTTTTTCTTGCCTTTTATGCTCCTTCTGACATTTTAACTGCTAGATTTTCGCAAAAGTGGGAGTAATTTCCTCATTTTTTTGTCATTTTCGTCCCCTTTTTGTGTTTCCTTTACTTCTTTACTGACCAACCTATTGCCGTAGTCGAGTGGAGGAGTTTGAGCTCTCTGATTGCTAGCAAAGATCGTGGCACTAAATGAGAAGTAGGAAACTGTGGAGAGCGTCGTACCTCGCGCTCTCCGGGGACACTTGAATATCAGCATATTCGGCTTTCTAGAAAGCCATCATGAGAATATTTGCTCAGTTGTCGCAGTGAACGTAGTTGTGAATGCACCCTTTGGTTTCTTCCTGTGATCGTAGTTGCTAAAAGTGTTTATCTCGTAGATGAATGAATCTCTAAACATTCTCCGGGAACGTCTCTGAAATTGGATGAAATCTGATCACAGGCGTTCTGAAGGGTTGGAAGGCTGGATTGATGTCCAGAGGTGTTGATAGAACAGAGCGCCATACCATTAGGACGTGGTGGCTTCATATTGTCCAAACCCCTCTTAAACTATTGGTCAAACACAGTCAGCTTTCCTATTCTTTGTAGTGAGATGCACGATGCTACTTATTTTGCATTTCGGTAGATCCTATAGTTTCATGTAAAAGAGAAAGCTAAAGGGGAACTTTTTGGTGCCGCTTTATTTGCTTTCTTAGATTATACTATTGAAATATGCAGAACTATCACAAGCTCGAGGCTTGGGAAATGATTTACTCTTAGAAAAGGCGGGAATTTCGTCCAGATGACAGGGCCTAGTTCGTTCGAGCGACGAAGATCCCCACTGTCGTGGCTTTCGTTTTCTTGTTTATGGTCGTCTTTTAAAAGAAATGTTTGATCAAATTTTACTTCCTCTGTTCCTTTCTCTTGCTTTCTATTTGAAAATAGTAGAAGCGAAGATGCATATTTCGCACCTTTTTTTTGCGTGGGGCGACGGCATTCAAAAAAACCAAGCAGTGTGGAAACCGCCTTAATTTTTTGCTTTCAACTTCCGCTTCTCTGTAGTTGGGATATTTATTTTTTCCTTTTTGCAACTTGTGGGGGAAGTAAACTCATTCTTTTCTGAATATGAAATTGAGTACTTGGAGCCCAAGTACAATTTTTCCACCTTTCTTTTTTTAAAAGAATCAAGGTTTTAAGTATTTTTTGACAGTTTCTTCCTGTAATTTGTCATCATCTCCTTATTTTGTCTGCATTTATGAATCTGCTTGGGAGTTCTCAACTAATTATACAGACGCAATTCCTCCTACCTGACGTGGTAGAGGTTTATCAAGGTGGATGTGGAAGGGAGAGAACATGGGAGAGAAGGAGGAAAAACAAGCAGAGGATAAATGAAATGACTCTTACAAATTGGATGCCTTAAACTACCTCATCCTTAAAGGCAAGGGGTAAAGATATTCGCCTGCTTTTTTGTAGGGTTACAGTTCAATAGTGACCGAAGCCTCTAAAATTCTACACCCATTCACAGGGTTAGTCCTTGGCAGCCTTGACGCGCCCATGTTGGTGAACCTCCCTAATGACCCTCCAGGCATGATTAGATTCACACAGTCCAACAGAGGAGGTCTTCAAGGTGGCAATTTCCTGGGAAAGATTTCTACACTTATCGACTGTCCACTCCGGATTGATGGGCGATGAAATACGGCTGCAGCTCTTCTTCACTAATGTGGAGAGGTGTGACACGGATTTTATTGGCCTTTAGCTAGATGAAATTGATGGAGGTAGTTGCAAGTCAAAAGGCAAGCCTTCTGTTTGTCATATTTGACAACACTTCCATCTACAATGGCGTTTAGGTAGCATTGAAGAGACTTTTCACTTCAACAATACCGAAAAAAATGAAAGGTCCTATATTAGGAGGAATAGTCAGTAGTATTCCTACTTCACGTTCGCTAACCCCTGTCCGTATATCCGGATAAGAGGGCCAATTGGCGTAATCTTTGAGTCACATTTTTATAGATTTTGGAGGATTCTCAAGGTCTTTTTTTGTCAAAGGGTAGTTTTAGTTTCGCTCTTGCCTCGAAGAGGTAATATAGCAGCACTGCACGAAGTAGGTAATAGAATTGTCAAAAATAGCTTGCGCTGTAGCGGTGGATAAAACCAGCTGCAGTGGCACAGAATGTAGCAAAAAAAAGAACAGTAGCTGCGATTATGCGTTTGTGGACAATAGATTTGCTTGCCCAAAACTTTCTGCCCCGAGGCTCCTCCAACCATTGCCCTCCGTACATTTTCAAAGCATGCGCCACTTCAGTTACACAAGACTGTGCTTTCAGTGTTCACCTAAAACGGTTAACCTTCCTCCGGGCTTTGAGACCAAGGGCTGCGAATCATTTATGTACGAGATTTGAAAGGCGCTCTGGCAGCAATCAAAGCTGGTCAATCATTTGAAGGACGAATATCCTGTTCGTGATGCCGTATTCACCCCTACAGTCGCATTCTCCCCTGTGATGACTTCCCATTCCGATAATTGTCCCATTTTTTCCTCGAAAATAGGAGTGATGTATTCGAAACTAAGGGAAAAGGGAGCTATGGAGGTGGTAGGAACTGATTTATTTGCTTGCTAGAACTAAAATGGTCTGCAAGAGAAGGAACCTTTTATGCCACCGTAAAGAGAGGCACTGAATTACGGGAAGTCATGAGGCAGAGCCATTATGTATACTGGTGGTTTACCGGGTTTGTCGCCAAGATTCTTTTGTCTTTTAAGTTCCTTTCTTTGTAGTTGCTCCTTCAAAGCTCTTTTTGTGAGATGTTGCCAGTCACTAGGCGTGTCTCGAAATGGTACAATAAACTTATTTCAAGGAGGGTGCTACTTACTAAGTCAGCGGGTAGCATGCAGTAAGTGTTCGAGGCGGCTGTACGCAAAACGCGGCATTGGCAATGCCAAAACGCACGATGACAGATTCACTTGGATGGTAGTGCAGAAGCTGGATGTTTGACATTGCGAATCGATGATTTCATGGCCAGAAAGCATCTTTTTATTCATAATTAAAAGGCTTGTCAACATTTCCACAGTTCTGGCATTGCGCTTTATGTTTTGCACAGCAGATTTTCTCTTTCTTACCCTATAGGTCTTCTTTTGACAGGTATCCTTTAGCCCTGCCACTAACGCAGCCCCTTGAGCCCCTTTTCCCAGGCCACTGCATCACTTGTAAGGGAAAATGTTTGGGAATCGCCTCGTACAGAGGGACTGAAACGCATTTAAGTTAAAATGGAGGAATTGTGTGTCTTCCACCTTATTTGAACTCACTAAGTATGCTCGAAATCAGTAACTTTTGCCCTCTTCTGTCTTATTCAAGCAGGAAGTAGTAGGTTATTTAATTTTCACGGGTTCTATTTTCCCTACCTCAAAATGGCTAATAACTTCTCAAACTGTAAAATGTGTAAAGTGCATCTGCCCCATAGGTGTACTTTAGATAGGCTTCTCTTTTTCATGACCCAAACTTGTGGTTAGTCCATTGGGCCATAAATGTGATTCGTCCAGCTGTTAACTCTTTGGCTCTCATCAATTTACTTGTCAAAGAAGGAAAAAAGGGAAGGTTGGAGATCACATTAGTGAGACAGCTTTTGATCTCCTCTGCCCAGTGTTAGTGGACTCAACGAGGTGGTAGATTTGTCCAGTCAACCAGACAGGTGGGCAGGCAGGCTCACCTGCCAACTTTAAGCGAAGTCGGAAGGGTGGGAGGTCCTTACTCCCATCCTTCCTCTTACCCTCTCTGACGCTATTTGCATCCATCTCCACTCAGGGACGATAAATTTTTTTTCCCGTCCAAAAGCCAAAGAGAAAGTTGGACAATGCAAATGCATTCGTCCTGTCACGTTTAGTGTGTCTGGATACACAAGATTGTAATTTGTTTTCCCAACTTTACATTTTTGTTTTTTTAAAGAAAAGGCAAAAAATACATGCTGTACAAAAGTTTGGTTCAGTGAGAAAAAAATATTTAATCCAGAACAATCTTTTTGCATTTAATTTTTATTTATTTATCCTTGATCCCAGTGGCAAACCAATCTCGAGATGGCAGTCGCCAAGTCAGGATTCGCAGTGGAGGTGGCGGTGGCACCGGTGGAGTTGAACCCGGAGCTCAAGTCCTACAAGTTGTTGCCATCAATGGATATCCTGTAGTAACCAGAAACGGTAAGTCATTTTCACCTTGACCCAGTGTCACACATTAGTGACAGTATGGGTGATAGCTCGCTCCTCCGCATTAGGCTATAAATGAATCGGCAGGGTTATTAATCTGAATGACAACTGTTAGGCTAATCGAAAAAGGTAACCAAACTCGGATGAAGAGGAAAAAAATGTCAAAAATTATGACTTGACTGTGAACCGTCGACCCTTGTTGGAGGTAGGCAAGGCTGAAAGCGTGATTTGCGGGTTCTTGCAGACTTTCATCACCATCCTTTTCTTTTGTTCACGAAGGAAAAACTGTCAGGCTAGTGGCTGTCTTAAATGCGAGATAAAGGGTTGGAGCAATGGGTCGCATCGTTACGCACTGACAGTGTCCAGGATTATCCTACCTTTCAGAGTTGCTGAGAAAAGGTTCTGGAGGAGTGCACATAAAATCTGGCACATTGTTGGAGTGAGGATAAGTGGAGGAAGCTAATATTAGAGATTGCCACTGCTCTGCTCGAGCCATTTGACAGAATTTGATGGTGGGAAGAGGGAGGACGGCGCATATCAGCTAAATCTTCCACTGGTGTAATATTTTCGTTATGTTTTTTATTACACGGCCGACTTCAGTCCTCTGCTTGGAGTGGATTGGCCAAAGAGAGACACCTGGTGGTATGATAATGGAAGATCCTGCAAACGATAAACGTTTTATGGGGGTAGGGGTAGGAGGAGGTGGAGGAAGATCAGCGCTTGTTCCTCACTTGGAAATCGATGCTGTCTCCTCGACCACTGGGCAGGCGCTGGTGTCGAATGTTGTTATCAACAAATTGGGACCTCTTCATAATAACGGAGCAAATGTAAACCGCAGAAATATGTTAATTTAATGCCATTTGTGGGGCGAGAATAGAGCGACAGTTTGCCGCCCTTTTATTACTTTGATGCCCTTTTTACCGATTTAGAGGTGGTGAAGAACAAGCCTTTTACGGGGAGGGGAGGAGGGGGACTTCAGATTTTTGCCTTACACATTGAATACACTTCACCTAGAATTTTACCGTGCAAAACAAAACTAACTACAATCTTTCGCAGAAGTAGTGTGTAGATACTCGGCATGTGGGTAAGCGTAAGGCAGCATCATCCTCTCTCCGTCTCCCTCTCTCCGCTTTCCTTCATTCTCCTCCCCTCCCCAATCCCATGAAAAGTGCAAATTTTCGTATGAGCAAGTTATGGGATGGTGTGAGGGAAAAGAACATTCGTTCGACCGAATGAGGGTGGGGAAGGAGGATTTCTTCTCGCACATCTTCTGTTTGGTCAGGCAGTTCCGGTTAAGTAGATTTACATCAGGCTTCCTTGTTCGGTGTGCGGCAAGTGAGAAGTTCCCTCTAAATTCAAGCGCATACACACAAAGAAAAGGTAGTCTTGTAGGGCTGAAGCGGTGTTTGCCATAGATGTGTACAGTGGCTAGTGGGTAGTGAGTGTAGGAGCGTGGGGGAATAACCAATGATGAGTTTGTACACTCACTGCAGGAATGGGGAACAAAGTGGTGTAAAAAATTGAGAGGTCCGATAATATGAAATGAAGAAGTGGATGAAGACAAATTGTTGATGGTCCTTAAGACTGACTGTTTGACAGCCGTTAGTGCTGGCTGGGCATGTGACATGCGTTTGTAAATCAATTGGTTCATGGGGAATTGGGGATTGTCATTCCTCATCCTGCTGTAGCTCTCCGGGAGTGGTCGGTCACAGGTTGTTGGAGGATAATTAAGTATATTACCGTATACAGCACCTTCCAAAAAGGCTCTGCAACCAATTCGATGATCAAATGGACTTTATCCCACCATTAAGGTTTGGAGATGGGAGCAAAAGTAACAGTAGGGTGGCTGGAAGAAAAGAGTCCTGCGACGAACAGACTGGGAAGCCAAACAGGTCACATTACACTGAGCTGTCTCGAAATCCCACCAGCTTGCTCTTATGATTATGCTTTGTCGGTTGTGTTTATTTTAAAGAGCTTGATAAAGCACAAGCAAATAGTAGTCATTTTCAGGACTTTGTTGCTTTCCTTACCCCCCCCCCCATTCCCCACTCTTAATGGTTACTCCCCAATCCCCTCCTCCCCTTCTCACACGCGTATACCTGCAAGTGTAAATCAACATGAATCCTTTTGTTTCACCCTCCAAGTAATTACCGAACAGGTGAATAACAATTAAAACACCATCGAAAGAAGTAACAATTGCAACTTTTAACTTTCGTTCCCCTCCGCTATTGATTTAAACAAGTCAGTAGCTTTGGTGCTTCGCTCTTGCCTCCTCTTTTTCCTCTCCCTCCTTTTTGACGGTAGCTGGTGACTCCGATGTTATCCAGGCGTAGGTAGTAACGGTGAGCGTGGAACAGTTGGGTGGGGGGGGGGTGAGGCCACACCAAGAATCCACCTAGAAACTGGATTCATGCAGCAGGCTATTTTGGGATCTGAGAGTAAATCAAGTTCACTTATTAGTCTTTTTTGCTTTCATCAATAAAAATAAAATGTCAGTTTCGTTTTTTTCTTTTCAACTTTAAGCCTTCAAATTTTGAATATGGTTTGGGACAATCTTATCGTAATCTACTTCATTTTTATAAGGGGTATGTGTGGGGGCTTAATGATGCGAGATACGGAAGCTACTATAGCCACAATTCGCGCGTTGTACTTAGAGATGTGCTGATCAAAACGGAGCTAAGTAGACCTTCTTCTCCAGCTGTAGAACATCACTTCATGTCTTTTTTAGCGCTTTCTTTTAAACACAAACAGCCTCTGCTACGCACGCCTTGCTACAACCAGATCAAGTACATATGGCACACATGTGTGACGCCGGTGGTGAGCGTGTTCAGGCTCTTTGATTTTACCATGACTGCTAAGTTGAACGACAAAATCACCCGCAATGGGGTTCATATTAATAATTCTGCCTCGTGGGCTCATTTGTAAGGTGCCGAAATTGTGTAAGTGGGAATGAGCAGGGAGGCTGCTTGTGCCATCCAACTTGGATCTGCGTGCATCATTAAGTTGATCTTTCTAAAGGAGACATATTTGGATCCACATTTTTTATCCGAGATGCTAGCTCGACTGCTCCACTATGCTTATGCACTGCGTAAATAACTTGGCTATCCTGTGAGCCTTTCCAGATCAGTTGAAGCGCTACTTTCGGTGGCCATCAATCGGCCAAAGAGAAGGTGGGGTGCAAGACGTAATGAATGATGCAGACAACTGAACGATGTGGCTTCTGTTTGGTCAACTCTTCTGCCATTGCTCTTTGGGGAGCATTTGGGGTCTACCTTTCGCTGGGTGCGTATATGAACTCATCAGAGAATGCCTTGCTTGATAACACGCGTTCTTAGAGGGGATTTGTCGTATTTGGGAGTGAAAACGTGTTGAATAGTACAACAACTGCCTCCCCTATGCCATTAGGATGGTCGATGGCCTGTAGACACCAACTTTCAGGCAACTGCACCTCAGAAGTTCGTTATGAAGCCGGGCATGGGTGGATTTAACGGTGGATTGCGACATCAACACCACTGTCTCGGTATCCCGTGGATGTGTGAGGGAAAGAGATATCAGCGCTGCCTCTTTGACTCCTTCACTTCTTGGTCGTCCCTTTTTTTCGAATAGAACAATTGCGTTGTTCGTTAGGCTTGAGATGAGCCACGTCCAACAGGTCTGTTGACTGTCGGTCGCAAGTGGATGTCGAATAGCCTACCTCACTGTTGACGTCTTCACCCTGAATAAAAGGGATGTGCGAGTACATGTTTCGTGACTGTTCAATAGCGTCATTTTCGTCAACCCATCGTCAGCCATTCTACAAATCTCTGCTTAAGTTGCGCTCAGACTTGTCTAGCTACTGCGCCCTCCTCGAGGACGGAGACACGACAGGACCACTCAAATGTGTTTCCGCGGAAGTGAGCCCCACGGCAGTTTGGTCGCTGCAGGGAGGTGTTTTTGCATCTTTGTGAGGAAAGGAGTTATTAATTAAACCTTGACAAGTTCCGCCTTCAATACATCAGCAGCAAACGGGAAATGAACTGGCAGCATTCTCCTGTTTTGTTTTGCTTGATAGAGCGTTGGATGGAGATAAGCAAACAGAGTTTGGTGTGGAGCATTTCAAAAAGGCCTGCAACACTCGGAGATACCAGATCACATTCAGCTAGTGGATGTGGCATTGTTCTGCTAAAAAAGGCCGTATTTCATGTCCCCAAGGTTGACAAAATTCCAAACCTTGAAATCGGAGCATCCCTGTTGTGGTTTAAATAAACAAATGCATTAGGAAGACTGCTGTGTTCAACTGGCAATTGTTCTGGAGTTTCGTATTGCTCGCTACTTGCCATGAAATGCATTGAATGGAGCGTCTGGAGATTACTTTGAGTTAACAAAACTTAGTGGGTTTGGACGCGTCATCCTTTAGACAATATGGTTTTTACTAATGGAATGCATTTCACACCCAATTGGATTAGTGCATCGCAAGGATTAGTTCCAACAAGGTCGGATTCCCACTGCTGCAGTCTCTCCGACCGTTACTTGTCCCAAATAAGATGTTCGATTCCAATGTTTCTTGCACTATTCGCAGTGGTTGGGTCTACTCTTAATGAGGAGCTAGCAAAATGAGTTTCTTACTAACTCGTACACGATACTCCGAGGGAGAGAGGGAGAAAGGCAGGGGAATTGAGGTCACAAGGCGAAGAGTTACGTTTATTTTTCTATCCAAAGCGCCTAAAGCATGATAAGACTTTGCTGGTAGCCCCTCTTGCAGTGCAATTTAATTGTGAATATTCCGGCTAACATCTTTTTTGACTGACAGTTGTCTTTTTAAGATGGTGAAGGCAGCGAATTTGCCAAACAGAACAATACCTGTAAGCGCTACAGTACAGTTGATTGCCACTATTACTCCTCCTCCTCATCCTTTTACCTTCAGCGTTACCATCAGAAAGAAAGCAGCTAAAAGATTATGTCCTGCAACCAACATCTGTGCCGCAGTTCCGAAAGGCTCTTTTCTTATCGAAAATATTCTGGAACAACTGTTGTGGGCTAGCCGCTGGATTCATCAAAGGTCTATTTATTGGCTATGCTTCCAGGCTTCTTCCAGAAAACAAAGCTTTTCCTATTTGCGATCCAAATTTTTTCCCAAAAAAGTGGAATAGCTGTTGTAAATCCCTATTCCTGATTAATGGCCAGTGCAAGGTTCGGCTCCTGTCCACCGAGTAACTTACACTCATGATTTGCTTGGCTCTCTCTAGGTCAAGAGGTCTTCTTTGCAGCTGCACCGCGCACATTTTTCAACCACCACCACCCTCAACACCAGCATCAGCAACAGCAGCAGCATCGGTACCATCAGCCATCGCAACAGTTGCAACACGCCTCGTCCACAATGCACCACTCGATGCCCTCGGGGATGTATAGTCTCAGTGGCGATCAGGCCTTGGTTGACCATGAGGGCACAGTTCGTCGACTGAGCACTGCCCAACGTGAGCGGTTGAGTCAGGACTTGACAGTGGTGCAGACCAATCTGCACATCCTCAATGACATGCTCACCGAACTCCAACCTGATGCCATATCCTCGGACGACCTTGAGCTGCTACAGGTGGGTCAACTGTAGAGAGTGCATTTTGGTGCCCCAAGTGTTTGACCTGGAATAGTCTTTTGTGTCCTGGCTCGGAGGTTGGTCATATCTACAGTGGACCAGGTAAAATGAGTGTTTCGTATGGAGGTACAATTGAGCGTCTAGTAGAGCGTCATTCCTCGTCCCCTTGGGAAGTCCGCCATATAGAACATGTTATGTGAGTGGCAACTTAACCGGTCATCGACGAACCTCGAAGGGGGGATGGGAGTTTGCTCGTTGTAATGAGCTAAAAATAGTTTTATTGTGGCGGTCTTGGAAGCGTCCTGGGTGTGTTGACGAGGTGGACATTATGAATTATGGAAGGGCTGCATAAACACACTAAAAGGTAAGTGATTGTTTTCCGAAGATAGAGGAGAGCGTTTGGCACAATTTCGTTTAAAATGGACCTAACTTAAACAATATTTGCTTTTTGTCCGCAGTAGGTTTGAGTGAGGTGCTTTTGCCTGGCAGATGGGACAATTAACCAAAACGCTACTGGGGATTTTTGCCAGGTGGATTGTTCGTCTATCTTTGGTATTCTCCCCACGGTATGGACCTACCTCGTGGCTTACGACCAAACACGAATGTCAGCAATGTCACACAAATGCGAAGTAGAGTCGTGGCAGGTTTTTGATAACCGGTTGCACCGAAATGTGTGGCAGACGAATTGACTGGCGTTGAGACAGCGCTAAATGAATGCACATGTAACGACTCGACCTTACTGCCTCAGTTAGATGCCACATCTATGTGATGTGCTTGCATCATCCAAGTGAGCTGCGGTAGGGAGGTTGGGAAGAGATGAATGAGCTGCGAGTGTAGATGAAAAGAGGACAAAGACGTCGTCGGACGATGTTGTGGACATTCAATCAGGAGGATTTCGCATTCCTCCAGCCACCATCATACCACGGCAGAGGGAAACCCATTAAATGATGATGAAGAACAGATGGAGGATTGTAAAACACTTGCGAGTACTTACCTCATTAAGGGCAGAAAAGGGTTAGGGGAGGGGGAGCTTAGGTGCACTACCAAAAACAAAGCTGTAAAATCCAAAGGGCAAACTACAGCCAAAGTATGCGTTAAAAACCAAGAGGTCTGGATCACTACTTTGCCTCTTGCCTCCATCGCTTTAAACAAAACTGATCTGACAAGTTTGCCACCGTCTACAGCTACGTGTAAAAAGTCGACTGTGCTATTATTTGTGCAAGACGTCACAAATGTGTGACACATGCAACATCTCACGCATCTTCCACACACGTCTTCGTCACATTGTCCGACAAACAAGGTGACAGAATTGGAAGTAGAGTAGCACATCTCAGCACCAAGTGAACAGAGCTGCTCCTGAAGTCTGAGGCAAAGGGCATCGTCTAGTTAGTGAGCAATTGTCGTGAACTCGTCTCGCCAGTTGTTGTCACGGTAAAACAATGCAACATCTCTGATGTGAGGGTGGATCAGTTGATTGTCCTACTCTCAACGGGAAAAGACAGGTTTCAGTGCCAAACTATAATCGTACCGGAAGCGAGAGTATTTGTTTTTCCGAAATGGGGGTGAAAGTCTGATAAACCAGCCGCGTCACCACATTGTTAGGGGAAAGTGGTAGACGAGGGGATCGAGTGCGTCAAGAAATCCTGGTTGGTCTTCAATAAATAGCCTTCAAACAACCAAAAGAATGTTATTGCAATGATGGAGCCAGTGAAGTGGTCGAGGCAGGGCACTGTTTCCTCTGACAACTGCATACTTGTGTCCGCACACCTTGTCGCTCGCTGCACGCTCTCACACACGGGTGGACGGTGGAATGGCCTTGTTGACTGGAAGACCACCTGGAGTGTTTGGATGGTGAAGGAATAGGGGATAGGGGGGGAAGAGAAGGGAGGGGGTGACAACTACGTTAAACTGACCCGAGTTGGTTGTTTAAGCTGTTGACTTATTCCCCTGCTGCAACGCGGCAATTAAATAAATTGAAGCGGCTTTTTATGCACAAAACATCTACGGGTAGCTGCTCCTTATTCATCCCCCCCCACATCTTCGTTGTTTTCGGTATTGCTTCGATCATCACGACAACCCGTCAGCGTTTCTGGAAACAAACGAATCGTTCCACACATCAATGCCAATTGGACTATTGGTGAAGGGGAGGATGGGGTGAGGTTGGGCTTGTGGAAGGGAAAAAGGCGGGGAAATTGTTGCCTCTGCCTTCGACTTTTGCATTCATAGTTGAAGCAACGTCATCGCAGCTGCGGATGTAGCAGTGGCTGGATAATCAGGCAGGGAGACAGATATGAATAAATGGACAACAATGGATAAACGATTTGTGACTCGCACTAGAAACTTCAACGATAGTGCTAATAATGACGTTGGATGGGAAGGGAAATGCTGCAACTTGTGCAATCAGTGCAAGCAACATCGGATGGGTGAGGAGGAGGTGAGGACGAGGGATGTTAAGAGCCATCAGCATGCATTGCTCTGGATGTATATGCTCTGTCACTTTTTGAGAGATTTATCCCACCTCCAGCCTCCACCCTTCACTTTACACTTGTTATTCTACCTGGAAAAATTGGAGTTGTCAGTACCCCAGTGTTCTGCCCCTCGTCATCATCAGCATGGGCGGCGGATGAGCTGACAAGCCTCATGAGCGTTTAATGCCGCTTTGTGCATTGAAACGCCTTGTTGAGTTATTTTATCCTTGCTTGATGACATGGGCGGATCTTGCGATGTGCAACACACTTCGGGAGAGGCGTCCTCACTTCTTTGTCGATATCTTTCACTTCACTATTGCCCACCGCCTTGATCTCTCAGAATAGTTCACCCTACTTCAGCCCAGTTCAGCTCAACGCTGTGGTCAGGTCTTCCACTTAGAAGTGTAGCATACAAAACCGGCCATCACGACCCAATGCCACGATTTACTGTACAGTTGGGAAAAACTGGCAAGTTACTCGGGTGCGACAGGCTCGTTGTGAAAGCGTCGAAATGTGTGAGTGGCATAAAATGTCAGTAACTCACTGAGAGGCGTACAAGTGCGTCGGTTGCATTTGACTCTGCCATCCCTCCGTCGCCTTGCAATTCATCCGCATCGTTGTGGCAGATAGTAGTTAACGCCTCATCATAGGGATGCCAAGAGACAGGGCCAAATAGCGCTTATCTACCGCCTCTCAACTTCTTTCTTTTTTGCCTTGGCGTCTTGCAGGAATTGAACGAGACCTGTCGTATGATGCAACAGCGGGTGGGCGAGTTCTTATCCCAGGTTGCGGATGATGCAGTCACCTTGACCCTCATCCAACTGAACGATGAACTCAACAGCGCCTTCCAACGGTAAGTTGTGGTCACGTGGTCGCGGGGATAGCTTGTGGCCCTGTTTTGGCGGTAGGCCAGTATTTAGCCCTCCAAAGTGCATCCTGTGGAGTAGTCTCCTTTCCTCTTTTCCTCACTCAACAGCTGATGGTGTTGGGACAACTTTGATAGTGCGCTCTTGGGAGAGCCAAACAAAGTAGGTCCCTGTTTTACACTCCCGACGAGTAGGGTGATATTTTGTGGGAGCAATTTGAGGGAATGGAGGAGAAGAGGGCATTGTCGGACGCCATCTTCAGCGGCAACTTATATGTTAGCACTCCTTTAGAGCATGGCTTCGAAACAAGGAAAGAATTTAATTGGGGAGGAAGAAGACTGAGGATCTAAAGCAAGGCTTACCTAAATCCGCACGCCGTTTGGGTGTCTTGCGCTTTCGCCTTTGTCCCCGCGAAGGCGCATTCTGTCTCCTCCTCCTGCTAATTTGTCACCGTTTGACGTCGCCCAAGTCGGATTTTTTGCTATTTTTTCTGCGAAAAAACGTCTTAGTCAGACTTGACAGTTAAGAGTGAATTGGCAGAATGTTTTGGCCTGTTTTTGAGAGGGCAATTAATTTCTTTCCCTCCTTCCTCAAGTCTTTGCTGAAGTAGTGGAGCCTGCACTCGGGATCTCCGCTTGTCTGTTTCCCTACCACCCAATTTATAGATGCTCTTGGATAGAAAAGGGTGTCGTAAAAACTTCTGAACCGATTTAATTGCGACAAAAGGAGAGAAAACGGACAAGTTGGACGTGAACAATGAAAAGAAACATTTCGTTTGAATGGACGGATGAAGAATATTTGCTCGTAATGCGAACTGAAAGCACTACCTCTGCTGCCTAGATTTGTTGTCTCTTTCCATTATCCATTCCAAAAAAACATTATTTTTTGGGAGAAAATAATGCTGGAGGATGAAGTAGCGAACGATTTTTAGTGTGAGAAAGTTGATTTATGCGCCTGTTTGTTTTGGAGGAACCTCGAGACAAACTGAGGGGAGAATTAATCATTTTCCCATTTCCACTCAATCTTCTGTGTCATTTTGTTGCCAGTGAGTGAAATGAGCTGGTTTGCAGTCGTCTCCAGTGTTGAGGATTGGCTTGTGCTCACCAAACGAAACAGCCATCCTCAACCGATTCGCATTCATAAGCTCAGTCGAAACGAAAGGTCCCTTCTGGCTCTTTGTTGGCCATATCCATCAACAGTCTGATTGTTTGTTTTCTTTTACATTCCTTTCATTTGAAAACCATGCAAATGTCTCCAAGAATGCGCTCTGGTAGCGGTTCGCCTATCTCGAGTTTTCTCTGGAGTAGCATTTGGTCAGAGTAATGACGGAAGAAGATACCACTCACTAATCGACAGACGATTTGATGAGTCGGATCCGTGAACCCAGTGGTATGCTGTAAGAAAGGGATCAGGGGCCCAACCCGAGGGATCTGAAGTGTTAGTGTAGTGAAGCAAGGCGCCTAGGCGGTACAATTCTATGGAAAACTTAATTTGAGCCTCAATGGGCCAACTTGTCCCTGATCATTTGTGCACAAAAGCACTTACTTTTCATAGTCCACGAAGTCCAAAAGCCGGTGTGTGCATTGCATAAGGAAAGACTCCCTAGATTACCGAATTGTCTTTCCGTTTGGCTCCTAAATTCATCTCGGCTAGAGTTGCATGCGATTTGTCTAGTTTACAGCTCAAAGAAGTGCAAAGTTTTTTGCTGGAAATGGTGACATCTGCATCCTTTCTTTTAACCCATTTGACTCAGGGTCTGCGGTTGTGAGGTGACTTTAGCATTCACATAGTCGGGGGCGCCTAGCTTGACACTCAGTTTATAATGTAATTCTAGTTAGTTGTAAAATCAGCTTTCCTGTTTAACCATGCATGTTCAGAAGAGAAGCAAAGTTTTTTATGAAAGAAAAAGAGCACTGGAACTGTTATCATTTGCTGGTCTCCCAAAGAGCAGGGGTTGGATTTGTTATCCAAAATGTCAAGTTGGGGTGAGTCATCTGCGTTATGGGGAACGATGTTGTCTCCTCTATTTGGCGCCGCATGATTAAGCCTTGGATTGCAGCTTCCACTCTCCGCCACCGTTTACCCTCCCTTCCACCCTCCATCGAACCCACCGACCCACTCTTCTGCAAACCCCAATAAACGTAGCATGGTACTGCAGTGTTTTCTCACAGATTGGCAAAAACTATGACATCCGATGTCATTCCCTTCATCCACGGCACGGAGGCTTAAAAGTGCAGCGGACATTCCTTTCACGTCGGTCTGTCCATCATTGTCGACTGAAGTGGAAGGTTGTCCATCCCATTATTGTGAGCGCCAGACTAGGAGTAGTCTCCCTCACTCACTCACACACACACACACACACACACACACCAAACAATTCACGAAGGAGGCGACTGAGTTTCCCTGAGTCTAACACAGTGGCTATTGTGAGAGCAATTCCGGTTTGAAATTGACTCCTCCTCTGTTTGACAAAAGTGGTTTGTGTTGGCTTGACAATGCGAAAACGGAATGTTGCGATTTGAATGTTGAGTCTGCGCTGAAGGACCACTTGAGAGAGGAGAGCTGGTCACATTGGGAGCAGAAAAGGGAGGAAATTGGGAATGTGGCAATTAACATTCATCAAGGTGAAACGTGAGAACAACTTTTTTTGTTGCCATTCTAAGCATTTTACCCATTCATTCACTCATTCATCTATTTTGACGTAGGAATGGGGTTGCTTTGGATTCGTTTGTTAGTTCTGCTAAATGCAGGGAAGGTTTCAAATTCACCTCCATGGAAGGAGGTTTAGAACCAGCCAAAAGTACTCAACTTCTACTTTTTTTTCTAAAAGCTCTAACTTATCTCCAGCTACCTCAGCGAAATTCGGTCTTTTGCTCTCTCATTTAATAAGGACTGACTGTAGTCGAGGATGATTTGTGTGGCAGTAGTGAGGTGGATGTCAAGCCCTCTTGGTGAGTAGAGATGAGGGTGGATTTACCCTCGTGACTGGGAGTCTGGTGGTGATCGAGCTCGAGAAGGCCATTATGTAGCGGCAGACTGCGTCCGTCGAGATCAGCAGTGAACTTGAGTAGAGGACCCACCCTGACATGAGCTGCACTTCCAAAGGGAAGACCAGACTGCAGCAATCCTCTTGGCTACATGAAAGCGAGGGTGCCACCCTCAGAGAATCTAGGACGCCGCATAGCTTACAGAGGTCAACAAGCGAGACCCGCGTAACTCAAGTAACTTCCCAGAGTAAAAATGGCATTGAATAATGAAGAGGCATGGTGTGGAAGCTCCCGAATTGTCCGCCTTGACGAGTTACATAGGTGGAATGACAGGTAGCGTGTGTAGGATGTGAATAAGATGGTTCCCTCCAAAGGGGACAAGGCTCATGCGTCCCTTGATGAATTATAGCTTATTGGTTCTACTCGTCCTCGTCCTGGCTTCGTCCTTGCCCCTTGATGTTGCTTGCATTGGTCGGTGAGAATGCGGCATTCCTGTTGGGAGGCCTTTGTCCCACCCCATTGCATCCCATCCAACTTCATTGTTGTCACTGACGTTGCCGTTGCCTGGTCTACATGTGTGTCGTTTGTTCATTGTTGTCCAGTCAATTATCGTCTGCCTTTGTTTGTTCGCCTAATTGTCTGGCTGAAATTCAGATTTCTTTGCCTCAATCGATAATTTTATTATAAGTGAAGAGGGGATTTGTCGTTCCTACCTGGTTTCCCTTCCGTAGGCCTCTACTTGCCTTGATCTCCTAACTAGCATTCTGCTTTACGTCAACAGATAAGCCTTTCGTTGGGTTTTCAGAGGTTGATACAGAGTAATGGGGATGTCTCGATGCCCAAATGTGACGTATTACATCTTACTGGATTAAAGTAGCCTCTTCCTGCTGATGATTGCATGGACGACGAGTAGATGAGCCTTTTTGGGTGAAACCACTCATGACAACGCTGAGGTTGGGAGAAAGGTAGCCGGTGGATATTTTGAATCGTAGGGCAGGGTGATTGGATGGATGGATGGATGGATGGATGGATGGATGGATGGATGGATGGATGGATGGATGGATGGATGGATGGATGGATGGATGGATGGATGGATGGATGGATGGATGGATGGATGGATGGATGGATGGATGGATGGATGGATGGATGGATGGATGGATGGATGGATGGATGGATGGATGGATGGATGGATGGATGGATGGATGGATGGATGGATGGATGGATGGATGGATGGATGGATGGATGGATGGATGGATGGATGGATGGATGGATGGATGGATGGCTCACTTCAGCAGTATCGATGCATCCAAAAAATTTTGTCTTCTGTCCTATTGTAAACAAATTGCATTGGGAATGTCACTGTGGGCGGTATTTTCGAGGGCTGCAGGTTGTTTTCTTTCCTACGATGCGGGATAGACTGCCTGCTAGTGGCCTTTGGCGGCAGCCTTTCTGTTACCATTTTGAAGGTCTTGTTTACACGACCACTCAACAGTGGTAGTCTTGTTGACTGAAGCCGTATCTCAGGGAAGAGAAAAGAGAATCAACTAAATAGACTATGTTTGGTGGGAAGAAATTGACTACTTCTAAGTTTCTCATCCCATCTCCATTTGAGGGTTGTCGAACGCCCTTCACATGCAACTTTCGCAGACCAAGAGACTTGTCATCACTCGTAAATATGCTGAAGAGATGCAGAGGAAGTGGACAGAGATGGGGTAGCACCTGCTTTCTTCCCTCTGCCTCTATGACTTGGTTCCCCTCCATCTCGTCCTCTTGCCATCTCTGATGTGCGAAGTTACTGAAGAGGCCATTAGAGGCTGGGAGTAGGTCTTGCGTTGGTCTTGGAGGAGGTCGTTTGTGAAGGTGAGGGAAGAAGAGGAGGAGGTGGAGCAGAGGTTCTTCTCACATGTCTTGTAGGTGGGTCAAGTAGTATCGGTTAAGGGCTGATGGGTGAAAAGTCCCTTTCGCCATCTAGGAGGGACAGAAGTGCTTGCCTTTGAGGTGTAGGATGGGTAGTGGGTAGAGTGGAAGAGGTTGTGGAAATAACCAACCGTGGGTTTGTCTGCTCACTGTCAGAACAGGGCACAAAACGGCATAGGAAACGGAAAAATGAAGCGTCCTTTGGTAGAGTAAAAATGAATGAATGAAGACCGTGGACAGAGAATTGGACAAATGCTGACCTCACTCAAAGCATCTGTGAGGTCTAGCCTATCGCATCCCTGCTTCGGAGGTGGTGCTAAAGACCACTCAGTATTCCTTGACCTTTTTTTCCTTGGAATCCACAAAGACGAGTCTGGAAGATTAGAGTAGAGCCTCGGAACAACACAAGGCTCGACGCATTGATAAGGCCTTGCACCACTCAATTTGGGAGCGTTTTAGGAAGCTCTGCTGAACCATAATGCATTGGTCAGACGCGATTTGCAGTTAAAGGGTGATATTTCAGCCACTAATTTTGTGGTCTCTTTCCAGTTATGAACGCTTCGAGCGCTATCGTCTACGTGCAATGCGTGCTCAAATCGCCAATCGTGAAATGGGTCAGCCGCGTCCAGCTCTGCCCTCAACACAGATGGTGTCTCCACAACAGCTGCAGTTACAACCATCGTCGGCAACACAGCAGCAGCCACAGCATCATCAGCTCCATCTGAGTCTTCCCTCTACTTCAGGCGTGCCACCTCATCGGAAAGATGACCATGAAGAAGGTGGTGGCGGTGGAGGAGGAGGAAATGACGAGGACGAGGATGATGACGATGACGAACTGTTGGATGCAGTAGCGGAACAAGCTCAAGTAGGTTGTTTGTTCTTTTAGGCACTTTTTTATAGTATCAATGGTTATCCAAGTTGAACCGGGACACACTAGGCACCTTTCCTGACATCCACGGTTGTTCAGGTCAACTTGGCACATGCTTGTTGCCGCTTCAAAAAGGGAAGGCCTTTTTGATGGATGCGTTTACAATTCGTTTCTTGCGCTGGTTGGAAGACCGATTAGACGTTTTCGGTTCAATTATTTCAAGATTGGAAGCATTTACAAACCTACTGCTTTGGTAGTGGGACTGGAAATGACAAGAGCCGCGACATTTACTGACAAAGATGTATTGTGCAGTTCAAACATTTGCTGGTGGATGAGGAACATATTGTCACTTCATCGGCTGAAGATTGCTGCCTGTTTGTGCTGTCATGCGGAGCAATTGTGTCCCGACACTTTCGCTTAAAATGGGCTGCCACAGAGCTTGGAAATTACTGCTCTGTAGAGTTGTTTCACACGACCCTCTCCTGATCAACGGATAAATGCGAGGGTCCTGTGCACTTTTTGTTGGGCATTTTGCATGCCTTGGCGAAGCGATATCCTTGACCGTTCCTGTGGTCAATCTTACACTTCAGTTGTGCTTATTTTGCTGGAACTCTTGAATGACAGGGACCATATAAAAAGGAGGGAAGGAAGGAGGGGAACGACTGGTGTAGAAACAAAGAAATTGAGTAAACTTTGATGGTTGGCAGCAAGGACCTTCCATTGCATTTATCGTTTCTTGTATCTGTGTTTTCGCCGATCGCTTGTAGTTTCTGGGAGTAACGTTGATTGTTAAGCCTGTGACGCCTTTTGATGGTGCCTCCGTAGGGTCTCTCTCCACGTCCAACCATCCACCGCGTTTCTTGAGTCAGATTTCCCCCACCGACGTCAATTCTCTGGCCCTCAAAGGCCTCCCCACAGATGTGATAAGGTACAACACCTGAACATTGACGTGTTGGCCACGGAGGTGGCCTCTATACCATCAAGGCCATTTCATTTACCTCAGGAAATGAAGGAGCCAGCATTTTGTCACAACTTCCAGAAAAGGGGACCCATTTGAGATATTTTTCAGCTTAAACCTTTTCCTTTGCGTTTTATGCTTCCAGCGCAACCCACACACCACTGAGGTGAGTGACTCAGAATTGGTCTCGGTGGGTGATTGGTCAGAGGGCGCCCTGGCCCTACAGGCTCTAAGGCTCAACGACACCTCTCATGTGAGTCTTCCAGAGGCGAAAATGTAGTTTCTTGCCAGAATTTTCCTCAATTTTAGTCCCTCTATTTTATTGTGCTTTAAAGTCAATCATTTTTGATAGGTGTTCTTGTAATTTTGACCCAGCTGAAAGAGGCCAAGATTTTGGGGTTGTTAAAAAAAACTCTCTTTTGCTTTTCGCATTGCAGACTTCCTGGAACACCGATTCAAGCGCTGGTAGGTTATCCCCTTTCCCAATTTTCTTCAAAATGTTAGCACACTTATTAAGGTGAAGTGTTTTTCTTTTATCGCCTTCATTCGCTGATAGCTCAGTTGGAGCGAGTGTTCGGTGCAGGCTACAACAACCTCACCAGCCACCCCACTGATACACAGACAACACTGTCAAGTGTTCAGGCATTGTCAGGACCACAACTGGAACCGCTTCAGCCCCAGCCAGCTCCTCTTCCACCCCCACCCCCACCCCCTCCTCCTCCTCCTCTTCCTCTTCCTCCCCTTCCTTCTTCCAAGGCACTGCCTCAACCACCGATGAAGAAACGAACTCCCTCGGAGGTTCGCAGGTTGGAGGAGGCTCTACTGCTCTTTGACTCTTGAGATGAGAAGTGAGAATTCGTGTGGTGGACGTGTTCGTGATGTGATGTACATAGATACGCGAGTGATTGACGGATTGACGCGACGATTGATACCCATGTCACTTGCTCTCACCCCACTCCCTCCCCACGTGGACGCATCAATGTCTTCTTCTACTTTGATTGTTTTTCGCCTTCCTCCCTCTGCATCCTTCTTTCCATCCTTCCCTCCTCTCCTTCTCCCTTCACACATTCTTCGCCCCAAATCCATGTACTTATTGAGGAGAAACATGCGTGGTTATGAGAGGCATCTCTTCTTCAATGTCATGTCTGGTGGATTGTGGGATTTGATGGAGTGGTTGATTGTTCTTCTAGGTCTCAATAACGCTTCAAAAGAGGGCGTCTGTAGGTCAGAGTAAGTTGGACTGTCGGAGCTTATTAGCATTCTTTGCGCTAAGCACTTCATGGAGGAGTCGAATTGTGTGCGATCCATTCCCGTGTGAGCAGCAAAGTGCATCCGGCACCTCGATCAACGACTGTCTGACTCTTTGATTTGATGGAAAACAAAGCAACATCTATTTTTCCCTACAATATGTACTTATGAGGAAGGCGAATTGACTGACCTACCACGTAGACAGAAGCCTGTAAGCTACCTCGAGCGGTGAGTCAGAGGAGTGGAGGATGAGGTTGCGGCTGCCAGTCGGCGAAATGGTCAGCTTTGCCATGTCTATTGTGAACCAGGTAGTTGTAATGCCAAAACGCACCCACTGTAGCGACTGTCACCGCAATGGTGGGGAGGGTGAAGGCACCATCACAGGCAAGTGGGTAGTCAGCCCACCAAGACATCGGTGATGGTACAATCCAGGTGGACGCAGACAATGGGAATTCGGTGGTGGTGGTAAACTTGAGGACGGCATCGATCAGCTAGCTTCAGTTTACATACGCCGTCATGAACATAATAAGCTCGCTGGACCAACCGACAAATGTCCTAGTAAATTATTCACCTCTTAGATAGTTCGAGAGGGTATCGCTATTCATTTGGGTAAGGCAAAAGCGCAGCCAATGAATAGCAGCCCAAGTAGAACTAGTGATTTGGGAAAAAAGTAGCCAGTAATTAATTTTACACTGTGCCTTTTTGAGCCGATAAAATCTTATCCAAACCGCGATCACTTCTAAGGTGGGAAACGCTTTTCAAGTAGTCCCGTCATTAATGCACTACCAGTGCACCAATCAGGCGGGACGGTGGAGGAGAAGTAGGAGGAGGAGAGGTGGAGGGAGTCAAAACCGACCAACCCGAGGATAAGGCACATTCAAGATCTAATCGGAGGTTCAAATTGTGAATTTCGACCCAAAATTTATGATAGCTTTAAATAGGGTAAGGTTCACTGGACGAGGAGGGAGTCGAAATTTCCCAAATAACTGAGTCGAATGGAAATAAATGACCTCGAGGTGATAATGCTGCGCCATTACCCTGTATATGGGTGGCAGTTTATGACTTAATGCCTGTTGGATGCAGTCAGGGATTGGCATAACTACAACAGCACATTTATTTGCATTATGCAAAATCTGTTGGCAAGCAAAACGTACATTTTGGCAACATTGCTGGCTCTGTTGGCCAAGTTGCAGGTGAGTGAACAAGGTGCTTAAAAGAGCATAGTGGGGTTGAGGCTCTACTTGTAATTAACAGGTGCCTTATTGTGGTGAGGGTTTGCGTGACAGAGGCCATCTAAATGCAGGATTGTGAATGTCCTTCAAAGCACCAAGTTAAGGTGGTTAAAAAGGAAGAGATTTTTGGACTAGAATTGTGCTAAACGTGCTGTCTAGAAGTTTCTTCCCATTTTAAAAGAAGGAGCAAAGCAGTCAAAATCTTCCTACCGTAGCAAATAGAAATGGGATATGGAAAATAGTTGGGTGAAGATGTTGCCAACCTGATGGAGGTGAAGTTTTGTCAAGGAACAAGATGCCGAATACATTTTGGGTGCCTGGCCCGTAATGATGGTCGCCTTTACCATCAATCATTGCCTTCTCGCCTAACAGGATACGAGGCTGTTGCGAAGTCCACGTTCTTCACATTGATTGGGAGGGTTAAAAGGGAGGTAAAGCGGCATCAGACTGTTCTGTGTCTGGCATGAGGACGAATACAGGCGACGATGGTGAGGATGAGAGAGGTGGTGCCGTGCGTGCTTTGCTTCCGCCTTACAAAAGGTGGAAACAGAGACAGGCTAAGGTGTACCTCATCAATCATTCACCCAACGGACTGACAGGTCTGCGCTGATGTGGAAGGAGGGGCTATTTTTCCTCTCCACGACTTCCTGCTGTATTTTAGCTTAAGGGCGAAGAGTTCAGGATGGCGAGTTCGCTTTCCAGTGCACCACACACATAATCAGAGAAAGGGAGAGAGACTCGACTTTGTCATCTAAAAATACAGTGATTTCACGTGAGCGTGAGGAGGTGGATGATCCACATGAGTTTGATCTTTCAATGCGCATTTTAATAAAGTACCAAACATTTGTCATTACAAGTCGATAAGTATAACAGTAATCCATGTGAGGTAAAGGGTAGATTGAGGGTCTGTCAGGCTTCCTGTCTGTCAGTTTGATAGTCCAGATGACATCCTCACCGAATGCACTCAAATAAAAGTGTTGAGGCGCCTCTGCAATTTAACTCGACTCGTAGAGCAGCAAAAATGGTGGCCTCTTCTGCAATTTTACCCTACCACCCCTATTCAGGTGTCAACACAACAGCTCTCTGTTGCATTGACCCACAAAACCTCTCATTTGTAGGTAGGCAACAGAAACCGCTAGATGAGGTCCCACATCGCCTCCCATGCGTAAGGCATCCTGTGACATTCACAAGGCAATCCACTCTCAAATCATTGCACCATTGGCTGAACCGCGTGGCCATCCGCTGAAGCGAAGGCTCGATCTTGGCCACTTTGACTTCTCCTTCTATCCTCCACGTACATCCATGTTGCAGTGCCCTCCACGCTGAACGCCCTTTGAACATTTACTGATATGTCACACAACACTATCGACACATCAGTTGGTCAGCTTCCTTGAACATGAGAATTACACTTAGGCAAACCGTGTAACTCAAAACGCTCCCCTTACAACTGACAGGATGGTGAAAGTGGAGAGTCTGTCACCTTAAACACTGCTCCAAATCACCGTCTCGTCTGTAAAACCACCGACTGAATCTTAGGGAGAATTAATTTGCCACAATCCCTCGCCTAGGAGTGCATTGAATGCCTCTAAACAAGTGCATTTCTTACCAAATCTGCAGAACACTGAGACACAGCTTTCGGCAATTTCCCTCTTACACTGAATCCACTTGGGTGATGGTGCCTGCAATTAACCAGTCAACCAGTTGGCTTAGGGGTGAAGTGCTTGTCGTGCCATAGCGCACACTTTCCTTCATCAAGACGACAAATCGGCACACACATCTCGCCGCACTTTTCTTTCGCCCCAAAAAGGACACTTGAGATTTTTGATGCTCCACTCCCTCGTTTTGACCGAATTCGTAAAGCAGATACATTTGTTCTGGCTCAGAAAACAGCGTTGTTGGCGCTTATTCCTGAGATAAATTCACAGGAGTCAGGTCCAGTGGGCTTGGATGTCCACATCCAACCATTCAACCACTCGGCGTTTCCCAGCTCAAAACCGCTTCAATGTCAAATCTGTTAACTCTTCAAACACTCTCTTTCTAACACTTCTGTGCAGACGTGTGCCCTGTCGATGCACTCGAAGAATAGGTGAATTGAGGAATTCTGGAACGAAGAGGGCTATTCTACAAGTGGATTACCCTAAGTCAGTCAGCAAATCAAACTTTGCAAAGGCGTAAGAGATCACAGCTGCATGGAATGTCTTGAAGGGAAAGAGGAGAGGGGAGAGAGAAGGAGGGAAGAACAGGAAGGAGGGAGGAATGGAATAAGCATTAGAAGGCACTGGACACTTTCCCATGGCAAGCAACCACATTTGCACTTCCAATAACAAGACGAGACAGACGACTGAATGGGCGTCATGCATGTTAGCAACTTGAGCTGTCACTTCACACCACGCAGAGAAGAGCACCATCTTCTTCACTTAAGAGGGTGGTGTGGGGTGGAAGGAAATAAACTGATCCAAGATACCTCCTGCTGACAGACACGGTGTCTATGAGAAATTCAAAATTTTGACAGCAGGGTGGAATGTGGCATTTGTGTTCTCCAGAGGGCAGTGCCGGAGAAGTTGGCCAAGCAGAAGCCTCTATTCAAATCAGATGCATTTTTTGCTTCCCTCACATCGCTCGGCTGATCGTGAATTAACAGCCTCGAGTGGAGCTCCAAATGACCTGGAAAGACGCTCAATCCACCCAAGGTATCTTTGCAGTATGTGACCACAAAGAGGTAGTCAAGTCAGTGCCTCCTATAGAAAGACAGGTATAAGTGAGCTTACTCTGTAGGGATGGACCCATTGATGCACCTTGAATTAAGGCTGATGTTCCAGTCAGCCTCCATGTTCACTACCATTCATGCGATTTTGGCCCCTTGGTAATGAGTTTACGAGGCAGAATTCCTCCTGTAACCACTAACCAGGATGATCTTTGGTGTCCAACTCGTCTGTGAGGGTGGTTCAAAGAGCCTTAGCGAGCTTGCCAAAAGCGTCACAGATGTGGTTGTGCTCAATCTCGTGAACATCGAGGATGGATGGGCTTAAAATGGAACAATCCTTACGATCGGCGGTAGTGGCGGTAAAATAGGGGCAGAGAGGCAGGAATTCGGTCTCAGTTCATCAGGAATTCTCACATAACTAGTGCATTCAGACAATCCACTCACCTATTATTCCATGACCACTCGTCTTGACCATCAACCGCGCATCTAATGATCATTTCATTTGTCGGTTCTTTCTTTTGTCCTGGAAGAATTCATACATTCTTCTCCATCCATGTATTACACTAGAACTCATCCATCCACAACTTTATCAATCACTTTACTCATCTGTTTGTCCGCCAGCAAGCCCTTGCTTCTCACGGCAATCTCCTCCCAATTATGCTGACGAATGTCTCCTCACGCAATTGTAAATCACATCAAGCGGGTAGTTCCTACTCTCAAAGGGAATTTCTACCTTTCCTCAACACTTCACGAGCTGTGTTGCTGATACTCTTGCCACTGCAATGTATGAAGAAGAACATGATGCTCTGCACCCAATGCGCCTGATTGCCTAACCCACCTCACTTCACCTCCTTCCACTACTTTGGCCGTTTGACTGTTAATTAGCTGGTCTGGAAAGACGCATAATCCAACCAAGATATTTGTGCAGTGCGTGAACGCAGAGAAGCAGTCAAGTCAGCACCTCCCAAAGAAAGATGGTTTCGAATGAGCATTCTTCACAGAGCAGGACTCGATGATGCACGTGGATGCAATGGTGTAACACGATGCACTTCATCTAGAAAAGCAGGTTTTTCAATAGCTCATTGATCAGCTCATCTGTGTCGATCTGTACCGGCTTGCTTGCTTCAAAACCTCTTCACCCTAAGTTTCTGGATCTTTCACTAATGCTGCAGCTGAAGGTAAAAAGGAATTAAAATCTCTACTGAGAAAAACACTTTTCCTCTTAGGAAATAAACAAGTGGGGAGTTTTAATGCTAACAGGAACATCAATGCTGCTGTTCCTTCCCCATTTGCGTAAAAATCTGACGTTGCGTATATCTTCACTCTGTCTAGCCCAGCTCGTCCAAATGATTGTGTCGTCAAAATCACCTGATTAGCTCAACCATTCAGTCACACCACAATCGACGGTAGCGATGATTAAAACGAGATGAATGGGTAGGGATTTTGGGGCATTTTATCGGAATACCTAACATGTTCTGTCCATTCAAATGATCCATTCAGCCTTTTCTTTATGGCCAATCATCAACCCACATGCAATGGTTAGTTCATTCGTTGGTTCTTTTTTAATACCTCTCAGATTCATCCATTCTTTCGTCCCGTGACCATCCATCCATCCATCCATCCATCCATCCATCCATCCATCCATCCATCCATCCATCCATCCATCCATCCATCCACCCATCCATCCATCCATCCAGTGTCCATTCATTCATCCATCCATCCATCCATCCATCCATCCATCCATCCATCCATCCATCCATCCATCCATCCATCCATCCATCCATCCATCCATCCAACTATCAACGCTGAACTCACCAGTGTACCATATTATCCACTTATTTATTCATCCGTACATCCGCCTTCAACCATTTGCTTCTCGCTGCAATCAACTCGCAACTGTGGCTGGTGAATGCCACCTAATGTGATTGCAAGGCACTTCAAGTAGATGGTTCCTACTCGCCAGGTGAAACTTCAGAGCCTTTACCGACCGAAAGGTCAATTAATTCAAAAGCACTGTAGATACATCTAGTTGATACCACGCAGCATTCGTGGTTGAGTCCTCCACCACAGCACTGTTCCTACAGCTTCACGAATAACCTTAGTGAAGCTACATGTACTCAATTCAAGCTGGTTGCGGCTGAATCAGCTTCATTACTCAACAGGAGAACAAACCATGGAGCCTGTGTGTGCTTTTCTGCCAAAAAGACCAAAAGGAAGAGCATGGAGAGGGAAAGAGCAGCAAAAGTAAACTGATATTGCGTGCATATTCGCTATTGTCATCTTTTCCTTTCTCCTCTTCTTCTTCTTCTTCTTCTTCCTCATCTTCTTCGGCTTCCTCGGTCTGTCACAAGATCACCATGGCCTAAATTGCATTCCTTCCAACACAATAGTATTCCTCTTAACGTAAAAAATAGTTGGCTGGAAGGTCTGAAAGAATAGTTTATTTCGAAACAATTCGCTGATGCATTATTTACACTAAAGGTGGGCATTTCTCTCTCTCTCTCTCGCAAGAGTTACAGCGTCTCTAAACGTATTCACTCAGGGAGTAGAAGAGGAAGGACAAATAGGGACTGACTCATTGGGCCTGCTTGCTATCCATTCGCATAAATGCGTCAAGGTGAGCCGCTGGACAAGGTGCTTGAACTAAGTCGTAGCAGAGCAGTTCGGGCGCAAAAGGACTAACAAGTTAGAGTGCGAGGGCTGACACCTTCTGGATTGGTCAAATCTGCAGCAAAGGATTAGAGAAATACCACTTTACAACACTGTGGAGCAGAGTGAAAGAGTATGCCTTCTTGTTTTATGTCCGTGGTCTGCGGTTGCCCAGATGCGTTGACACCGATTCTGGGCAACCTAGGTCACTGGAATGTTGTCATGACGCAGCGCAGATCAGAGATAATAACTGCAATGCAGACGTCTGTGGCAGTAATGCCGTTGGCGTGTATGTACGTGAGTACTGGAAAGATGCTTCGCAAATACTTGACATGTTTCTATCATTACACCGTTTTATCAGAAGGAACTCTATTAGAAAACGAGCTTTCAATACTCGATAAGGAGAAAAAAGAGGGACTTGTAAAACCTTCCAAGATGCTTTTTTCGGAATTTGCAGACGTATTTATCAGAATGCCCTAAAATGAGCAACACGCATCAAGGACCTGTATGGTGTCCTTCCACAAATTCTTCTTTTTATTTAAATCTGTAAAGTGTCAGTGGAATGCAATGCAATTGACGTCAACTTGCTGTGTGGCAACCAGGGAGGGTGACGATGCGATAGGATAGCGCACCGTCCGGGACTGCTTTATACATGGAGTCAAATCACCTACAGATTGATGTGTCCCACTGATGGAGGAAGAAGTTCTGCTCCTCTTGGTAACTGTGACCAAGCATTTCATCCCAGTGACAAAAGGAGGGCAAGACTAGGTTTTCAAGCCTTTTAACTGTCAATACAATAGAGAGGCGATGAGCGTGAAAGGTAAATAAGCAGAATTTGCTCTCGTTCATCGTATTCGACGGTGTAGGAGAGAAATTAGCTGACACAAGCAACTCGCGATTTGGCCTTGTCAACTTGTGGAATAAGTTTCCATTACCATACTCAGCCTCGGCGGGTTGGCAATGGACGAGTGTAGAAAAGGTAATACTGGTGAGAGTGGTCTGTGAATAGCATCCACAAGCGTCCAGTTGGGCTCAGATACAACCAAGAAAAATAAAAGAAAATTCGCTTAGCGGACCATCAAAGAGTGAATTATCAGGGTGTGTCAATCGGTTTAACAAAATGATTAGTTCAAATAACCTACATCTCGTATCACCTCCTCTCTCCTTCAAGTAACCACTCACTTAAGGTCACCATGTGATTCTTTGAACTTTTGCCATCCAATGACTCAAATACATGACGCCCACTCTCCACCCAATTTCACAAGTAAAAAATGTGGATAAAAGGACGAATAGTGATGAATAGGGACAGCATCTCTCACGAAAATGCACGCATGGACTGCAAGCAAATAAGGGACAAATTTGGAAAGTCCACACTCTCCTAGTAGTAGCAACACATTCCCTTCAACGAGGCAGGTCATTCGTTTTGTGGTTAGGTCAACACAGTGAAGGTGTGACCTCATTCACACCCTCACCGTTTCTCTGGCCTTGGGTAATAAACTTTCCTCCCCACTGCCGCACCTCGTGCTGCCATCAGAGAGGACTCGACAGCCCCAGTCAGATGGACATCACTCCTGATTGCCCTGTTGACACATGTGAGTTACAGAGAAGCGAGACATGCATTTCCTATGGCAGGCTAACAGAGAACAGCCTGGAAATAGCAAAGTGTTGGAGGAAAAGGATTTGACCATCCTCTTCTAATTGGTGCGGCATGTGTTCCATGTAGAGAGAGTGGTCTCGCCAATGTAAAGCCGTAGACTGGGACGTTGATCCTCGGATCTTGTGTAAAAAGAAAGAAAATTATGCAAAAGTCATGGAAAGATATCATAGGTCCCCTACCAAATGACACTGATGGTGATAGCTGCTAATCAGGAGGCACGACATTCGTTTAGCAGGGCTGAAAACGTCCCCACCTAAAGTTGTCCCTACAGAATAGAGTAAAGAGTTGTGCCATCCCACCACAATGAGAAAATTGAAGCTCGTAAGAAAGCAGCATTCCTCCTCTCTGCATTCTTGCCCCCATTTCCATGTCTTGCTTCTCTCTGCAGTTGTGCAGGTCTTTTGGTGCCGCTTTAATGCACTTGGTCGAAGGAGTGTAGAGAAAGCTTGACAACCGTTTTTGTGACGATGAATAAGCAGTCATGTTTGAGGTCACATGGAGTATTTTGAGTTCGGATCCTGCCTCGGAGAGGATGTATGACACCACTGCACAGGATTGGTAATCAAAGCACCACAAATAGCCTCTGTGGTAGTTTCTGTGCCAGCCTCGGATACGATTAGCTGCCTTAACATGGAAAGCTGGGAAGAAGGAAAGATTGGGTGCCATCGTTGCTTTGCGAACAGTAGACATGGATGGTGAAAACCTTCTGCCATCCGTAATCGGCCGGTGGTAGAGTCATCCGACATGTCCCCCACCTTCCTCTCTCCCCCTCCAGGTCCGCAAAATAGCTCCAACAGACAAGTGCCAATCGTTGGTGCTGGCCTTTTCACCTATTACCACCCCAGCAATGGGCTAAAGTGTATGTACACTTCTGCGGAATCTTTTCTCAGCAGCTCTCGAAAGTGGGATGCCGCCGAACACTATCATTGCGTAATGACACGACTCTTTGCTTCAACCCGTCGTCTCGTGGGCAGAACAGCCATAAGTCAGAGAGTTTCCCTTTGTGATTAATGCACAAAGATAATGCCAGCTGCCTACAAGAACTGGCAACGTCTGCTTTCTACTTTGTCTACCATGAGAAGAGCCCAGAGCTCACCATCTTGCCAAGATTTTGTACCTAAACAAAGGAGTGCATACTGTCACCTGTGTGTGACGCTGGGTGAAGAGGATGCCTATAGCTTGCTAGTTTTCGGCACCATGGGATATCCAGTGATAGCAAGAACTTGTAGGGCTTGGACTCCGGATATAATCTACCGGTGTTGTGGTCGTCTCCGCTTCGACTCCTCATTTGGCCACCACAATCTCGAGCTCACATCAGCTAGTGAATCAAGAAAGGACGCTGAAAGTGTGCCATATTGTCCAGCACACAACGGCTGGTGACCAAGTGAACTTCAAGGCGCACCCACCAACAATGTTCTCTTCTTCACATTTCTCATTCCTTGATAATTAGACGAACGTATCATTGGTTAATCCCTGAGGTTCCCCCAGTTACCACTCTCCACACATTTCCGAGACGCGTATCACTTCATTCCTGCAGGATTGTACTCCCTTTTTGCATACAATCACTTGTCAATGGGGCCATTTGCCTAAAACTGCTAATCAGTCACCAGTCGCTGAACAGCAGAGGCTAGGCGCCACTTATTTACTTCATCCAAGAAGAGCTACTCCGAGAGCAAATCAAGCTAATTCGTCAGTTGAGAGTGCGGTTTCTTGTTCATGCACTCTGGAGGGAGAGGAAGTTGATGCCTTACTCTCTCTTACAGTCACCTTCACCTCGATGACAATTATTTATGCCATGTTTAGCACTAACTTTGTTTTATTGGTGCCACACAACTAGCACAAGTCACATGCAAACTGTAGGAGATGATTCCGGAACTAAGTGGAGGGACTAAGTGGATGGAGGGAGAGAGAGAGGTAGAAGCGGCGAGAAGTTAGTTGTGCGCTTTCTGGAAGTAAACTGCTCTGGATAAGGAAAAACACTTATGGCACCATGAAGTGAACCTTTGAATTGCACAAAGCTATGGTCAGGCGTCATTGTGGTCTCCTCATCTCTTGAATTTCCTACTTTGCGTTGCTCTCATCAAAGCTCTTCTTGTCAGATGCAATCAGCCAGTGGGGGTGGCCAGAAATGATGCAATGCACCTGTTTCATGACAGTTTGAACTTGGAGGTGGTGCAGAGGTTGGTGACTGCACAGCCAGGGAATGGTCTTTCATTCGTAATTGGAAGACTTGTCAGTGTTTGTCACAGATCCAACAATGCGCTTTATGCTTTGCACAGCAGGTTCCTGCTCCTCTACCCATGGGGTAATGTTGGCAGGATTTCTTTAGGCCTATCATTAATGTAGCCCATAGGTTCCCTTTCTTGGAACCTCGCCACCACCAGTAAGGAAGAGTGGCCTGAAGCTAGTGCGGGATGTCAATTCTGGCGTCAGAAATGGAAGCCCAGCATTTGAGAAAATTGTGGAAGTATTGTGTGTCCTCCAGCTTGTTAAAATCCACCAATCATGCTTAAAAGCAGTAATTTAGTTACCGCCTTCTGTTCTGTTCAAGCAGGAACAAGAAGTTAATTATCAGCTCATTATAGTTGCTCCTTCCCTGCACCCCGTAAAGAGCATTCAACTTGTCAAGCTGCAAAATATGCAAAGTGCATCTGTTCCCGTATGTGTACTTTAGAAAGTTCTTCCACTTTCCCATGTCCCAAGCCTGTGGTCAGTCCACTGGTGCAAAAAGGTGTTTCCTCCAGTTTCTAGCACATCGATCCTCGTCTATTTGCATGTCATAGAACAGAAGACTGGAGGTCACATCGTGGAGACAACTTCTGAAGTTCTCTGTCCAGGTTTAGTAGATTCACTCAGATAGATAGAGAGACAGATCGGTAGGCAAGCGAGGTCCATCATCTCACTCAAACTCACGCTCTTCTCGCTTTTTTGGTTTCATTTAAAGGCTAGAGAGAATGTTGGACCAGCCAAATGCATTTTCCTTGTCACGTTCAGTGCATCTACGTACACCAGACTGCTATTTGCCTTTCCCAGCAACACATGCTCTTCTCCCCCAAAGAGGGGACAATAAATCGACACCAAACGAAAGCCCATTTCAGTGGGAAAAAGTGCTTCTATCTGCAATGAATTTGTACCACTTAGTATTTATTTATACATTTGCGTTTGGTCCCAGTGACAAACCGATCTCGAGATGGCAGACGCCAAATTAGGATTTGCAGTGGAGGTGGTAGTGGCATCGGTGAGGTTGAACGCGGAACTCGAGCTGTGCAAGTAGTTGCCATCAATGGATATCCCGCAGTAACCACAAATGGTAGTCATGTGTATCCACTTCCTTCCCAGCGTCACGTGCATGTGGTAGCATGTATCCCACTGTCTGGGTGATAATTCGCCCCACCGCACTGTGTCGTAAGTGAATCGACGCAGTTGTTGACCCAAAAGACAGCTATTGTCCAAGGAAGGTGATCAAACTTGGAGGAAGGGGAGGAAGTGTTATGAAATTTTGACTGGATCGTGATGCATTGAGCCTTGTGGATGTAGGCAAAGCTGAAAGCGTGCTGTCTGCTTCTTTTAGACTCGTGGCATTGCTCCTGTCATTTGGTTGTGAAGGGAAACTGCTTGGCTCGTGGATGATCCACGTAAGAGCTGACGAGATGAAGCATTGGGTTGCAACGTTACTCAGTGGCAGTAACCGAGGCAACCCCACATTTCAGAGCTGCCCACAATTGACGTGCATTCTGGAGGAGTGCAAGTAGATTCTGCAGCATTCTTGAGGTGAGGATTGGAGGGAGAAGTTAGCACTAGGGAACAAATTTGGTCTGTTTTAAGCCATTTGTCGGACTTTGACGGTGGAATGAGGGAGGATGCGGCATGTCAGCTAAATCTTCCACCAACCTAACGGTTTCCTCATGTTTTTTTACCTGGTCGACTTAAGTTTTTTGCCTGCAGAGGATTGGTCAGAGAGAGAGGGACACCTGGTGGTATGATAATGGAAGATGTTACAAAAGATAAATGTTTTATGTGACTAGGGGTAGGTGTAGGAGGAGGAGGCGGAGGAAGATCAGCGCTTGTTCCTCACTTGAAAATCGATGCTGTCTCCTCGACCACCAAGCACGCGCTGGTGTCGAGTACTGTCATTAGCAAATTGGAACCTCTTCATAACAACGGGGCACAAATAAGCCGCAGTAATTTGTTAACTTTAGGTCAAGTACCAATTGTGGGAGCGAGGAAAGAATAGAGCTCCACTTTGCCGTCCTCTTCGTATTTGGATGCTTCTTATGCGATGTGGGTGATGAAACTCAAACCTATTTCTGGGGGCACTTTGGACGTTTTCACCTTTCATTTCAACTTGCCGTGTGCTGAATGCACCCCACATGGGATTTCGCAATGCCAAGAACATTGATTATGATCACTTGGAGGGGTAATGGGCCAGCACGCAAGATGTGGGCAAGAATGAGGCAACATCTTCATTTTTCCATCACTCCTGCTTTTTCTCTATCACACTCACGATTGATTTGGCTGCCTCTGGGTCAAGAGGTCTTCTTTGCAGCTACACAACGCACATTTTTCGACCCCACCACCCTCAACACCAGCAACAGCAACAGCAACAGCAGCAGCAACAGCAGCAGCATCGGTACCATCAGCCGTCGCAACAGTTGCAACACGCCTCGTCCACAATGCACCACTCGATGCCCTCGGGGATGTATAGTCTCAGTGGCGATCAGGCCTTGGTTGACCATGAGGGCACAGTTCGTCGACTGAGCACTGCCCAACGTGAGCGGTTGAGTCAGGACTTGACAGTGGTGCAGACCAATCTGCACATCCTCAATGACATGCTCACCGAACTCCAACCTGACGCCATATCCTCGGACGACCTTGAGCTGCTACAGGTGGGTCAACTGTAGAGAGTGCATTTATGGCTGAATTGTTTGACCTGCATTTGTCTTTTGTGTTCTGATTCGGGGATTTGTCATATCTCTAGTGGGCCAGGTGACATAAGCGTTTTGTCACTTTTACACAAAAGAAGAAATGTAGCATTCTTTAAATTCCTGTTTCCGTGTGGAGATACAATTGAGCGTCTAATAAAACATTGTTTCCTCGTTTCATTCATGATTTGCTTTGTTTTGATAACGCTCCTGTCTACTTTTCACAGTGGGCTCATTCTTCTTCGCCCAATGGGTTTTGCAGAATTCATTTAACCCCACCACTAACGCAGCTCCCTGAGTTCCTTCTCCCAGGACGTCATCATTGCATATAATGAGAGAGACTAGGACCATTCGTTGCACTAAATATGGCTAATTACTTGTCAAGCGGTGAAGTGTGTGGAGTACATCTGCCTCTTAGGCGTGCTTCAAAAAGCGTTGCCTTTTGTTCAATTGCCAGGCCTGGACAAGACCACTGGGACGTTCATGTGTTTCACTTAGTCGTCAGTTTTTTTTTATCATTGTCTACTTACTTTCAAAAGATGGGAAACTTGGAAAGCCGGTGATTTGACAAGTCATCTGAATGCTTTTTATGGAGCAGGTAAGATCTGGTTTCGAACCACGTCAACATTTTTAGTTTTTTGCCCCCCATTCGCCTATTACGTGGCACTTCTCGCCCGATTGGCATGAACAAGTCTGCCAAATAGAGCATGCTCTGGGAGTGAAACCTTAACCGGCCATCAACAAATCTCTAAGGGGAGATGGATGTTTGTTAATTGCAGCGATCTAAAAATAGTTTTATTGTGGAGTACCTGGAAAAGCCTAGAGCGCGTTAAAGAGGTGTACACTATGAATTATAAAAAAGCTGCATAAACACACTGGAACTTTAAGTGTCTGTTTCCCAAAAAGAGAGAAGAGCGTTTGGCAAGGTTTTTTGTAGAATGGAGTTGAAGGATGGTTTCTTTGAAGTTCTCAATTAAGGCGGGATTCAACTTTTTTGCTCCTGTTAGATTTGAGATGGGTAAATCACTCCCTGACAGAGGAGATAATTAACCGAATCGTTCGTTGGTACTCGAGCAAGTAACCAATTAGAGGAGCGCATGCATCTTTAGAGACGATACCGAATTTGCCTTGTCTGGTACGCACATTGAACCCACCTCTCTCGCATCACTTCTTCATCGTATTCCACGTACTCTAAGCAGAGTGCTTCGCACAAATAACGCAAAATGTAGCACACTTCAATTGGTTGTGCTTCGTGTGATGGAGGTGGAACCAAGCATCTAAAAAAAAATTTCGCCAAATTGTTCTTCTATAAAAGAAATTCCACTAGGTAGATGCTCCTGCCCATTTCTTTATTGGTGATTGGTGCCTCCTCTCTTCCCATTAAGAGACGATTTTCGCCTCCTCCTCCTCCCCTTCCTCCTTCTCTTCGCGATGCAAAATTTTGTGTGATTGGCCTGAGCTAGATTCCCGCAAGTAGAGCATGCCATGTGGATGACAAATTAACCGACCATCAACAAATCTCCAAGGGGAGATTGGAATGTGTTTGTTGTGATGAGCTAAAAATAATTTTATTGTGGCGGTCTTGGAAGCGTCCTGGGTGTGTTGACGTGGTGGACATTATGAATTATGGAAGGGCTGCATAAACACACTAAAAGGTAAGTGATTGTTTTCCGAAGATAGAGGAGAGCGTTTGGCAAAATTTCGTTTAAAATGGAATGGAGAGACAAACTTATTGAATGATGATGGAGAAGAGATGGGTGATTGCAAGAGAATTGCAAAGGAGTACCAGTAAACGAGAAGAAGAGGGTATGTGAGGAGGATAGAAGTTCCACCTAAAAGAAAACTGTTAAATTGGAAGACCAATCCAACGACAAGATATGCATCGTAACCGACGAGGTCTGGATGGCTATTTTACCATATCTTTTAAGTTCTTCGGACAAAACTGATCTGACAAGTTTGCCACCGTCTACAGCTACGTGCAAGAAGTCGACTGTGCTATTATTTGTGCAAGCCGTCACAAATGTGTGATACATGCAATATCTTACCTATCTTCCACAGGCGTCTTCATCAGATTGTCCAACAAACAAGGTAACAGAATTGGAAGTTGAGTAGCACATCTCAGCACCAAGTGAACAGAGGCTGCTTCTGAAGTCTGGGGCAAAGGGCATAGTCTAGTTACTGAGCAACAGTCCTGGACTCGTCTCGCCAGTTGTTGTCACGGTAAAGCAGTGCAACATCCCTGATGTGAGGGTGGATCAGTTGATTGTCCTACTCTCAACAGGAACAGACAGGTTTTAGTGCCAATCTATAATCGTACCGGAAGTGAGAGCATTTGTTTTCTCGAAATGGAGGTGAATGTCTGACAAACCAGCCAAGTCACCACTTTGCTAGGGCGAAGTGTTGGGTGAGTGGACCAGCTTTTAAACAACCAAAAGAATATTATTGCGATGGTGGAACCAGTGTAGTGGTCGAGGCAGGGCACTGTTTCCACTGGCAATGAAGAAGCCATAAAAGGAACATCTGCATACCTGTGTCCGCACACCTTGGATCTTGCTGCGCGCCTCACACACGGGTGGACGGTGGAATTGCTTTGTTGACTGAATGACCACCTGGACTGTTTATGAGATGGGAGAATAAGGAAAGAGGGACTGGAGACAGCCGCTTTAACCTGACCTGAATTGGTTGTTTGGGCTGTTGACTTATTCCCCTGCTGCAACACGGCAATTTAATAAATTGGAGCGGTTCCCCTTCACTACTCACCGACAACAGCCTCTTGATTTGCGTTCCTCCTCCACTGCATCTTGCTTTCTAAACATGACTTTATCCTCGTGTGAGGCAGGGACAAGGAACATTGGAACATTTCTCACTCACACAAGATTGCCTAGTAGATTACCGATAGATCACCTCCACCATGGTAACGTTGACATTCCAGACCAGACAGCGCTGATCCACCAGTCGAGGCAGCAACTAATCGTTGTGGCCTTCCGAATTCTTCCTTCTTTTCCTTAGCGCCTTGCAGGGATTGAAGGAGAACTGTGGTGTGGTGCAACAGCTGGTGGGCGAGTTCTTATCTCAGGTTGCCGATGATGCAGCCAACTGAACGATGAACTCGACAGCGCCTTCCAACGATAGGTTGTGGTCACGTGGTCGTGGCAATAGCTTGCAGCACTATTGTTGCTGGAGCATTTTCCACTCATTCAGAGTGCGAAGAGTCCACATAACTCTAGTGGCAAATTGGGTGCTATTCGGTGGAGGTATTTTGAGGGAGTGGGAAGGAATGGGGCATTGCCACACGCCACCCTAACAGGCGGTTCACATTGACCCATCCTTTTGTGGAGTGGCTTGAGAGCAGGGAAAATCCTTGAAATCGGGTCTTTTACCCTTTCGCCTTTGTCTCCACGGCGAGCATTCTGTGCCCACTCCAAATTTGCATAAAATTTCGAATCGACTTAATTTGGAAAAAGAGGAAAGAAAATAAACAATTTGGAGGTGAATGCAAAAATGACGCTTTTGTGTGAATAGACAGGGGCCAAAAAGCCGCAGGGAAAAATATTTGCCTTTTGCCAAAAACTTGGTGTCTTTTTTACTTTTTATTTCATCACAAAGTTTACCCAACGGAAAATGGTTGACGGGAAAATAGTGAATGTTATTTGGTGGAAGGAGTCGACACACTCAAGAATGCCTAAATAGTTGCCCAGTTTATCGCATAGCGTAAGTTGATTTTGAGAGAAGCTCCACGTTTACAAATCCCCCATCCATCCCTTCACCTCTGAAAGAGAAGCATTTTTTTCTGAAATGAAAGGAGTGTAGTAAATATTTAGCAGTTTCTAGTTTTCCATTGCACACGGGACATGCCTCCGGCCAAGTTGGGATGAGTCAGCGGCGTCACGGCGGGGAACGATGTTGTCTCCTTTCTTTGGCGCCGCATGATTAAGCCTTGGATTGCAGCTCCCACTCTCCGCCACCGTTTGCCCCCTCTTCCACCCTCCATCCCTCTTCCACCGACCCACCCTTCTGCAAACACCAATAAACGAAGGCATGGTGCTGCAGTGTTTTCTCACAGATTGGCAAAAACTATGACCTCCGATGTCATTCCCTCCATCCACGGCACGGAGGCTTAAAAGTGCAGCAGACTTTCCTTTCACGTCGGTCTGTCCATCATTGTCGATTGAAGTGGAAGATTGTCCATCCCATTTTTGTGGGCGCCAGACTAGGAGTAGTCTCCCTCACTCACACACACACACACACAACCGATTCCCGAAGGAGGCGATTAGGTCTCCGTAAGTCTAACATAGTGGCTGTTGTGAGAGCAGTTCCGGTTTGAAATTGACTCCTCCTCCGTTTGACAAAAAGCAGTTTGTGTTGACTTGACAATGCGAAGACGGAATGTTGCGATTTGAATGTTGAGTTCCCGCTGAAGGACCGCTTGAGAGAGGAGAGCTGGTCACATTGGGAGCAGAAAAGGGAGGAAATTGGGAATGTGGCAATTAACAGTCATCAAGGAGAAACACGTGATTGACTTTCGGTCTCAATGGGTAAGCAAAAGTCAAGTTCTCCTTTCTCCACTGCATCAAAACAAAGGAAACAAACTGAACCAGAGCATTCGGTGCTACGAGGAGTCAACCAAATCAAATAGGTGCTTTTAAAATGCAGTGAATGAACCAAACCTTTCGACGAACTCTATATTTTCGTCACTTTGTTCCACTCACACTGACTTGAGAAGGAAGTTGCTTTGAATCAGAAGTAGTGCAAAATTTATCTCTAGTGGAAGAGGGGCCTTGGAACTAGTTACAAGTTCTCATTCACTTCGTTTCCTCATGATACATATTAAATGTCTGAATAACTCGCCAATTTTCATGAGGACTGGTTTCATTGAATCGTGTGCCACACAGAGAGGGATTGGTTTGTGTGACTGCAGTGAGGTGGATGGCAAGCCGTTTTGGTGAGCAAAGGTGAGAGCGGGTTCGCTTACCCCAGTGGAAGGTGAAGGCGAGTGGAAGCGCTAAGGCTGGTGGTGAGGCACCTCGAGAGACCCGTTCTGCTGTGGTAAGCCGCACTGGTCGAGATCAACAGTGAGCTTGAGCCAAAGACTTGACTTGATATGAAAGAGTTGCGCAGTTTTCATGCTCGTAGTAGAATGGAATAAGCGTAGTGGATTTGGAAAGGAGAAGAGTGCAGATAGAAGTGTGCAGGAATTTTTGCTCAGGTGGATGATTTCGTATGATTTCGCTGACACAATAGCTGCGCTTCCAAGGGAAAGAGCTGACTGCTGCTAATCTTCTGACCACCTAGCATTGTGCACACTGATCCTAGAGCTTCCAGAGCACATCAGAATTCGTCTAGAGCAACAAATGAGATGCGTGCAGTTCACGAAAACTTCTTAGTGCAAAAAATGGCACCAAATAATGAGAAGGCATGGTAGAGGAGCGTTTGGTGCATCCAAAATTGACGAGTTGCATAAGTGAAATTGTGGGTAGGGAGTGGAGGACATATGTGAGACAATTCCCTCCAAATGCAACAAAATTCATGCATCCTCCCAATGTATTACAGCTTGTTGTTTCTAATCGTTCTCAGCCTGGCTTCGCCAATGCTCTTTGATGTTGCTTGTTTTGGCAGGACATACAGCGGCATTTCAATTGGCAGGCGTTTGTCCCATCCCATTGCATCGCATCGCATCGCATCGCATAGCGTAGCATCGTATTCCACTTCGTTGTTGTTGCTCGCATTGCCGTTGCCTAGTCCACGTGTTGTTTATGCATTATGGTCAAGCCACTTACCCGCCTGCCTCTGTTTATTCGCCTACCCGTCTCTTACAAGTGGAGGGATTAATAAAGCGGTGAATTCATTCCCTGCCTACCTTCCTTTCTCTGGACCTCTTAAGTGACACTCCATTTAAGTTAACGTGGAGGCATTTTATTGCCTTTGTAGAGGTCAATCCAGAGCAATGGGGAATGCTTCAGTGCTCCTTTTTGATACCCTTACTGTAACGGAGTTCTCTTGCATGAATGCGTGAGTGACGTGTGAGTGGTAGTTGTTCGAGGTGAGATAACTCATGACTATGTTGAGGCTGGGAGAAACCGACTCTTCTGCGACCAATAGTGTTGGTGTGGTTTGCACGGTGACGAGGATAAAGATGGTTTGAGGTTGAGGTGGTAGAGACCACGTGCTGCCATGGATGAAATGGTATTGGTGAGATTCTTGAATTTTCCGTTTGCTTCTTCATGAAATAGTGATTTGTTGGCGTGGTGAGCAATTCATCAAAGAAAAGAAATATAAGAAGGAGTGTTGGGGGAAGGGCAATTCGAGGAGTTTGCTGTAATGGATAGTGTCCAGCGTGCGCTGCTACTTATTTGGATGACGTGTTGTGGTAGGGTGAATGGATTGTCAACCCAACCAACTAATCTGGGTCAGGTCAATTAAGTGGCCTGTTCCCTTCTCCTCTCTGCACCGCTCCCCATTCCATAATCATTGGGAGAGGGCCTTTCAATCTGCAAAGTTTTCGCTTGGCTAGCTGTCCATGCGTATGTACGTGTGTCAGCAGAATGCAAGAATCCTTGATATGTCTTCGTGTTCATACTTCTGTGCCCCTGCTAATGCAACGGCCATCTTTCGATGGTTTCAAAGCTCACTGATGAAGTTCAAGTAGGGTTGCATGGCGTATTTGGCCGACTTGGACACTAATCCGTCCCTATGATATGGTCGTGCAGCTCACTCGATAGAATAGCATGTATATTAGTAAACTATTCAACTTTATAAGATTGTTCCTCAAAGCGTAACGCTATATTTAAAAAAGGGAAAAAACAGCATTTAAAACACCAATGCAGGCCTAAGTGGTGATTCGGAAAAAAGTGGCTAGTAATTAATTTAACATTGTGCCTTTTTTGGCCTGATCGAATCTTATTCAAACCACAATCACTTGTAAGATGTGAAGAGCCTTTCAACTGTCCCCCCCATTAATGCACAACCGATTGACTAATCAGGCGGGATGGTGTTGGTGGCGGAGGAGGAGGGGGTGCCGGAACCGACCAACCCAAGGACGAGGCACATTCAAGATCAAATTGGAGGTTCAAATTGTGAATTTAAACCGAAAATTGATAAGTGCTTTAAATATGGTAAGGTTCACAGGACGAGGAAAAGAATGTTCGTCTTGATTAGGAGTCGAAATGGAAATGAATAACCTCGAGGTGAGAATGCTGCGCCGTTACCCTGTATATGGGTGGCAGTTTATGACTTAATGCCTGTTGGATGCAGTCAGGGATTGGCATAACTACAACAGCACATTTATTTGCATTATGCAAAATCTGTTGGCAAGCAAAACGTCCATTTTGGCAACATTGCTGGCTCCGGTCGCCAAGGTGCTTAAAAGAGCATAGTGGGGTTGAGGTTCTACTTTTAATTAACAGGTGCCTAATTGTGGTGAGGGTTCGCGTGACAGAAGCCATCTAAATATAGGCGTGTGAAGTGTCCTTTAGTCCACTCAACCGATTCCCCTGCTTCTGGCTCTGTTCACTGGGTCGGGTTAATTCGAATGCTTGGGGCTTTGAAATTAAAATAATGCTAATCACGCTGTCATTGTTTCCTTCCTTTTTAAGAAGGTTGGACAAGATTGGCGAGCCTAACAACTCTTGGAAATGTTGTTCGCATTTGTCTTTGTAGAAAGGGTAGGATATAGGAAACAGAGGGTGAAGAGTGGCAGTGGAGAACAAAAATGAGACTAACTTGATAACAGTGGGTTCATTAATGGATGTAATTATCACTTATCATCACATTTTCTCCAAACAAGATATAAGGATTTTGCAAATCCCGCACTTTTCTTCTCCAACTTTTTTTGCCCGATGCAGGGGAATTGGGGATGATGGAAATGAGATGAATGGGATGGTTAACATATCGCTTCTGCCTCATGTGGAGTGATAGTAGAATCATGGTGGGGTACATCTTGTCAATCATGCCTTCTAAATGGTTGACTAGTCATGCTTTCTTCTGCATGACCTTTAGCTGTACCTTAGAGCAAGGATGAGGGATTCAAAGAAGGCACACATACACATGGGGAGAGAGAGAGAAAGAAACAACACTTCGTCATCCAGAATTAATATTTTATCGTAGACTTGCAATGCTGTAAATCAACGATTTAAGTCTAATCCATGTTGCGATTAGTCCCTAAACAAACGCCGGGGGCTGATATTAAACACTTGTCATTATAGGTCGACTAGCTAAGATAAGATGTGTGGGTTGAAGTTCAGATTGATGGCCTTTCAAGCTTTTTATCTGTCAATTTGATGTCGCAATTGACACCGTCAAATGCTCTATAAGAAAAGTGTTGAGAAGATTCTACGGATTCACTCCTTTTAGCTGTGCAAGCATCCCTTTGCTGAAGTCAATAAAACAGTCGACTGCTACGTTGACCCATTAAACCTTTTCACCCTTTGAGAGCAAAATCTAAAAGATGAGTTTCCACAGCCTTTTACTGTCATTTTATAAACAGCTTTAGACCACTGTTTTGCCTGGGTAAGTACTTACTCGTGCGACGAAAACTGTCTTGATGGCAAGACGAACTTCCGAAACCAACAAGTCTTTCCCCTAAGCGGTTTTTTGATCAACCGCAGAACACCTACGATGGCGGATCAAGGGTACCAAAAAAGCCTCGGAAAGTGTACCTATTGAATCAATTAGTGTTTGCAGTTTAGATACTTTTACTAACTACACGAAAAGGTGCGCCAAATTCAAGGCTTAAGTTTGTCCAGACCACAAAAAAAGAATGTATGCCTCCTTTAAAGGGGATTTCCACATTCTAGTGTTAGTGAGCAGTTTAAAGCCTCGGAGTATTGTGTGGATCTTTGAAATGTCCACACCACCTTCATTTGCCTTTAACCCAACCCGGCCGAAAATGCGAAACAGGATAACACCGACAGTCCACTTCTTGTCAACTTGGTAGGGGGATGGCGTGTACAATGTGGAACTTGTGCAACAATCATGCTCTCTGCGGTAATTAGGCCACTGTAAAGCTCACTTCTTCATAATAACCCCTAAATGGCCATGTTGACAGTGCAGCATAAGACAAGTTTTTACTTGCCATTTGAACAGAGATGCGAGGAAGCACTGACGGGATATTGACAGAGGTGTCACTGTTGAAGTGAAGAGCGAAGACATTAATCATGAAGTAGGCGAGGTTGACCAATTGCCGCGGATAGCAAACAGGTCCAATGGAAGAGACTTTATCTCAGACCTCAGGAGCAATGCCGTTGGTATGGGGATAGAGAGTAGGACCCGCCGAGGCAGTCGATACTCAATTTTGCATTAAATCCACCTAGGTGATACCTGCAAGCAACGAACCAATCGACTAATTCAAGGAACAACAATTTGTTGTTTCATGATACCTCTCTTCTCGCACAAAGACGACAAACTGATACACGCAACTCCTTTTATTTCCCTCTCTTTCTTAAAAGGACAATAAAGCCTTTAAACACTCAAAGTTCTAGTTTACTCGAAGCCGTAAAGCAGCCATATTTGTTCCTTGTCAGGTAATGGGATTGTTGGCGCTTGTTACTAAGAAGGAATCACTGGGTCCCGGATGTGATAGCCTGGCAGTCCACAACTCATCATCCAGCAACGTGATATTAAAATCTTTCTTTCTATTAACAGACGTGTGTCCTGTTAACAGGCATAAAAAAGGGGCGAATTTACGAAGACTGGAATAAAGAATGTTAGTCAACAGGTGGAGCACCTCTTCTCAGCCTGCAAGACAGACTTCGTCAGAGCATTAGGGACCAAGGCTGCAATGCTTGACTTAGAATAGAAAGGAGAAAGAGGAAAAGAAGGCGAGAAGAATGAGAAAGGAACAAATAGGCTTTAAAAGCCATTCAAGTTATTCAAAAGCAAACATTGGCTATGATAAAATGACTCTACCTCTGTTCTCTATTCTCGGGAGCAGGACGACAGACGTCCGAATATGCATCACGTGTGTCAGCAACTTTGCCTATCATTCAACTTAACACAGAGAAAAGCAGCATCTTTATTCAAAGGTAAAGAGTGGCGATGAAAAGACATGAAATGACTCAAGATACTTCTTGCTGATAGATGTAGTATCTATGAGAAGTTCATAATTTTAAATGAAAGGAAATCGCCATGCGTCTTCCCCGAAGAACGTTAAGAGGGATTCGATAAGCAGAGGCCTCCTCAGCAAGTCGGCTGCACTTTCCATCTCTTCCTTCACATCACCCGGCCAGTCACTAATTAACAACTGTTAGTGTAACTTCAACCGATCTGGAAGGACGCACAATCCACCCAAGTTATTTACGCAGTGCGTAAGTCCAACGAAGCAGTCGAGCTAGCACTCTTCGTGGAACGGTGGATTTGAATGAGCCTTCTTCGTGAAGGTGAACTCGCCAATGCGCATTGATCAAAGATGGGTGCGTCATTCGGTCTCTCTGGTCTCTCCATTCGTGCGATCCCTACCTTCTCTCAAAGTGTCGCCAATCGGGGTGATTAAAGATGCCCACTTCGTCAGTCATGTTGATTCGAAGAGCCTAAACACGACTGTCAATAGCATTACACATGCGGTTACACTCAATGGTGTTAGTGACATGTATTGGTCGGGTATCAAAGAAAACGACCTAAAATGAGTGTAAAATGGGTAAAATGATTTTCTCATCTGTGGAATAGCATGGATGTGGCATCTCCACTTTACAGCCCACCTTGCCCAACTACTTGTAGAGTCTTAATCATCTGACCAGCCGAGTCATTTAATTACATCGCATCCAACGGTAGCGACGATAAAAAAAGGACAAGTCGGTGAGTCTTTAAACGCATTTCCTTGAAATCACCTACATGCCTTGTATATTCAAACAATCCATTTATCTGCTGCTTCATGACCAATAACCCCGCGCCCAACGGTGGATAAAGTTGTCGGTGCTTGTTCAGTGCCTCAAGAATTCATCCATTCTTCCATCCCACATCCATCCATATGTCATTCCTGACCTCTTTTATTTGCCTACTTACTTATCCTTTTATCAGTCAGCTACTTCTTGCCTTCCACATCAATCTACTTTCAACTACGGCTGACGAATGTCACATCAGGTACGCGATTCCTCATTACAATGTTGCAATGGACGAATTAAAACACCTTGGTCATCTTTACGGTTAGCACCTTAATGAGATACTGTGAAAAGGAAAAGAAAAGCTTAACACGGTGATCACCTGAAGAGCTTAAACAAAGGTGACTCTTATTCATCTATATCTGACACCACCTGTTTGTCTGTTCATTCATCATTTCTGCCACTTATACCTCTTAATCAAAGCGACATTTCCTCCATCCAAACTGGTTTTGGCTAAAACAACTTCAATGCTCAATCAAAAACACAACAATGAACGCATGTGTGCTTTACTCCCTAGAAGGCAATAAGAGAGAACAGGGCAAGGGAGGGCGAAAGGGAGGCAGACAGAAGGAGGGCGGAGAAAGTGAAGGAGCGGGAAACGTGAGTGGCTCATATATGCGTAGATGTCTCCTCTCTTCCTTCTTCCAATGCTTACCCACTTTCCCCAAACGCCAACATGGCCAAAATGCCCTTGAAGTTGAGAAGTAGGTAATCCTCGCCAGTCCTTTACTCCTCTTCTCCCCTTTCAAAACAATGTCGCTCTCAAAATGGGAAAATTTTTAATTGAATAACTTGAGCTGCGCACTTTTTGAAACACTTCGCTGATGTTTTAGTTACTCTAAAGGTAGGCAACTTATTCCCTCGCTTTCTCCATTGCGAGTAAAATCAGTTCATTAGAGCCACAGTCAAAGTGAAGGAAGAAGGGGCTGTGAAACCCCTAAAGATGTTTACCTGCCAAAAAGTGCTGCACACGATCGTGTGAGTGTTTGTGCCATGACAATGCAGTTTAGGCACAAAAATGCTCGCCGATCAGAGTGAGAGAACTGCGGCATTCTAGACAGATCAAAAATAAAGCGATAACTTCACGCCAAACCAATTTTGGCGTAGTCTAGGAGGAGAAAAAGTGTAAATTCCTTTTTTTATTAGTGGATTTCGACTGCCCACAAGCGTTAACACCGATTTAGGACAACCTAGGCTACTGGAATGTTGGCATGACCCATCTCGGATCGGATTCCTAGAGGTCCAAAGCTGAATGCCAGCAATGTTGCCTGTTGGCATGCACACGGCTGCTAGATGGATGCAAATGCACAGAGTGGTCTTATGTTCGCGAACTTCTAGGCCTTGGTTAACCATTACCTCCAAATCGTTAACACGCATTAGGATATAGGTACGGTACTCGTTACTGTTCTCCCATAAATTCTCCCTTTTTAGATTTGCAAGGTAAAGATTAGAAAGGACGGAAATGGAATGGCTCCGTCGTGAGGCCTTTAGAGAGAACGACATAGGTGGGAGGTCAGCACATCGTGTAGAACTAGTTTATGTCTGCTAATGAGTCAATCATTTAATGGGTGCATTCCACCGCTAATGAATGAAGTTCCTTTCCTCTTGCTAACTGTGGCCAAATACCCCATTCCGTAACTAGGCAGTGGAAAAGACTATGCTTTCAATACTTGCCTGCAGAAAACATTTTGGAGTCATCTGTGGGTGGGTAGGGAAGGGTCATGGATACGAGGGGGCTGGAGACCGCATCCACAAGTGTCCAGCTAAATGCGAATGTAAACATGTGAACTGATTGGCCAACCAAGAGCTGGAATGAAACTGCGAGAATGGGAAGCCCTTACCTCAGCAGTGATACATTATGGTGCATCCATCGTTTTAGAAACTAAATTTCATAGAATATCTTAAAACTGGGATGACCTCCTTCATTCTGGTCTTCCTCTTCCCTCTTCCAAAAGTAACTGGCTAAGTGCGATGATTATATGGTTTTTTATGCCTTCTCAAACTGATGACACAAATAAGTGACATGATCTCTATCCACTTTTGCAATGAAAACCTGGATACAAGGAAGGAAAGTAATGGAAAGAGCAACATCGTCTATGATGAAGTGCGCGAGAACTACGGACAAGTAAATGACACTGCTTAAAGCTGCAAAAAGGCTGTGAGCCAAAAACTTATTCCTTCAGCAAATTCCATCTCAGCGGCAAATTTTACCAACTAGTACATTTGCAGTGGGTTTGGCGTCAAAGCTGATGCATTTTCTCTCGTATAAACCTGCCAATGAAGGGAGAGTGCAGATGAAAGTAACTTGGGTTGCACTTACAATGCGTCTTGGAGCGATGAGATTATTCTCAAAGGCATTTAGCGCCAAAATAGAAGGGAAATCATGACGAAGAACAAATGGGAGGAAGAGGAGGGAAAGGGAGGAAAAAGACAACTGATTTGGATTTCGGTGTATATATAGAGTGGAGCAAGACGGTCGAAGATGGGTCAAAGTAGTTCGTAGCAAAGTTATCGGTGTCTTTGGAATGCTCATTATCAACTTCTCATAGGGATAACTCGAAGCCCCTCTAACTGCATCCAATACTTCCTGTCTCCTATCTGTTCTCTCCATAAGTGCAAACATTTGACAAGCTGGAATAGTTGCCCATAATCGAATAAAATCCTTACTAGAATCCTACAGTAAAGCCAGCGCTATACTTCTTTACCAGTTTGCTATCCAAATTTTTATTCGGCCATTATTTATTGAGACGGAATACGTCAAATGAATGTTATAAGCTCCCTAAGTCACTTGACAAGTTGCATTATACGCTTTTACAGTAGCTGACGGGATTTGACTTTTATAATCAACCACTCTTGTTAAGGAATGTTGATTAAATCGCTTCCCTCTAATGATGCACGAAGAATAATGGAGACCTCCTGCAAAAGTGGCCAACAAAAGTGGGGAAAGGGAAAGTCAAATTCAGAAAGTGCCTGCTTCTCCTTAAAAGCAGCAAAAAGTCCTCCTCAACAGGGCAGGTCATTAGCTTTCGTGGTTAGGTCAACACATTGAAGGCGTGACCTCATTGACATCCGCACTGTCCTTCTGTGCTTGGATAATAAACCTTTCCTCTTCACTGCCGCGTCTTGTACTGCCGTCAGAGATGATTCAACAGACCCAGTCAAGTGGATAGCACTCCTGAATTCCTTGCTGACACTTGTGAATTATAAAGAAGCGAGACCTGTATTGCCTAAGACAGTTTAAAAGAGGAGACCTGAAGGTGACAAAATCTAAAAGGAAAAGGTTTCGACTACTCTTTCGGAATTGGTGCAGCATGCATTACTTTCAGAGAGTCTCTTCTCTAATGCCAAGCCATAAAATGGGACACCGACCCTCGGACCTCATATGATGGCAATAAAATTAAGCAGTAAGGCACAAAGAGAATGCCATTGGTCTCCTAGCAAACATCATTGATAGTGGCAGTTGCTAGGTAGGAGGCGGGTTGTTCATTTGCTAGGACTGACAATGCCATCACCCAAAATGCTGATCGTCTGGATGGCAGTGAAGAAGCGCTTCAGCTCCACAGTAATGAGGAAATTAAAGCTCCTGAGGTAATAATAAAAGTCAGCATTATTTCTTGCCTCTACTTACTCTTTCCTGTCCACATGGCATTCTTCTCTCTGCAGTTGTGCAGGCGTGTTGAGGTCACTTTTAAGGCACTTGGTTAAAAGATTGCAGAGCACTCTAGACAACCTTGTTTGTGACGATGAACAAACCGTCCTGTTTGAGATCACATGGAATATTTTGAGTTCGAAGCCTGCCTCGAAGAGGTAATATGATACCACTGCGCAAAGGAGGTAATCGGAGAATCAAAATAGCCTCTGTTGAAGCTTCAAATAAGACTAGATGAAGTAATATAGATTAAAAAATGTGGTTGTGATTACTTGTTTGCAAACGGCAGATATGCATGATTAAAACTTTTCCATTACCCATTTATCAGCATTTTGACGTTCACACGCCTCCATTTCTCCTTGGGCAGATGCATAAGTGAATGGGCATATCCCGGCATTCCTCTAATCATCACCCTCCACACACTTCCACGACATGTGCCACTTCTCTTCTGCAAGACTCCGCCTCCTTTGAGCATGCAATAAACTACCACCAAAATTCGGTTGATCTTACACTGTTAACTAGCCGACTGGTGCCGAACAAAGGCTGAGAATCAGCCATCCACCTACTCCGAGGGAAGGCACTCCGACAGCAGTTGATTCCAGTCCACCAGTTAGAATAGTGATGTCCCGTTCATACCACACCCTGGAAAGTGGGAGTTGCTGCCTTATTCCATCCCGCAGCTGCGTTCATCTTGGTAATAATTTTCCATGCGATGGTTGTCAAATGTTTTCCTTTTTTTTGATATCACAGGAACACTGCAAATCACATGCAAAACGGGAGACATATTTCCGGAAGTGGATGAAGAGAGAGAGAGAGAGATAAAAGCAGTTAGAAATCATGTCTGTGCTTTTAAGATAATGTGTTGCAGTGGAGATAGGGCCCGTTACATCACCGTGGAGAGGTCCACAGGATTGCGAGGAAATATGAGTCGGGGCTACTACGTATACCGATAGCATATCGACTACACCGTGTAGATCTCTTTCCCTCTTAGATTTCCCTCTCTGTATCCACCGCTTCAAAGTTCTCTTCATGACGTGCATTCAGCCGCTACGCGTGGCTAGAATTGATATGGTCAATTTGTACCAAAGAGGGTGCTACTTACTAGCACTGTAAGTAGCATGATGAAAATACGGGGAGGATGTCTGAGTAAGACGGCATTTGCAACGGCGCAGATACTGGCTAGAAGGTTTTCATAATTGCAGCTTTTCCACAATTTAGTGACTTCATGGCTTGTCAGCAGCTGTTGCGGTTTGAGCGAGACCCTTTGTGCTATTCACAGCAGGTTCATTCTTCTGCGCCCAATAGGCTTTGCAGAATTCATTTAGGTCTACCACCAATGCGGATCAGAAAACCTCGAATTAAGGCTTGTCATGGGAACACCATTTATCAGTTTATTTTAACTTACTAAATGCGATCTAAACTAACCACTTTATTGCCCTTTATCTGCCCTTATCAAGCAGGAACATGCATTAAACCATTCGTTCACCACAGGTTCTCTTCCCCTTCACACTAGAAATGGCTAATAACTTGTCAAGCTGTGAAGTATATGGACGACATCTGTCTCGTAGGCGTACTTCAAAAAGTGTTGCCTTTTGTTCAATTGCCAGGCTTGTGGTAAGTCCACTGGGACGTACATGTGTTACACTTAGTAGTCAGTTTTTTTTTCAGTGTCTACTTACTTCCAAAAGATGAGAACTTGGAAAGAAGTTGATTCGACAAGTCAATCTTTCAATTAGGAACATCTAAATGCTTTTTCTGGAGCAGATAAGATTCAATTTTAGGCCTCTTCGACATTTAGTCTGTTTTACCTTGATATTCGCTTTCATGTCATACTAACTCATCTTATCGGAATAGCCGATGTAGACTTCACCATTCCTCCACACAACTTGTGTACTCTTGCCCTTTCTGTAGATTTAGGTCTTTGCACTTTTCCAAAATTCCAATTCTTTTCAATGTATCCTGCTTTGGGAGGTTCTCTGCCTTAGCCACTGCCCTTCTTTCTTGGCTTTCTGCTCCTCAACTGTCCATTCTGCTTCACTTTTGATGCATTGAGCAACGCAATGCGTAAAGATTTCATCTGTGCAAAACTAGGAGTACATTTCTTCTTTGGAGTGGGGATCAAATGGCATCTCACTTTATCATGGCTAAATGCATCCCTAGGTGGATGACATTACTGCCTTCCAGTCTGTCATTTACACATTACGAAGCAAGAGTAGATTCGAGTTCCCTCACTCCAGCCATTCCATTAGGCTCTTCAGCTAATTGCCCTCTTTTTTTGATTCTCCAATTCCAGAATTTCCTCACCCTATTACGTCGCAGTCGCAGCTACCCTGTTTGGCCTGCTTTTGTTACATCAGTAAGCCAGTAGTCAAACCCCACTCTCCAGTCTTAGCGTACTTAACGAGGTGGAGAATGGTGGCGATTCCCGTCCTACAGCCCAAGAGAAAGTTTGATTAGGCAAATTCACTTCTCTTGTCACCTTCATCGTCTCAAGATACGCCGCAATATTCTTTTTCTTTCCAACTCTACACTTTCTGTTCCCAAAGGCAAGACGAAAAAGTGATGCAGTGTTAAAATTTGTTTAAATGAGGAGAATACACTCCTATCGAAACTGCAATTGGGGCATTTAGTTTTATGTGCCCTTTTATGATCCCATTGACAAAGCGAGCTAGAGATGGTGGACGCCAAGTTTGAATTCACAGTGTAGTTGGCAGGAACACAAGTGGAGTCAGATATGAAGCTCAAGCCCCACAAGTTGTTGCCATCAATAGACATTCCTTCTTCTTCGTCCAGCATCACATATATGTGACGGCGTGTATTCCTCTGCGCGGGTGGTATCACAAATGAGTCAGTCAAAACGATACTCTAAGAGACTGTTTTTAGGTTTGTCATTACTTGTACTGGAGTCCAAATAAAAGTTAACCATTTTAAGTGACCTGAGACAAAAATACAGACGACTGAGTAGCCCTTGACACTTTCTAAAGGTAAGCGAAGCAGTTAGCGTAATTTTCCTGCTCTTGTAGATCCCATGTGGCGAGAGACAAACCCTCTGGTTGCCTGCTGTTCATTGATGGTATTTTGGGGTCAATTTCAACTTTAGCAGCTACCACGAAAAGATTCTGTAGAGGTGCACGTAGACATTGCTGCCGATTTTGCTGTGAGGTTGAGTAAGGGCTAGAAAGAGTTGCCATTGGAGAGTAAATTTGGGATGGTCGAGTCATCTGTCGAGATGTGATCCACGCCCACTTTCACGGAGGAGAGAAGGCGGTCCGCCAAACCTGCCTCGAGAAGATTGGCTAGAGGGAGATGCCACAAGATGTGGCAATGTTAGTTTTACCAACAAGAGGGTCGAGTCTTCCTTCTCCTCCACGCAAATCGACTTCATCTCCTCCACACCACGAGACTGTCCTGGCAACGAATGCTATTATTAATCTTAGAACTCTCATTGTCAGCGTTTTTGATTTATCTGAGTAAAACAAACAAACGCAAGCTTAAACCAAGCATGATTTATTAGAGTGAGAATAAAAATAAATAACAAATTTTGTCAAATTTTGACTAAAAAACATGTGCTGACTTGTTAAGAGAGAAATCGGCTGCTGCAGTCTGTTGCCTCCCACCAATCGAGATGCCTTTCTGTATGGAAGCACAAACGTGCCTCCCCTAGGACCTCCGGTATTTTCTCTCATTCCACTTCTCCTAGCCGGTTGTCGAATGCGCTTCGCGTGCCACTCCCTCTTGCCAAGAAATTAATTTAAATCACTTTCAGAGATACTAGAGAGATAAGCGAAAAATTTGGGCTAAGATAGATTATGTTTCCCTTGCTTTCCCCTCCTCCCTCTCTGCCTCACTGCCTGTCTCTCGCCATTGCCATGCAGCCTCTCTGAACTCTCTTGCGTTCCCTTGAGGTCGAGGAAGGCTTCGTTGTAAAAAGGGAGAAAAGAAACGTCCTTTTTGCGCAATAAGTAAATCGGGCTCTACCCTTTGTGTAGGTGGATCAGAGGACTTGGTGTGCAATGTGCACCAAGTTGATAGCTTGATTTGATGATTTTTGTCCATGACCGAGTGCACACACCCAAAATAAAAGGCGGTCTTGGAGGCTCGTCTCACTGCCTATCATGGAGGTGAACGGAGAATGGTAATCGCTGAATGAGGGATCGTGCCGAAATAACCAGTGATGTGCCCGGCTACCACCTCCTGAATGAGACACAAGAGGCTGTAACTAAGCTAAAGGGCAAACCGCCACTTGAAAGTGTGAAATGGAGAGATGGGGAAAGACAATTTGCCAATGGAGATTGAAACTGGCTGTCTCTACTCTGCTAGTGCTGCCTAGTTATGTGGCACACATTTAGTGAGCCTTCTGGGCTTTCCAGTTGTTGTGGTTGTAAATCAATCGTTCCATTGAGAATCGGGAGCCCTCAATCCTCATCCTGATGCATCTCTCCTCAGGAGTGAATGGTCAGACACTGTTGAAGGATGTTTCATCCTCTCACCGCATGCGATGATTTGGACGGTCAAAGGCTTTCCCTCTTTTCGACAACCAGACAGGTACAAACCCAGTTCATTGATCAGGTTCAAGGAGCAAAACAGGTGAAGTGGTTGTTTGGAACAACTCTGTGCAAAGCCAAACCCTAACCTCTACTTCTTCATGCACCCTCAGGTCACAGTAGAACACGTTACACCGAGTTGTGCCACAATCTCACCAGCCGGTCTAATTCGTGCTTTTTACAATGGTCCTGAGCTTCATCCCGCTTATTTTTTATTTTTTTTAAAAAGCCTATCAAAAATGAGCAGAAGGTTACTATTTGCGTCTTCCCATTCCGCCTCACTTCCTCTCCCTCCGTCGCATAGTCACTCCAACTTCTCACTCACTTGCCCACACACAAATGCTAATGTACATCACCACAAGTACTTCATCCCACCTTCAGTCATTAAATGAGAGACATTAAGCGCCAGCGGAATACTAGCTAATTAAATGATAATTAAAACACCATCCAAAGAATCCTCAACAGTCACTTTTGACTCTCGCACCCCTCCTCCATCGGTTAGAGTGAAACAGTGCCTTTGGTGCTTCGCTCTTGCCTCCTCTTCTCTTCCCTCCCTTCTTTTTTCATGGTAGTTGATGTCCCTGACGTCACCTGGGTGTGAGTGTGCAGCAATTGGTTCGAAAGTGGGGCCACGCCATGGTTTCACCCCGAACATTGATTCATGCAACAGACTATTTTGATGTCATCTTTTCTAATCAAGTGTATATGGACCAGAAATTCCAAAGTAGGATGCTTAATGGGTTGCGAGTCATCATGTTTATCATTTCGCATCGTTTTCATCATTCCCCTTTGAAATTCAACAGGTCTATTTCCTCCGCACGCTTTGCTGCATCCAGGAGTTAGCTTATCCAAATCGAGCATTTATGCCATTCATGTGCGTGTATGTGGGCTTGAGCTCTTCAATTTCGCCCTAACTGCCAGGTTGGACGTCAAACTCACCTGAATTGGCGTTTACTTCAATGCTTTCGCCTCGCACATTCAATGGAAAGGTGCCAAAATTGCATGAATGTGGATGAGCAAGGAAGCTGCTTGTGTCATCCACTTTGGAGCTGCATGCATCATGGTGTAGAGCTATTTAGAAAAGACACATCCGGATCCATTTTTTCGGTCCAAGGCGCTAACTCGACTATTCCACTGTGCTCACGTACTGCAAGTGCAACCTAAGTGGATCGTGAGCATTTCCAGGTCAGTCAAAGTGCCACTTTCGGTGGGTAATTCGCAGTCAACCAGCCAAGTGGAGATGGAGTGAGGGTTGAGATGGAGACAATTGAATGAAGTGGCTTTTGCTTGGCCAACTGCTCTGTCATTGCTTTTTGGGGAGCACGCACGTCGATGGCCTCATGCTGGGTGCGCATTGAACTTCTCAGACACCGCCATGCCCGACAGTACGTATCCTTGGCGCAAATATACAATGTTTAAGAGAGGAAACCTGTTAAATAGCACAACAACTGCATAGAAATCCATTTTTTCGCACGCCACTGTCTTTAACTTAGTTGTTACGCTGATTTTAGGTTTTTGTGCTCCCTAAATTTTACCTCATTTTGATTCACACTTGAACAGAAAGTTAAAAGTAATCAAGATCTCTAGGCCTCCTTTTGTGGAGACCATAACTGCTAGCAACGTTCAGGTTCGATTTAGCAACCCTTCTATTAACTGAGGCAGGTAGCCTTCAAATATACGTATGTATGCATATATTTAGGTTTTTATTGGGGATAATGAAAACTTTGACAGATTTTAAAGTAGTTTTGCTTACAAGGAGAAGGTATAAGAGACGAGTATGGTTGAGTGGAGATGATAGAGCTTTTTGGCCTCCCCTATGAATAATGCCTCCAGAAAATACAGAGATCTTGAGAAATGTGCTAGGCAGTACGTTGCCTAACATTCCTCCACCTCTCCCAAACACCTACCACCTCTAATTTCTCCACTTCCCTGCTCCTCTTCTCTGCTATCGCAAAAGCATTCAACATTTACCTCGATGTCGTGAGGGGATTTCTCAATGTGACTGTGGGGATTAATCTTTTGTATTTCCTTTCTCTTCCCAGTTTATGCGAATGTCATAAAGACAAATAGCAGTCTGGTGTATCTAAAGGCACTGGCCAGTCTTTAGGATGGAAAAATTTACTATTCGAATAGCCATTCACCTTTCCGGTCAATCTTGCAGTTGACAGATTAGTCTGCTTCCCGATATTTCTGGCTGAGGGCATCTCCGTCCTCGTCAGGTTTAAGCGGTTGGATAGCAGAATTTTTGAAGAAGTCTCACTAGTGAAAATGAAAGCGAATCACCCTTGGTAGCAGCAACTATAAAGTAATTATAAGGGTATACTCTGGATTTAGAGGAGCCAGAAGGAAACAACTAGTTGACGAGGCTAATGGAAGTGGTTCAACCTATGCATGCTCTGCTTTGTGTAGATGGCGGCATGGGAAACAGTAGTTACATCCACCTGAAGGTGCACTTGGCCGTGATAAAGAGCGATGTCACTCCTTCCTCATCTTAAGGAACTAATTTTCTTCCATTTTTTAGATGCCTTCAAATGCTTTCTTCTGCGGTGGTCCATCTTCTCTCACGATTTCTGAATCGGTAGTTAGGCTTCAACTACCTATCGTCAACTGCTCACTCTACAAGTGAGAGGCACCCACCACGTCATTGCTCCTTCAAGACTTGCCTCGTTTTGTGTGCACGTGTAGTAGAATACAGACAAACTTGTGCTCCGGGTCGAAAACTATCTCTCCTCTCTCCTGTTTAACCTTGTATGTAGGTAATCTCCACCTCTCCTTTTCCGTATTTCATCAAAGGCGTTGCAGAATAGACGGTCAGGAAACAAGGGCCTGTGGTAAATGTGTTTTTTGTTCTATGATGCTGTTTTTTTTGACGTCCGGAAGCCAAACGCTTTGCAGAGAAGGGAAACTGACAGCTTGTCTGTCGAAGAGGGGCAAGGTGGGGTGCGAAGGTAGGGATTTAAAGGTAGTGAGAAGGGGCAGAAGATGGAGGAAAGAGACTGTAACTAAAAGTAGTTGTAGAAATAATGTGGAACTTTAGGGGAAGATTCTTCGCGAACAGCCTATTCCAGGAGGCGATTGAAAAGGGTGTGCCGACTTGCAAAACAGAAAGGGAAAAAAAAGAAAAGTGACAAAGTTTTTGGAAGGAATGTGTAGTCTGCCTCGCCTATTCTGATGGGATGTGTTTGGGTGACAGAAATGTAACGTGTCAGAGAAGGACAGACTAAATGCCGCTGTATCCTTAAACCACATCTTTCCTCCTCCAAGAGAAGCATTTATTTATTCCCTGTGGAAAGACTGAATTGTCAAATCACTAATCTCCTGTTTTTCCTTTTTGAGAAGTAAATGGGTGACAATAAACGAAATGGCGACTGGACAAAGTGCCTTTATGGCCCAGTGGACTTACCGCAGGTTTTGAATCTTAAAAAATGAATCCTTATTTAAAGTACACATGCGAGACAGCTGCACTTTACGCATTTTACAGCTTGACACGATGGTAGCTATTTTTAGTTGGGGAAAGAGCAGCCATGATGACTGATTCATTTCACATTCCTGCTTGATTAGGACAGAAAAAGGGCAGCAAAATCACTTATTTTGAGCACACTTGGTGAGGTTAAATAGTGTAGTGGATGCACAATGCCTCCATAACGCGTCTTAATGCAAGATTACCAGTCCCAACACTAGCTTTGATATCCCTTGCCAAGTTGAATTTGTCTCAGTCCCTCTCATTAGAGGTAATGATGTTTTTCCTTAGCAGTATGACAACGCCCCAACAGAAGGAACAGGATAGGGCAAAATAAATCCTGCCAAAATAAACCAATGGGTGGAGAAGGAGAAATCACCTGCTATAGGATAAAACATGCTGTAATTAGTGCTGCTAACGCTGGAAAACCCTCTATTCATGGATGAGAAGAGCCTTTAAGCGATGCCTTCCCTGGCAGTGACTTGATAAACTAGCGGCAAACAACACAACTCCAAAAACCCTCTATTTAGTTCCTGCACTTTTACCGTAACGAATCAGTTATGATATAGTTTGATTTTGCAAATGCCGTGGTATTCGGATGTCCTACTCAAATTTCTAGATCCAACTTCCGAGTTGACATTGCGGAGCACGTTTAACACGTCTCAGCCCCACTCATTACTAGCAATGATGGCGTTCTAGAGGGGGCACTAGGGAGCCTGTATTATTAACAAAGGCTAAAAAATTTTAACCGAATAAGCCCATTATACTGTGAAAAGCATAAAACGTACTGTCTGAACTGAAGCTACTACTGAATAGCCTTACAATTGCTAGTTAAAGGAGCTTTCAAGAGTAGCCTTTTCCCGCCATAAATTGACAAACTTAAGGCAAGATATACGATTCTCACAACCCTGCATCTAGCCGCCACATTCTCCCCAAGTGCATCTATCATGATGTATTTTGGCAATGCAAATGCCGTGTTATTCATATATCCTTCCAAAATTTGTATCACATGCTACTTACTTCATTAGTAAGTAGCAGCCCCCTTTGGTATAAATTTACCATATTAATTATAGCCATTCCTAGCAGCTGATTACACCTCTAGAAGAGAGCTTTGAGGAGCTAATTATGAAGGAAACCGAAAAAAGGAAAAGTTCAGCGTAGCAGAACTGGTATGCTTTTGGTGTACGCAATAGCTTCGCCTAATACCCCTTCGTAACTCATTGGCCCTCTCCACGGTGATATAAGAGGCCCCATCTTCACTAAAACATTTTTTTCTACATAGCACACACATTAATTCTGGTTGCCTTATCTACCCCTCTTCACTTACTTCCGAATTATCGCCCCATTTTGCATGTGATTTGCAATGGTTGTACGATAAGAAAAAACACTTGACAACCGTGATATGGGAAATTATCATCGAAATGAATGCGGTTGCATAATAGAATGAGGCAACAGCTCCCTTGTTCCAGGATGCAACACGAACGGGACATTACCCTTCCGACTGATGGATCGGATTTCACTGCTGTCGGAGCGCCTTCTCTTAGATCAAGTAGATTTTTGAATCTCACCCTTTATCCGGCGCCAGTCGGCAAGGCAACAGTTTCAGGTCGATTGAATTTTGGCGGCAATGCACTGAATGCACTAGGGAAGTACAGTCTTTCAGGCGAGAGGTGGTGTATGTCGTGGGAGTGTGTGGAGAGTGGTGACTGGAGGACTCTCGAGAAAACTATTCATTTGTTCACCTGCTTAACGGGAAATAGAGAAGTGTCAAAAACAAAATGTTGATAAAAAGGGTTTTGAGGCTCACCTTTCTGCAAAACATTAAGTGCCTGACAGTGCTCTCCTACATATACACAGCCAGTGTGAGCGTTAACCTCTTACTTCGACAATACAGATGGAAAAAGCTTTAATCATGCATATCTACTGTTTGCAAATAAGCAATCACAACGACATTTTTTAACCTCCTATATTACCGCATTTAGTCTTATTAGAAGCTACCACATCCTTTGAGCACCAGTATCATATTACCTCTTCGAGGCATGCAATCTCAAGCAAGACAGCTTCTTCATTGTCACAATAAAGGTCCTTGAGAGTGCCTTAGAGGCGGTACCAACAAACCTGCACGGGGGCAAGTAAGCAGAGTAATACTACTGACTATAAATGCTGCCTTAGGAGCCTTAGTTTTCGCATCCTTGTGGAACTGGAACACCTCTTCACTGTACTCAGTACGAAAAACTTTAGGTGAGGATGTTGTCAATCCTGACAAACGAATGCCTTGCCTCCTAACTAGCAACAAGCTCCAACAATGTCATTTGGCAGGGAATCAGTTACGTTTGCGTCATCATTTTCCACGCAGTTTTCGTTTCTACGACTTGAAATTAGAGAAGACACTCTCTGGACGTAATGCACGCCACACCATTTGAAAAAGATTAGTCGAGACCCTTTTCTTCAAGGATTTGACACTTATGCTCTTTCCTGTTATACTACCTTAAGAAGCACAGGTCCCGCCTCTCTACAATTCACATGCGTCAACAGAGAAGTCAGGAGCGCTGTCTACTTGGTTGTAGCCGTCGAGTCATCTCTGAAGGCAGCACAAGGAGTAGCATTGGGGAGGAAAGGTTTATTGCCCAAGCACTGAAGGACAGTGAGGGTGTCAATGAGGTCACGCCTTCAATGTGTCGACCTAACCACCTAAAACTGATGACCCATCCCCTTAAAGAAGACTTGTTGATACTATTAAGAGGAGGCAGAAAATTCCCCAGTTTGGCCAGAAGAATGATGGCGAACTGGTGGTGATCTTTGAACCTCTCTTTCTTCATCATCCCAAAACAGTCCCGCAGAGGGTTTCCGTAATTCTTCATGTGCTGTTCGGGTAGAGAGATTCAAACCACAATCTGCAGTAAAAAATGGTTGTTTATGGGAATAAAGTTCTATTAGCTAATGCAACAGTGTGTAGTGCAACTTGTCAAGTGACTCAGGAAGCATTTGATATGGATGAATACATTTTGTCTCAATAAATAGTGGCCAAATAAAAATTCAGATAGCAAATTGGAAAGGGAATGTGGTGTTGACTTTATTGTTGGATTTGACAGGTTGTTAAGTGTCTGCATTTCCAAAGGGAACTGGTGGGAGACAGAAAGTATTGGAAGGAGCTAACGGAGTTTTGCGTCACCCCTATGAGCATTCCAAAAACACAGAGAAACGTGCTACAAACTACCTTGACTCATCTCTGACCGTCTTGCTCCACTCTATACATACACCTGTTTCTCGTTCAGGTGTCTTCTTAATCCTTCTAGATCCATCTCATCGCCTTAAGGCACATTATAAGTGTGAGAGAATATGCACCAGCTCTGATGCTAAACTCACTGCAAATGTACTAGATGGGAAAACTTGTCTCTAGCCTCTAGCTGATGGCACTTTCTTTTGCAGTTTTTGCGCCTTTAGGAATGGTAGGCCATTTGTCCACAGTCCTTGCGACTTCATCATGGTAAACGTTGCCCTTTTCATCACCCCTCCTCCTTGTATCCAGGTTTTCTTTGCAAAAGTGGATAAAGAGTATGTCACTTATTTGTGTCGTCGGCTTGAGAACTTATGAATTATCATATAATTATCGTAACTATCCAGTTGAGAAGGCTAGAGGGAAGGGAATCATCCTAGTTTTAAGATAGTAAAAGGGGTTTGGTTCTCAAAACGATTGATACACTATAAGGAATCACTGCTGAGGTAAGGGCTTCCCACTCTTGCAGTTTCATTCCAGCTCTTGGTTGGCCAATCAGTTCACGTGTTTACATTCGCATTTAGCTGGACACTTGTGGATGCGGTCCACAGCCCTCTCGTATCCATGACTCTTCCCTACCCAACCCACAGATGACCCCAAATTGTTTTCTGCAGGCAAGTATTGAAAGCATAGTCTTTTCCACTGCCTATTCACGGGATGAGGTACTTGGCCACAGTTAGCAAGAGGAAAGGAACTTCATCCATTAGCGGTGGAATGCACGCATACATGATTGACTCATTAGCAGACATAAACTAGTTCTACACGATGTGCTGACCTCACACTTATGTTGATCTCTCTAAAGGCCTCACGACGGAACCATTTCATTTCCGTCCTTTCTGATCTTTACCTTGCAAATCTAAAAAGGAAGAATTTGTCGAAGGAGAGTAACGAGTACCTTACCGTGTCCCAACGCGGGTTAACTGACTCAGAGAAACTATGATAAAGATGCCTGCGACCTCCCAAAGCACAGTTTTGGAAAATTTTGCACAGATGCCTCTTTTCTAGCGCTTAAAGTCGTCTTACTGGTTAAACCCCACTAATCGGAACGCAGTGTGTCAGAGACACCTCAAAATTAAGGTTAACCGAGACCTAAAAATCTGTGAAAATGGGACAACTCTGTGCATTAGCATCCATCAAACAGCTGTGTACAAGCCAGTGGACGAAATCACTGTCGTTCAGCTTTGGATATCGAGAAATCCGATCCGAGGTGGGTGATAGCTGCATTCTAGTAACCTAGTTTGTCCCAAATCGTTGTTGAAACGTTTGAGCAACCTAAACTCATAACCACAAAAGAGGAAGGTACACTTTTTCATTTGTCTGCATCGCACCAAAAGCGGTTTAGAGCAAGTTTTTCGCTCTATTTTTGACCCGTCTGGAAGACCTCAACCCTCACGCTCTGATTGGTCAATCCTTAAGCGCCAAAACTACTTTGCCATGACTTGATTCAAGTACCTCGTCTGACACACTTACTCACTGCTCGTCTCGATGCCTTAATGCAAAGGATGAGTAGACAGACCTAACATTCTTGTGCAGCAACTTTTTTCCTTCATCTTCTCCTCGCCAAGTAAATGCCTTTAGAGATCTCACTACCTCTTCGTCCTGCACTTTGACCGACTCTGGTGGACGCATTTTACTCGAGGTAGAGAGAGAGCAAGGGAAAAAAACGGTCTAGCTTTGGCATTAGCTAATTATTACAAAATGAGTGTCTTTTCAATTATTTAGATGAAAAATTTTGCAGGTTTAAGAGGCATTATTTTGAGGAGGAAGAAAAGCAAATAACATTCTAAGCCATGATGACGTTTTGGCGAAGTTAGTAAGCAAGAGAAGGAAGAGAAGACATCAATGCATACATGATCACGAATCCACTTACGTTTTTTGCTCCCCTTCTCTCTCTACTCTCTCTTCTTCTTTCTGTTTCTCCCTCTCTCACTTCTGCACTCTCCTTTTGCCTAATTATTTTGAATGGAGAAAGTGCTGCTTTAATAAAGAGATAAAAAGGGCAGGAATGAGTTTCGGATGTTAAATTTTTTACATCCTCCTTTTGGAACAGATTGTAAGGCACTGACTAGAAAGATTCATATTTGAATTTCTAAAGTTTTTTTGGCGTTAGCGCCGTAATTAGGAACCGCTCGCCTGATGTGACTTATAACAGCATGAGGTGACATTCGACAGCCAAAGTTGAAAGTAGATTGATGGGGAAGGCAAGAGGATGCTGACCGATAAACAGATGAGTAAGTGGGCGAATAAATGAGGTCAGAAATGACACATGGATGGATGAATGAATGGGTGTGGGATGGAAGTATGGATGAATTCATGAGGGACCGAAGAAAGCACCGACAAATGCATCTACCATTGGGTGCGGGTTATTGGTCAAGATGATTGGTCTTGAAAAAGCAGCTAAATAGATTGCTTAAATGTATAACCATGGAGGGCATCCTGATAAAATGCGACCGAACTCCCATTGAATTGCCCTTTCTTCACCGTTGCTGCCGTTGATTGTGATGTGATTGATTGAATAGTTAATTTGACTGGCCGAGTGATTGAAACAATGCAATTGGTTGTGCGGAGTGGGCAAAGGAGAAAGGAGAGGAAGAAATCTTGATTTTTCACTAATAAAAAATCTCTTTCCTTCACTATGGTCCTCAAATCCCCCGTTTATTACAAACGATAGAATTGCCATTAAAAAACCTAGAAACTCATAATTGAAAGATTTTGAAGACAAATGGTCGCCACAGATTACCAAAGATGTGGTAATTAAAACTATTAAAGCGGTTTATTTTCTAAGCCAAGGTCATCATTTTAATCCTTCATGATTCATTTCCTTTAGAGCTCAGCCAATACCCTTGTCCCGTATGCTTGGGTGTAACCGCATGTGTGGTGCCATCGACAATCTTGCTCGAGGTTTTCAACCGCCATGACTGACAAGTTGGACACTAAATATCATCCACACTGGCGACTACTTGAGGGAATGCTGGAATCGTAGGATTGAGGGAGAACCGAGACGCCATATGGCACATCCAGCTTGGATCTGTGTGCATCGGCGAGCCCACAAACACGAAGAAAGCTCATTCAAATACATTGTTCTATGGTAGGTGGTGGCTCGACTGTAGTCACGTTATATATAAATAACTTGGGTGGATTGCGCGCCATTCCAGATCAGTTAATGCACCACTTTGGGTTTTCAATTCTCAGCAGGCCAAGCGATGTGAAATCTGCCCATCTGTCATGCAGTTAGGATAAGCAGGTGGATCATAAACACTGATTGATTCAGTAGACACATTTTTCGAGGCATTTGTGGCACCCTCGACTCAACATCTTGCATGTTTGGTGGGAAATTTAAAATCCACTTCAGGGAAATAACTCGGTAGTTTTGCACTTTGCTTCGCAAGGAAGACAATTTTCTGCTCACAAATTGGAATATATTGGGACAGCTGGAGGTCTCAGTGGTCTAAAGGCGTACAAAAGACAAGCTCTCCAGCTCCTCCACTCTGTCAATTGAAGCAGTGGTGCTCTGTGGGAACTCTACTTGTATATATGCATGGAATCCTAGCATTTGGGGTCAATTTCCAACTGATGGGTCAATTGTGTTGTAATTCACCCATAAAAACGTCCCAAAGGAGTTAAGTGTGGATGGTGGAAAGCGAAGATCATGGACTCAAAGTCATGGAAATAGGCTATCAGCTGGAATTGCCAAGACGGAGGTTCAGCTCGAGCGGATGAGTACGCAGCGTAAATGAGCAGCGTTTTGTTGTACGTCAATTCACTGTCGGCACCTCAGTCGATGGCACGATGTTATGAAGGCTAAGTGAGAACTAAACTTGTAGATTTTTTTCAAGCGATGAAGAGGTTTAGTTAGTGGCTAAGAGGATTAAAAAGTAGAATCTTCTCAACACTACTATTATTTGAGAGCATTTGGTGAAGGTGCCATTTAAGACATCAAAATGACAGACAGGAAACCTGAAAGGCCATTAATCTACCCTTCAACCTATCCACATTTTTTGCTTGACTGGCCAACCTTTAATGACAAGTGTTGGGGTACCATCTTCCACCGTTTATTTAAGGACTAATCGTGACATCGAGCAGAAGCAAATGGTTGATTTACAGCGGCACCACTTTAATTCCAGATGACCAAGTGCTGTATCTCTGCCCGTGTGTGCATGTGTGCCCACTTTGAATCCCTCACCCTTAATCTAAGGTACAGCTAAAGGTCGCGCCAAAGACCTTATGACCTCTTCCACCTCAGCAGTCAAGACTAGTCAGCCATTTGGAAGGCATCATTGACAAGTTGTACCCCAACATGACTCTACTCTCCCTCTACATGAGACAGAAACGATGTGTTTACTATCCCATCCATCTCATCCTCATAATCCACATTCTCCCCACGCCGAATACAGAATGTTTTGAGAAGAAAAATGTGAAATTGGTAACAACCTTGTAACTTGTTAAGGAAAAAGGGGATGATAAGTGTCGAATGCGTCCATTAATAAACGATCCACCGTTAGATTTATCTCACTTTCTTCTCCTCCATTTTTTCCGACACACCACTACTTCTGCAAGAAATAATAGCATAAATATTCTCAAGAGTTGCTGCTTCTTTTCAAAAAAAGACAGAAAAAGGCGACAACATATTCAGCATAACTTTGGTCCGAAAATCCCATTCAATGAATCCCCTCAACTCAGTGGGAAGAGCTATGAGCGGGAGGAGAAGTTAAGTAGATTGAAGAACATTTCGAACGCCTGTATTTAGATGGCTTCTGTCACGCAGACTCCCACCACAATAAGGCGCCTGTTGATTAAAAGTGGAACCTCAACCACACTACGATCGTATAAACAGCTTGTTTACTCATCTAGGACTTAGCACTCAAAGCCAGCAATATCGCCAAGATGGACGTTTTGCTTGCCACTGGATTCTACGTTTTGCAAATAAATGCCTTGTGGTCGTTACCCTTACTCCTAACTGCATCCAACAGTCAGCAAATCAAGTGACACCTGCATACAAAAGAACGGTGAGACATTATTCCCTCAAGTTCACTTAATTCCATTCGACTTGGTTAATTGGGAAGTTTTGACTCCTAATCAAGACAAACGTTCCCCTCTTGTCCAGTGAACCTTACCTCTTTAAAGCTATCATCAATTTTGGGTCGAAAATCACAAGTTGAATCTCCCATTAGATCTTGAACTCACCTTACCCACATGTTAGTTGATTCTGGCACCCTCTCTACCATCGCCCCGCCTGATTGGTCCATTGGTTGTGCATTATTGGCGGTGCTATTTGAAGGATACTTCACATCTTAGGAGTGGTTGCGGTTTGGATAAGATTTGATCCGCCCTAAAAGGCACAGTGTTAACTTCTGGCCTTTAGTTTAACACCTATACTGACAAGGTTAAATTTTTGGCTGCTATTTTATTCGTTTCCTAAATAAAAAACGGTACCTTCTGGAACTAATTTACTAATATATATGCTATTCTATCGAGTGAACTGCGCGACAATGTCATAGGGACGGATTTTTGTCCAAGTCGGCCAAATACGCCATGCAACCCTACTTGAACTTCAGCAGTGAGCTTTGAAACCATTGAAAGATAGCTGTTGCATTAGCAGGGACACGGAAGTATGAACACGAAGACATATCAAGGATTCTTGCATTCTGCTGATACGTGTACACACGCATGGACAGCTAGCCAGACAACAACTTCGCTGATTGAAAGGCCCTCTCCCAATGATTATGGAATGGGGAGCGGTGCAGAGAGGAGAAGGGAACAGGCCACTTAATTGACCTGACCCAGATTAGTTGGTTGGGTTGACAATCCATTCACCCTACCACAACACGTCATCCAAATAAGTAGCAGCGCACGCTGGACACTATCCATTACAGCAAACTCCTCGAATTGCCCTTCCCCCAACACTCCTTCTTATATTTCTTTTCTTTGATGAATTGCTCACCACGCCAACAAATCACTATTTCATGAAGAAGCAAACGGAAAATTCAAGAATCTCACCAATACCATTTCATCCATGGCAGCACGTGGTCTCTACCACCTCAACCTCAAACCATCTTTATCCTCGTCACCGTGCAAACCACACCAACACTATTGGTCGCAGAAGAGTCGGTTTCTCCCAGCCTCAACATAGTCATGAGTTATCTCACCTCGAACAACTACCACTCACACGTCACTCACGCATTCATGCAAGAGAACTCCGTTACAGTAAGGGTATCAAAAAGGAGCACTGAAGCATTCCCCATTGCTCTGGATTGACCTCTACAAAGGCAATAAAATGCCTCCACGTTAACTTAAATGGAGTGTCACTTAAGAGGTCCAGAGAAAGGAAGGTAGGCAGGGAATGAATTCACCGCTTTATTAATCCCTCCACTTGTAAGAGACGGGTAGGCGAATAAACAGAGGCAGGCGGGTAAGTGGCTTGACCATAATGCATAAACAACACGTGGACTAGGCAACGGCAATGCGAGCAACAACAACGAAGTGGAATACGATGCTACGCTATGCGATGCGATGCGATGCGATGCAATGGGATGGGACAAACGCCTGCCAATTGAAATGCCGCTGTATGTCCTGCCAAAACAAGCAACATCAAAGAGCATTGGCGAAGCCAGGCTGAGAACGATTAGAAACAACAAGCTGTAATACATTGGGAGGATGCATGAATTTTGTTGCATTTGGAGGGAATTGTCTCACATATGTCCTCCACTCCCTACCCACAATTTCACTTATGCAACTCGTCAATTTTGGATGCACCAAACGCTCCTCTACCATGCCTTCTCATTATTTGGTGCCATTTTTTGCACTAAGAAGTTTTCGTGAACTGCACGCATCTCATTTGTTGCTCTAGACGAATTCTGATGTGCTCTGGAAGCTCTAGGATCAGTGTGCACAATGCTAGGTGGTCAGAAGATTAGCAGCAGTCAGCTCTTTCCCTTGGAAGCGCAGCTATTGTGTCAGCGAAATCATACGAAATCATCCACCTGAGCAAAAATTCCTGCACACTTCTATCTGCACTCTTCTCCTTTCCAAATCCACTACGCTTATTCCATTCTACTACGAGCATGAAAACTGCGCAACTCTTTCATATCAAGTCAAGTCTTTGGCTCAAGCTCACTGTTGATCTCGACCAGTGCTGCTTACCACAGCAGAACGGGTCTCTCGAGGTGCCTCACCACCAGCCTTAGCGCTTCCACTCGCCTTCACCTTCCACTGGGGTAAGCGAACCCGCTCTCACCTTTGCTCACCAAAACGGCTTGCCATCCACCTCACTGCAGTCACACAAACCAATCCCTCTCTGTGTGGCACACGATTCAATGAAACCAGTCCTCATGAAAATTGGCGAGTTATTCAGACATTTTAATATGTATCATGAGGAAACGAAGTGAATGAGAACTTGTAACTAGTTCCAAGGCCCCTCTTCCACTAGAGATGAAATTTGCACTACTTCTGATTCAAAGCAACTTCCTTCTCACGTCAGTGTAAGTGGAACAAAGTGACGAAAATATAGAGTTCGTCGAAAGGTTTGGTTCATTCACTGCATTTTAAAAGCAGCTATTCAATTTGGTTGACTCCTCGTAGCACCGAATGCTCTGGTTCAGTTTGTTTCCTTTGTTTTGATGCAGTGGAGAAAGGAGAACTTGACTTTTGCTTACCCATTGAGACCGAAAGTCAATCACGTGTTTCTCATTGATGACTGTTAATTGCCACATTCCCAATTTCCTCCCTTTTCTGCTCCCAATGTGACCAGCTCTCCTCTCTCAAGCGGTCCTTCAGCGGGAACTCAACATTCAAATCGCAACATTCCGTCTTCGCATTGTCAAGTCAACACAAACTGCTTTTTGTCAAACGGAGGAGGAGTCAATTTCAAACCGGAACTGCTCTCACAACAGCCACTATGTTAGACTTACGGAGACCTAATCGCCTCCTTCGGGAATCGGTTGGTGTGTGTGTGTGTGTGTGAGTGAGGGAGACTACTCCTAGTCTGGCGCCCACAAAAATGGGATGGACAACCTTCCACTTCAATCGACAATGATGGACAGACCGACGTGAAAGGAAAGTCTGCTGCACTTTTAAGCCTCCGTGCCGTGGATGGAGGGAATGACATCGGAGGTCATAGTTTTTGCCAATCTGTGAGAAAACACTGCAGCACCATGCCTTCGTTTATTGGTGTTTGCAGAAGGGTGGGTCGGTGGAAGAGGGATGGAGGGTGGAAGAGGGGGCAAACGGTGGCGGAGAGTGGGAGCTGCAATCCAAGGCTTAATCATGCGGCGCCAAAGAAAGGAGACAACATCGTTCCCCGCCGTGACGCGGCTGACTCATCCCAACTTGGCCGGAGGCATGTCCCGTGTGCAATGGAAAACTAGAAACTGCTAAATATTTACTACACTCCTTTCATTTAAGAAAAAAATGCTTCTCTTTTAGAGGTGAAGGGATGGATGGGGGATTTGTAAACGTGGAGCTTCTCTCAAAATCAACTTACGCTATGCAATAAACTGGGCAACTATTTAGGCATTCTTGAGTGTGTCGACTCCTTCCACCAAATAACATTCACTATTTTCCCGTCAACAATTTTCCGTTGGGTAAACTTTGTGATGAAATAAAAAGTAAAAAAGACACCAAGTTTTTAGCAAAAGGCAAATATTTTTCCCTGCGGCTTTTTGGCCCTGTCTATTCAAACAAAAGCGTCATTTTTGCATTCACCTCCAAATTGTTTATTTGCTTTCCTCTTTTTCCAAATTAAGTCGATTCGAAATTTTATGCAAATTTGGAGTGGGCACAGAATGCTCGCCGTGGAGACAAAGGCGAAAGGATAAAAGGCCCAAATTCAAGGATTTTCCCTGCTCTCAAGCCACTCCACAAAAGGATGGGTCAATGTGAACCGCCTGTTAGGGTGGCGTGTGGCAATGCCCCATTCCTTCCCACTCCCTCAAAATACCTCCACCGAATAGCACCCAATTTGCCACTAGAGTTATGTGGACTCTTCGCACTCTGAATGAGTGGAAAATGCTCCAGCAACAATAGTGCTGCAAGCTATTGCCACGACCACGTGACCACAACCTACCGTTGGAAGGCGCTGTTGAGTTCATCGTTCAGTTGGCTGCATCATCGGCAACCTGAGATAAGAACTCGCCCACCAGCTGTTGCACCACACCACAGTTCTCCTTCAATCCCTGCAAGGCGCTAAGGAAAAAAAGGAAGAATTCGGAAGGCCACAGCGATTAGTTGCTGCCTCGACTGGTGGATCAGCGCTGTCTGGTCTGGAATGTCAACGTTACCATGGTGGAGGTGATCTATCGGTAATCTACTAGGCAATCTTGTGTGAGTGAGAAATGTTCCAATGTTCCTTGTCCCTGCCTCACACAGAGATGAAGTAATCTTTTGAAAGTGGGGATGAACGGATGAGTTGATGAAATAGTTGTGATTGTAGTGAAAACGAGGCTGCCAACTAACGCTTGGGGCGAAAGGATCTCATAGCGTAGTTGAGACTGATGAAGGCCAACCACTAGGCGATCAAAGGCCTCGACTCACTTTGGGTGGTGGTAAAGGTTAAAGTGTTGCAATGGTCAGTAAATCGTCTTGATGTTCAAATCAAAGACGAAGTCGACGAAGAAGTGCAATAAAAAAGCAAGATGCAGTGGAGGAGGAACGCAAATCAAGAGGCTGTTGTCGGTGAGTAGTGAAGGGGAACCGCTCCAATTTATTAAATTGCCGCGTTGCAGCAGGGGAATAAGTCAACAGCCCAAACAACCAATTCAGGTCAGGTTAAAGCGGCTGTCTTCAGTCCCTCTTTCCTTATTCTCCCATCTCATAAACAGTCCAGGTGGTCATTCAGTCAACAAAGCAATTCCACCGTCCACCCGTGTGTGAGGCGCGCAGCAAGATCCAAGGTGTGCGGACACAGGTATGCAGATGTTCCTTTTATGGCTTCTTCATTGCCAGTGGAAACAGTGCTCTGCCTCGACCACTACACTGGTTCCACCATCGCAATAATATTCTTTTGGTTGTTTGAAAGCTGGTCCACTCACCCAACACTTCGCCCTAGCAAAGTGGTGACTTGGCTGGTTTGTCAGACATTCATCCCCATTTCGAGAAAACAAATGCTCTCACTTCCGGTGCGACTATAGATTGGCAATAAAACCTGTCTCTTCCCATTGAGAGTAGGCAAACCAACTGATCCACCCTCACATCAGAGATGTTGCATTGTTTTGCTATGACAACAACTGGCGAGACGAGTCCATGACCGTTGCACACAAACTAGACGATGCCCTTTGCCTCAGACTTCAGGAGCAGCTCTGTTCACTTGGTGCTGAGATGTGCTACTCAACTTCCAATTCTGTCACATCGTTTGTTGGACAATCTGATGAAGACGCCTGTGGAAGGTAGGTGAGATGTTGCATGTGTCACACATTTGTGACGTCTTGCACAAATAATAGCACAGTCGACTTCTTACACGTAGCTGTAGACGGTGGCAAACTTGTCAGATCAGTTTTGTTCAAAGCACTGGAAAGACGTGGTAAAATAGCTATCCAGACCTCGTAGTTTACAATGCATATCTTGCCATTGGATTTGCCTTCCCATTTAACAGTTTTCTTTACAGTGAAACTTCTACTTCCTCCTCGCCTGCCTTTTTCTTCCCGTTTTCTGGTACGCCTTTGCAATTCTCTTGCAATCACCCATCTCTTTGCCACCATCATTTAAGCATTTTCTCTCTCTACTGCATGATTTTAGCTGTAGGAATGCGAAATCCTCCTGATTGAATGTCCACAACATCGTCCGACGACGTCTTTGTCCTCTTTTCATCTACACTCGCAGCTCATTCATCTCTTCCCAACCTCCCTACCGCAGCTCACTTGGATGATGCAAGCACATCACATAGATGTGGCATCTAACTGAGGCAGTAAGGTCGAGTCGTTACATGTGCATTCATTTAGCGCTGTCTCAACGCCAGTCAATTCGTCTGCCACACATTTCGGTGCAACCGGTTATCAAAAACCTGCCACGACTCTACTTCGCATTTGTGTGACATTGCTGACATTCGTGTTTGGTCGTAAGCCACGAGGTAGGTCCATACCGTGGGGAGAATACCAAATATAGACGAACAATCCACCTGGCAAAAATCCCCAGTAGCGTTTTGGTTAATTGTCCCATCTGTCCGGCAAAAAGTCACCTCACTCAAATCTACCGGGGACAACAAACAAATGTTGCCTAAGTTAGGTCCATTCTAAACGAAATTGTGCCAAACGCTCTCCTCTATCTTCGGAAAACAATCACTTACCTTTTAGTGTGTTTATGCAGCCCCTTTATAATTCATAATGTCCACCTCGTCAACACACCCAGGACGCTTCCAAGATCGTCACAATAAAACTATTTTTAGCTCATCACAGCAAACACATTCCAATCTCCCCTTGGAGATTTGTTGATGGTCGGTTAAGTTGTCATCCACATAGCATGCTCTACTTGGGGAATCTCGCTCAGGCCAATCATACAAAATTTTGCATCGCAAAGAGAAGGAGGAGGAGGAGGAGGCGAAAACCGCCTTTTAATGGGAGAATGGGAGGCACCAATCACCAATACAGAGATGGACAGGAGCATTTGCCAACAGAAATACTTTTATAGTAGAACAAAGGGACAAAGTTTTTTAGATGCTTAGATTCGCCTTCATCACACGAAGCAAAACTAATTGAAAAGTGCTACATTTGCGTTATTTGTGAGAAACAGTCTGCTTAGAGTAGGTGGAACACGATGAAGAAGTAATGCGAAAGAGGTATATTCAGTGTGTGTACCAGACAAGGCAAATTCAGCATTGTTTCTAGAGGTGCATGCGCTCCTCTAACTGGTTACTTACTCGAGTACCAACGAACGATTCGGTTAATTATCTCCTCTGTCAGGGAGTGATTTACCCATCTCAAATCTAACAGGAGCAAAAAAGTTGAATCCCGCCTTAATTGAGAACTTCAAAGAAACCATCCTTCAACTCCATTCTACGAAAAACCTTGCCAAACGCTCTTCTCTCTTTTTGGGAAACAGACACTTAAAGTTCCAGTGTGTTTATGCAGCTTTTTTATAATTCATAGTGTACACCTCTTTAACGCGCTCTAGGCTTTTCCAGGTACTCCACAATAAAACTATTTTTAGATCGCTGCAATTAACAAACATCCATCTCCCCTTAGAGATTTGTTGATGGCCGGTTAAGGTTTCACTCCCAGAGCATGCTCTATTTGGCAGACTTGTTCATGCCAATCGGGCGAGAAGTGCCACGTAATAGGCGAATGGGGGGCAAAAAACTAAAAATGTTGACGTGGTTCGAAACCAGATCTTACCTACTCCATAAAAAGCATTCAGATGACTTGTCAAATCACCGGCTTTCCAAGTTTCCCATCTTTTGAAAGTAAGTAGACAATGATAAAAAAAAACTGACGACTAAGTGAAACACATGAACGTCCCAGTGGTCTTGTCCAGGCCTGGCAATTGAACAAAAGGCAACGCTTTTTGAAGCACGCCTAAGAGGCAGATGTACTCCACACACTTCACCGCTTGACAAGTAATTAGCCATATTTAGTGCAACGAATGGTCCTAGTCTCTCTCATTATATGCAATGATGACGTCCTAGGAGAAGGAACTCAGGGAGCTGCGTTAGTGGTGGGGTTAAATGAATTCTGCAAAACCCATTGGGCGAAGAAGAATGAGCCCACTGTGAAAAGTAGACAGGAGCGTTATCAAAACAAAGCAAATCATGAATTAAACGAGGAAACAATGTTTTATTAGACGCTCAATTGTATCTCCACACGGAAACAAGAATTTAAAGAATGCTACATTTCTTCTTTTGTGTAAAAGTGACAAAACGCTTATGTCACCTGGCCCACTAGAGATATGACAAATCCCCGAATCAGAACACAAAAGACAAATGCAGGTCAAACAATTCAGCCATAAATGCACTCTCTACAGTTGACCCACCTGTAGCAGCTCAAGGTCGTCCGAGGATATGGCGTCAGGTTGGAGTTCGGTGAGCATGTCATTGAGGATGTGCAGATTGGTCTGCACCACTGTCAAGTCCTGACACTCAACCGCTCACGTTGGGCAGTGCTCAGTCGACGAACTGTGCCCTCATGGTCAACCAAGGCCTGATCGCCACTGAGACTATGCATCCCCGAGGGCATCGAGTGGTGCATTGTGGACGAGGCGTGTTGCAACTGTTGCGATGGCTGATGGTACCGATGCTGCTGCTGTTGCTGCTGCTGTTGCTGTTGCTGTTGCTGGTGTTGAGGGTGGTGGGGTCGAAAAATGTGCGTTGTGTAGCTGCAAAGAAGACCTCTTGACCCAGAGGCAGCCAAATCAATCGTGAGTGTGATAGAGAAAAAGCAGGAGTGATGGAAAAATGAAGATGTTGCATCATTCTTGCCCACATCTTGCGTGCTGGCCAATTACCTCTCCGAGTGATCATAATCAATGTTCTTGGCATTGCGAAATCCCATGTGGGGTGCATTCAGCACATGGCAAGTTGAAATGAAGGATGAAAACGTCCAAAGTACCGCCAGAAATAGGTTTGAGTTTCATCACCCACATCGCATAAGAAGCATCCAAATACGAAGAGGACGGCAAAGTGGAGCTCTATTCTTTCCTCGCTCCCACAATTGGTACTTGACCTAAAGTTGACAAATTACTGCGGCTTATTTGTGCCCCGTTGTTATGAAGAGATTCCAATTTGCTAATGACAGTACTCGACACCAGCGCGTGCTTAGTGGTCGAGGAGACAGCATCGATTTCCAAGTGAGGAACAAGCGCTGATCTTCCTCCGCCTCCTCCTCCTACCCCTACCCCTACTCACATAAAACATTTATCTTTTGTAACATCTTCCATTATCATACCACCAGGTGTCTCTCTCTCTCTGACCAATCCTCTCCAGGCAAGGAACTGAAGTCGACCAGGTAAAAAAGCATGAGGAAACCATTAAGTTGGTGGAAGATTTAGCTGACATGCCGCATCCTCCCTCATCCCACCGTCAAAGTCCGACAAATGGCTTAAAACAGACCAAATTTGTTCCCTAGTGCTAACTTCTCCCTCCAATCCTCACCTCAAGAATACTGCAAAATCTACTTGCACTCCTCCAGAATGCAAGTCGATTGTGGGCAGCTCTGAAATGTGGGGTTACCTCGGTTACTGCCACTGAGTAACGTTGCAACCCAATGCTTCATCTCGTCAGCTCTTACGTGGATCATCCACGAGCCAAGCAGTTTTCCTTCACAACCAAATGACAGGAGCAATGCCACGAGTCTAAAAGAAGCAGACAGCACGCTTTCAGCTTTGCCTACATCCACAAGGCTCAATGCATCACGATCTAGTCAAAATTTTATAACAATTCCTCCTCTTCCTCCAAGTTTGATCACCTTTCTTGGACAATAGCTGTCTTTTGGATCAACAACTGCGTCGATTCACTTACGACACAGTGCGGTGGGGCGATTTATCACCCAAACAGTGGGATACATGCTACCACATGCACGTGACGCTGGGAAGGAAGTGGATACACATGACTACCATTTGTGGTTGCTGTGGGGTATCCGCTGATGCCAACTACTTGCACAGCTCGAGTTCCGCGTTCAACCTCACCGATGCCACTACCACCTCCACTGCGAATCCTAATTTGGCGTCTGCCATCTCGAGATCGGTTTGTCACTGGGACCAAACACAAGTGGATAAATAAATACTAAATGGTACAAATTCATTGCAGGTAGAAGCATTTTTTCTACCGAAACGGACTGTCGTTTGGTGTCGATTTATTGTCTCCTCTTTGGGGGAGAAGAACATGTGTTGCTGGGAAAGGCAAATAGCAGTCTGGTGTACGTAGATGCACTGAACGTGACAAGGAAAATGCATTTGGCTGGTCCAACATTCTCTCTAGCCTTTAAATGAAACCAAAAAAGCGAGAAGAGCGTGAGTTTGAGTGAGATGATGGACCTCGCTTGCCTACCGATCTGTCTCTCTATCTATCTGAGTGAATCTACTAAACCTGGACAGAGAACTTCAGAAGTTGTCTCCACGATGTGACCTCCAGTCTTCTGTTCTATGACATGCAAATAGACGAGGATCGATGTGCTGGGAACTGGAGGAAACACCCTTTTGCATCAGTGGACTGACCACAGGTTTGGGACATGGGAAAGTGGAAGAACTTTCTAAAGTACACATACGGGAACAGATGCACTTTGCATATTTTGCAGCTTGACAAGTTGAATGCTCTTTACGGGGTGCAGGGAAGGAGCAGCTATAATGAGCTGATAATTAACTTCTTGTTCCTGCCTGAACAGAACAGAAGGCGGTAACTAAATTACTGCTTTTAAGCATGATTGGTGGATTTTAACAAGCTGGAGGACACACAATACTTCCACAATTTTCTCAAATGCTGGGCTTCCATTTCTGACGCCAGAATTGACATCCCGCACTAGCTTCAGACCACTCTTCCTTACTGGTGGTGGCGAGGTTCCAAGAAAGGGAACCTACGGGCTACATTAATGATAGAGCTGTAGAAATCCTGCCAGCATTATCCCATGGGCGCAGGAGCATAGGTACAGGAGCAGAAATGTGCTATGCAAAGCATAAAGCGCATTGTTGGAGCTGTGACAAACACTGACAAGTCTTCCAATTACAAATGAAAGACCATTTCTTGGCTGTGCAACCTCTTCACCACCTTCAAGTTCAACATGTCATGGAACAGGTGCATTGCATCATTTCTGGCCACCCCTACTGGCTGATTGCATCTGACAAGAAGAGCTTTGAAGAGAGCAACACAAAGTAGGAAATTCAAGAGATGAGGAGACCATCATGGCGCCTGACCCTAGCTTCGTGCAATTCAAAGGTCCACTTCACGGTGCCATAGGTGTTTTTCCTTATCCAGAGCAGTTTACTTCCAGAAAACGCACAACCAACTTCTCGCCGCTTCTACCTCTCTCCCTCCCTCCACTTAGTTCCGGAATTATCTCCTACAGTTTGCATGTGACTTGTGCCAGTTGTGTGGCACCAATAAAACAAATTTAGTGCTAAACATGGCATTAATAATTGTCATCGAGGTGAAGGTGACTGCGAGAGAGAGTGAGGCATCAACTTCCTCTCCCTCCAGAGTGCATGAACAAGACACCGCACTCTCAACTGACGGATTAGCTTGATTTGCTCTCGGAGTAGCTCTTCTTGGATGAAGTAAATGAGTGGCGCCTAGCCTCTGCTGTTCAGCGACTGGTGACTGGTTAGCAGTTTTAGGCAAATGGCCCCATTGACAAGTGATTGTATGCAAAAAGGGAGCACAATCCTGCAGGAATGAAGTGATATGCGCCTCGGAAATGTATGGAATGTGGTAACTGGGGGAACCTTTGGGGCCTAACCAATGATGCGTTCATTTGATTATCAAGAAATGAGAAATGTGAAAAAGAGAACATTGCTGTTGATTGGGCCTTGAAGGTCACTCGGTCGCCAGCCAGTGTGTGCTGGATAATACGACACAATTTCATCGTCCTTTCACGATTCACCAGCCAATGTGAGCTCGAGATGGCGGTCGCCAAATTGGGATTCGAAGTGGAGACGACCACAACACCGGTGGATTATACCCGGAGTCCAAGCCCTACAAGTTCTTGCTATCACTGGATATCCCATGGTGCCGAAAACTAGCAAGCTATAGGCATCCTCTTCACCCAGCGTCACACACAGGTGACAGTATGCCCTCCTTTGTTTAGGTACAAAGTCTTGGCAAGATGGTGAGCTCTGGGCTCTTCTCATGGTAGACAAAGTAGAAAGCAGACGTTGCCGGTTCTTGTAGGCAGCTGGCATTATCTTTGTGCATTAATCACAAAGGGAAACTCTCTGACTTATGGCTGTTCTGCCCACGAGACGACGGGTTGAAGCAAAGAGTCGTGTCATTACGCAATGATGGTGTTTAGCGTCATCCCACCTTCGAGAGCTGCTGAGAAAAGATTCCGCAGAAGTGTACATACACTTTAGCCCATTGCTGGGGTGGTAATAGGTAAAAAGGCCAGCACCAACGATTGACATTGGTCTGTTGGAGCTATTTTGCGGACCTGGGGGGGGAGAGAGGAAGGTGGGGTGGATTTTGGACGAATCTACTACCAGCCGGTTACAGATGGCAGAAGGTTTTCGTCATGTTCGCAAAGCAACAATAGCATACTAGCTATGCTAAGGCAGCTAATCGTATCCAAGGCTAAGCTTTAATTACCAACCCTGTGCAGTGGTGTCACACATCCTCTTCGAGACAGGATCCAAACTCAAAATACTCCATGTGACCTCAAACATGACTCTTGTTCATCGTCATAAAACGGTCGTCAAGCTATCTCTACACTCCTTCGACCAAGTGCATTAAAGCGGCACCAAAAGACCTGCACAACTGCAGAGAGAAGCAAGACATGGAAATGGGGGCAAGAATGCAGGGAGGAGAAATCCTGCTTTCTCACGAGCTTCAACTTTCTCATTGTGGTGGGGTTGGCACAACTCTTTACTTTATTCTGTGGGGACAACTTTAGGTGGGGACGTTTTCAGCCCTGCTAAACGGGTGTCGTGCCTCCTGACTAGCAGCTCTCGCCACCATTGTCATTTGACAGGGGACCTTTGATATCTTTCCACGACTTTTGCATAATTTTCTTTCTTTTTTACACAAGATCTGAGGATCAATGTCCCAGTCTACGGCTTTACATTGGCGAGACCACTCTCTCTACAAGGAATACACGTCGCACCAATTAGAAGTGGATGGTCAAATCCTTTTCCTCCAACACTTTGCTATTTTTAGGCTGTTCTCTGTTAGCCTGCCTTAGGAAATGTATGTCTCGCTTCTCTGTAACTCATATGTGTCAACAGGGAAATCGGGAGTGGTGTCTACCCGACTGGGGCCGTCGAGTCATCCCTGACGGCAGCACGAGGCGCGGCAGTGGGGAGGAAAGTTTATTACCCAAGGGCAGAGAAACGGTGAGGGTGTGAATGAGGTCACACCTTCACTGTGTCGACCTAACCACAAAACGAATGACCTGCCTCGTTAAAGGGAATGTGTTGCTACTATTAGGAGAGTGCAGACTTTCCAAATTTGTCCCTTATTTGCTTGCAGTCCATGCGTGCATTTTGTGAGAGATAATGCTACTATTCATCACTTTTTTGTCCTTTTATCCACATTTTTTACTTGTGAAATTGGGTGGAGAGTGGGCGTCATGTGTTTGAGTCATTGGATGGCAAAAGTTCAAAGAATCACATGGTGACCTTAACTGGGTGGTTACTTGAAGGAGAGAGGAGGTGATACGAGACATAAGGTTATTTGAACAAATAAATTTTGCCAAACGGGCTGACACTCTGATAATTTTACTCTTTGATGATCCGAAATCCACTCCTGTAGCCACTTTCTCCACAATTGTAGTTCACCCAGTTCGATGGAATTCACTTCAGTGACTTTTCTTCCATTTCTCTTGGTTGCATCTGAGCCCAACAGGATGCTAGTGAGTGCAAATCACAGCTTTCTCTCACCAGTATTACCTTTTCTACACTCATTCATTGACTACATGCAGAGGAAGAGTGTGGTAATGAAAACTTAATCCACAAGTCAACAAGGCCAAATCGCGAGTCGCTTGTGTCAGCTAATTGCTCTCCTACTTCGTCGAATACGGTGAACAAGAGTAAATTCTGCTTATTTACCTTTCACGCTCATCGCCTCTCTATTGTATTGACAGTTAAAAGGCTTGAAAACCTAGTCTTGCCCTCCTTTTGTCACTGGGATGAAATGCTTGGTCACAGTTACCAAGAGGAGCAGAACTTCTTCCTCCATCAGTGGGACACATCAATCTGTAGGTGATTTGACTCCATGTGTAAAGCATTCCCAGACAGTGCGCCGCCCTATCGCATCGTCACCCTCCCTGGTTGCCACACAGCAAGTTGACGTCAATTGCATTGCATTCCACTGACACTTTACAGATTCAAATAAAAAGAAGAATTTGTGGAAGGACACCATACAGGTCCTTGATGCGTGTTGCTCATTTTAGGACATTCTGATAAATACGTCTGCAAATTCCGAAAATAGCATCTTGGAAGGTTTTACAAGTCCCTCTTCCTTCTCCTTATCGAGTATTGAAAGCTCGTTTCCTAATTGAGTTCCTTCTGATAAAACAGTGCAATGATAGAAACATGTCAAGTACCTGCGAAGCATCCTTCCAGCACTCACGTACATACGCGCCAACGGCATTACTGCCACAGACGTCTGCATTGCAGTCATTATCTCTGATCTGCGCTGCGTCATGACAACAGTCCAGTGACCTAGGTTGCCCCAAATCGGTGTCAAGGCATCTGAGCAACCGCAGATCACGGACATAAAACAGGAAGGCATACTCTTTCACTCTGCTCCACAGTGTTGTAAAGTGGTATTTCTCTAATCCTTTGCTGCAGATTTGACCTATCCAGAAGGTGTCAGCCCTCGCACTCTAACTTGTTAGTCCTTTTGCGCCCGAACTGCTCTGCTACGACTTAGTTCAAGCACCTTGTCCAGCGGCTCACCTTGACGCATTTATGCGAATGGATAGCAAGCAGGCCCAATGAGTCAGTCCCTATTTGTCCTTCCTCTTCTACTCCCTGAGTGAATACGTTTAGAGACGCTGTAACTCTTGCGAGAGAGAGAGAGAAATGCCCACCTTTAGTGTAAATAATGCATCAGCGAATTGTTTCGAAATAAACTATTCTTTCAGACCTTCCAGCCAACTATTTTTACGTTAAGAGGAATACTATTGTGTTGGAAGGAATGCAATTTAGGCCATGGTGATCTTGTGACAGACCGAGGAAGCCGAAGAAGATGAGGAAGAAGAAGAAGAAGAAGAGGAGGAGAAAGGAAAAGATGACAATAGCGAATATGCACGCAATATCAGTTTACTTTTGCTGCTCTTTCCCTCTCCATGCTCTTCCTTTTGGTCTTTTTGGCAGAAAAGCACACACAGGCTCCATGGTTTGTTCTCCTGTTGAGTAATGAAGCTGTTTCCGTCTCAACCAGTTTGAATTGAGTACATGCAGCTTCACTAAGGCTATTCATGAAGCTGTGGGAATAATGTGGTGGGGAAGGACTCAGCAAGGAATGCTGCGTGGTATCGACTAGATGTATCTACAGTGCTTTTGAATTTATTAACCTTTCGGTCGATAAAGTCTCTGAAGTTTCACCTGGCAAGTAGGAAACACCTACTCGGAGTGCCTTGCAATCACATTAGGTGGCATTCACCAGCCACAGTTGAGAGTAGATTGCCGTAGGTAGCAAATGTTTGAAGACGGATGAACAGATGAGTAAATAAGTTGTTAAATGGTAAACAGGTGAGTTCAGCGTTGACTCTCGGATGGATGGATGGATGGATGGGATGGATGGTCACGAGACGGAGGAATGGATGGATCTGAGAGGGATTAAAAAGGATCCAACGAATGAACTAACCATTGCGTGTGGGTTGATGATTGGCCATGAAGTAAAGGCTAAATGGATCAGTTGAATGGACAGAACATGCGCCGAAATCCCCACTCATTCATTTCATTTTCATCGTCGCTAACGTCGATTGTAGTGTGACCGAATGGTTGAGCTGGTCAGGTGATTTTGACGACACGTTCATTTGGATGAGCAGGGTTAGGTAGGGTGAAGATAGAAGCACCGAAAGATTTTTACGCAAATGGGAAAGGAACAGTAGCATTGATGTTCCTGTTAGCACCGAAACTTCCCACTTGTTTATTGTCTAAGAGGAAAAGTGTTTTTCTCTGTAGGGATTTTAATTCCTTTTTACCTTCAGCTGCAGCATTAGTGAAAGATTCAAGAACTTTACGTGGTAGGTTTTGAAGCAAGTAAACCGACTCAGATAGGCACAGATGAGCTAATCAAAGAGCTAGTGAAGAAGCTATGCTTTTCTAGATGAAGAACATCGTGTTACACCTCTGCATCCTCGTGTATCATCGAATCTGGCTCCACGAAAAAGGCTCATTCGAAACCATCTTTCTTTGGAAGGTACTGACTTCGCTGCTTCTCTGCGTTCACGCACTGCACGCATAACTTGGGTGCACGATGTGTCTTTCCAGACCAGCTAATTAGCAGTCAAACGGCCAAAGTGGAGGAGGGAGGTGAAGTGAGGTGGGTCAGACAATCAGGCTTATTGGATGCAGAGCATTGTGTTCCAGTAACACAGCTCATGAGGTGTTGAGGAAGGGCAGAAGTCCCCTTTGAGAGTAGAAACCACCCGCTTGATGTGATCTGCAATTGCATAAGGAGACATTTGTCAGCACAATTGGGAGGAGATTGCCGTGAGAAGCAAGGGCTTGCTGGCGGACAAACAGATGAGTAAATAGATGGATAAAGTTGTGGATGGATGAGTTTTTGCTTGATACATGGGTGGCCAAGGAATTAAAGAATGGATGAATTCTTTAAGGACTGAAGAAAGAACCGGCAAATGAAATGATAGTTAGATGCGCGGTTGATGGTCAGGACGAGTGGTCATGGAATAATAGATGAGTGGATTGTCTGAATGCACTAGTCATGTGAGAATTCCTGATGAACTGAGACCGAATTCCTGCCTCTCTGCCCCTATTTTACCGCCACTACCACCGATCGTAAGGATCGTCCTGTTTTAAGCCCACCCATCCTCGATGCTCTACAAGATTGGGCGCAACCACATCTGCGACGCTTTTGGCAAGCTTGCTAAGGCCCTTTGAATCAACATGACAGGACACCAAAGATCATCTTGGTTGGTGGTTACAGGAGAAATTCTGCCTCGTAAACTCATTACCAAGGGGCCGAAATCGCATGAATGGTGGTGAGCATGGAGGCTGACTGGAACATCAGCCTTAATTCAAGGTGCATCAATGGGTCCATCTCTACAGAGGAAGCTCACTTATACCTGCCTTTCTATATGAGGCACTGACTTAACCGCTTCCCTGTGGTCACATACTGCATAGATACCTCGGGTGGATTGAGCGTCTTTGCAGGTCATTTGGAGCTCCACTCGAGGCTGTTAATTCACGATCAGCCGAGCGATGTGAGGGAAGCAAAAAATGCATCTGATTTGAATAGAGGCTTCTGCTTGGCCAACTTCTCTGGCACTGGCCTCTGGAGAACACAAATGCCGCATTCCACCTTGTTGTCAAAATTTTGAACCCCTGATAGACACTGTGTCTGTCAGCAGGAGGTATCTTGGATCAGTTCATTTCCTTCCACCCCACACCACCCTCTTAAGTGAAGAAGATTGTGCTCTTCTCTGTGTGGTGTGAAGTGACAGCTCAAGTTGCTAACATGCATGACGCCCATTCAGTCGTCTGTCTCGTCTTGTTATTGGAAGTGCAAATGTGGTTGCTTGCCATGGGAAAGTGTCCAGTGCCTTCTAATGCTTATTCCATTCCTTCCTCCTTCCTTGTCTTCCCTCCTTCTCTCTCCCCTCTCCTCCTTCTCTTCAAGACATTCCATGCAGTTGTGATCTCTTACGCCTTTGCAAAGTTTGATTTGCTGACTGACTTATGGTAATCCACTTGTAGAATAGCCCTCTTCATTCCAGAATTCCTCAATTCACCTCTTCTTCGAGTGCATCGACAGGGCACACGTCTGCACGGAAGTGTTGGAAAGAGAGTGTTTGAAGAGTTAACAGATTTGACATTGAAGCGGTTTTGAGCTGGGGAACGCCGAGTGGTTGAATGGTTGGATGTGGACATCCAAGCCCACTGGACCTGACTCCTGTGAATTTATCTCAGGAATAAGCGCCAACAACGCTGTTTTCTGAGCCAGAACAAATGTACCTGCTTTACGAATTCGGTCAAAACGAGGGAGTGGGGCATCAAAAATCTCAAGTGTCCTTTTTGGGGCGAAAGAAAAGTGCGGCGAGATGTGTGTGCCGATTTGTTGTCTTGATGAAGGAAAGTGTGCGCTATGGCACGACAAGCACTTCACCCCTAAGCCAATTGGTTGACTGGTTGATTGCAGGCACCATCACCCAAGTGGATTCAGTGTAAGAGGGAAATTGCCGAAAGCTGTGTCTCAGTGTTCTGCAGATTTGGTAAGAAATGCACTTTTTTAGAGGCATTCAGTGCACTCCTAGGCGAGGGAGTGTGACAAAGTAATTCTCCCTAAGATTCAGTCGGTGGTTTTACAGACGAGACGGTGATTTGGAGCAGTATTTAAGATGACAGACTCTCCACTTTCACCATCCTGTCAGTTGTAAGGGGAGCGTTTTGAGTTACTTGGTTTGCCTAAGTGTAATTCTCATGTTCAAGGAAGCTGACCAACTGATGTGTCGATAGTGTTGTGTGACATATCAGTAAATGTTCAAAGGGCGTTCAGCGTGGAGGGCACTGCAACATGGATGTACGTGGAGGACAGAAGGAGAAGTCAAAGTGGCCAAGATCGAGCCTTCGCTTCAGCAGATGACCACGTGGCTTAGCCGATGGTGCAATGTTTTGAGAGTGGATTGCATTGTGAATGTCACAAGATGCCTTACGCATGGGAGGCGATGTGGGACCTCATCTAGCTGTTTCTGTTGCCTACCTACAAATGAGAGGTTTTGTGGGTCAATGCAACAGAGAGCTATTGTGTTGACTTCTGAATAGGGGTGGTTGGGTGGATTGCAGAAGAGGCCACCATTTTTGCTGCTCTACGAGTCGAGTTAAATTGCAGAGGCGCCCCAACACTTTTATTTGAGTGCATTTGGCGAGGGTGTCATCTGGACCATTAAATTAACAGACAGGAAGCCTGACAGGCCCTTAAACTACCCTTTACCTCACATGCATTGCTTTTTTACTTGTCGACTTGTAATGACAAATGTTTGGTACTTTATCCCAATGCCCAGTGAAAGATCAAATTCATGTGGATCATCCACCTCCTCACGCTCACGTGAAATCACTGTAGTTCTAGATGACCAAGTCGAGTCTCTCTCCCTTTCTCTGGTTATGTGTGTGGTGCACTGGAAAGCGAACTCGCCATCCTGAACTCTTCGCCCTTAAGCTAAAATACAGCAGGAAGTCGTGGAGAGGAAAAATAGCCCAGACCTGTCAGTCCGTTGGGTGAATGATTGATGAGGTACACCTTAGCCTGTCTCTGTTTCCACCTTTTGTAAGGCGGAAGCAAAGCACGCACGGCACCACCTCTCTCATCCTCACCATCGTCGCCTGTATTCGTCCTCATGCCAGACACAGAACAGTCTGATGCCGCTTTACCTCCCTTTTAACCCTCCCAATCAATGTGAAGAACGTGGACTTCGCAACAGCCTCGTATCCTGTTAGGCGAGAAGGCAATGATTGATGGTAAAGGCGACCATCATTACGGGCCAGGCACCCAAAATGTATTCGGCATCTTGTTCCTTGACAAAACTTCACCTCCATCAGGTTGGCAACATCTTCACCCAACTATTTTCCATATCCCATTTCTATTTGCTACGGTAGGAAGATTTTGACTGCTTTGCTCCTTCTTTTAAAATGGGAAGGAACTTCTAGACAGTACGTTTAGTACAATTCTAGTCCAAAAATCTCTTCCTTTTTAACCACCTTAACTTGGTGCTTTGAAGGACATTCACAATCCTGCATTTAGATGGCCTCTGTCACGCAAACCCTCACCACAATAAGGCACCTGTTAATTACAAGTAGAGCCTCAACCCCACTATGCTCTTTTAAGCACCTTGTTCACTCACCTGCAACTTGGCCAACAGAGCCAGCAATGTTGCCAAAATGGACGTTTTGCTTGCCAACAGATTTTGCATAATGCAAATAAATGTGCTGTTGTAGTTATGCCAATCCCTGACTGCAGCCAACAGGCATTAAGTCATAAACTGCCACCCATATACAGGGCAACGGCGCAGCATTCTCACCTCGAGGTCATTCATTTCCATTCGACTCAGTTATTTGGGAAATTTCGACTCTCTCCTCGTCCAGTGAACCTTACCCTATTTAAAGCTATCATAAATTTTGGGTCGAAATTCACAATTTGAACCTCCGATTAGATCTTGAATGTGCCTTGTCCTCGGGTTGGTCGGTTTTGACTCCCTCCACCTCTCCTCCTCCTACTTCTCCTCCACCGTCCCGCCTGATTGGTGCACTGGTAGTGCATTAATGACGGGACTACTTGAAAAGCGTTTCCCACCTTAGAAGTGATCGCGGTTTGGATAAGATTTTATCGGCTCAAAAAGGCACAGTGTAAAATTAATTACTGGCTACTTTTTTCCCAAATCACTAGTTCTACTTGGGCTGCTATTCATTGGCTGCGCTTTTGCCTTACCCAAATGAATAGCGATACCCTCTCGAACTATCTAAGAGGTGAATAATTTACTAGGACATTTGTCGGTTGGTCCAGCGAGCTTATTATGTTCATGACGGCGTATGTAAACTGAAGCTAGCTGATCGATGCCGTCCTCAAGTTTGCCACCACCACCGAATTCCCATCGTCTGCGTCCACCTGGATTGTACCATCACCGATGTCTTGGTGGGCTGACTACCCACTTGCCTGTGATGGTGCCTTCACCCTCCCCACCATTTCGGTGGCAGTCGCTATAGTGGGTGCGTTTTGGCATTACAACTACCTGGTTCACAATAGACATGGTAAAGCTGACCATTTCGCCGACTGGCAGCCGCAACCTCATCCTCCACTCCTCTGACTCACCGCTCGAGGTAGCTTACAGGCTTCTGTCTACGTGGTAGGTCAGTCAATTCGCCTTCCTCATAAGTACATATTGTAGGGATTAATGGATGTTGCTTTGTTTTCCATCAAATCAAAGAGTCAGACAGTCGTTGATCGAGGTGCCGGATGCACTTTGCTGCTCACACGGGAATGGATCGCACACAATTCGACTCCTCCATGAAGTGCTTAGCGCAAAGAATGCTAATAAGCTCCGACAGTCCAACTTACTCTGACCTACAGACGCCCTCTTTTGAAGCGTTATTAAGACCTAGGAGAACAACCAACCACTCCATCAAATCCCACAATCCACCAGACATGACACTGAAGCAGAGATGCCTCTCATAACCACGCATGTTTCTCCTCAATAAGTACATGGATTTGGGGCGAAGAATGTGTGAAGGGAGAAGGAGAGGAGGGAAGGATGGAAAGAAGGATGCAGAGGGAGGAAGGCGAAAAACAATCAAAGTAGAAGAAGACATTGATGCGTCCACATGGGGAGGGAGTGGGGTGAGAGCAAGTGACATGGGTATCAATCGTCGCGTCAATCCGTCAATCACTCGCGTATCTATGTACATCACATCACGAACACGTCCACCACACGAATTCTCACTTCTCATCTCAAGAGTCAAAGAGCAGTAGAGCCTCCTCCAACCTGCGAACCTCCGAGGGAGTTCGTTTCTTCATCGGTGGTTGAGGCAGTGCCTTGGAAGAAGGAAGGGGAGGAAGAGGAAGAGGAGGAGGAGGAGGGGGTGGGGGTGGGGGTGGAAGAGGAGCTGGCTGGGGCTGAAGCGGTTCCAGTTGTGGTCCTGACAATGCCTGAACACTTGACAGTGTTGTCTGTGTATCAGTGGGGTGGCTGGTGAGGTTGTTGTAGCCTGCACCGAACACTCGCTCCAACTGAGCTATCAGCGAATGAAGGCGATAAAAGAAAAACACTTCACCTTAATAAGTGTGCTAACATTTTGAAGAAAATTGGGAAAGGGGATAACCTACCAGCGCTTGAATCGGTGTTCCAGGAAGTCTGCAATGCGAAAAGCAAAAGAGAGTTTTTTTTAACAACCCCAAAATCTTGGCCTCTTTCAGCTGGGTCAAAATTACAAGAACACCTATCAAAAATGATTGACTTTAAAGCACAATAAAATAGAGGGACTAAAATTGAGGAAAATTCTGGCAAGAAACTACATTTTCTCCTCTGGAAGACTCACATGAGAGGTGTCGTTGAGCAAAATCAGAGGGCAAGGACGAAGCCAGGACGAGGTCGAATCGAACCAATAAGCTGTAATTCATCAAAAGGCGCATGAGCCTTGTCCCTTTTGGAGAGAATTGTCTTATTCACATTCTATACACGATACCTGCCATTCCACCTATGTAACTCGTCAAGATGGACAATTCGTGAGCTTCCACACCATACCTCTTCATTATTCAATGCCATTTTTACTCTGGGAAGTTACTTGAGTTACGCGGGTCTGGCTTGTTGACCTCTGTAAGCTATGCGGCGTCCTAGATTCTCTGAGGGTGGCACCCTCGCTTTCATGTAGCCAAGAGGATTGCTGCAGTCTGGTCTTCCCTTTGGAAGTGCAGCTCATGTCAGGGTGGGTCCTCTACTCAAGTTCACTGCTGATCTCGACGAACGCAGTCTGCCGCTACATAATGGCCTTCTCGAGCTCGATCACCACCAGACTCCCAGTCACGAGGGTAAATCCACCCTCATCTCTACTCACCAAGAGGGCTTGACATCCACCTCACTACTGCCACACAAATCATCCTCGACTACAGTCAGTCCTTATTAAATGAGAGAGCAAAAGACCAAATTTCGTTGTAGCACTTGGAGATAATTTAGAGCTTTTAAAAAGAGTAGAAGTTGAGTACTTTTGGCTGCTTCAAAACCTCCTTCCATGGAGGTGGATTTGAAACCTCTCCTGCATTTAGCAGAACTAACAAACGAATCCAAAGCAACCCCATTCCTACGCCAAAATAGATGAATGAGTGAATGAATGGGTAAAATTCTTAGAATGGCAACAAAAAAGTCATTCTCACGTTTCACCTTGATGAATGTTAATTGCCAAGTTCCCGATTTCCTCCCTTTCTTGCTCTCAATGTGACCAGCTCTCCTTACTCAAGTGGTTCTTCAGCGGGAATTCAACATTCAATCTGCAGCATCTCCTCTTCGCATTGTCAAGCCAACACAAACCACTTTTTGTCAAACAGAGGAGGAGTCAATTTCAGACCGGAATTGCTCTCACAATAGCCACTATGTTAGACTCAGGGAAACTCAGTCGCCTCCTTCGTGAATTGTTTGGTGTGTGTGTGTGTGTGTGTGTGAGGGAGTGAGGGAGACTACTCCTAGTCTGGCGCTCACAATAATGGGATGGACAACCCTCCACTTCAATCGACAGTGATGGGCAAAGCGATGTGAAAGGAATGTCCGCTGCACTTTTAAGCCTCCGTGCCGTGGATGAAGGGAATGACATCGGATGTCATAGTTTTTGCCAATCTGTGAGAAAACACTGCAGTACCATGCTACGTTTATTGGGGTTTGCAGAAGAGTGGGTCGGTGGGTTCGATGGAGGGTGGAAGGGAGGGTAAACGGTGGCGGAGAGTGGAAGCTGCAATCCAAGGCTTAATCATACGGCGCCAAATAGAGGAGACAACATCGTTCCCCATAACGCAGATGACTCACCCCAACTTGACATTTTGGATAACAAATCCAACCCCTGCTCTTTGGGAGACCAGCAAATGATAACAGTTTCAGTGCTCTTTTTCTTTCATAAAAACTTTGCTTCTCTTTTGAACATGCATGGTTAAACAGGAAAGCTGATTTTACAACTAACTAGAATTACATTATAAACTGAGTGTCAAGCTAGGCGCCCCCGACTATGTGAATGCTAAAGTCACCTCACAACCGCAGACCTTGAGTCAAATGGGTTAAAAGAAAGGATGCAGATGTCACCATTTCCAGCAAAAAACTTTGCACTTCTTTGAGCTGTAAACTGGACAAATCGCATGCAACTCTAGCCGAGATGAATTTAGGAGGCAAACGGAAAGACAATTCGGTAATCTAGGGAGTCTTTCCTTATGCAATGCACACACCGGCTTTTGGACTTCGTGGACTATGAAAAGTAAGTGCTTCTGTGCACAAATGATCAGGGACAAGTTGGCCCATTGAGGCTCAAATTAAGTTTTCCATAGAATTGTACCGCCTAGGCGCCTTGCTTCACTACACTAACACTTCAGATCCCTCGGGTTGGGCCCCTGATCCCTTTCTTACAGCATACCACTGGGTTCACGGATCCGGCTCATCAAATCGTCTGTCGGTTAGTGAGTGGTATCTTCCTCCGTTATTACTCTGACCAAATGCTACTCCAGAGAAAACTCGAGATAGGCGAACCACTACCAGAGCGCATTCTTGGAGACATTTGCACGGTTTTCAAATGGAAGGAATGTAAAGGAAAACAAACAATCAGACTGTTGATGGATATGGCCAACAAAGAGCCAGAAGGGACCTTTCGTTTCGACTGAGCTTATGAATGCGAATCGGTTGAGGATGGCTGTTTCGTTTGGTGAGCACAAGCCAATCTTCAACACTGGAGACGACTGCAAACCAGCTCATTTCACTCACTGGCAACAAAATGACACAGAAGATTGAGTGGAAATGGGAAAATGATTAATTCTCCCCTCAGTTTGTCTCGAGGTTCCTCCAAAACTAACAGGCGCATAAATCAACTTTCTCACACTAAAAATCGTTCGCTACTTCATCCTCCAGCATTATTTTCTCCCAAAAAATAATGTTTTTTTGGAATGGATAATGGAAAGAGACAACAAATCTAGGCAGCAGAGGTAGTGCTTTCAGTTCGCATTACGAGCAAATATTCTTCATCCGTCCATTCAAACGAAATGTTTCTTTTCATTGTTCACGTCCAACTTGTCCGTTTTCTCTCCTTTTGTCGCAATTAAATCGGTTCAGAAGTTTTTACGACACCTTTTTCTATCCAAGAGCATCTATAAATTGGGTGGTAGGGAAACAGACAAGTGGAGATCCCGAGTGCAGGCTCCACTACTTCAGCAAAGACTTGAGGAAGGAGGGAAAGAAATTAATTGCCCTCTCAAAAACAGGCCAAAACATTCTGCCAATTCACTCTTAACTGTCAAGTCTGACTAAGACGTTTTTTCGCAGAAAAAATAGCAAAAAATCCGACTTGGGCGACGTCAAACGGTGACAAATTAGCAGGAGGAGGAGACAGAATGCGCCGTCGCGGGGACAAAGGCGAAAGCGCAAGACACCCAAACGGCGTGCGGATTTGGGTAAGCCTTGCTTTAGATCCTCAGTCTTCTTCCTCCCCAATTAAATTCTTTCCTTGTTTCGAAGCCATGCTCTAAAGGAGTGCTAACATATAAGTTGCCGCTGAAGATGGCGTCCGACAATGCCCTCTTCTCCTCCATTCCCTCAAATTGCTCCCACAAAATATCACCCCACTCGTCGCGAGTGTAAAACAGGGACCTACTTTGTTTGGCTCTCCCAAGAGCGCACTATCAAAGTTGTCCCAACACCATCAGCTGTTGAGTGAGGAAAAGGGGAAAGGAGACTACTCGACAGGATGCACTTTGGAGGGCTGAAAACTGGTCTACCGCCAAAACAGGGCCACAAGCTATCCCCGCGACCACGTGACCACAACTTACCGTTGGAAGGCGCTGTTGAGTTCATCGTTCAGTTGGATGAGGGTCAAGGTGACTGCATCATCCGCAACCTGGGATAAGAACTCGCCCACTCGCTGTTGCATCATACGACAGGTCTCGTTCAATTCCTGCAAGACGCCAAGGCAAAAAAGAAAGAAGTTGAGAGGCGGTAGATAAGCGCTATTTGGCCCTGTCTCTTGGCATCCCTATGATGAGGCGTTAACTACTATCTGCCACAACGATGCGGATGAATTGCAAGGCGACGGAGGGATGGCAGAGTCAAATGCAACCGACGCACTTGTACGCCTCTCAGTGAGTTACTGACATTTTATGCCACTCACACATTTCGACGCTTTCACAACGAGCGTGCCGCACGCGAGTGACATGTTAGTTTTTCCCAACTGTACAGTAAATCGTGGCATTATGTCGTGATGGCCGGTTTTGTAGGCTACACTTCTAAGTGGAAGACCTGACCACAGCGTTGAGCTGAACTGGGCTGAAGTAGGGTGAACTATTCTGAGAGATCAAGGCGGTGGGCAATAGTGAAGTGAAAGATATCGACAAAGAAGTGAGGACGCCTCTCCCGAAGTGTGTTGCACATTGCACGATCTGCCTATGCCATCAAGCAAGGATAAAATAACTCAATGCACAAAGCGGCATTAAACGCTCATGAGGCTTGTCAGCTCATCCGCCGCCCATGCAGATGATGGCGAGGGGCAGAACACTGGGTACTGACCACTCCAATTTTTCCAGGTAGAGTAGCAAGTGTAAAGTGAAGAGTGGAGGCTGGAGGTGGGATAAATTTCTCAAAAAGTGACAAAGCATATACATCTAGAGCAATGCATGCCGATGGCTCTTAACATCCCTCGTCCTCACCTCCTCCTCACCCATCTGATGTTGCTTGCACTGATTGCACAAGTTGCAGCATTTCCCTTCCCATCCAACGTCATTATTAGCACTATCTTTAAAGTTTCTAGTGCGAGTCACAAATCGTTTATCCATTGTTGTCCATCTATTCACATCTGTCCCCCTGCCTGATTATCCGGCTACTGCTGCATCCGCAGCTGCGATGACGTTGCTTCAACTATGAATGCAAAAGTCGAAGGCAGAGGCAACAATTTCCCCGCCTTTTTCCCTTCCACAAGCCCAACCTCACCTCATCCTCCTCTTAACAAGTAGTGCAATTTGCATTGATGTGTGGAACGATTCGTTTGTTTCCAGAAACGCTGACGGGTTGTCGTGATGATCGAAGCAATACCGAAAACAACGAAGATGTGGGGGGGGGGATGAATAAGGAGCAGCTACCCGTAGATGTTTTGTGCATAAAAAGCCGCTTCAATTTATTTAATTGCCGCGTTGCAGCAGGGGAATAAGTCAACAGCCCAAACAACCAACTCGGGTCAGTTTAACGTAGTTGTCACCCCCTCCCTTCTCTTCCCCCCCTATCCCCTATTTCTCCACCATCCAAACACTCCAGGTGGTCTTTCAGTCAACAAGGCCATTCCACCGTCCACCCGTGTGTGAGAGCGTGCAGCGAGCGGCAAGGTGTGCGGACACAAGTATGCAGTTGTCAGAGGAAACAGTGCCCTGCCTCGACCACTTCACTGGGTCCATCATTACAATAATATTCTTTTGGTTGTTTGAAGGCTATTTATTGAAGACCAACCAGGATTTCTTGACGCACTCGATCCCCTCGTCTACCACTTTCCCCTAACAATGTGGTGACGCGGCTGGTTTATCAGACTTTCACCCCCATTTCGGAAAAACAAATGCTCTCACTTCCGGTACGATTATAGTTTGGCACTGAAACCTGTCTTTTCCCGTTGAGAGTAGGACAATCAACTGATCCACCCTCACATCAGGGATGTTGCACTGCTTTACCGTGACAACAACTGGCGAGACGAGTTCACGACTGTTGCTCACTAACTAGACGATGCCCTTTGCCTCAGACTTCAGGAGCAGCTCTGTTCACTTGGTGCTGAGATTTGCTACTCAACTTCCAATTCTGTCACCTTGTTTGTCGAACAATCTGATGAAGACGTGTGTGGAAGATACGTGAGATGTTGCATGTGTCACACATTTGTGACGTCTTGCACAAATAATAGCACAGTCGACTTCTTACACGTAGCTGTAGACGGTGGCAAACTTGTCAGATCAGTTTTGTTCAAAGCACTGGAAAGACGTGGTAAAATAGCTATCCAGACCTCGTCGTTTACGATGCATATCTTGCCATTGGATTGGCCTTCCAATTTAACAGTTTTCTTTTCGGTGGAATTTCTACTTCCTCCTCACCTACCCTTTTCTTCTCGTTTTCTGGTACACCTTTGCAATTCTCTTGCAATCACCTATCTCTTCGCCATCATCGTTTAATAAGTTTGTCTCTCCACTGCATGATGTTGGCTGGAGGAATGCGAAATCCTCCTGATTGAATGTCCATAACATTGCTTGACAACCTCCTTGCCCCCTATACATCTACGTCCGCAGCTCATTTCCTCTCTTTTTAACTTCTGTACCGTAGTCCATTTTGATAATGCAAGCACATCACATAGGTGTGGCATTTGACAGGAGCAATAAGCTTGGGTCATTACCTGTGCATTCATATAGCTCTGTCTCAATGTTGGCCAGTTCGTCTGCCACACAATTCGATACAATCAGTTACCATAAACCTGCTACCACCCTACGTCACATTTGTGTGACATTGCTGACATTCGTGTTTGGTCATAAGCCACGAGGTAGGTCCATACCGTGGGGAGAATACCAAAGATAGACGAACAATCCACCTGGCGAAAATCCCCAGTAGCGTTTTGGTTAATTGTCCCATCTGTCAGGCAAAAAGTCACCTCACTCAAATCTACCGGGGACAACAAACAAATGTTGCCTAAGTTAGGTCCATTTTAAACGAAATTGTGCCAAACGCTCTCCTCTATCTTCGGAAAACAATCACTTACCTTTTAGTGTGTTTATGCAGCCCCTTTATAATTCATAATGTCCACCACGTCAACACACCCAGGACGCTTCCAAGACCGCCACAATAAAACTATTTTTAGCTCATCACAGCAAACACATTCCAATCTCCCCTTGGAGATTTGTTGATGGTCGGCTAAGTTGTCATCCACATAGCATGCTCTACTTGTGGGAATCTAGCTCAGGCCAATCACCCAAAATTTTGCATCGCGAAGAGAAGGAGGAGGAGGAGGAGAAGGAGGAGGCGAAAACCGCCTTTTAATGGAAGAATGGGAGGCACCAATCATTAATAGAGAGATGGAGAGGAACATTAACCAAAAGAAGCACTTTTGTAGAAGAACAAAGAGACGAAGTTTTTCCAGATTCTTGGCTCCACCTCCATGACACGAAGCACAAACAATTGAAGCGTGCTACATTTTGCGTTATTTGTGCGAAGCACTCTGCTTAGAGTACGTGGAATACGATGAAGAAGTGATGCGAGAGAGGTGGGTTCAATGTGCGTACCAGACAAGGCAAATTCAGTATCGTCTCTAGAGATGCATGCGCTCCTCTAACTGGTTACTTGCTCGAGTACCATTCCAACCATCTCCATAGGCAAGGCCTGTATATTTATTTGCTTCAACCCCTAAGAAAACATTTATAAAGTAGAATAGACGAGAAGTGGGATGGCATAGGTGTTGATGAGAGCATATGAAAAACAACGTCAACTTTTCAGGGCACCTAATTAAAGAAGCATTCCTATTCAAGTTTTAAATCACAAGTACTAAGTGACAGTGAGATGGGAGAGGACCCTGTAACGCTCACAAGTGGCAATGTTCCCCTCCCGAGTCCAATGCAACAATCACGTGACACCAGCTTCTCTCTGTTCCGTAATAACTGGTTAAACCAAGTTGTCTGAACTTCAGACCTCCTCCTCCCCCTTAGATCACTTGGAAAACAAAACCTCTGGGTTGTTGTGCCAGATATCCCCTGTAAATTTAGTGCAGTTAGAACTTTGAAAGTCGGAAAGGCCTTTGAGAAAGCTGGTAAAATGAGGGACTGCAATACCACAGAAGTGATTCTACAAGGGAACCTTTTGCTGCGACACCTGCATGATCAGAATGGCATTCACCGTTGAGATCTAACGCTGAGTGGAAACATGGATGATGTGGGGGTTTCTCACAATGTAAAGGCTTGCACAGAAGTTGAAAAGCACTCATGTTACCTGGTCCGCTGTAGTTATGACTAACCTCCGAGCCAGGACACAAAAGACTATTCCAGGTCAAACACGCGTCGTCCAAAATGCACTCTCTACAGTTGACCCACCTGTAGCAGCTCAAGGTTGTCCGAGGATATGGCATCAGGTCGGAGTTCGGTGAGCATGTCATTGAGGATGTGCAGATTGGTCTGCACCACTGTCAAGTCTTGACTCAACCGCTCACGTTGGGCAGTGCTCAGTCGACGAACTGTGCCCTCATGGTCAACCAAGGCCTGATCGCCACTGAGACTATACATCCCCGAGGGCATCGAGTGGTGCATTGTGGACGAGGCGTGTTGCAACTGTTGCGACGGTTGATGGCACCGATGCTGCTGCTGTTGCTGTTGCTGGTGTTGAGGGTGGTGGTGGTTGAAGAATGTGCGTGGTGCAGCTGCAAAGAAGACCTCTTGACCTAGAGAGAGCCAAGCAAATCATGAGTGTAAGTTACTCGGTGGACAGGATCCGAACTTTGCACTGGCCATTAATCATAAAAAGGGATTTACAACAGCTATTTCACTTTTTTGGGAAAAAATTTGGGTCTCAAACAGGAAAAGCTTTTTTTCTGGAACAAATTTTCGAAAACTTTTTTTAGAAAATAGCCTTTTGGAATCACCATAGTTGTTTGCTTTTGAATATAACCTTATAACTGTAATCTTTGTGATGGAATTACTGAATGGGAAGGGAGGATGAGGAGCAGCTGCAGTCAGCTGTCCTGTAGCGCTTATAGACATAATTCTGTTTGACAAACTAGCAGCCTCCTCCATCTTACACAGACAGCTGCCAATCAAAAAATATGCTAGATACAAAATTTACAAATCAGTTGCACTATCAGTGAAGTAAATAGCAGCGTCTTATTATACTTTGAACAGTGCGGATAGAAAATGAACAAAATTCTTCGTTTTCTGACCTCAGTTCCTCCCTCATTTCCCCCTCTCTTCCCCCCTCCACTCATTTAAAGGTGGTGTATGAGTTAGTGGGAAATTCACTTCACTCGCTCCCCATTAAGTGTAGACGCACCGCTATGAATGCAGGAAGAAATGCTAAAATTGAACTTTTCAGATGGGGCGAGTAACGGTCGGGGTGACTGCAGTAGCGGGAATTTGAGCTTATAGGAAATAATTATCCCAATGTATCAATCCAACCTGAGTAACAACAAACTTCCTCAAGCAGTCCTTGTTAAAAAAAACTCCTCAATTCCTTCTATTTTCTCTCTAAATAGTCGATTACGACAATTCTGAGACTCCTGACACTTTTGATACTTAACGACACAAATGCGTGACGCCTACACAGTCCGCTTTTGTTGCAGAAAACGTAAAATAAAAGGGGAACAGTGGTAAAAGTACAACAGTGCTCATTAAGAAGAGCTCTAGAATTGGGCACGAGTGGCTGACGCTGTATGATACCGCATGGAAAGTTGGGACGAAAAGGCTTTCAGCTTGGAACTAAACATTGGGAAAGTTCTTTGCTTATGAGCATCATCCCATTTGATGCAGAGTCGGTTGCATAATCGAACAGAAAAGAAAAATACAGGGGAACAGTACTGCATTTTTTCGTTGAACAATGCTACATCCACTATCTGAATGAGGATTGTCTTCTACTCGTCAACCTCGGGAACATGAAATACTGTCTTTGGTGGAATGCTCCCCCACCCACTGGAAGTATGTGGTTCGCTCCACACCCAACCCATTCATCAAACGCTCCTTCAGACAAAACAAAAAAAGCAAATACTGCCAGCCCACTTCCCGCTCATTGGTGACATATTTAAGGCAGAGATTGTTTCAGTGGGAATGACAACGCCTTATCTCGCAACAGTGTTGGAGCACCTCTTTGCAGCTACCGCACCGCTGGGAAACCCACATCTGCAGAACTACATCTGCGTTGTCCTATTCTATCCCCATCCTCAAACTACACGCAATAACCAGGAAAGTGTCTGGGCACAGCTTGAGCAGAAATGTATAGAGTAGTGGACAGGAGGTTGAAGAAAATGACGCTGTTGAGGAGTCACGAAACATGTACTCGTAAATTTCTTTAACTCAAGGTGAAGACATCAGCAGACTTGGTGGGAGCAACTCATTCCAAGACTTATGAGCAGGGCAATTGTTTATTAGAGGATTAGGTGGCCAAGAAGCGAAGTCAACAAGGCTGTTGCAACATCCTTTCTACGCACATCTGCAGAATGCCGAGACAGAGGTGTTGATTTCGCAATCCACCGTTATATCCACCCATGCTCGACTTTATGACGAACTTCTGAGGCGCAGTTGCCTGAATGTTGGTGACCACAGGCCATCGACCATCCTAATGGCATAGGGGAAGCAGTTATCGTGTTATTCAGCAGGTTTCTTCTATTGAACATGGTAAAGTTACGCCAAGAATACGTACTGTCGGGCATAGCGGTGTCTGAGAAGTTCAATGCGCACTTAGCATGAGGTCGTCGACGTGCGTACTCCCCAATGAGCAATGACAAAGCGGTCAACCAAGCAGAAGCCACTTTGTTCAATTGTCTCCATCTTAACCCTCATCCCATCTCCACTTGGCTGGTTAACTGCGAATTACCTACCGAAAGTGGCACTTTGACTGACCTGGAAATGCTCACGATCCACTTAAGTTGCACTTGCAGTACGTGAGCACAGTGGAGTAGTCGAGTTAGCGCCTTGGACCAAAAAATGGATCCGGATGTGTCTTTTATAAATATCTCTACACCATGATGCATGCAGCTCCAAAGTGGATGACACAAGCAGCCTCCCTGCTCATCCCTATTTATGCAATTTTGGCACCTTTCCATTGGATGTGCGAGGCGAAAGCATTGGAGTAAACGCCACATCAGGTGAGTTTGACGTCAAATCTGGCAGTTAGGGCGAAATTGAAGAACCCAAACCCCATACACACACATGAGTGCCACAAATGCTCGATTTGGATATGCTGACTCTTGGTTGCAGCAAAGCGTGTGGAGGAAATAGACCTGTTGAATTTCAAAGGGGAATGATGAAAACGATGCGAAGTGATAAACATGATGACTTGCTACCCATTAAGCATCCTACTTTGGAATTCTTGGCCTATCTACACTTGATAAGTAAAGATGACATCAAAATAGTCTGTTGCATGAATCCATGTTCAGGGTGGAACCATGGCGTGGCCCCACTTTCGAACCAATTGCTGCACACACACCCAAGTGACGTCAGGGACATCAACTACCATGAGAAAGAAGGGGAGGAAGAGAAGAGGAGGCAAGAGCGAAGCACCAAAGGCACTGTTTCACTCTAACCAATGGAGGAGGGGTGCGACAGTCAAAGGTGACTGTTGACGATTCTTTGGATGGTGTTTTAATTATCATTCAATTCGCTAGTATTCCGTTGGCGCTTAATGTCTCTCATTCAATGACTGAAGGTGGGACGAAATACTTGTGGTGATGTACATTAGCATTTGTGTGTGGGCAAGTGAGTGAGAAGTTGGAGTGACTATGCGACGGAGGGAGAGGAAGTGAGGCGGAATGGGAAGACGCAAATAGTAACCTTCTGCTCATTTTTGATAGGCTTTTTAAAAAAAATAAAAAATAAGCGGGATGAAGCTCAGGACCATTGTAAAAAGCACGAATTAGACCGGCTGGTGAGATTGTGGCACAACTCGGTGTAACGTGTTCTACTGTGACCTGAGGGTGCATGAAGAAGTAGAGGTTAGGGTTTGGCTTTGCACAGAGTTGTTCCAAACAACCACTTCACCTTTTTTGCTCCTTGAACCTGATCAATGAAATGGGTTTGCACCTGTCTGGTTGTCGAAAAGAGGGAAAGCTTTTGACCGTCCAATTCATCGCATGCGGTGGGAGGATGAAACATTCTTCAACAATGTCTGACCATTCACTCCTGAGGAGAGATGCATCAGGACGAGAATTGAGGGCTCCCGATTCTCGATGGAACGATTGATTTAAAACCACAACAACTGGAAAGCCCAGAAGGCTCACTAAATGTGTGCCACATAACTAGGCAGCACTAGCAGAGTAGAGACAGCCAGTTTCAATCTCCATTGGCAAATTGTCTTTCCCCATCTCTCCATTTCACACTTTCAAGTGGCGGTTTGCCCTTTAGCTTAGTTACAGCCTCTTGTGTCTCATTCAGGAGGTGGTAGCTGGGCACATCACTGGTTATTTCAGCACGATTCCTCAATCAGCGATCACCATTCAACGTTCACCTCCATGATAGGCAGTGAGACGAGCCTCCAAGACCGCCTTTTATTTTGGGTGTGTGCACTCGGTCATGGACAAATGTCATCAAATCAAGCTATCAACTTGCTGCACATTGCACATCAAGGCCTCTGATCCACCTACACAAAGGGTAGAGCCTGATTTACTTATTGCATAAAAAGGATGTTTCTTTTCTCCCTTTTTACAACGAAGCCTTCCTCGACCTCAAGGGAACCCAAGAGAGTTCAGAGAGGCTTCATGGCAGCGGTGAGAGACAGGCAGTGAGGCGGAGATGGAGGAGGGAAATGCAAGGGAAACATAATCTATCCTCGCCCAAATTTTTTGCTTATTTCTCTAGTATCTCTGAGAGTGATTTAAATTAATTTCTTGGCAAGAGGGAATGGCACGCGAAGCGCATTCGACAACCGGCAAGGAGAAGTGGAATGAGCAAAAATACCGGAGGTCCTTGGGGAGACACGTTTGTGCTTTCTTACAGAAGGGCATCTCGATTAGTGGGAGGCAACAGACTGCAGCAACCGATTTTTCTCCTAACCAGTCAACACACGTTTTTTAGTCAAAAGTTGACAGAATTTGTTATTTATTTTTATTCTCACTCTAATAAATCATGCTTGGTTTAAGCTTGCATTTGTTTGTTTTACTCAGATAAATCAAAAACGCTGACAATGAGAGTTCTAAGATTAATAATAGCATTCGTTGCCAGGACAGTCTCGTGGTGTGGAGGAGATGCAGTCGATTTGCGTGGAGGAGAAGGAAGACTCGACCCTCTTGTTGGTAAAACTAACATTGCCACATCTTGTGGCAGCTCCCTCTAGCCAATCTTCTCGAGGCAGGGTTGACGGACCGCCTTCTCTCCTCCGTGAAAGTGGGCGTGGATCACATCTCGACAGATGACTCGACCATCCCAAATTTACTCTCCAATGGCAACTCTTTCTAGCCCTTACTCAACCTCACAGCAAAATCGGCAGCAATGTCTACGTGCACCTCTACAGAATCTTTTCGTGGTAGCTGCTAAAGTTGAAATTGACCCCAAAATACCATCAATGAACAGCAGGCAACCAGAGGGTTTGTCTCTCACCTCATGGGATCTACAAGAGCAGGCAAATTACGCTAACTGCTTCGCTTATCTTTAGAAAGTGTCAAGGGCTACTCAGTCGTCTGTATTTTTGTCTCAGGTCACCTAAAATGGTTAACTTTTATTTGGACTTTTAGTGTATCGTTTTGACTGACTCATTTGTAAGACCACTCAGTGCAATGAGTTATCACCCACGTGGAGGAAACCGCGCTGTCACATATATGTGACGCTAGACGTAGAAGACGGAATGTCTATTGGTGGCAGCGACTTGTGGAACTTGGGCTTCATATCTGACTCCACTTGTGTTCCTGCCAACTACACTGTGAATTCAAACTTGGCGTCCACCATCTCTAGCTCGCTTTGTCAATGGGATCATAAAAGGGCACATAAAACTAAATGCCCCAATTGCAGTTTTGATGGGAGTGTATTCGCCTCATTTAAACAAATTTTAACACTGCATCACTTTTTCGTCTTGCCTTTGGGAACAGAAAGTGTAGAGTTGGAAAGAAAAAGAATATTGCGGCGTATCTTGAGACGATGAAGGTGACAAGAGAAGTGAATTTGCCTAATCAAACTTTCTCTTGGGCTGTAGGACGGGAATCGCCACCATTCTCCACCTCGTTAAGTACGCTAAGACTGGAGAGTGGGGTTTGACTACTGGCTTACTGATGTAACAAAAGCAGGCCAAACAGGGTAGCTGCGACTGCGACGTAATAGGGTGAGGAAATTCTGGAATTGGAGAATCAAAAAAAGAGGGCAATTAGCTGAAGAGCCTAATGGAATGGCTGGAGTGAGGGAACTCGAATCTACTCTTGCTTCGTAATGTGTAAATGACAGACTGGAAGGCAGTAATGTCATCCACCTAGGGATGCATTTAGCCATGATAAAGTGAGATGCCATTTGATCCCCACTCCAAAGAAGAAATGTACTCCTAGTTTTGCCTAGAGGTAACCTTTATGCATTGTTTTGCCCAACGCATCAAAAGCGAATCAGAAAGCCAAGAGAAAAGGGAGGTGGCTGGGGTGGAGAATCTTCCAAAACAAAATACATTGATTGGAATGCAGAGTTGAACCCATGCCTGTTGCATGTCGACGGCGTAAGGCATGGCGGCGAAAACGTTGAGGCAGTAATGGTGATTATATAAGAAAAGCAATGCAGAAGCACTAAGTGAAGTTTCTAGGTTGACTAATATTCTGTACCTTAAATTAGAAGAGGTGCGACGACCCAAACTACAGAAAGTGCTAGGAAACCCAAGTTGTGTGAAGTCCACCTCGACTATTCCGATGAGATGGGTTAGTATGATCTGACTAGGAAAGCCAAAGGATAACGGATCACATGTCGACGTGGCTTGAAACCAAATTTTGCCTGCTTCAGAAGAAGCATTCTGACGTTCCCAGTGAAACGACTGACTTGTCGAATCACCGACTTTCCAAGTTCCCATCTTTTGAAAGCAAGCAGACAATGATAAAAAACTGACCACTAAGTGAAACACATGTACGTCCCAGGGGACTTACCACAGGCCTGGCAATTGAACAAAAGGCAACACTTTTTGAAGCACGCCTAAGAGGCAGATGTCCTCTACACACTTTACAGCTTGACAAGTAATTAGCCATTTTTAGTGTGAAGTGGAAGAGAACCTGTGGTGAACGAATCGTTTAATGCATGTTCCTGCTTGATAAGGGCAGGAAAAGGACAAGGAAGTGGTTGATTTTGATCACATTTGGTGAATTAAAATAAACTGATAAATGGTGTTCCCATGACAAGCCTTAAATCGAGGTTTTCGGATCCGCATTGATGGTAGGTCTAAATGAATTCTGCAAAGCCTTTTGGGCGCAGAAGAAGGAACCTGCTGTGAATAGCACAAAGTGTCTTGCCCAAAATGCAGCAGCTACTGACAAGCCATGAAGTCACTAAATTGTGGAAAAGCTGCAATTATGAAAACCTTCTAGCCAGTGTCTGCGCCGTTGCAAATGCCGTCTTACTCAGACATCCTCCCCGTATTTTCATCATGCTACTTACAGTGCTAGTAAGTAGCACCCTCTTTGGTACAAATTGACTATATCAATTCTAGCCACGCGTAGCGGCTGAATGCACGTCATGAAGAGAACTTTGAAGCGGTGGATACAGAGAGGGAAATCCAAAAGGGAAAGAGATCTACACGGTGTAGTCGATATGCTATCGGCATACGTAGTAGCCCCGACTCATATTTCCTCGCAATCCAGTGGACCTCTCCACGGTGATGTAACGGGCCCTATCTCCACTGCAACACATTATCTTAAAAGCACAGATATGAAATCTGGCTGCTTTTACCTCTCTCTCTCTCTCTTCATCCACTTCCGGAAATATGTCTCCCGTTTTGCATGTGATTTGCAGTGTTCCTGTGATATCAAAAAAAGCAAAACATTTGACAACCATCGCATGGAAAATTATTACCAAGATGAACGCAGCTGCAGGATGGAATAAGGCAGCAAATCCCACTTTCCAGGGTGTGGTATGAACGGGACATCACTATTCTAACTGGTGGACTGGAATCAACTGCTGTCGGAGTGCCTTCCCTCGGAGTAGGTGGATGGCTGATTCTCAGCCTTTGTTCGGCACCAGTCGGCTAGTTAACAGTGTAAGATCAACCGAATTTTGGTGGTAGTTTATTGCATGCTCAAAGGAGGCGGAGTCTAGCAGAAGAGAAGTGGCACATGTCGTGGATGTGTGTGGAGGGTGATGATTACAGGAATGCCGGGATATGCCCATTCACTTATGCATCTGCCCAAGGAGAAATGGAGGTGTGTGAACGTCAAAATGCTGATTAATGGATTATGAGGCTCACTCGCTTGCCACCCATTAAGTTCTTGACAATGCTCTCCCTCGACTACGCAGCCAATGTGCGCTTTTATTCCTTACCTCGACATCGCAGATGGTAGAAGATTTTTTATCATGCAAATCTATTTTTACAAAATGGCATGTTAAGCCTTTTGTTACCTTTTCGCCACATTCGCCAACCGCATTTGGGGTTCCTACAGCCATATTACCTCTTCGAGGCAGGATCCGGACTAAAAATATACCATATGATCTCAAAGAAGACTGCTATCTTCTCTTCACCAATAAGTTCTTTGGGCGTCCTATGCAATCCACCAAGAGAAGGCCTCAAAAACAAAGCTAATGAACCTGTGAGTCTGTTGAGAGGAGCATCACATGCTGATGGAGGTGAATGCTACTCACTGCTGCTAATACCTTTGAATTCTTAATTTTTTCGCATTATTGTGGAGCTGGAACACCACTTTACTATTACCTGAACAATGACTGCTTTAAGCGAGGCCTGTTCAGATTTGGATCTTGAGGACATGCGATCCGAGGTGGATCATGACCTAGGCCAACTCAAATCGGTGCTGATGCATCCGAGCGGCCAAAACCCATGAACCTAAAACAGAAATGCACACGTTTTTTTGTCATTCAAAAGTCTCTCCCTAAAGCTGGCTCTACTCAACCCCTCCGATTCATTTTTGGCCTCTCTAAAAGGCATTTAGACGCGCGTTCTGACATGACATGGTTAAAGTGCCCGTCTAGTACAAACATAGAGCTCGCTTAGATGCCTTCATGTCAGAGGGAAATTTGACAGGTCTAATGTCCACATGAAGCACTTTTCCAAGCGAATATTTCCCATATTCTTCTCTCGGTTAAGCGAATTCGTTTGGAGATGCCACTGCTCCTTCAGTTCAGCATTTTTGCCACAGCTCTGGTGAGTATATTCACCCGAGGGAGAGAAAGAAAAACACCCACCTTTGGAATAAATAATGCATCAACGAATTGTTTAGAACTGTGTGCATTATATTCCATTCAACTGAAAAATTTTGCCAGTTTAAGAGCCCTATTTGGTGAGGAGGAAGGAGGAGGGAGTTGATTATTCATCACGAAAACCTATTTCTCTACTTCAAAGGCAATGCAGGTCTCAGTGATCTTGAAGCGAGCCGACGAAATCGAAGAAGTAGGAAAAGATGATAACTGCGGACATATGTGTACAAGCCGTTAGATTTTTGTTGCTCCCTTTTGCATGTCTTTCTTCGTTCTTTTTCTTGCCAATGAGCAGTGAAACCGTTTTGGACGCAACCGGCTTGGATGAAGAAAATGCTACTTCACGAAAAGTCCAAATAAAAGTGCAAAGGAGAAAGGGAAATACGGGTAGTGTCAGATAATATATGGTGAGAGCCATCCTTGTTGAAGCTGCTTAAGTAACTCTCAAGTGAATTTTTTGTTTCTCTTTGCATTGATTAAGATGAAGACGTCCACGGAGATGTGGGGATAATTCTTGACTAGACTCCACCGTGTGACTAGAATGCACCCACTGGGAGTGACTTGCCATCTTATGAGATGACATTTGTCAAATATAGTTGAGAAGAGATTACCGTAGGTAGCAAGAGAGTAGAGGTAAATGAAGTGGCAAACAAATGCGTTCAAGTGTGACACATAAGTGAATGAGTTGATACAAGATGGAAAGAAACGGGATCGAGGATTGGATGAAACCTTGAATAAACTGAAGAAGGGACAAACAAATAAGGCCATCATTAGGTGCGGGATTGTAGGTGAAGACGAGGTGAATAGATTTATAAAATGTACATACCATGTAAGACATGCAGAAGAAATTGCGATGGAATCCTCCTCGATTTGTTCCTCACTCATCATGTAGGCAAAAGTTAGAATTTAGGAACCTTCCGTGAATGGATTTGGAGGACATTCTGATGCAAAACTAGAAACTCGACTTGCCTTCCTTAGCATGGCTGCATCATTTTACGTCCTTCTTGGGTCGTTTCCTTCAAAATCTTGCTACTCATTTTGGTCTACATGATTAGGCGCAACCAGAAGTTAGGATCAAGAGATAAAATATACGCGACACATATGTGTGACGCTGTTAGTGATTGTGTTCAGGTTTATGACCTAAAAATGATGTAACAAAGACTATCCAGTTTGGCACTTATTTGAGTTTTGCCTCGTGGATGCACCACCAAGGGACTAGAATTGCGTAAATAAGAGGGAGCAGAGAAGCTGAATATAACAACCACCTTGGATCAATGTGCACGATAAAAACCGTTCGAATCCATTGGTTTATGGGAGGTGTTGACATGACTGCTTCCCTATAGTTGCGTATTGCATAAGTACCTTGGGTGGATTGCGTGTCTCTCTAGATCAGTGGAAGCACCACTTTTGATTGTCAATTCGCTGTCACCCGCCCTAATTGTATGTTTAATGAAGAGGCTTCTGCTTGGTCACCCCGACCGCCACAGCCTTTTGAAGAATACGCATAGCGACTTTTCCATCTCAACCACGATTATAAACTCTTCATGAATGCCGTATATCATCCAAAGCGTCTTGAGCTTTTTACTTTAGGCCTTTAAAAGAGCATGTTACTTTTCTCCATATAGTTTGAAAAGAAAGATATCTTTGGTGAAATGCTTAAACATATTCAACTGTCTGCTCATTCCATTCTCTCTTTCCTTCTCCCCTTTCACGCCAAGTAATAAGGCTCCGGTCTCCATCTCCTTAGCGAAGTCTGTCATCCAGGCTGGATATCAGTTTGTCACTCGTAGAATAGCCTTCTCCGCTCCAAAGTTTGGAGGGTTGCCTTTTTTTAAGTGCATCAATGGAACACACCTCTGCACGGCCATTTTGAAAAATAGGGAAGTTGAGAAGTAAACAAATCTCCTTTTTGTAGACTGGTTTGGGTTTACTTAATTATCCCTCAACCAATTATTTCCTATAAGTCGAGATAGAATAAGAGGCCCACTCCCAACTTGTGCGATTCGGTGTTACGCCTTGTTGGTTCGCCAAATCCACCGACAGATCGGTTACTTGTCGCCTTGAGTGCTTTACTTTCTTTTCTTTGTTCCCGAAGTTGCGGTAGAAGAAGGCAAAACTCACTAACCTGCGGACCATCTGATGGAATGATAGCATCATTCGAGAAGCACGTTGAAAAAAAAACGGTTTGAGGGGTCGGAAGTGCTCGTGTAATCAAGTTAGATGTCCAGAGGTTAGGCTTTTTATAAAAAAAGTAGATCTTGAGGCTAAGAGTAACATTTTAAAGGACCAATTTAGCCACTTGATTGTTTTATTTAGGGAGCAATCAAGCATTCCCATCTCTGATTTATTTTGCATCTTTTCGAACTTATTTAATATAAAAGGTCCTCATAAATTACCACACCCTGGATGGAGCTGGGAGGGATTGGCTCAGTTTGCGGCTCAAAATCTGTCAAATTTTAGTTATACAGCTATCATATCATACTAAATAAGCTGGTTTTGAAATGTGTTTCTATTCTGAAATCCAAAATCTGGGCTTATTTATATCTTTGAAAACAAAAAGGATTATTAAAGCAGTTACTATTTTTGGGCCTCTCAAAGGAGAGGTTTAGAAATGGGGCATGGCTCTGGCCTCCTTCATGGATTTTCGGCCCAAATCACCTGGTTGGAATGAAGTAGCCACGTGTTGAGGAACGACGTTGTCTCCCATTTTTGGCGCCTGGTAAACAAGCCTTGGGCCGCAATTTCCACCCTTCGTCTGCCAAATTGACTCGAAAAACGAGGAGATGAAACCACACCGATTTCTCACAGACTGACAAAGCGGTGGCTTCGTATGTTCCCCTCTACTTTCGTTGCGGAAGCGAGAAATGCAGCAGAAATTCCTTCCACATCGGTCTGTCTGCGCCCCTTGGACTCCACCCTAGGCGTATCTTATTCGCCCATATTTGGGAATTTAATCCTTCCTTTTTGACAGAATTGTGGTTATCATTGTTTAGCTTTTAAACCTCGCTAAAGTACTTTATGAGAGAGGCGAGCTGGTTACATTTGGACCAGGAGAAGAGAGAGGTGGAGAATTGGCAGTTGGCATTTGCTAAGACATGCGAATGACTTTTCCACTCAGTGGCATTGAAGGTTAAGCAAAATGAAAATGCTCTAGTGCAAGGTGCTGCTTCAAGCAAAGTTACCAACAAAAAAGTGAATTTTTTTCTCTTTAACGTTTTTTTTTTAAAGTGAGAATGAAGCTACTTTAAAAGTGTTTAATTTATTCCACGGAAAAAGGGAGAGGCATAAAATTTATCGCCCATAGAAGCTACATCAGGGCCTACAAAATACATTGAGTCACTTCCTTTTTTTACCTTCAACGGGTAAATTATTTTTAAAATAATCGAAAAAGTTGATGGTTTATCCTCCAGCTGGTCGTTGGAACAGTGTAGTGGACAGTAAAACCCTCCTGGACTCTGAGGTAAGAGCGAGAGACATCCCAAAATTTGGTAGTAGGCAATCTTAGAAGCACCGATTTACTGTAGTATCCCGAGTCAGTCGCAATCATCAATGCACTTGAACAGAAGATCCGACCAAACCTGAGAATGGTGAGGGGTTCCATATCAGAGGTGACAGCGAACCGACGAATTAGTCGGCCTAGTGCTGATTAGGCATGACGACATTGCAGCTGCTCACGAATGTGAAGGCACATTCCCCAGATCTTCTAAAACATCGCAGGAATCGGCCATATCGCCAAGGTAGTTTCCATTGCAAAGAAACTCTGGATAATGTATGGACACAGTGCGGAAGCGTTTCTATTGTCCGAATTGATGGGTTGCCTATGGGATATGGGAGGTTGGGTAGTGAAGGGTAAAGGTAAGGCACTTTTTTTCAAAGTGGCCTCTGTACCGCCAAACCATCAGACGAGTCATAAGCGTGGCTTGTGAACTTGGAAATGTAGTTTTCCCCGTCCTTCATGCACATTCTTCATCCATACCGATGATAAAGAGAAGGTAAGTAGCAGTGTGGACCTTGTCTTACCTTGCCTTAAGTGTCACCGTGATTCCGCTTTGGTTCTCCGATTTCAGGGCTCCACTTTTGACAGAGCGTCTGATGTCTGCATCATGCCTTTTTTACCCGAGAGTGATTGGAAAGTGCGAAACCTTTCCGATGGAGTGTCCACGTTTCTCGATAATTTTACTCTTTCAGATTAATTCACTGACTACAATTTTAAAAAAAAGAAACAGGAGAAGGGGTAGCTGGTAGACTTTTTGAATTCACCTACCAACGTTGTGAAGCGTAAGGTAGGGCGATGAATTCGCACCAGAGGAAGAAGGCGACTCGTTTCAGCAGCAGCATCAGCACATCCAAGAAATTCTGTCTTTTGCTTCATTTCAAAAAAAAACTGTACTGAAATGTTATTTTAGAGGGTATGTGTGAGGGGTGGAGGTTGTTTTGCTATCCGTGATGAGAGATAAAATGTCTGCAAACCTCAATTCATGGCGGTATTTCAGTTGCTATTTTGGGATGGTTGTTTAAATGACAACCTAGCAGTGGTAGTTGAGTCGACTGAAATCTCATCTTCAAGGAAGAAGAAGGATAAACAATTAAAAGGACGGTATTTTGTGGAATAAAACTGACTGCTTCTTTCGATCTTCTCATCTCTCTTTAATTAACTATCTCTCCTGTGCAGGATGTGAACAAAGGTGAGGTGGCATCTCACTCTCTCTCTGCCCCTCACTCGGCTTCCCGCCTTCTCCTCCTTTCATCCTCTTTGATGTGCAAATTTTTTCAAAATCCAGTTTGAAACTGAAAGCAGATCTTACATTGGCCTAGGAGAAGAAGACTTCCCTCGAACCAAACGAGTCGTGCAAGTAACTATTTTTGAGGACAAAGAAGGAGGATTTCGCCCCTCAAACCTTTTATTTGGATCAAGCAGTATCGGTAGGGTACATGGACCTTAGTCCTACTTGTTAGTTGCGTGCCAGGACAAGGAGTTAAGATGAAGGATCTCGTCTAATTGTTGCCTTTTATGATCTCACTTATTGCTCAAATCGGCTTGAGACATGCTTACTACAGCTTCTATCAATTAATAGACCTTTCTGAAGGGCTTTGATCATAATTCGTCTCTTTTGCGAGTCTCATGCCAAAATTCCCATTTTTATCAGTTTTCCAAGATTAGAGCTTATAAAATATGACTCCTTTGGTGATGGAACTGGAAGGTATAACAGCCAAGAGGCATGGCAAAATGTGCTTGAAGGGGTTAGATCTTTCAAGAGGGTTACTGCTAAGTAGTTGACATTTTTTTTCTCCCCAATTATGGACATGGGCAAGGTAAACAATCAACCGGTTGGTGAGGTGAAACCTCATTACACTATCGGTTGTTGGTTGTTGTATGCTCGGTACTTTCACTCTGAGTAATTGCTCCTTGACAAATTCACGTCAAATGTGTCTTAATTGGCCTTGAAATTTATGCACACTCGACCCAAATCTCTACTGTAAATTGCAATTTATAGGTTATTATCCCTCATGCTACTAATGACTACCTATTAGCCTTGGAGATTGATGAATTTGGAAAAAAAGACTAAGGAATGCGCAGTGGTTTGCAGCAAGGGTCTTCCATTGCATCTGCCAAACCTCTGAAGCCTACTTGGCAGTGGTTCCATGCAGACTCTTTTTAAATTTAACTAGTTACATCATTACTAGGGTCAAAGTTGCTTCCTACTGTAAATCGTTAAGTTCTCCGAGGCTTCCATGCAGGTGTAATAGGATGCACCACTCTAATGCTGTGACCAGTTTCGCCATTTCATTCATTTCAAATTACCGGGATAGCAACACTTTGTCATTAGTATTAGAAATGGGAGAAACTCTGACCTATTCCCAACTTTTTGGTGGTTTTGTTCCGTTTTGTTCCCTCAGCACCACCCGCACGCCACTAAGAGGTGGTAGCTGATCGGCTGGGCAATAACTTGGCGCTGCAGCCCCCAAGACTCAATGGCACTTTCCATGTGAGTCTTCCAGAGGGCGGAAATGCTAAATTTTCCGGTTTCGTCCTCCTTTTTGGCCTCTCCAATTTCTTCTAACTTTAGCGTAGCTGATTTGAACCTAGACTGCATAGTTTTTCTTTCTGATTAAAGCTGTTGAATGTAACAAATTATTTCTTAAGGAATAGGTTCCACTTATTTACAGTTTGACCCTTTCCGTATTGAGAGAGCATCGCAAACAGGAAAGCCGGTGCCTCCAGCACGAATTCAAGCCATAATGATCCTCCATTTTTCCGTTGAAGACTGTTTTAGTTTGTCGATTTAGCATCTACGCTAAGTAATTTCAGTCCTCTCTCTTGTTGCTTTATTTGAAGATTCTGTCTCTGCTGTTTGTGGTCTGGAGCACTTGTCAGCTGTCAAACTCGCATTCACTTACCCAAACTCGAAGTAAGCGTTGATCTTATATAACCAGAGTTAACTCTTACGGATTTTTACACTTTCTTTTCTATATCATACCCTGTCTCTTCCAAATGTCGATCAACTCATAAACGGTCCTGCCGGTGGAGGATTCATCCACAATTACAGAACACACACACCAATTGAGATAGCTTTACCGTCCTGACAGGTAGGCACCATCGCCTCTTTCGGTGATGCAACTTCATCAGAGGAGCAAATCACATGGGTCGAGCGATGTGAGTTCGCCCCTTTGACAAAAACTCACTTATCCACACTGCCTGGCAAGACACCGTCACCTTCTTCGGTGAGCGTTCGACCCTCTAGAGAAATGGCAGTTAGCGCCGGTTGGTTAAGTTTAAACAACACCTAACTCTTTGTTTTAGAAACCAAAAAAGAAGTGATCGACAACGGTAGGGATATGCGATTTTTTACTAAAGAAAGAGTCCATAATACATTTCTTACTACCCTTTCAAGCTATCATTTGCCAGGAACCGAAACAAGCATGTGGTACGGATAACTAGTCCAACTTTCCAGATACTGAGACGAGATGGATAGAAATGCAGGCGCAATCATCTATCTCACTCTTGTTACCCCTCTACTCTTACTCCCTTGACTCAAGTAAGCGATAAAGTATGGTCAAAGAGGAATGTGCTACACAAAATTTGGTTTATGCGGCTCAGTGATAAATAACTGTCTGCGTTTTTGGTTGGAGAGAAAACAAGACAACTCTGTTTCGCTTTACACTGCGTGCCCACTAAGAAAGCGAGTCGACTGTCCTGCCAGCTATCCAGACGTCTGTAAGGCTACCACGAATGCTGAGCTAATGGAGATGTCTACTGTGAGCCTGCTGTGAGGACTACTAACGAAATGGTACAGGTAGAAAATGGGTCATCGCAGACAGGTGCCACTGGTGGTCGAATTATACAACCGGTCGATGCTACTGCAGCTCAGGCGTTATAAGAACGTGTTATCATAGAGTACAAGAAAGAATTCCACAAATCAATTTGTTCCACACTTCGTTTGCGACCAACGACGAGCGAGTAGAATGACGGCATTGCTAAACTAGCTTAAGATCACACTCTGTATCTTGAACAAAACATACTCACCCGATTAATCAACAAATGTGCTCATTACGTGTTCAAACTTATTAAAATATTTTTTTTTATAAACTACCCTTTTTCTCACAAAGAAGATGTACATGAGGGGCATTAAGTTGACTCGAAACAGCCAAAAATACCACTACAAGCATGATCTCCAACTAGATAAAAATAGCCCATTATTAACCTAGCGCCTCATTCCTTTCTGCTGTTTAAATCTTGCCCAGACCGTGCTCATCACTTAGATACGAAGCGCCTGTCAATTGGCCCCACCAATAGGCAACGAACCAATCAGATGAAGCGGTGGGGGGAGTGTCGACACAGACCAATCCGAAGGGGAGGCGAATTCAAGATCTAATTAAGGACTCAAATTTTAAAATTTCAATTTAAAATTTATGGCCACTACTAATATGGCCCTATATACTAGACAAAGAGGGAAGGCAAACTCAACAGCAAATTGTCCGTTCGTTTTTAATTCACACGGCCGTTAGATTATTTTATAGAATTTTGGACCCAAGTAAAAGGTAAAGTAGTATCCACGACACAAATATTTACAAAACTTTGAGTGTCCATGTAGCGGCCCAAGACTTCCTTTGGGGTAAGAGACGGCATATTACTGGGGTGGAATATATAATCTGGAAACAGAGGGATTGGGGGCTGTTGGCGTGGCCCGGAGGCCAGCCAACTGGCTAGTAAAACACGGCCACCCAAGTGACCGAAACCGGGAGTCCGAACCAACAAATAATTGCAGTACGAATTGTTTAAAAGAGCGTGATATCTTTTCGATCACAGTTTTTAATACGTACATAATTGTTGTCCAAATTTGCCTGACAAAGGCTATTTAAATTTGGCCTCATGCAATCTCATTCATTTTAGCTGAGTAAATCTCCCTCTGACACTCCCCACTAGGTTAAATTATTTCAGACTGATGAGACTTTGAGACGAAAAATTGTGCCTACTAATTTGACGCGTCTGTCTTCCTTTTCAAGAAAAATGACAATAAAAAGCAGAATCTATCCTACCTTGTGAAGAGCCATTAATATTTGCTCTTGGCAAAGAGGAATAGGATGTGGAGAATAGTCTGCAAAAAGATGTTTAATTAACGGATGAGATAGGGGATGCTTCTAATGGTGCTTAGTCCTTGCAGATAGGGACAGTTGCCATCTATCATAAACTTTTTTGGTGCGAATCCCACATTTCCCTTTCGATTAGCATGGAGGGCTAAGAAGGACGCTATATTACCTTTGAGCTGTTTTGTGTCCCTTGGACCATCTTTACTGTCTGACTTCGTGAAAATCCAGGGGAGTCCGGGTGGCAGTAGGATGGTAGAATCTTATGGATGATGGAAGAGGTCAGTCATGGCTTCTATCCGATTGACTAACCTTGGTTATTTTGGAAGGGAAGGTTATTTTCTCCTTTCCTCTACTTTCTGTTGTATCTTAGCTTAAAAGTGGGAAGTGAAATGGGGGCAAATCACTCTCCCAGCAGCTTACAAGTAGATAAAGCACAATCATTGACGTCATTGTAAGCCGACCAATCAACAAAGAAGTGTGCTGAGTGAAGGAATAATTGATGGCCTTTTGAGGCTTACTGTCCGTCACTTTACTGCCATAGGTAACACCTTCGTCGAACGCTCTGCAACATAAGTGGCGACGCGCTCATGGAATTTCTTATAAACTAGGGTAAAAACAACTCGTAAATCAAGGCTGTAACACATAAGCTTCTACACCACCTGGGGTCTTAATCCCTTCCACTTAAACCTCTTTTAAGAGAAAATCACAATAGTTGGCTGCTGTGATGCTCCACAATGCCCCAAAACTGCGGGATTGGTTTTGCAGCCTCTCCCATGCATGAAGGTTTCCGTGGCATTCAGGACGAGCACAATCCGTGACATAAGCTAAGACAGAAGTTCCAAAACAACTGTCAGCAAGATGGTGCTTGTACAAGCTGTGTGTTCATTTTGTATCAGCTGTTCTTCAATCCCCACGATTTTGACTGTCTTCATGGCGTCTCATTAATGACTATCGTCATCCATTCTGCTGTAGGTTTGTGTGAAAATTTTCCTTAGACAAACCGCCTTGAGACGTCATCGGCGGTGACTTGTTGCATCATCCACATATTATCTGGACATCGTGCTTAAGTGTGAGGATTCTCTGTTAATAAGTTGCGTCTCCTTGAAGCGCCTCCTCCTTGACGGACTGGGGATGGAGCGAATGAAGGAATTGTCTTCCTACCAAATGCTCCAAATCACCAACTATCCCATGCATCCAACAACTGCTTCGATAAAGGTTTATTTGTACGCAAATAGCTCTCTCAACTGCAAGGTAATTCGCCACAAATCATTAAGTTAGGCGAACTCGGAGGGGTTTTCAGTACCAACCAAACCCCTGAAGAAGTGTAGGTTAAAACCTATCAGCCTTTCTAATGCATTTACCTGTCGATATTGCACAACAGAAGTACCAACAGCACAGATAGAAGCATTGCTTTACCCACAAGCATAAAATGTTGCTCCATTTAGCAGAAAATAAGTTCTCTAAGGGGATGAGCGCGGTATGGCAATTCGGAGTCTTGTATACTTCTTGAAATGCTCCGAGCCAAATCCCTGTTTGTTTGTCTTCTTCCAATTATGCATTGGAAAAAAAGCAAGGCTTGTAAATACCAACAGTCTACTTTTTTTACTTTAAATGACTCATTTAAGGTGGAAATTGTGCAATTTAAGAGAAAAGCGTCTTTTCTGCCGATTAAGCTGACATCCTTCCCAGTTGGCGTCCAAGCTCTCGAGGCAAACCCAGCATGATGCTTATTACTGGGTGCAGTTTAAGCAGAGACACGCAAAAAGGCTGACAGACTATTGACAAAAATGACACTGAGGCGTCGTGACACACGTCTTTGCCAGCTTTTTATACCCAAAGTGAAGAGGTCAACCAGAGAGTAGATGAAGTGGGATATTTGCAGATCTAATGTCACTGATATCGACCTGGTTGCTGGAGGCGATTCTCCTTAAGCTTCATCGCCAAAGCAGAGGTTTTACGAAAATGCAGGTTAATTAGGGGAATGAGAGAGCATACTCAAGGAGACGGTGCAGAAGGTGTCTTGAAACTTCTCCACAGAATGCCGAGACGGCAGTTGGCTTCAAGATAACTTCACGGGCCAAGGCCACCCAGTCGTGTCTACAAGGAAGAAGTAGTTTTCGTGTCATTCGATACATTTTCTGGCATAATTGTGCTATAAAGACAGTAAAGCTACTTACACATTCCGTCACACTTTCCTTCCTATTCCTAAAATGACAGTCAAATATAATTCATCAAGAGGCGTGAAGCGGATCCACTTGCTCCGAATCAGGCAACAGCATTGTTGGTGCTTGCTTGTTGCCAAAATGGTAGTGCTTACCTCATCACCCAGCGGCACGGCGTTCCAGGGTGCAAAATAGAGCCCAGGTTATACTTGTTGGCCTTGCATGTGGGAAGTGAAAAGTCTAGTCCTTAAGTAGTAAGCTATTATTAGCTTGTAAGACATAAATCTTTAAGGCAGCATAGATCGGCACTGCATTGGTTGGCTTAATACAAAGAAGGAAGGAAAGATGTGAAATTGGAGGGTCAATTAGCGGTTGCCCGACGACTGATAACAGGCTGTGCTAAGGTGCTCTCTTTTCTTCTTTCTTGCTCTCGGCAGACAACCAAATACGCGACACGGAGTTTTACAGCTTTTTTGCATTCTACACCAAACAAGGGAAAACAGCACCTTCTTCTGCATTGAAAGGGCTGGAGAGAAGAGAAAGCACGGATCCGCAATGGCTATTGATGATTATCATGTTCAATTTTACGATTAAAGAAAGAGGTCACCACTCATGTTTTCCAAACGGCGGTGGCAAAAGAGTCAGCCAAACTGAAGTCAGTCTATCGAATTCACTGCATTCTTCTTTTCACACCACTACCTCTCCACCACCAGTTGTGCTTCATTAGGTCTGAGAAGGTACGCAGCTCACTGAAGTTGTTTGCGTGGTTTGGCAGCAGAGTGGAGCAGTCGAGCTACTGTCTTGCATAGGTGATACCCATGCACACATATCCTGAGTAGATGTTTCAATCCACCTCTCCGTTTAGCCCCATTAATGTGTTTTGAACCTTGTTGAAATGAATCTACAAGGTAAAATTCTTAAAAAAACCACCGGATAGGGTAAATACGACTGCCTGAACTGTCAGTCGTAATAAAATGGAAGCGATTAAAAACTTTTACTACTAGCGTCACCTATGCGTGACGCCTGTAATTCGTCTGGTTACGCTACCTCCCAACTGCACTAATTTTTGTTAGGCAAAAGGCTTATTTGGACTCCAAAGAAAGTGGCAACTAAATAAGTTGAAAATATTGTCCCTGACTTAAAAAATGGAAGTCAATTACATGCTCTTTGATTATCAAACCTTTGATGGTTTGTGGTGATCGGATGATCCTCAAAGCGCCCTATTAAATGCTTTCAACTTTTTCTAAAAATTCGATCAACACCATCCATAGCAAAACCCTAACGGGGTAGCTACAATTACCTTCTGACAGTAAACAAGTTGAAAGATTCGTTCATGTCAGAAATAAGGGTACCATCTCGTCCTCCTTATCTCTGCCACAAACCTAGCCTCCTCCTTCTCCCCACTTGACCATCTGGCTGACCTAATCTTTCTTCCGCATCAAAATTGATGGTAGCTGCGATGAAATGGGAAAAATTGGTGAGAATTTGATCATGGTACCTCAGAATGCTTAATGCGGTCCGTCCGGCCCGATGGTCCATTTACCTCCAATCCATGACCACTTGGCTTTATCAGCCATTCCAATAAATTGTCGGCGCCTTTTCCTATCCCCTGTCCACCGCCTACACTCGTTTATCCATTCTTCAATCTCTGCCCTCCTATAGCAATAGACCTTTCAACTATGGATGACAATTGCTACCTCCATGCATGACACGACAATTAAATGAGAGGAAAGGGGTTACCTACTCATGGAGGATACCTGCGTTCCTTCTTCTGCAACCCTTAACGACTTAGGAGAGGATGAGCATAAAAAAACGTTGAGGATCTCTTTCTTTGACACTTTCCGAGATGTTTTATTTGAAGCGTGGTTGCGACACCCACCAAGTTGTTATACTCACAGCATCGTTGTTACCTCCCCAACTTCTGCGACTGGCTCAATCAATGTAATGTAAGGGGGAAGGGAAAATTTTCACACATCACTGACCCCACTAACTTAAACATGGTTGACTGGCAATACCAATTTACCTACTCCCATGTTACACCACTTTTAGCTACTAAGCGAGGCAGCATTTTCTCATCCCAAATTGGTTAAAACATAAACAGCTTTACTACCCAACCGAAAGTAAACAAGGAGACCTGCGCGTGTGTATCTTTTTCTATCCTAAAGGCAGGAAAAAAAGGAGGCAAAAAGAGAGCGGCTCATGATCACGTGCGCGTTGCCACCTTTTATCTTTCTCCTCCTTTCTTGCCTTGCTCAAGGTCAAGGGGAAAGCTCTCCTGATGAGTTATTTGTCCTGTCATCCAGAGAGAAGGTTTTTGAAAAGACAAAATTTTTCGGGTAAGTAATTTAAAACGTGCGAAATGTGAAACAAATCAGTGATGCTTTGATTTTGCCGACCTCACCTCAAGTAAGGATTCTATTTCGACCTTAATCTCTCCCTCTCCCTCTTCACCTCGGGCGACTGTGCAGAACTGGGCTGCAGTCAAAGGGCAGGAGAAAGAGGCACTTGCATCACTTAATGGCAAATAGGAAAAGTGATCCACACTATCACTGAGCCTGTCCACACTTCCAACTCATGAAGGTGTTAAGGCGAGCTAACTGTGCAAATGATAGCAGATCAGTTAGTGTGCGTTTACTTTGACCCTTTATTCCTGTTTGTTTATTGACCAATCAGAGGAGAGGGATTGAAAGTGCGGGCTTTGAGGCCGTCTAGAATGGTCAGGATGAAGGCAGCTAAAAGGAAGGAAAGAAAATCTTGCAAATTCAAACAGATTGGATCAAGAAGAGGAACAAAAGTGTGGCATTTTGTTTCACGATCACGAAGTTCTCCTTTCTAAATGCTTCTACACTAATGCAACTGATATTACCAAAATGCCGCCATAACCCATCTTAGATGATTCCAAGGTCCTATGATGGGTACCTAGGGGGGAAAGACTTCACCACAGGTGTCTGTGGGACAACGGTACGGCGGTACATTTTCGTGGCTACTGGATGGATGCTAAGACACAGGATGGGTCCATTATCGCGCAATTCTAGGCCTCAGATAGCTAATCAGAAGAAGTTCAACGAAAGGACTAATGCCAAAAGAAAATGCACAATAATTTTCATTGAACTCTGCTTTGGGAGTTTCCTTACCTACCAAGTGATGACAGCACCTGATGGAGTCAACCTGATGCTGTCATGTAGCTTTTAAAGAGAGTGACATGAGTGGTAGGTCAAAATGTTGTTCAGAAAAAGTTTCCATCTGCTCGTTGACTGAATCTGGTTAATGATGTGATGTTAGCGAATAAAGGAGGGTAAGATTAGAGTTTCAAGACTTTACGGTGAGGAAACATTCAAGAAGGAAAATCCACAGGACCAAGGTCCCATCCACACATCGGATAATTTAAAAGTGACATTTATTTCTCTACATTTCATAATTTCACATCATCAAAGTTACAATTTTATTGTAACGATGCTAATTTCCACTTTGTGCTTAATTTTTTAGCATTCTAGAACGTACTTGAAATGCACGCTCCTGCTTACTTTGCTCCCATTTGTCATGGACATGTACTGGTAGAGATTGCATACGGCCATAGTCGCGATGAGGTTAGGGTCAATGGGACTGACCTCGGATTCAAGCAACCATCATATGCCAGGCTCCCAGCTACCTCATACTGTTTGGGAAAATAAATGTGCGCGTATCCAAGGTCGTTGACTTTTCGACCCTTCGCATTGGGACCTCGGCAGATTCCGAGCTGACCCATGTAACAACTAACATCAGGTGACTGGTTGAAAGAGGAAAACCTGTCCAAAGATTTTCTTTACATCTTTGGCTTCACTTGTGACCTCCACGTCAGCCGTTTTGGGGGCCATCCCTATTAATCATTCGTGGTCGGCGATTTTACGATTGCAGTATGTCTCGGTCACCTTCTGCCTTATCCACTTAGGCTACCAATCTTTCCCAACCACCATGCATGCCTACGCCATATCCGAGAAATTATAACTGAGCAAAATGGTGAGTTTCGGTGCTTTAATTGAAGCATAAGAGGAAAAAAAAGGACCTAATAGCGTCAAGAAAGAGAATGATTAAGCCTGCTCTCCATTGTCTAGCTTTTCGATGGCGCAGATAGGCGAATAGCTTGTAAGTGGGCTTCGTCGACTTGGGCATTGAGTTCCCTCCGTGTCTCTCCCTCGAAGGTCCGCCAATGTGTAAGCGGGAGGATAATTCACTAGTGGACCGCATTCACAAACTTCTAGCTAAGTGCAGACGCAATCACGAGCAACGAGAGAAAAAACGACTCTGAAACCGACGCCTCCACATCTGACAGCTAATAGATGGAGGACATGGCAGAAGTGAAAATGCGTCCCTTTGAGAGTGAATCCCAGAGGTGCTTCAGCTGGTTCAACAATAAAATTGTTGAGTGACCTAAAATCCTTTTCCGTCTTCTTCTTCTTCTTCTTCTTCTTCTTCTTCTTCGAAGCAGCCAATCACAGTGATTCTGTGGTTCTTGGCTGATTCGCTTTACAGTGGCACAAATAGGTGACGCACACCCTCTATCCGTTTTTGGGGACAAAAAAAAGTGAAAAAGTGATTAGAGCAGCATTTGCCACGAAGAGAATCCCAAGAATCAAGGCTAGCAAGATGACTTAATTTGAATCCTCAAGAAGACTGGTAAAAGCAAGCTGGACCACCAATTTGGAAGAAAACGCAGGACGGTCTTTCAAGCATAAATCGTTCTTTAGGTAAATTTTACCATAATTTGGCAATTATCATTAGCTAAGGTAGAGCATAAAAGCACAGCGCGAACGCTTCACTTTTGTGTTAAGAAACCAGTTAAGACCTACTCTTTATGGAATACAATGGAGCCTCTTTCGAAGCGCTAATGCTTGGCAAGTTGCCAAAGTTGTCTTTAATCAAATTAAATCAACAAAGTTAATTAACAATAAACCTACATTTTAACATTTTGGATTGTATCACCCAGTTTTTTTAGTGAAACTAACATTTAGGTCGATTGAATGCGTCAAATGTGCATCGAACACTTTCTATGCCACTTGACAAGTTGCATAATTTTCTAATGTGCTAAGTATAAAAATGTGGCCTTTACGATCACCTTGTCAGATAGAAGAGGTTAAAAAATGAATCTCACACCTCAATTAACACACAGAAGAATTGCCCAACCCCGTGTTCACCTCCACTCAAGTGTTTTTATAAAAAATTGGGAAAAGAACTCCCAAAGTAGGAAAGGCCATCACCAAACCGTCATCGTCATTGTAAACCTGCCGCGTTCATCTCCCTTCATCCCGCTTCTGCATTGCTTTAAGCGTTGTGGGTCATTAGGTCAACACATTGATGGCGTGGCGTTCTTCTTTAGCCAGTCGATGGAGGTTTATCCCTCCTTCTACTTCTTATGCTGCCTTCAGAGATGACCCGACTGGGAAAGGTAAATGGCTAACCAGCTCCAAGGATGTGAAGTGTACTTTTGACTTTCTGAATGACACATCTAGGCTTTGGGAGAAGGCAGCACTCATTTTTGAGTGAGAATTTCTGCTGATCATTAGCAGGAAGCTACTAGACATTGGGTTGCAGGGGTAAGATCACTATTAATGACAATCAGTAAGCGATGAGGGCTAGATCATTGCAAATGAAGAGGATCCCTTTGAAAGAGGAGAAGAATTATCTTTGAGCTCTGTGAGGTTATGCTGCGCCCCTTTCCTTGGAGAGTTGCCCCTTTAACCACCTGATAATTTACTTATTCTGATCGCTCTCTCTTCTAACTTGAATCTGCTTTTGGTCCGACGTGGTACTAAGAAGCTCAAATTGGATCTCCAGTACGTGAGAGCATTTGTAGACATGATCCTTTTTCTTTCTCTGGAGGAGAGAGATTGATTTAATGAAATTAAGGACTGCTCTTCTGCCATTATGATAACCACCCCTGGTGACAATTACATTATCGACACAAATATCCATTAGCCTACTTAAACACTATATAGTAGTGTTTCCAATAAAAATACCTCCTAAAGGATTGGACAGTTTTGGTGTGGGTGAATTCAAGCAGAGATACCGAAAAGAGTAATATTTTGTTCATTTGTGTAATCTCCGCCGACTAGTCACAGTCATATATGATGGGTTAACCGCACAGCTGAAAAAATTGCCATCACTTCCCGTGGCCCAATTTGATGGGAAAAAATGTAGACTTCTGATGCTTTGGATTGAATCATTAGCACGTACACTCTGGATCCTATAGGATAGAGTAAATAGAACTATTTAAGATAAATTTGATGCTTTTAACACTTCTGATTTGAGAGTGGTACGAGGAAAAGCCGCTGCTATCCTCCAGAAGTTGCCTTTTTTCGTCTCCAATACTCGAAAATTTTAAGAGGCCCCAAAACTCGTGCTCTTGTTCGATTTCTTTTCCTATGAGTAGTAGTTTATACTGAACACCAGAGACCCAGAAGCAAATCCAAATGCTGTAGAGAGGCGACAAAAGGACCACCCCGATCTCAAGTACTTTGCTTGCAGTCACATGAACACACGTTATAACTCCAGCATGCTCATACCCGTGAGCAAATAAAGCCGTTCGCGTTGAAGATCCTATCGTCTTGTTACTTGATTTGGGAAAACGGCAAGCTCTCACCTAACATAAAAGTGTGTTCGGGAATTGAATGTATCCGTGGGAGAAGCCTTTATATAGAGGTTCACCCACATAGATAATCAATGTGTCGCCTCTGTGTTAATTATACCAGCGAAGCAAAACAAACTGATGCAGACTTAGCTGTGGCGCCATGGCGCCGAAATATCGACTAAGACGTGGGCAGTGAAATGCTGGTTTTGCTAGATGTACCATTCACAATTAGGTCACGCTAAAGACCAGGAATTAATGGACCTACTCATTGGTTTCTTTAATGTTGCTCTGTTATAAAACAGTAAAATGATAGGTTTACAGTGATTGACTTAATTTTGTAGAAAAATGTGCCTTTTAGGGCAAAATAGGACATTGTTGCATTTAAATGAGGCGAGATGAGATTCTACTTAAATTTTGTAAGTAGTTTATAAAATGTCAATTTATTACCAAAGAAATGCACTCATTTCTTGGTATTTTCTCTATTAAGTTAAAAGCAAATTAAGTAATTTTAGTCTTAAGTATTGTTCATTAAGTCAGAGAGGCGGCAGATATTAGTCTAAGGACCCAGTAAGCACACCCGTAGATTGGATATGCTTGCTTTGAGTACCAAAAGATGTCTCAGTCGCCAGAAGAATGATGTAGTCCACCCTCGGTGCTTAAGCAGCCAAGGCGAACCTCTTTTTCACTACTCATGCTGCTTTGATTGTTTGGCCTCAGCACCGTGATGACTGTATTCATGTAGGAGTACGTAACCAAGCGACCAACTTTTTAGCTCCGTATTTTATCCCAATTCCGTGATTAATTTAACACAGCCAACATGATTCACTCTTTTGTTATCCTCTGTACACTGTCTTATTCTGCCCCAATTCCTGACTTTTTCCTTCCTACCTTCGACACTAAGAGGCTGATGCGATCACTGCCTATGTACAATGGACTAGCTAAAATAATAGTCTGTTATTTTTTGGTTATTCATACAGTCAAGATGGTGGGGGTAGTTATCATTTTGGGCTTTAAAGAACTTGCATCCAGCAATACAGTTGGGTTGAAAACATATCAGAATTGACCCTGCTACTCCTTAAATAGCAACTAAGTAGGCATCGAATTCGAACCACAATCAGTAAGTAGTAAATTTTATTATCACATTCTTTTACCTTGGTTGTTGCAAACTTAGAAAGGAAATAAATCTTTTCAGTATGAAGATTTTAAAGTCTGGTCGTCCAATTGACTTCTTTTTCTCTTGCATAAGAATAGATATGGATACAGACTGGAGATAGAAACGGGTAGGCACATAAATAGAAGGTCGCATAATTTCATAGATAAATAACTAGAAAAATGGGCAACAAAAGTGATTCCTGGAAATAAGAAGGAGGTGAGGGAAGGAGGAAGGAGGGTAAGAATGGAGAATACAGGGAGAGAAGTCATATCAGGTCAGATCAGATCATGGCCTTGGCAGTTTCCACGTAGAGGAATTGTTTCAACACAAACCAAACAGAGGCGGAAGCCACAAAGACCCCAACTACGATCCAGTTCACGTAAACTGACCAACCGTACTGCACACGAATCAGAGTGGGATCGTAGAGCTTTAAAAATAACAGGTAAGACAGGTATTGGGATTAGCTACAAGCTCACTATGCGCTGTCCAAAAAAGGCGCAGTACTAGAACAGCATTTGGTTTGGAGCCCTAGTAAGCTCTTGTCATGTCTTGTTAAGGTGACAAAGCTATAACGGGGTGAAGGTCATGGTAGTCCTATTAATCTTCCCATTTACTTGAACAGGATGTAGTGGTATAAGCGTGTTCACACAGGTCCATTACCTGCCTGTCAGGTTTACTTTGCATGTGACTGACTGCTACAAAGAAAATGCGATCACTGTAACTTGCGAAAATGTAAAGGCTTAACTAAGGAGGAGGATGAGGCGTGGCGGTGTTTTTTTTCTATTTTTCTTCCCACCATCTCCCTATCCCCTTCTTTCCCATCCCAAGCAGGAGGCATGTTTTCTCACGAGTGAATTTGATGGCATTATGAGATATGAGACCCGTGTCATGAAAAGAGATTCTTGCATAGGTTAGTGTGGACCGAAAAGTCCATATGAGGTTGATGGGGGTGATCAACGGGTGCCTTGGTGACTTTAAGAACATTGAAACAAAACAAAGTCGCTGGAGCTCACCACACTGCAGGCTTAAAGCTAACAAAAAGAGCTTTAACCCTGGAACTGAACAATGCTGAATCACACCAATGAACTGCCAAATTGGATTCATTTCAATCTTTTGTGACACGTAGCATTTATTGTGAAAATATACGAAAATTCTTCACAAATTACTCAACTCCAGACCACTATTGCTCATACTCTTTCTATAAAAATGGTTCAAACACCACACGCAACTTCTAAAACTGCTGTCTAAACACTTCGACGTGTAACCGCCGCGCCTTCCGCCTTGTCAAGCCTTCAATGAGGCCACCATCCAGATGAAGGAGCTCGAAGGTAAACTCACATCAGGAGGAAGACTGACAATTGGGTAGCAGGGCCCCCATTTTGATTGGATGTGATTCACTTTGATGTGTTCGATGCAATTGGCAAATATGATGAACACACCTAAAGAAGAAATTGCATCAAAAATAAAGAGGTTTTGCCAAAATTGACCTCCTTTTCGGCTAGATCAACATGAAATTTTTAGTCGTGTTTTGAATAAGGGCTGTAAAAGGTTCTAAATTCTAAATTTTACTTTCTTTGTTTTGCTTGACCAGATGATCTCGAATGCCCACTCAGTTGTCCTTGACAGCCTTTCAATTTGACCTTTTGATCCTAAGTTATTCAATGTTTTATAAAAGGTCAGTAGATGCAAGAGATAAGTTATTTTCTCCTTGGTAATGCTTTCACCTGGGTGCACAATTTGTGGTAAATTTCCAATGCCTTCTCATTTGGCCCCAAGAGTGCAAATAAGTTCAGAGACTGATCTCGAGCCTACAGTTCTTCTTTTTCGACTATCTTAATTCAGAACAGAGATGCTCTGCTAGATTAAAACGATAAAAGTACAAACAGCTAAAACTTGTAAACCAGGCCTATAAATTTCCCTTAGAGAGGAGAAATGCACATTTACTTACTCATTATGAAAATGCATAAAAATTAAAAATAGCGCACTTATGTTAGTAATCATTGCCCTCAAAGGAACCACGAAATTCCAAATAAGATGGTAGAAATTGGCTTGATGTTACCAATTCTATCTGGCAAGTCAATACCTCCCGCAGGTTTGCAATTTCTCGTTCTCGTACTTGGGGAAGGGGATGAAATGGGGAGCGTGAGGATGAGATTTTCCCGGGTAAACAAACTTTAGCAATTAAAGGCAATCTCCTATGAAGTCAACTTTGAGGAAGTCAACATATTTGTTTTCTGAATCGACAAGGGAAATTGGCCATTACTGCTCAAGTATGTTGTTGTATCTTTATGGCCGTATAGCATGTTTGTTTGACTGCACAATCTAGGCACCACCCATCAGAAATAGATCAGCTCGTGTTCGTGGGAACTTCACGGATTTCCAAGGCGAAGACGGTCTCAGGCCTCCAGCCAGTATTAATACGTGCGCATTATTTTACGTTGCGAAATTAAACGAAGTTTTCTGCGATTAACTCGCCTTGAACCAGAGACCAGAAATAAGCGAAAAAAGAGGAACCTAGCAAGACTGTTTTACTATCGGCGGCATTGGCGTGCCTCCTTCCGTACTTAGTGGACACGAAAATTGTCAAATCCCCTAGGTGGAGTAGATTTAGGCTTCGGTTTTACCTTGAACCACAAGAACGACAGCTTGATATACTTGCTTCACTGACCAGAGTACACCCAAACCTCCTCAACTCATGAAGCAAAGATGGGCGTGTCAATTTAAGTCATGGCTCATCACAACAAGCTCTTCTCGACTGCTTGCAAGTATATGTTTTGTGGGCTTGATGGTGAATTACGACAATCGAGTATAGTGTGAGGATGGACTAGCCCTAATGTACGGCATGTCAGTAATCACTGCGATGTCGATGTCAATCCAAATGCTGCAAGTACACGAGATAAATACCATCCAGTGCCTCTGCCAGGCAGTTGACACTAACCGAACCTGCAGCTCACTTATACGGGCCGGCGACAAAGACATCCCTTAAAGGAATTAATGAGTCTTAGCGACCTCGGTTGAATAAATAATTTTGAAAAGGGTGCGATAGCAAAAATCACAACTCAGGCCTGGCTTAAATATATGACTGTGAAGATTATTTATTTGAAAATTTTTAGGTCTCATAAGCATATTAATAAACGAAGAAGTATATCAGAGCCTGTTTTTTCTGCAGGTGTTATCACAATATGTCGTACGGCTCAACTGATTCTGATGGTAGATAGTCTGAAACGTAGTAAAATGTGACCTACGTCGGTCATTCCAACCCTCTTAACGCTAGCTTGGCTATTATTTGTCCTCCTACCCATCCAGATGGGTTCCATTGCCTTGACAAAGGCAAAACGATATCATAGCTTACATATATATCTACCTGACTCAACCTGGATTTTCGTGAGAAGAAGCACTTCTTTCGGCACAAAGCCCATGCCTCATAGCAGCTCTTGACTTATACGTGAAGAGACGCGCATTTTCATTGGGATGGGGATGGAGGGGAAGAGATAGGAGAGCGATGCGTCCTCGACCTCAACACTCGTCTAGCCTTCATGTATCCACAAGTGATGGCCAAAATGCCATTCAGCTCCCAAACAGTATAGTCAACAGGTCCACTTCTGAATAAACACACCTTGGATTCACAGAAGGGTCATCATGTGTGTAGTCTACTGTTGGCTGGACTGCTAGTGATTCAGGATGTTCACTATTGCCACGTAGTTCCGTCGTGGTGGTTAATGGAGAGAACTCGACGGTTGTGAAGACGTGTAATTTTACACTGTTTGCTATACTGTGCTCAGGTAATGAAGATGAAACGAGTTCGATTGAGTTTTCGCCATTCCATACAATTCAAAGGTGCGGAAGAAAGAGAGCCCTTCCACCTGATTGTGGTCAATTCCTTTGCATATTGCTTATTTTTGCACCTAGACTAGCACTAAATGCCGAAGTACAACGAATTTTTTATTAAGTAACCCTAAATACAAATTTTAACTTAAAAGTTTTGTCACCAGATAATTCAAATCATTTAAATGCTTCGGCATGACAAGTCACAGGAGATTTCAATTCTGGGTGAGGAATGGGGAGACTCTTTGTGAAGTTACTTTTACCCTCCCCTTCTCCCTTCCTCGTCGGTACCATAAATCAACTCAGTCGACCACCGAGATAGCCACCATTAATGTCGCTGTGAGTCTCTCAAGTCAATGTAAAATTCCCAGCCACAGCGGCATAAACTCTAGACTACTAGGAAATCTAGCCTTAAGTCTGGTATTAAAATATCAATACAATAGGTGAAGCTTTTGAGAAAATTATAAAGGTGCATAAAAAAATTTGAAAAGAAAATAGCAGTGAAGCTGTTAAAAGTACTCAACTGACAGACAATTGAGGAGGAAAGAAGAAGAAGCGAAACTTGCAGGCTGTAAGGTAGAGGAAGGCGTTGACCAAAGCGGCGGGGACCATGCGAGCGAGCACGCTGATGGCACCTATTACCATGGAGGCGATTATGCATAGGAAGACGATGATCGTACAAGCAATTAAGTTGTTTTGCATTCCTACAATGCAAAGAGCGAATGCATTATGCGTCCTTATAGCATTCCTTAGTGATTTTCAGCCTCTCAATCAGGTATTAAGGTTTTCACTAATGTATGTGCTCAGTAAAGCCTTTTTTACCATTTCGTAAGGTTAAAGTCATGACTGAGATGGGTTTAATTTTTCCACTGGATGTCCATTAAGCCATTTTTCTTTCCAAGGGCATTAGTCTTATGTCATGCGCAAAATAATTGACAAGTGTGCGATTAAGCTGCATCAAGGAAACAGCTAAGCTTCCACTCTCCTTTTCCAGGCCTGCTATGCACCGACGGTGTAATACTTTGTTTGTTCGAACTGCCAGTTTCGGTCACTTGGGTGGCCATATTGTACTGAGCCGGTTGGTCGGCCTTTGGGGCGTTCCAGCAGCCCCCAAGCCCTCTGTTTCCAGAATACATGTATTCTACCCCCAGTACTATGCCTTCTCTTACCTTACAGAAAGCCTCGGGACGCTACAGACGGTGCCTATGTGTAACTCCAGGGGAGAGTTGGGGCACTGCTCGAATTCGCAAATTGTCTTTATGTAAAAAGTGCCTTTACGTGCTTTGCGAACAGTAAAAGTATGCGTGTTTGTGTAATACTTTGTTTGTTTGACCGCCGTTTTCGGTTGCGGTCACTTGGGTGCCCCTATGGTCTTCGCAGGGTGAGCCGACCTCTGGGTCATGACAGCAGCTCCAAATACTTCCCATTTGCTAAATATACATAATCTGCTTAAGTGTTGCATCTTCTTTTGTCTTTGGGAAACCTTCGATGCACCACAGCGTGTAATTATAAATTCGAGGAATAAAGCAGAAGGATTGGAGCTACAGGCCCTGTTACGTGTAGATTTGAAAGATTGCATTTAGACTCCATGCGCATTCTTAAAAAAGTGAATGCACTATGCTTGGGTAATGAATAAGGATGCGTTAAATAAAATGAATAAATTTCAGTCCCATAAAGGGAAGTTTTAAAGCAACAAACTTCAAGGTTTCCTTGCACGGCAATTGAAAGAATGCAAACATTCCGGTAAACTTTAATTAAATTAAGGGACATTAGTGCCGTCATCAAAGCGATAAAGAAAGAAGGGAGAGTTGCTTAATTTTACCTCACAGTTTGTTTAAGCTCACGCAGAAGCAGTCGTTTTTTCAAAGAATAGACATCAGCGCTAAGGGGTTAAGACAAAACGTCCTGATTTAGAAGGGATTAGCTTCCAATAAATTATTTTGCAATAACGTTTGTTCTTCCATAGAATATTAAACTCTAAATAAGACGCTTCAACTAAGAATGAGTCCGCCATTGCTTTGTTCAATGGGAAACAGTCAAATTTTAATGGTAAGGAGCTGTATAAATGGCAAGAGGATAGTGCTAAGACATAGAAAACTTTTCTGGCTACTTTAATAAAAAAGCGTCTGAATAAAAGAACCCTAGACAATTGAAATAACTTAGCTTGTATCCTTAATTAATCATTTACGGCTATGGCATAGCTGTTGAAGGACAACAAATTGCTTGAATAATTTAGTATTTACTTAGTCTGCGTCTATGTTGGCCTACTTATAGAGCGACTGAGGGGCATGTTTACCTAATCTATGGCCTGAATCCCTTCGGGATTGCTAAATATAATGGTGCATAAATAGAAAAGGTGGAGAGAAGTAAGCGATGCAAAAGCATTATATTTGTACGTCGGATCCTGTGGCCTTCCTTGTTGTAGAGAGGCCACAACTTCTCCGCATAATCTTAGCAATTTGCATTAGGTAAGCGCTTTATCCTATCTGGCTTCCCCTTTTGCCCCTTGTTTAGGGTCAACAGAACACAGACAAGATGGAACGTTCCGTAATACCATCGCCTACAGTGCATCCTCACTTGATAAGAATAAGCAACGCAGTATATTTTTTCCAACTTAATGGCTGGCTGGATCGACGAGGTGCCCTGAAGTCCATCAATTCCTAAACTTTTTAATCTTAAAGGCGAGGCCTTATTCTTGAAGTATGCAAGTTTCTGCTCCAAAAGTGAATAGACTTATTCCCTACGAGATATTGAGACGACCTGAAGTTATAAAACAACCATCAATTTTACCGCTAATTCCACGGCTAGGAGTCAAGAACGCTATACCTTGCCTTATACGCCTCTGTTTTCCTTTACTATTTACGTGCTTACAGTCGGTCCTGTTGGGTATACAAAACCAAGTGAATGTTGTTACCACTGTCTTGGAGAAAAATTATAAAAATGGAGCAATATTGCCTGCCCCTTCTTAACTCTCCCATATTCCTAGATTCAGTGAAGCATCTCCTTTTGGCTAAATTTACAACGGCCTGAGGTATAAGGTCGTATCTTGTAGGCTTTTAAGACGTCCTTTTGATCCCCTTACTAGTCCTAGTCTTTCTGATCTCTTTGGAAGTTGAAATTACAATTTATATCCGTTTGATAAGGCCACCGCTGTTTAACTTCCAGGAGAAGAAAACATCACAATTGAATTCCTTTCTGCAGCGTACCCACACAAGCTGAAGGCGGCCTTTGGGTTGTCTAGACCTATTACAAGGAAGGGTGAGCCAGAACCAACTTCCTCATTGCCTATTTACAATTGCAGTAGAAACAGAAAATTAATCTTTTAGGGGCTTTCAATTTATTTTTTGGTAAATAAGACACCCGCGTGGCTAAAAGGATCATCAGCTCACCAGTCAAAGCAGATAGCTCTACATGGGCAACATTGGGTCGTCTTTCCAAACACGATGCCTCACAGACGAGTTTAGACGGTCTTGAAGCAAACAAATAGCAAGCAAGAAAAGCGTTCCTCTATGGCGATAAACATTCACTTATTATGATTTTACAAATGTGCAACCGAATGGCACTAAGAAGCGGCACCAACAAATGCGGGACTTATCCTGGAATAAAGTCATACATATCTCCCCGAAAAGTAAATTTTATTGAAGATTTTGAATTAAATTAATAGACTGTGGGTGGCAATGCATCGGAGGTGCGGTAGACCAACAACATAAGACGGCACTTTGAAGGATTTTGATTTCATGCGGTCTTAAAAGCGACTTTGTTTCAATCAAGAACGAAATCATGCAAAGTTCTCATTGTTAAATTATGCCAACTAAACTCCACCTTTCTCATTCTCTGAGAGAAGAATTTTAGGGAGACAAAGACCTAAATTAATCCTGTTAATGAGTAATTTGTCTAGCAAGTCGGTAGCCTAAAAGTTCCGCATTAGATCTGTCAATCCATGGAAGAGGCAGCTGACATCTTAATGCACAATTCAATCAAAGAGGAAGTAGTGATTGACAAATGGTAGGAAGGAAGGAAGTTGTCGTCCATTTTAACTAGGTTTTGCTGCCAGAGAAGGATGTGAAGTGCCTTCCAAGTGGCTAGGTGGAGAGGCTTGTGAAATATACCTTTAAAATGGACTTTTGAGGCGAGGGTCTTCTAAGTATTAAATCTGTTTGCCTCCCTGTGAGTGAGAAGTGAACTGGCAGTAGCAGCTCAAGGCAATCTCTTTTCAAAGCGACAAGTGAAAAGCAGACCCTAAGTCCTGCCAAAAGGTCACAGTCTCGAAGTGGCCCTAAGTTAGGCAGTTGGAAGTGGAGAAAGGTAAAAAAATTTTGGATAGGAATGCAGTGACTTTAGCGTGTTCGATGAAGAACTCTCACAACCCGGTTTGTACTGACACCACTCGACAAGTCGTTGCATAATGGGAGAATGCAAGCAGACGACGAATGGCTGTTCGAAACTCTCAGTGTACACGGGAACCCCTGCTTTAAATGCAAACTCCAAACACGTAGCCATGGTAATGTCAATAAACAATTTTCCCCCGAGACTTTTGTCATATTGCTGGCTATCAATGAATATTTCATTATTACATAGGTAAGAGACACCTATTCTCGTGTTGTTTAAGAATGAAAGAAACAAGACTATTTTTCGATGCTTTCCCCGTCTGTGTACCTAAATGCGCGGGTACTTTAGTCCCTGGAGGACGGAGATAATTCCGCCTTCGGTTTGTGCTTGTAGCCTGCCACCCCACCCATTCGCTAGAAGGTATTACCTTCTCCTACCCTCATCCTAAGTGGACACGGCTTTGGATGAAGGCTTGGTGAAACTCTACAATGCTTGTCATAGGCGATGGCCAAGGTTAACTGATTAAGACTGTCGGTGCCAGAGGGTTTAGAGGGAGAAGAAAATGAGGCGAGTAGGATGAGTGTCGTGGAGGCAGCGTCACTGAATTGTTAGTCTAACGACTATGGTTACGACGGCATTTAGCCTCCATACCATTCAAATGTTGTCTATGACTCAGTTGTTTACTTCCTCTTCCTTGACGGGGTTCCAAATCCTTTTAGTCCATGTGCCTATTCAATGAAAGCCTGAAATACTTATCATGAGGTTGACATTCGTCTAACTTCCTATAATTTGAGCCTATTAGACTGCTAAATGCCTTGTGAGGATACTCACTAACAAGTGCACCACCCAGACTACAATTGAGACGCATTTGGATCTCTAGATCTTTGTTGGCTGTTGGCGATTCCCTAGGCACATCCATTTTTCTCAAAGAGAGAGAAAAGATGGACTCACGAAGCATCATCAATCGACAACCCGAGCCTTTCCATCGGGATCCGTTGGTAATGTAATTGAAGCAGTAGGTAGTGTTGCCTCCACCCAGCGAGGAGCGGATAAAGGCCATTAATCCACGTTCAGCTGCGTTATTGGGAGAGAAAAAGAAGATGAGAAGCTAGCAATTTAAGTTGTTTAGTAACCTGAATTGAAGATAAATAAAGATTTTGGAGAGCATTCAGGTATTCCATCCCTTCTATGGATGGATAGGGGGGCCACGCGCCACATAAAGCGACTAGTTGATTACGCGACGAGAGAAGGTGGCCAACCCTTCAAGGCTGCACAAGGAGTAGTCATCAAATCGGTACCACTGCTTACCACTTTTGCCGAGGGAAAGAGGACTGCCTCAGTAGGAGAAAGCTTTCTGGATCTTACAAACATGGAAGTTCTCAAGGTAACTTTGACGGCTTTTGTGATTTCCCATCCCTAAACAATTCATATACTGTGAAAAACAAAACTGGAGTGGTGGTTTATTTTGTTTGTTTGTGATGCGCAGCTGCGAGGCCTCTTCAGTCCCTTGGGGAAGGGTGCAGGTCCATCTCTCTGCCTCATGCACGTTAGCAAGTAGCCTGTCCTCCCTCCAACACCTCGGGTGGTTATGATTTCCTGCGAAAGCTTCGTGAGACGATCAAAACAAACCGACAAAGGCCAAAGACCTCGCCATCTATTGTCAAAGGGGGGCGGGCGTGAGGAGAGGTGGGGCTATTGCAGCCATCAAAAAGGAATTTCCAACGCAACAGAGCCCTAAATTCCTACAAATAACTTTCTCACCCACCTGTACGTTATTAAGAGGTAAACGCCTTCACTACCACTTTGGGTAATCAAGGCTTCGGGCGAAGGGAGTCAAGACCAACAGACTGAGGTGTTTATGGCATTGCTAGGGGTTTTGTTCATTTGCATTGGGGTTGGTGCATTTACGAGGCGGGCGGCGCCAAGAGCAGCAATAAAAGTAGCACCACGGTGAAAGGATGCGGCGAAAGAGAGGGAAAAGTCATCATTCACTTCGTTTTATGATAGCATTACTACAAACAAAAATAAATAAACCAATCTCCATTTCTGCTTTTTGCTCTAAAAGTGGTGCTCAACTTAAAGTTTTAAAGTTTTTTTCCTCGTAAAAGAGGATTGGTGAGTACAATTTCTCACTCGTTATCAGAACCCATTTCTAGATTTCGTGTTCAAAAAAGCAATTCAATTTAACTTTTTGAGAAGGAAAATTGCAATTACGAGAAGCTTTTAGGGTATCTAATAACAATGTATTTCCTTTGGACTTATAAGTTTGCAAAAAATGTGGACACACTTCCAAATCGGTGTAACAAAGAACCTGTCAAGGGAGATCTATGCCCTCCAAAATGAGTTCAAAGGCGCCGAATTACTTGACCACCCAATTTAGACATACTGATTGTCTTTGTATTGGAGAAATATTCTAAGAAACTCTCCTAGGAGCAAAGAAATTCTTCAGAAGAAAGAAAAGTGTGTAGCTTTCTAAAGTCTTTTGTGGTGGTAAATTGTTGGATCTGGTAACATTCTCGCCGCTTATGTGCTTTGTAAAGCGTACACATGCACTGAAGTGTGTTTCGTGCCGATTCATCGTAAATTTTGACCCTCCTGCTGTACGATTTTCTGTAAAAACCGAAAGAAACTCAGGCAAGACTGCCTCGAATAGCCATGCAAATTAAATTCAGAGGTGGAGGACTTTCGTGTGGCCCTTAAATAGCACCGAGTGCGACACGGTAGTGGTGAAGCTTTCTGTGCCGAATGGTGGGCCAATGCTCTGAAGACGGGACAGCTTTTGCATGACATTAATTAAAGGTGATACTTCCATCAACTGAGGCGCATGCATAGAAAGTTAAGGCGACTTCCCCTCTTCATGTCTAGACGGCTGCGTGAAGGACGAGTTGATTGACAGAATTACTTGTGTGCTAAGAAAAAGGCCAGTCTCAATTGGTCCATCCAGGTCAACTTCGATGAGGGAAGATTTTGCAGTGTAGACGTGACTGGTGCACATGGAAGGGAGAGATTATGCGCCTTAAACCACCTACTTGTTACATTTACGACGGGATTATGCCATGGAGAAGCACATTTCATAGCTAAAATTACCTACCAGCTAACTCGTAGTTAGTAGGAACAGCAGGAAAGAACGGAGGACTTAAGCAATGTTGATATGTGATCTCTTGCTGGCACTAAAAATAGAGTGGCCTTGAAAGCGTTCACAGGTGACACCCACTTTTCTGCTGGCACAGAAAATGGAGGACCTTCACTGCTAGGCGCGATGGGCCTATGGCTAAACTGTGCTTGGGTTACCACCCACAGAGGAGTCACTCATCTAGAGCATTTCCGGTCATAAAATTCTACTACCGTTATGTCTTCTCCAAATGCTACATAGAGACGATAAATATATCCTCGCAAAGCTAAAGGCACCGTAGTCAAACCCATTCGTAAGGCAGATAGACATAAACCACATCGTCACATTCGACAGTCTGCTTCAACCGACATCACATTGTGTGAACGAGATCTTAGTGTAGGAAGGATTGGAGTAGGCACCACAGTGAGAAGAGCTTCAGTAGTCAACTGAGTGACAGTGATGCCTTGTAGCTCAACTCAACAGCGATGGTGTCTCCCCGAGGTCTTAAATAACTGCTGATAGCTGTACTAGGCTGCATCGGATACCGCTTGACTTTCTTGAAAATCCTGAGATCCATTGGTGGATGCAGGAGTCAGCAAAGCCAGGGCATGCAAATGTTCACATCCTAACTATCCACCACTTGGACGTTGACTTACACGCTCACCACCGGTACCACATGCATGTGATAGGTGTCCTTCCTTCTCCCACGATTACTACCGAATGCGTCAAATCCTGATGCACAGATACCCTCCTTGAATCAAGGAAAAGGTAGATGGTAATCTGTCTTCTAGAGAAATACACAACTCCAATTTTAGATTAGCGAAATGTCAACTAAATGCTAAGAGCTGTCTAGTGGCCATCTGCACTGGGCAGACCCAAAATACGATTAGTGTCTTTTGACAGACCTTCTGATCAGATGAAAAGTTTACTGCTTCGGTCCGGAGGAGTCCTCTATTTGTGTGCCTTCCAAAGCTGTAAGCGTCATCTTCAACGAACCAAACAGACGTGAGCAATGAAATGCGCTGCAAAGCCAGCCTTGATAGGTTAAAGGTGATGTCACTTCAAGCAAACGTGACGCCTTGCATGCATTTGATGCAGGCAATAAGGCTAGCTTGAAGTTTTACATGTCATATTGCAACAATGAACGTAGACTTCGCTCCACCCAGCCTAGCTTGACTCACCTTTTCAAGGGGAAAGTCTAATGGTTCCTGCTCTGACTTGTGTCATTGAAAGAAGACAGATTTCCCTCACTTGATATAAATTTTATAAATCGCCTTTTTGGAATTACTTTCCCTGAAGTTGCACACAATACATCAGATCGGAAGGCGTCCTCCCACTATGTAAGTTGACGACAGCGGTCCACTAGAACTCATTTTAGTCGTCCAGGTACCCGACATTTAAGGTGATTTCTTTATTTCACACCTTTAGAAGATCCTGCCCTTTGAAGACACTTGCCTTTTACGTGCGTCATGAGTTGCAGTTGGCCATCAACTACTCACATGCATTGCTGGGATTGGGATAAGAGGTAGAGGCGGAGGAGGAGGAGGAGGAGGAGGAGGAGGAGGAGGAGGAGGAGGAGGAGGAGGTGAATGCTCACAAGGGCACTCATGGCCATATCAAGAGGGCAAAGTACAATCCGCTAATGCGATTCGGCACACTGCACCCTATCTTAGATATGCTGAGCTTCAAAGGAGTAGTGATGCAAACAGGATCAGAGGGGATAGCTATTAAATAACGTGTAGTCCCATTCAAGCGCTGATCAAAGACTATTGTTAGGGACCAAGAGCGTAAGCATGGAAAGAAGGAGAGATGGAAGGCGATCCAGAGGGCTAGAGAAGGCAAGGATAGGGATGCACTGCTAAGAGAGGTGAGTTGGAGAAAGGTGATTGAGAAAAGGAAATAAAAGGCAGTTTTCTTACGTTAACACTACTTTTGCGCGTAATTTTTTGAACTGAAAGTTTATGTCCTTCGGAGGTTTTCTTAAAACCACTTCTCATTAATTTAGTAAGGCTAGAACTCCCAATAAAATATCCTAGGAATTCTTTCCCTATTTGGCATCTGATTAATAGTTTTGGTGACTTCTTTGCCTTCACACTTCTTATAACATCAATGACATTTTAAAAGTCATCCTAACAGGTGAATGCACAGTTCCATGATCACTGAAAAAGTAACGCCAGTGTTAGTCAAGCGGATAGGGTCAGGGCCTCGTAACCGATATCCTCGAGTCCTCTGTTCATCCTCTACCAACTTTCACCATGCAATGTAATGCTGACAGATTAGAGGCAGATTTCGTCTTTTTTTGAAAGTTGTTTGTTGGTCACACTCGGATGGGCAGCTTTTGAGATAATCCTTTGATGTCATTCATTTGTCGAGCCAGCGGATGGAAGGACTTTAAATTTTTGGTAAAGTTCGGATCCACATTTGAAGCTAGTCCGTTAGAAGGTGTTGCCTTTGATGTCTCAAAAAAAAACAATTCTTGTTGGCAAGAGGCAGGTCACTTTGCCTGCACAGAAGAGATCCTCTTTTACTTACAAAAGCCTCACTAGGTTATGCTCTCCACCTCATCTTAAACCAAATCTTTTCCTTTTCCCCATCTTTTCTCCAAGCATTGCAAGCTCGTAAGTTGCCAGTAGAACCGAGTCAAGACGTCAACAGGACTTTGACAGCATCAAAGTAGACAAATGATTAAGTAAATTTGGCGGAGGAGTTTTCCCACAGAGCGATACTCGCTAGTGGGTTGTTTAGTGTCCGTTTGATTCGCAACAGATACAAACACGCATTTCCATCGCTCCATTCGGAGTTGGGCGTGCTCATTGAGCCAATTTTTGTCCCTTAAACTTTTTTACATCTCCATGTAACATTGCTTTGTTCTCCTTGTTCGCTGCGGCTACTCATTTCCATTCAATTTTGGTTGGTTTTGGTTTGGTTTGGTTTAATATCATGTCATTTCGTACTTGCCAACGCGCCAGTGCGTGCGAGTGGAGAGAGGACAAGGCAGAGCATAGCAGAGCGGAGGTGGGAGAAGGAGTGGGGTGTGTAAGGCAACAAATTCCTTCCAATCTCACTTTGTAACTTTATGCAGAAGACATGAGAGGAAAAAAGTGGCAGCGATGAAGACAAGTGGCCTTTGTTTTGGGGTATAAAAAGCTCTGGCGTTTCTACAGTTCTTAACTGAATGATGCTACTGACTTCTTCCCAACAAAGAAGGGGGAGTGAAATGAACTAAACTGGAATGTTTTGGACTTGGTCACTGTGAGGCAATTGGATGGGATGGACTCCAGTTTGGTACATCTACCTGCACTAATCTGTAAAGACGGATGAAGCGTTGCCACTGTCGAGATGAATTTGCCCCCATTGCTTCGTCTACACTCCTCCTTGACACAATGAAGCCTCGCTCACACCATGCGATGTCGGTTGCGACGATGCAATACAAGCATGTCCGTTTCGCGCATTTAGGTAACCCCGGTGTCTCCTCTTTGCATAAGCGCCTCCTTGGATCTTCACGGCATTTGAAGAAGGTGTGGACGCTGCGGATCTTCATGTCACTTTGCCTCCCTTCACGTTCCTACGCATATGACGTCTGGGAAGGTTGAACCTTCATTCTCTGTGCTAGCACAGTAGTGGCTGTTTCTTTGTTAGGACAAGTGGAGGGTAACTGACGGGGAAAAAAATTTAACATTGTTTTACATCATGAGAATTGCATAGACTAGCTTGTTCTTCCGTCAAGGGGGAATGTCTCAGGATCTTTGCCTGCATAAGACATCTCAAAAGAACTGTCCTTAGTCTACTAGGCCTTTTCGCCTCCTTTAAATACTACTGCCAGTCGTCTTGTATGAAGTCTAATTTACATGGTGCTAAGTAAAATAAATGCCTTCCAGGTTTGTTTTTCAAAAAAGAACTGGGTCATTCTCTGAATAACAAGTAACGGTGAAGTCATCTTTAAATCTTGTGCCATGTTGGAGTTCTTCTAGGACCTTATCAATGTCTCCTCGGCTGCAATATTTAGCACAATGAGTTTGCAACAATTTACGGGAGCAGCGCCAAAGCACCGATTAATCCTCACTCGATTGGATTATGAGAAGGGATTAGGTGGAAGAGGGACATAAAATAAGATTATGAACTTTTCTAATAATTCTTAATTAGCAACTGTTTATTTGACAGGCTCAAAGCTTGCGATTGAGAGGCTAATTTATCTACAGAATGCGATGATAATTTTAAATTTTATTCATTTTTTGGCCCTCCTCGTTCGTATTAATGCTGATAGAATAAATTGAACTCCCTTCGTGCCAGTTACCCAAAAAACCAGCTACACAGCAAAAATAACGAAACAAGGAATGAAAAGACAGTCTGCAAGAGTTCTCAATCAAATGCCACACCATATCTATGTAAGTAAGCTAGCATTCGTTGTTGGGTATGGGATTTGGCCGAAATTTCCTTTTTTCACCCAAAATTACATGTAAGCATTCTTCGAATTTAAAATCTGCGAGTCGCTGAATCGCATTTAAGTAGCAATTGTCAGCAGATGAAATTTTAGATTCCACCCGCTTCTACTGAATTGGGAGGGGTTCGCATTAGAAAACATGGTGGATGAATATTTTAGAGCTTGAAGAGAAGACTAAAAGTGAAGCAAATAAACCTCTCATGCTCATACCTCAGCTGGAATTGATAAGGGCGGTAACAGCAGTAATGTGTGGTTGCGTCTGAATGCGCTTTTGACCACTTAACTCCACCAGATTGACTGTTTCTGCCCTTTGAGATGCAATTTGTTACTCCGACACGAGAGGAACTGCCATAAAGTGGATAGAAGGTTGTATGTGCGTGTGTGTGTGCGTTTTGGGAGCAGGCACTCACCTCCGTCAACAGTTTGGGGGACGTGTCCTTTGCATAGGGTCGTTGTGAAAGGATTGCAAAGTTATAAGGAGAGAAAAGCAAACCAAGTGATATGTCACCGGTGAAGAGAGTGGCAACCGCCCACTGAAATGCTTTTATGACCACGACGAGTTAGAAGTTGAGAGGGGTTACACAAACACTGAATACGAGGGCTGAATTTGTCCAGACTCTAATACAGGTAAGTGAAAATTAAGGCAAACGGAAAGAACACTCAACATTTTCGGCGAACACCTTCGGCATACCGATTGTGCTCCAAAAATAAAGTAAAAGATCTGTTTGAAATGTTACACTTGACATGGCTGCGTGTTGCATATAAAAAATAGTAAACCGACTAATTCCCATTTTTATCATTATCAATATTTTCTCTATAAAATACTGCTTAAAGAATAGCAAGAATATCATTTATTGTCATTATGTCCTCTCTTTACTTGCAGTCAAGAGGCGTCGGGGCGAAACAAGGCGAGGGAAGAGCAAATTGAGTACGAAATGGGTCCTTAATGTCCGCCTCCTGAGGCTCTCTTGCAGCCTCCATCAACGATACTTCTCGAAACGCTGTTGCCACTTTGGAGCACCGAACCTTTGAGAATAATGTTCAATTTTCTATGCCAAATTCTACCCTCCTGTCTATGGATTTGGTCCTTTTGTGGTCTTAACCAAATTTATCCGCCCTAAGAAGTCTCTTTTGTGGGAAGGGAAACAATTTTGTTTAGTGAAGTTAAAAGGGGCTGACGTTGGAAAGCTCTTCTTTCTCCCTCTAAATGCACCACTTATACCACTACTTTCAAAGAGTGGGGAAAAAAGCCACTTGGCCACAAATTGTTTCGCTTTCAAGGTGATAATGAAGCACTGCATTAAAAGGGAAACGAGGGAATCCGTTTACATTTCAGCTAACTCTTACTCATTCGCATGACTCAGTGGTGTGAGAGCCAATTTCCCACCTTTTCAGAGGAGGAAGACCAATCCTCCCTCAAAAGTTACTTGCAAAATAAAAACTATTACGTCTCAGAAACTAATGCTTTCGTATCAATTTGTAGACTTCTTTTATTCGACAAAAACACTCTCCTCTACCCAAAAATAGTTGGCAGATTACTTGGGGAATGGGAGGCTTTGAAGGCGGTTTGAGTGGCGTGAGGGGATGTTTTGCCTTTATCCCCTCCACTTAAACCGAATTGAGGATGATGGGGGATTTGCATCTCCCAGAGGTCGAATAATTCATGCGAGTCTGCTCTAGAGAAGCAAATCTCCCAGTGCATGAATAAAGTCAAGCTTAAAATGTCTTTAGACCGAAAAATTCTCCACATCTTTCAGTGCTAAGGGAAACTAATCAGTTTGCAAGTGGTGAGCAAAGGAGGCGGAAATTTTGAAGCATTCTGGAAGAAGTGTTGATGGAGAAATATGGTCAACGGTCCTTTCTTCAATTAAATTTGACACATAGTAGTGAGATTCAAGCCAATCCATAACGTCTAGCGTTTAAGAAATCCTGCCAGACGTCTTCGACTTCTCCGTATTCAGCCAAACAGAATCGCATTTTTGATCCCGCCAAATGCCTCTTTGACTGTTGTTTACACTTCTGTCAGACATTTCCATTAGGCTTGCCACTCAATTCTTCGTGAGGTATTTATTTCAAATAGACAATGTTTTACGCACGGTAGTAACGATATAAAAGTCGAAATATGATGAACCAGTGCATAAAACGCAGAAAGGTGGAATTTTCTCCCTCTCCAAGTTCAGTTTTGGAAGCAGTTATCAAAATCTAGATCAAGAAGAGTGCTGTTGAGATGGCTCAAGACTTCCGCCCTCCTCAAAAGGGGCTAAAAGCCTTCGGCGGCCATGTTACACCATTTGGCCCCTCAGATCGGCATGTTTGGAATCACTTGGAATATACTTTCAAAGCCCTATTGTATAAACTGTCTGTAATACTAATAACGCTTTAACATCTGTGGCTAGTGATGATTTCAGGCAGCAAAAGCTCAGGAGTAAATTGCCTACCACATTGCACTCCTTCTTACCGTTCTAATTCAACCGAATTTAGCTGTCCCTTAGAAGGCAGCAAAGATAATTTCTCCCCCATAAATCGATGCAGCCATTCATCACACATTTGTGGACCCGATCTCATCCAAAGAAAGAGAAGCAACCACACACATATAGTACCCTTGCAGCTACTAACAAGGGTCATAAAAATGTGTGACGTGGACACTCTCTAAGTGAACTAGGAGTGTATGCATGCCTAATAAAATATACGACTTGGTGATTCTTACGCACACACACACACACACACACACACACAAGGCAATGATGGCACAGGAGCATAGGTGACTCAACTCACTCACCCAGCTTCTCATTGCACACCTGAAAAGCTCCTCCCAGCACATTAAACAACTCAATGAGTGTGGCGTTCTGTGCGCAGTCAGTGTAGATGCCCACTCCCACTATGGCTGGCGGTGTCTGCCTCCACCGGTGACAAATCTCCCACCTCGTCTGGTTGTCAAATCTTGTCACCCGACTACCACCTCCTTCCAACACCACGTGCGCCAGTCGCCAGGTCGTCTTCGTCTGTCGCGAGCAGGCGCGTTGGATGAGGCGATCGAAGACGAACTCGAGACGCTCCCATTGTGGTGAGAGGGTGCTGCAGATGACGAGAATGAGAGCAAGCAGTGGCAGTGCAGTGGCTATGGCCAGGAGGCGCTTGAAGCGGGTGGAGAGTTTGACATGCTTATGCTGAGTCACGAGGGGTGTGGGAGGTGGGTTGGCGAGAGACGGATAGACGAGCAGTTGGGCTCCCTTTGAGGGGACATTTTCGTAGGCCTGTGACCCCTGACGTGAGTAGCTGTACGGCCACGGATCCATGGGGAGTGGCGGCGGAGTGGCGTAAGCCTTGTGACACGTAAGTCGGCGTGCATGTGGGCGTGGGTTCGTGGGTGCGCTGCGATTGGACGAACTCGCTTCTTGTCATTGGAGTAGCACTAAGTCTCGTAATTTATTCCACTTGATAAAATAATTGCCTTCAAAATATGGTGTTTTTTTCTAATAATGAATAACAATGGCGGGAATTTATACTCTTCTTCTTCCCTTCTGTGAGTCGTCTTCTTACTAAAAAGAAGGTAATGTAGGAGAAGAATGTTTTCAATCGCGTCCTGCCCCTCCCCTAACTCGCAGTGATGTCCCGCCTCTCATGTTTACTGCAGAATGAAAAACCTTGCTGCCATACAGATGAGAAGGCATGATTTCATTTCTCTCCCTCTCCATCCCATTTGCCGGATTAGTTCTTTGCGAAGAGAACTTTTGCAGTGGCATAGGGAAATAGGAAGGGAAAATATGAGAAAAGGGAGCAGGTCCATCTCATGACCATGGCAGTCTTAACTGCCTCCGAAATTTGCTTACTTAAGCACAAAATGTGCAATGTTTTGTCTTGTAAAGATCTTTTGGTAAGTGGACAATTCAGAACGAATTAGTGCACCATTGAAACACATGCACAAACAGACAGTTGGAGGGCAATCATTTGGGATGAAGAGGGAGGGGAACGAGTGGGTCGTCCGGAAGTTACCAATGCCTTTGGGGATTAATCGGTATAGAGCGCATAAAAAGTTTGTTTTTAGGTTTAGAAAAAGGAAGGAAAAATTGGAAGTCTTTGAAGAGGCTCATTATCCATGCGTAAACTCCACAGGCACTACCACTGTTCTACTTAACAAAGGGATAAACTAACCAGTGAACCATTCATTCTCTCTTACATATTAGTAATAAAGTTTCTACATCAGTCAGATTTTACTTGCTTCAAATAATTAACATTCACTTCTTCGTTACCTAAGAGAAGGTATTTTTTATTCTCTTGCGCGTCACAAATATGTGACGCTTGTCATTAAGCCAATCCTAGAGTGAGCTAACCAGATGCAAGTTAATGTGGCGTAGATTTCTTCAAACACCGCATCTTCTACAAATACTATGGAACGTTTAAGTTGTGTATGTGCAGCGCTGAGAACACCGGGACTTCAACTGCATCCTTACATTCAACCACCGACTTCAACCAGTTGCATTGTGGTAGTGAGGCTTCACTGTAGAGAGCTTTAATGGCCAACCAACTTGAAGTAGTGCCTTGTTGTGTACTTCAACGACAATAGCATTTCATCGGTCCATCCAGATTGCAGCCCTTTCTAGCCCACGCAGATTGACTGTCAACTTCTGATGCAGGATAGAAACCGCATTTTAAAGAATCTGCCTTTTGTTGGCATTACGATCCCTCATCAACAATATGTTTTCGTTAGGGCAAAGTCAGTAGCCGCGTTTATTTAAAAACCGTAAAATCATTAGTGGTTGCTATGTCTCCAAACGAAAGATAATTTGTCTCATTGCCGTGGTCCATTTTTTGCCGAAAAGCCACTGTGCGAGGTTACAAAGTGAAGCCGGAGGAGGGAAAGGGGCAGAGAGATTTGTTGTCTCATCCACTTAGCCTTTCCTTTCATTCCCTCCCAACCTCCTTTCCGCTATCCTCCACCCATCTGACACTCACAGGCCTGTTGGCGTGTGCTAGGCAAAGCAAAGTGAAGCACAATGAATCCAAGCCGTACGGAGTGCAAGAAATCGTGTCGGAAAGAGCGGCCATTGAAAAAAGGGAAACAATGCATTGTGCTGTTGTTTTGAAAACTTAAAAGGTAAAGGTTAGAACCACAAGCACCTCCAACTCCGAGCTAAGCGTAATGAATGTGATATCGGCTTCTTAGCTTCCTGAGTGAATAAGGTACCAGGGACTGTTGTGAAGCGAAGTGGCACAAAGTGCCGCATTAATGAGACTTATTTTGTGTGAAAATTCCCTTACAAAATTTACTTACCTCTCTGTCCATATTCACGACCGTTACGTAATAGAAAGGCTTCACCTCAATGCTACCGACAAAGTGAGCAGATGAAATGGATGGAGAGGAAATGGCGAAGAGGAATTGAATTGGGAGTTTTTCTGACTAACACGAATGTCGTCCAATCTCACCTCCACAAGTTGAAAAGCATGAAGGAGCGGGTGACATTCTGATCGTCAGTAAGGACTGCTTTTGGATTTCGTTGACTTCAAAATATACGTTCATGTGTATTTGTGTGACCGGAATAGTGGGAGAATGGCATTCATAATAATCAAATATTCCTTCAAATGTTTGACATGAACATATGAAAAGCTTATTTTTTGCATGACAAATAAATGACACTAAACGGACATCACTAAACATCGCTCTAAAACCACCATATACTTGTGGACAGACACACAACAAAATCGTTTATTTGTCTAGTCACGAACATCAAATGGACAGAGTTTGACCACTTTTTGGAACCCCTGAGGAGGTAAATTGAGGACACGCGGATGGCGGTTGACAGACAGCTATCGCACCTACTCGACCAGCGCTGGCGTTAGTGTCAACGAGGGTGATAGAGCTGTGAATTCATCTGTGTAAATGCTCTTCCACAGGTCGAATCTCCTGTGGAAACATATTATACAGCTCCGATGGGAATTTGCTAAAGTAAAGAAATCGTGCCTCATGTTAGTTCAGCTGTTGAAGAAGCAGGAATCCCCTGGCAACTCCCAACAGTGCGTTTCCTCCTTTTTGAGAATTGGCAATCTGGTTGACACCTTACTAACGGATCGAGAAAAATGCTACTGACCCAAAGCAGCCTTCCAATCTAGTGGATTGCGGTTCAATCGGGTACTAAAGCCCAAGAGGCATTTGGACGACTTCAGTCGAATGGGAAGGGTGACATGCCGTTCCGTCCCATCTGACTGCAATTTTTTTCTCTTGATGTGGCGAAATGAACTTTTTTCTGGTAACGGGGCTTTCGATTCCGGTTTTTCTCCACCGTCTTCTTTGTTTCCACTTTCACCTTTTCCCTCAACTCAAAGAACCATCCATCCAACGAAAAAACCAACTTACGCATGATATACGTTAACATATCTGGTGAGAATATGTCTTCTTATCTGACTTATTGTGTGTTGCTTCCGCGGAAGTACCTCCATGTGCATATGCAAGAGATATCACGGAAGATGTCACTACCCACCAGTTGGTAGGTTTATTCAAAAGGAACTTGACAGAGCAACTTCAACTGCCACAAGTCAGGGCAGGATTTAACTGGCTTTATATTTGAAAAGTGCCACTTATTGAGTGAAGAGAATAGCCATGTCAAATGGTATGGATAGGTGTGGAGTCCAAGACACTTTAGTTACAACGGTCTCCCCACTCACAATTGCCGGTTTTTATAAATAATCTCCAAACTGGCCTTACTGCCTCCACTGATAGTGTGATTAATATCTTGTTTACCTGGAGCAACACCACTCTCACCTATCAAAGCCGTCATCTGATCGTAATCCATCTGTTTCCTTCCATTTTGGTGCCCTGAAGAGGGTAGTCATTACTTGGAAAGGAGTACACCCAAAAGACTCCTTCGAATCTGAGAACCAAACTTATAGTGCCAAACAAAAGGTCCAAATAGAGACGCTTGTTGCCCTCTAAACCTAAATCGGGCAGTGTCAAGGAATGCTCGGCGACCCTAACCTAGCAGTAGATAGGTCTTATCATTCCATTTTAACATTTCATTAATCAAAGGCAGAGAATGAACAAATTTTTGAAAATAATGGCGCTATCTGGCTGTAATTTCCCTCAAAAAACTCTATCTGTGCCTCGCAATGCAAAGTAGTTGGCAGAGCGTGTGTCATCCATATGTGACGTTAATAATGAGAGGATAAAGCAGTATTTAAATAGAGGAAAGTATGCGGTCTTAGGTGTTTGTATGCGACCAACCAAACTGTTTTAGTGTTCAGCACAGCTTGCGATAAACTGGAAGGGTGGGTACAATGCGATTGTTGTTGAAGTGCACAGCATGACATTGCTAGGAGCCAGTTGATCATTTGGGCTCTCCCAATGTGCTGTTTACTCCTTTCCTCGCCACGCAGAGGCCTCGCTTCCACAATGCGATTGCGTTTGAAGCTGAATGTTGGATGTGCTGATGTGATTGAATCTTATGCGCTTTGCGAAAATGGAGTAACCTCCGTGTTCCTAGTGTTGCACAGACATCTCTCCATAGCGCTACGTCCTTCACAGGACGGGCATTTGATATGCAGGAGTGTCATTTACTCCGGGGAAAATGGAGGAGAGCTAGTCAGAGAAGAGTGTCAGGAACCTTCAACACAAAGAAGGTGACTAAACAGCTGAGTCAATATCTGATAAACTAGTGAATGATGGTGTGTTTCAAAGGCTGCCACTTCGTCCTTCATTGTATCACCTCCTCAGTACACGGTCCTTCCATACTAGTTACCATGCGACTGACTGACTGACTGAAGGTCTGTTAAATGAAGGAAAATGGCTCTTCCATTGATCCATTGTCACGCATCCATTGCTACTTGAGTGCTACATCTACCCTGCCACGTTGTTCTCCTTCCAGAAGTAGAATTAGTCCACCAAATCGCAGTGGTCAGATGGTGTGTGAACGATTCAAACCAACAAAAGGAAACAAAACTCTTTGTCACTTCAATTTAAGCAATCCAAGTTAGGAGTATTTCAAAAGCTACATCGCTTACATTTCGTATTTCTCATCTTCGTCAACCATCTAATTGGCTCTCCTCTACGGCCTCCCGGCTACTTCAAAGTGTCCACCGCATAGCCAATATTGCGGCCATTAATTTATGTACGGCCTGCAGTTGTGACCGGGACCGCGTGACATACTTTCCCAGCTCAATCTGATTACTTCTGTATTTTTGGTGCGGAGGAGAAGGCCTAATCTACAAGTATTCTACCTATTACCTAGAGATGTTTCTTCACACTGAGTCCGAGTAACAGCTTCGGTTCCTCTTAAACGTTTCCTCCTGGCCATAGAGAAGGAGAAAATGAGGAGAAAGCTGCCCCATCCTCAGTCTTCCCATTTCTCCAAGTGATTTCCGTCATACATTCTGACTAAAGTGATGCAGGAAGGAGGATGCCCAAGTGTAGACTTCTTCTTGGCCTCCGCAGACAAAGAACCAATTTCTAGCAAGTCTCTCATATCGTGACATTTGGGTTGCTTGATGTAAAGTGATAACCTTCTCAACGCTTTGCCTGAGCTTACTGGAGTTGTTTTTATTACTATGAAGCGGTCTTCATATGGACCTAGGGCACGAGGTATCTAACTGCGGAAGTGTATTTTGCATTTCCTTCCTGCTTCAAAACGGAAACCTGAGGATCAGCAAAATGTGGTCGACTTTTCCCTTCCTGTTAATGGCTTGTAGTTAGGACTTGCAGTACACATTTCCTTTCCTCATCATCACTAATTATTTATTAGGAAAAGTACTACCTTCATCGTGAGGCTGCTAGAAGTCAGGACAATGGCAGTATCAACGCTCACATTTGTATTCCTGGCTATCTGTTGAACCGCCTTTCCTTTGCCTCCTCAGAGGAGGTTTCGGCTCCCTCTTCACTGGCCCTGTGTGCTAATGGGTGGACGTCAGGATGGTGATGCGTCTGTTGATGTAACCATTGAAGGGCTTGAAGCAAGTCAAATCTCTATCCATTGATTCTGGTGGAAGGTAAATTTCTACTTGCAGGCAGGCAAAAGGAGAAAGGTATTTTGGGGCAGAGGATCATTTTCACCGAGATTTCGTGATCCTCTTCCCATCACCAATACAGTTATACAATCACAGTAAGGGAACGGTCTGTCAGTGAGCCGTAATCTTTCAATGGGGCACTGGTTGGCAAGACAAATGGCCACTTTTCCTGTCCCCCTTCCATCTTGGTACATTTGAGAGGGATAAGGGAGAAAACTATCCTCAACCCAAACACATGCTTGTTGTTTTTTTTTTGATGCTTCGGTGAAGAAGAGAAATAACTCGAATGGAAAGCCTTTTGAGTGCACCACTGGCAAACGATCTTCAACCCATCTCCTCTATTGTCCTTGATATCTTCCAAAATGTAAAAATAGGAATGTGCGAAATCTAGCCTGTATATCCGTGATCTCTCACTTCAACCAACCTAATTCTTTTTTATGCAAAACATGGCTTTCAGAGATTAGTCTTGAAATTCAGCATTAAATTGTGCTATGGTTCCCTCCACCCACCTGAACCATGTCACAGAATTCGATGCTTTCATCAGCTTGGATACCTGCTGACCATTTGACGCCTGAATTTCGCTTGAATCGCAGGCAGACTGAATCCACAATCCCATTCAGCTTATCTTTGGATCCCTATCACCAGGTTTCTCGTCGTATTCTTCGCGGTCGTGAGTAGGATCAGCCAGAGGTCCAGAACTGTCTGTCTCCGTTGCACCATTACAGATGACTACTAATTTCTCTACCTGCAAACTGATGAAATTACAAGTGGAAAACTTACTCTGGTTAGACTTAGCTGTCGACGCTCATTCATCTTTACTGCAAATTGTGTAGAAGCTACACAGAAAGAACAAATTACTGGAGGAAGTGTGGACGAAGTGCCTTGAGGTAGTCTTTGATTGCTCCCAACTGCATCTTTACTTGATTTTCACTGTTATCATGGTAGCTGTGAATAAGAATGCATGTAAGCCATTTCCCAGCATCTAATTTCAAAATAGCGCTTTTAACTTAACGAAATTGTTGCTTCTTTGATACTCCATGTTAAGGCAATTAGACTTTGTTACTGTAGAAGAAGGAAAAGTATGGGGAAGCGTTTGTGAATGGTGCGATAAATTTACGCACCTCAAACAATGCAGACAGAACACAGAATTCAAAAATTGGCAAATATATGCGAATATATGTTTTAAGCTACTCAGGTTATACCTTAGGAGGAATTCACTCACACTACATCCTCTTGCCCCTTTCAGTGATGTACAATGTAAAAGAGAATGGAGTGAAGTTCTCGGCTGTGATTTAACGGTTTGGGAAGACAACTTTGAAGAAGAGATTAAAAAGTGTTTAATCCTTTAATTGACACTTTTGTGCATCCAGAGTGGATAACTGGAGGGCAAATTGAGTTCATATAATTTTTGCATTTAAGAAAGTGCTAAAAAGATTGGGTGGATGCGGTCTGAAGATTGTTACAAATAAGAAGATGGTTTTCAGGTAATAGTTTTTTTAGCCTTTTTTATTAATGTGACTAGGCGATGCTGCTTCAGCAGTCATTTGGGTGTGATGCCGGATCTCTTGCTACACAGCACCCATTACTAGAAAGAGATGCACTCCAACTCTCCAAGTACAGACGCCTAGGCCCATGTGTGATTAATATGACATTCGGCTATCTCTCTAAAGCTGACAGCTTGGGAACAGATCAGGTCAATGATTCATGACTTTCTCTCCAAAGCATAGTTCTTTCCTACTGATACTAATTAAGTAGCTGGTTATTTAATGGCTCGGACGAGACATAGAGCCCTGTCGTGCCACCAACAGATGCGGCAAATTCCCAAAGAGATCAACCAACGGAAGTATGTCACTTCACTTGAATACAGCATAAAAAGACGAGGTGAATCTTGTCCTCAGTTTAATAGGTGAAGCAATATATTGGAAGTAATTATCGTTTTCGAAAAAAATTTGAACAAGGCCAAAGATCAGGCTCTCTGGTAAACCCGAATTGACATTTTCTTGAGTAGATTTGCTTTTAATACATAGGCGACAATTGAAACATCTCCATCCAAATGACCATTTCCCCCTTTTTTGCGTTGATTTGACTTTGTAAGGGTTATACTGTTTATAACCACATTTATGGGATTCTCCGTCTTTAAAATGCATTATTCATGTGCTCTGTTTGTAAGTTACCTGTCGCTGCACTATCACGGTCACTGAAGGAAAGTAGCGCTTTTTGATCTACTAAAAGCACTTAAGCAAATTGCTATTTAAGAAAACTGTGGGCAGAAAATAAGGCAGTTCAAGCATTGGTAGGCCATCAAAAAGCATTCTAGGTCGTTTGGATCGAGTTGGAAGGCTGAAGTAATAATCGACTATGTTTACATTCAAATAATGATAGTTTAAGGATATGGATTACTGAAGTGACTACAAAGAGCATGCACACAGGGGATTTGCCTGTGCACAAAGACATTGGAAGGCAAAAATGGCGAAGTGGAAGTTGCGTGCCCATCATCCAAAAATATACAGTGGTACAACCTCTGACCTTGTGACCTAACCGCTGATAATAGATCAACCAATGTGCTTCATCACCACCCTATCAGCATCAACTCGGCTACCACTTTACTGCAAGGTGCAGCTAGGATCAAAGATCAGTAGTCTCCTGTAAACGAACGAAAAATTCGACAGGTATGAGGGTCAGAAATTCAAGTGATCGACATGTACGAAATGGAAATTACAGGCTCAAGCATTGAGCAGAAGAATCAAAAGGCTGTCCGCCAATCCTGGAAGTGGATTAGTAGCTGGATTGGGGAGAAGAAAAGAAAAAAACTTGCTTTCAATATCCTTATTGTTGCTCCACTGAGGCAGGCTGATTGCTTTAGTGATTGGGAGTGATTAGATGTAAAGAAGTGGAGTATTATCTAATCGCAGCCTTTGATTTGGTAGATGCAATCTATGCCACGCGTAGAAAGGCTACAACTTGCAAGGTCGTGAGGAGCGTCTGCTGGTGGATGGATGAATGTGTAAAATTTACTAAAAAGGCGATTTTTCGACTTATTTTAATTAATTTTGCTTCCGTGAATTAGTAAGTTTAAAGAGGAGATGTATTTTGGCAAATCTTTTGGATTATGAACTTAAAAGGTCTCTCACCCAATGAAGCACTGCAACAAAGAATATATCTGCCTTGATAATACTACTCAAAGGAAGTTCAGTAGAAATCAGATTTTTCTCTCAACCAAAAACTAGTATAATTTTTTAATTCTGTAAACGTGAATTCGTCATTTTTTACGAATACGAAGATTCAAGAGCTGGTTGCTCAACTTTGTAACACTTCTTTTAGAAGAATAGACGTGGATTTGGACCGGAGATAAAAATCGGGAGGTACATAAGTAAGGGATCTCACATTTCCATGATTCAAAAAATAAAAAAGGTGCAGCAAAAGTGACATCAGAAGAAATTAAATACAGATGGGGACAGAAGAAGGGAGGGAGAGAACGAAAGAAAAGGGGGACGGGTTTGGATCAGATCAAATCATGGTTTTGGCAGTCTCCACGTAGAGGACTTGTTTCAGCACAAACCAAGCGCAAGTGGAAGCCAAAAAGACACCAGCTACGACCCAGTTGACGTACACTGTCCAACCGTACTGCACACGAATCAGAGTGGGATCGTAGAGCTGCAAAATATAGCAAAAAGTAATGAAAAAAACAATTAAAGAGACAAGTGTTGGGGCCATCTGCAAGCTTTTAAGAACAATTTGTTCCAGAAGTTGCTGTTTAGAACTGAAGGTGCAAGACAAATTCTCGATTGGGGATCTGATTTAATTCATTCCAGTAGCAGAGTCAATGTCATTCTAAAGGACATAAATGCGTGAGAGTGAAGACCATCCCGAAGCCATAGTGTGCTCACAATACTTGCGATCAACGACTACGTACTGAGGTCTTGACCTTTCGCTTGTTTTGGACAGGATCTATCATGCTCCACATGTGTTCACCCGCTTCCGATGCCTATCGTCTACAATGGAAAGTGTGTGATGGCTATAACCTTCGAACGTATGAGAGCCATGAAATTGGGGAGGATGACCCACTATCACATTTCGTTCTTTCTTCCCTTCGTTTCCCCTCTCGTTCCCTTCCTCATCTCTACTCTAGGTAAAGCTCATGTTTCGGAACGGATAATTTCAGTGGCGTTAAGAGTTGTGAGACCTGCGTTTGAAGAAGCTATTTTCCTCTAGATTTGTGGGGATCGGATGTACCACTTGGGATTGGTAGTGGATAGGTCTCTGGGGATAACTAACAAACATGGAATTCAAACATAATCGTCAATTTGCAACACACTGCTCGTGGTCAGGGATCCAAGGCGGCAAAGCGCAAGCCACGTCCCAGCGACGTTTGTAAAAGAAACAGAAAAAGTGCTTCCACACTCCCTGATACTTCTTGATATCTGTCAGTGGTGAATCGCGACACCTGTCTGACATAGGAGGTGAATGCGTCAGCATAATTTTTTTACCATTCGGCTTACACGGATCTGTATTGAAAGTGAATACGAACCTCCTTCACAATTATTCATCCACAGAGCCTCATTCTTCGAACTCCTTCTATGGAGCTGGCTTAGCTACCGCATGCATCTTCAAAAATGCTGTCTAAACACTTCGACACGTCACTGTTGTGCCTTTCACCTTGTCACGCCTTCGAGGAGGCCACTGACCCGACAAAAAGGCTCCAAGACAAACTCACGTCAGGAGGAAGACGGACAATTGGGTAGCAGGGTCCCCATTTCGACTGGATGTGATTCACCTTAATGTGCTCAATGCAGTTGGCGAATGTGATGAACACACCTAAAGGAGAAAACGTAATAAAATTAACAAAAAGCTCTGCTACTCTTTGCTCTGCTTTTGACGCCAAAATTTGACATTCCTGTGTAGATTTTTATAGTAAGTCCTCCAAAATATTCGCTCTACCCTCACATTAACGACTTTGAACCTTTGACCTTCTGTCACTTGACGAAGGTTATTTGCTCAACTCCGCCTTCCCTTTTCTTCCCGACCGCATAAACCAAATCCTTCGGTAGTCAAGACAGCCACTATTATAGTCCCCGAGAGTCTGCCGAGCCATCGTAAAATTTCCAGACAGCGACGTGAGCTTTTATTCACAATGAATCCCAGCCTCTGTTTAGGTATAAAAGTATGTTTATCACCATTAAATATATTATTTTCTACAAAATATTTACGTCAGTTAAAATTTTTCCCCAGTCGCCTACATGTGTAAAGCATGTAAGAAACTTCGAGAGTGAATCCCAGCCGAGGAACTTTCCACTTAGGTCGAATCTATTTTTACTAGTAGTGGATCTACTGGAGCCGCCTAAGTGAATGAAAATTAAGGAGGAAACAAGAGGCGGAACTTGCAGGCGGTGAGATAGAGGAAGGCGTTAACCATAGCAGCGGGAACCCTGCGAGCGAGGACACTGACGGAGCCCACTACGCAGGAGGCGATGATACATAGGAAGACGATGATCACACAGGCGATCAAATTGTTTTGCATCCCTGCAATATCCCCCGAGAATGCATTATGATGACACAGTCACGGACAGTAGTCTCCGAAGGAGTCTTTAGATTAGATAAGGCCTTAAGAGGTTTGTTGATAAATAGGCTCATTAAGTTCGCATTCCGCATCCAATCCAGCTAAGGATACAATAATTTTTTTCCTTACAAAGCGATATCAACCGGGCTATTGCCCTTTCAGAAGGTGTCTGTTTTAGACTTTGCCATAGGAGAAGAAAACAGACGTCGTTGGGATAAACCAGCATGCCAAATGAGCAGATAGTGTACAGCCAAGGCACATCAAGGTTACAGCTGAGTAACCAACAAAAAGCTATTCTTTTGTTGCTCTTCTCTACACCCTTTAAGCACCGATAGTCCCAATATGAAATCTCCGGGAAGATTTGGGAAGCCGCATAAAGTGACAGTTTATCTTATGAGGAAGTGCCTAGCCAAGCAAGGGAAAAGGACAGGAAAGGATGCGTTTTTTAATGAAATCAAGGGAATCCGTCGAAGGATGGCACTTTATAGACACGGCGACACAGACCCAGACATGCGCCCATAACGTGCGCTTTGCAGCATTTTACAAGCTCACTTGGTCACAATTTGGGTTAAGCAGTCATGGTTACATTATGAAGACATTCTCTAAAAAATGAGTTCCTAGCATGGAAACTAAGAATAATGACATAGTAAATAAAATGCAAAATGTTCAATCTCGACAATGGCCTTATTGAGGCAATAAACCTAGAAATTTTCTTGTGAAATAATTTTAAGAGATGCAAATATTCTAGTTGAAGTTCAATTGAATTTGATGAGCCCGATGTTATCACTAAAGTGGAAAACAAAGAGGACAGATCGAATTAATTTAACCTTAGGATTTGTTTAAACTCTCGTTGGAGCAGATGTTTTTTTAAACAGGAGATATCAGCGTTAACGGGACAAGTCTGAAATGTCCAGATTTTGGAGAAAAGCCCCTTAATGGACTATTTTTAAAATGAGCTCTACCTTTATTGGATGGGTTGGGGAAACGCTGAAATAGTTTTAGCCATTATAAACTGCCATAAAACATTATTGCCCAATATTATCTAGTGGAAAACAGTTAACCCTGAGTGCCAGAAGTGTTTTTAAGAAGGATATAGAGTGCCACGCTAAACTATTTTGGCTCTTTACGAGAAAGGCTTTGTGGGAACACCCAGAACAAATTACTTAGCTCAGCCTCAATATGCAACAGTATTATCTGCGAGGTCTTGGAACGTGCTTGGACCCGCTAATTAACCATTCACGACTACGACTTGGCTGTGGAAGGACAACAAATCACTTGAATAATGCAGAAGTAATTATTTAGCTTCGTTTATATCTGCCCACCTACAAAACGACCAAGAAGTACATCCACCAGCTCTGTCCAGAGTTTCTTTAGGCTTGCTAAAGAGAAAAACACAAAGTAGATGGAGAAAGAATCGACGTGAAGGAAGTTATTATTTGCCCCGATTAAGGTGTGGTAAATTTAAGCTATATTGTTTTCAAGATTTGTGTTAACAAAGCCCTTAATCCCTTCTGGCTCGACTACTTAGCTGGGTACGCAGCTGACCTCCTCTTCTTTTGACTGTCACGTTAAGTCGACACTGTACAGGTACGATGGACCATATTTCAATACCATCGGCCCTAAATCGTAATCCTTTTATGAATAATACAGTTCCGTGACATTTTTCCTGATTTTTTGGCTGGCCAGATATTAAGAGCATCCTATGGTCCATGGCTTATTAAACGTCCTTTATCATAAAGAAGGGTTATTATTTTCCATGCAGCCAAGAGTCTGTGCCATGAATGTTAGAATTATTATTAAGTACTCAATAAAAAACCAAAGGCTAACAAAATTAAGTGTTTGGAATAGCTTTTGAGGTCTCGTGTTTTATAGCAGGAGAACTTTTACGAGATCCAAAGACCATTTGAGCTCATTACACATCCATCGAGTCGATATTTGTGCCTCAGACTAGATGCAAACCAGGAGCATCCTGTCCGTAACACTCATACGCAAAAACCGGAAAGTTTTTTTGCAGAGTGAAGGCAATGAATTCTTACAAAGTGACCTTCTACTTCAATCTTTTACTCCTACACTAGCAGAAAATGGGTGCTATGTGATGGCCTTTTGCCTTCTATGCGAAGTTTTAGCACAGACCCTCTTGTAATCTCCACGGAAGCAATTAAAAACAAAGGCTTGAGAAAGAGGATGAATGTACAACCAAGGCAACGGTATTCACGTTCTTTGGATGGAGTGCTGAAGACCTTAAGCTGACATCACTCTTTCCTTTCTCACAATGATTTTATTAGCTACGACCCAATGCCGTGGGTGGAATCGCACACTTAAGATGCAAACCACATAACTAAAAGGCTGACCTAAAAAATGATTCAGTGAGGGTGCTAACTCTGTGATGTTTTAGAGGGTTCTAAAACGAGGAAAATTATAGCAGATCTTAAAAAGGAAGAATGGAAAGGCCATTTCTAGTGCTGTCACAGGCAATGCTAGCAACAAGAGGTCGGAAAGATTGCTCATCCTAGCCAGATTCGTTTGTTTCCTTCAGCTTCCATGGGCTAATTGTCAATCTTGGTTTTCCGACATCTCTGACAAAGGTGATAGCCTCTACAACCGAAAAGTATAAGAAGGAATATTGTGGTAGGTGGGGACGAGATAGTATCGCCCACCAACTCTCATTTTTCTCGATAGTAAAACATCCCGAAGGTGAGCTTAGCAGCTTCAAGAGGTTCGCGGTTGTGTCTTGTACACATTCGGGACTTTTAGCCGAAATTTAAATAGTCCTAGTTGCCTTGAACGTTTCGAAGGGAGAAGCTGGTTGCCATGTCGGTTCGGCAGGAGCATAAATGTTCGACCTCCAGTTGACGAATGCTCCGTAGTTAATAATTCTATTTGCAACGTTTCTGCGTAGGTTCAAAGCAATCTACGTAAGGGTTGGTTTGACATGCCACAAGAAGTGGCGATGCATCATCACCCATTAGTCGGTAATCAAATGAGTGCCGCAAAGAACAGGAAATTGGCCTTTGCGACCATCTGATCCATTTGTTGATGGAATAGACATTCGCACACTTAAACGAATCGTCGACTCACTACTCATTGTAGACACAACTGATGAGTAGGTAGTTTGCATTAACAGTATGAGATCCTCTTCTTAACCGCGATGCTTCATAAACAAACTGTGGGGACTTTAGAGTAGACAGAAAGTAGATCTAACTAAAATTTTATGACATAAGGATCCAGAGAAAGTGGTGGAATAAAGTATTCCTCCGTGCTGATGCACATGCACATTCTTTAGGCCAGTGGAACAAAGCATCAATTAAAAGGAAAAAAATTGGTAAGAAAGTGTTTTTAAGCTCACTAGAAATTCTTTCTACAAAACAATATGCGCAAAGTTATTTATTTCTGTTTGGAGTGAATATTTTATTTATAAAATAGTCATAGACGAAGGTGATGTGGGTGGCAACGCAACGACGGTGGAGGGTGGTAGATTGAAGACGCCGAAAACCCTTGGCTTTATGAGGCCTCTAATGAGACTATGTTTCAATCGAAGCGAAAAAAAAATAAAACTAACTAACCAATAGAAGTCTTCCTGTTGAAACACACTAGTTATACTTCCTTCATCTCTTATTCTTTAAAAAAGGACCTTAAAATGATATTGCCAGTGGGCAATATGACTACTAAATCTACTGATGCTCCGCATTACTTCCGATATCTTCGTAAGGAATTCTACTCAGAGAGGAAGGAAGGATGGACTGATGGAGAGAGGGAAGGTGGCACTTTTCTTCCACATGCTGGATCGAAGGATGTGAACTCTCCAAAGGATTGGATGAACACGGCTAAAAGTGATTGCACAGATGTGAGACAACCCCTTTTAGCAAAATTTTGAAACTAAGGGCTTAAATCCTAATTCACTATGAATTGACGTCTATACATGTCTTCTTCAAGGCATTTAACCCATGCACCAAAAGGAAACGAGCAAAGCATTTGTTTTCTTACCGGAATTCACTAGATGTGTGGAGAAGGATGAGGCAGTCAGGACCTGATACCATATTTTATTAGAAGAGACAAGCCAGAGTTTGGCATTATGCCTTACAGAAAGGAGGGAGAGGAGGAGAAGTTTCAGCTAAGAGTGTAGTGATCTTGGCACTATTCAAATCGCCACATTTTCATTCATGACCTTCTAGTATCACATTCTGCATCACATAGACACCAGATGCTATGTTGTTATTATTAAGAAACAAGACTAAGAGAGGAATGGCATTTTAATTTCGTTTCAATTTTGCAAACAACGCTTAACTTTTTAAGAAATCTACCAGTCATCCACTAGTAAGTAATTTTGTTACTCCCTTCAAGTTACATTCAATGTCCCGCGGTCCCAATTTCCTGTGTATGTCCTTTGGCCGTCTTTATGCATAAAGAAGCAAAACTATTTCAGGTGCTATTTCTAACTGAGTGCCACCGACTGCGAGAGTACTTTAATCCTTTTTGATGGAGAGGTGAACTTCCACTCCGCTCTGTCCCCCATGGTGTCCGGTCTGTGCCATCGGACGATGCTCTTTTGCGGCGGTGAACAATGTCAACCGACCACAGCCATAGTCGTCGTTTTCCAGTGTTGAAGTAGAAATGTAGCAAGGAGAGGCCAGTTTTTGTCTTGTAAGCAGCATCAGCAAATGGTTGCTTAAAGCTGTGCGGCCTTTGGTTCATGCCTAGAAGTCTCCCAGTCAATCAGTACGGGTTCCTATCATGCAAGCATCGCTATTAAGTAAAGAGGTCTAATGGCCATGGTTACCGCAGCATTTGACGACAGCGCTGTCCGAGTGCCGTGTGCGGTTCGGCCACCTTCTCCTCCTTCCTCTTCCTTAACTAAATTAAGACTTTTCAACTAATAATTATCCGCTTGTTTATTCAACTCAAGGTCGATTCTCTTCTCATGGGTTTAAGCCCTTAGAACAGCTTAATACTTCGTGAAGAGGCTCACTAACAAGTACACCATCCAGTATAGAAGACGGATGTATTTCGCTCAATAGACCTACGCTGGACGTTGGCAATTTTCTAGGGCATATTCATTCTTTTTAAAAAGAAGAAATAAGTAGACGCACGAAGCATCATCAATCGACAACCCGAGCCTTTCCATCGGGATCCGTTGGCAATGTAATTGAAGCAGCAATTGGTGTTGCCTCCATCCAGCGAGGAGCGGATGAACGCCATCAATCCGCGTTTGGCTGTGTTATGAAGAGACAAAAAAGGCGATGAAAATACATTAACTTTAAGTTGTTTGGTACCTTGAAGCAAAGGTGAGTGGATATTTTTGGAGTAGTTGGTAGCTCTACCACTTTCAGGAGTAGTTCGGGTGCCATGCGGCACATAAAACGATTATTTGATTACCGAAGAAGTGGCCGACCCTTCAGAGCTACGCAAAGGAGATCTGTTAAAACGATACCAGTGCTAACCAAGTGAAGAAATCCTGACTTAGAAAGGGCTAGAGCTTTCCAGACACTACTTTACAGCTGGAGGAGGAAAATACTGCAGCATCAAAGCACAATTCATTCTCCCCCTTTTTGGAAACAAACTTAGAAGGTCTAGGAATAATGTAGGTGAGCCAAACATGCCTCTTATACACTCGATAAATAATTTTTAGTCCTTCAAAAATTACTCAAGCTCTAATCTGCTGTTCACTACAAAGTTACCCTTCATAACTGTCGATTTCATGATTTTCCTCCCATAAACAAGCCATCTACTACTAAAAACATGACTATAGCTATTTAATATTTTATTGTATCTGTATGCGATTAACTGCGCAGGCACTTCGGCAGCTTGGAAGAGGGTTCATCTCCGCTTCGCTCCGGGCGACATGGTCTCCCAGTCCACCTGTATGCTCTCCTACCGCCACCTCCAGTGGTTACGTTTTCGGGCGAAGGCTGAGAAAAACGCTGCAACACTCTCCGCCGGAGGCTGTGAACACCATCCGACTGAGGTGTTTATGTCTTTGGTAGGAATTTTATTTATTTGCATTAGGGTTGCTGATAGTACGAGGCGAATGGCGTCAAACGCGGTAATTGCATTGGGACGGAAAGGAGGGAGATGGGAGCAAAAATGACCAGTCCAATGTCCCTCCCTCGCCTTTTTCCTCCACATATAGCAGAAATCAACCAAAGAATAATTTTTGCATTATCTACTGTACTAGTCGATGTTTTTATAGCAGGTCAAATTAGATTTTTATAGGCCACTAAAAGCTCTCACCCCTATTGGGACGCATTTCTGCATTATATTTCCAAGCTAAACAATCTGCACTTACTTTTTAAAGGACGGCAAAAAGAGTTGATTAGTTTTTGAAGCAATTTTTGTAGCCTTTAAGTTACCGGAGTGGGGAAGCTATGAGATGAGGGTATGTATTACTTAAATTTGACTCCACGAGTGGCACGAAACCGAGCCTTCCAGCTCAAGAAAAAGGCGAATTTCTCTCCAAGGCGTGCGGATTTGGTTAAATGATGACAGAGAAACAAAAAAACAGACAGTCTTATGGAACATCACAGTGAAAATTGGTCAAGAATGCTTTATGTGCCAAAGGATCATTGCAAAGTTGAGGAATAACTTTGGAAGGCAAACGAAGCTGTGCCCTTGGGTGATCAGAGGGTAATTTGGCGTGGTGGTAAATTGTCGGCGCTGGCAAGTCCTGCGCCGCTTATGGACTCAGTGAAGCATAAATATGCGTCAATGTGTTCTGTGTGTCATTTTCTTGCTACTTCCGGTCCTCATGCTGCACGGCTTATGTCAAATTGGAGGTTGGCTCAATTCTGAGGCAGCAGAGCCTTAGAGAGATGGCAGTGGTGAAGAGCATTGCCTCGATAGTTTTGCATTTTGCAGATGACATCAACTCGAGATTGTAAGTAATGCAGGCGATGGGATGATGGATTGTTAACATCAACAGCAACTTCAAAGCAGTCTTGGAGAGTTAAATGACCAGGTTCCGCTTCACGTCATGGCTATACTAAGGGACGATTGGCCGACAGGGAGAATAATGAGAGCGTGGGAGAATTGAGGCTTATTTTTAGACAATTCATTCAGACAAGCTTTGGCGGTGGAGTGTGGGTGTGAATGGGGCATTGAGCCAAGAAAGCGCTAAGCCACTGCACGATTTGGTTGGAACGGAGGGAAAACGGAAGGTAGGGATGAAAGAAAAGGCGTCTTTGAAAAGTAGTGTTATTTGCTGCTTTTTCAACACCAAAAATAAATGACCTATGAACACGTAATTATGCAACACCCCTTTTAGCTGTTGGTATAGAAAATGGAGGATCTACAATGCTATCTCCACCTGCAGAATAATATGTCTATATAAGTCTTTTTTAGCGTTTAGACTCCTCTACCACCTCACCTTCTTCTAACGCTGCTAAGAGCTGGTGGGATGACTGTACAAGGGCGACGGCGCCGAAAACAACTCCGTACACAAGGCAGGCAGGCTTTAACCATGCTGTCACATCCGGCAGTCTGCTTCAATCGACATCGCCCTGTGAGCGGGGCTTCAGTGTAAGGGCATAAGGGTAGACACCACAGTGGGGGGAATCTCAGTTGTCAGCTAGCTCGCAATGACGCTTTGAAGTGCGAGGTACCATCATCAACACTTTTTCGATCATTCCAGATTACTGCTGGCTGGAGCGACGGCATGTGTCGAAAAGCGTACCAAGTTTCTTGGTAGCTTATGGCCCAGAGAACTTGGCAAGCGTAAGAGTTAATAAAGTTAGGGCGTGTAAATGTACAAAACCTAACCCTTCACCACTCAAATGCTTTTTTTCCGTTTACCAATAGTGTCACATATGCGTGACACGAGCCTTTTCTTCATATACAAACCTTAGTTACTGTGTCAAATCCTAATATTTAAAGGTTAAAGACGTCAGAAGTTGCTTTAAAAAAGAAAAAAATTATGTCTAGCATTTAATTTGGGGAATGCAGTTTGAGAGATGAGATGCAAGCTTCTTTTTGTGATTGACGATCGGTTAACTGGAACGTCAAGACCTGTTTGCCATCCCTCTGTGGCAACATTGAAGACCTCTCTAAGGGTGGGAATGGCACAAAGGTGAGCAGGTGTCTAAATTGCATTTGGGGTATTCTCACAAGAAAAAGTCTCGCCAATGTCGGTTCGATCCTCAAGCCGCTCGGGTACTTCAATCCCGAACTTCGTGCAAAGACTAAAGTGCAATTGAAGCTCCAAATTTGGATTTGGGTGCGTCTCTTGCATCTATTTATGCATGTGAAGTGTCGTTCAGCTAAAAAGTAATGGAATTTTGCTTGCATTGTTCTTTGTTGACCGCCCATTTTAATTAATTTTGCATCGTCTTGTTTGGTACTGTTTCGTTTTGCCTTGCATCGCTTTGCCTACCTCTTGTCAGTGGGTTGTGTCAACCAATGCATTAGTGAGTGAGGACTGAGTGGAGGAGGGCGAGGCAAAGTAGAACAGAGCGTTGGCGATGTAAGCGGTGGAGTAAGTGAGGTAATGAATGCTCCGCACCTTCCCACATTTGTCTTTTGGCTAAAAAAGACTGCGGCAATGAAGCCAATTGCCTTTTATTTGGAGGCGCAGAATGCGCTCTTGTTTCTGCGTTTTTGGAATGGATACTGCTGCTGACTTCTTTACGGAAAGAACAGATTGTTGATGAGGAGAAGTGCCTTCAGCAAAAGAGAAGCAATTAAGAATTGGTCACTGCCTTGTCTTGGACGATGAAAGTCAGTCTGTGTGCGTTGAGTTAGACTGGATGGAACAGCGATGATCGGCACAGTTCGACGCAGGAAAATAGAACGATATGCGCCACAAATTAGAGCTGTAAGTCGGTTGGTCAGTGATGTCTACCCCTTCCCTTCCCACACTGAAGCCTCGCTCTAACAACACGAGGTTGGTTGGATCAGGCTGTCAGATGTGACGACGTCATTAAAGTCTGTCGGCTAAACAAACGGAGCTGACTTTGGTGTTCACAGCGCAACACTGACATCTCATTAAAGCACTGTGGCTTATTACTTTCCGTGCTCTGTAGTGACAAGGAGGTGGTGTCAGTTGGTTAAAGTAAGTGGAGGACAACTTGTCGGAAAAAATGGCAGCAGTATTTGATACAAGTATTGTACTCATTGTCGAGGTGAGTTGTTGTAGAAACTCCTATTTCGTGGGGCATTCCAAAGGCCCTTTTCTGTTTATTCGTCTCTGTACCGGTCTCTGAATACCTTTCGTCTACTAAGCATTGGTCGCACTTAATAATGCATTGACAAGTCGACTTAAGAGCACTTTTGAGAAATATAAGTGCCTACCTCTTGGAATATTTGGTAGCAACAGCTTTCACTGCCAAACACTGCCTTTTGGAGCGTTCAAAGTTTTCATTGACAATAAACGACGCCAAATGCATTCGATTGTATCCTTCCACTATGGGAGTCATTGAGGCTCCAAAAATGACCTCCATTGCGTGCTGTTTGACATGATGAATTTGCAACAATTTCGAAGGGAAGCTTTGAAGTGCTGCCTGGTCAGTGCTAGATTAGATTGTGGGGAGGAACTATGCGCATGAGCGAGAAAAAAAGGATAATAATACCTTCTAAGACTTCTCAAACAAGTTCGACGATTGCGATGAAGAAGTTTATTTATCATATTTAAAGTTAGAGAAAAAGGCACACCTTTGGCAGTCTCTGCTTGCTAATGGAGCCTGCAGAATGAAGTGTATTCGTGAACTTGCTCCCGGACAAGTCTCTCTTCTTCATAAAGGTATTTAGGCCATCGCACTTCTCTTTCACCTGTAACTTAGCAACTAGTAGCATAGCATATAATCATAGCAAAAACTAAATCTATTTTGGGTCCCTTAGCATCAATTAGTGAGTATGCGAGCCTTGACCCGGATCTCGGCTCCACACGGAAATCTGCGTTTCTTTTACACCTTCACTTACGATTTGCTGAAATGCATTTAAGTAGTAAGCGTCTGTAAATCCATCAAGTTTTTATATATTTAATTAACACTTTAACCCCTGCTCTCTTGCCCTTAGTTAAAAATTATTTCCTACAGTGGCGGAAAAGATAAAAATTCAAAGGGAGTAGCTGACTTTGACCCATTTATTCTATCAGGGGGGTGTATCCGTTAGACTGGATGGTAAGTAAATATTTTGATTCTTTCTAGTGTGGCTGGGAGTGATGTAAATAGACCTCTCGTGCTTAATTCTCGACGAAAATAAACAAGGTTGTAACCGGAAGTAATAGTCAGATGTGTCTACATGTGGCTGGATAAAAAGAGGGCAGAAATCTGTCAAATCATAGGTTAGCTGTAAATTGCGTGTGCTGATCGATGCAGAATCCTTCACAAAAAAGGAAGGTTCCTTGTGCAGCATGCGCAAAAGGTGATATTGCATTCTTGCTAAGGGTCAGACGATCGCGGTCAAGATTCATCAACTCATTTGTGCTCAAAATGTACAGCGAAGTCCTTTTTTGGGAATTAGCTGAGGCTAATCTGTCAGCTGGTCGAAGAAAACCCTATTATGCTAACTCTTTGTAAGGTTCCTTAAAGTGGCAAAATGTAGAGTAAGAGTAGGAGATGCCGCTTCAACTTCACCCTTGTTCTGGATTTTCAGGGTTACGCTGAATGATTATTTTTACACTTCTTTGGCATCAATCGTGTCAAGTAGACATTTTGCGATAAATAGCGACTAAAAAGGGAGATAGCCAGGGTCAGGCTTTCCCAAGAAGTGTGAATACAGGGTGATTGACACGGACGAGACTCACGATGATTCTGTGGCTCCAAGGTGAAATAATGGCGGATTATGTTTGATACTGTAATACTTTGTTTGTTCGAACTACCGGTTTAGGTCACTTGGGTGGCCATCTTGTTCTAGCCGGTTGGTCGGCCTCCGGGCCGTGCCAGCAGCCCCAAGTCCTCTGTTCCCGGAATATATATATTCTGCCCTAGTACTGCGCCTTCTTTTACCGTAAAGGGGAACCTCGAGACGCTACATTGGTGGCAGCGGAAAGCGGACCCGACTTTGATGGATTTTATCCTGCTCCATGCAGTTTCTGGCGAACGTCGTCGTGGTGAAAGAAGTACATGTGCTACGGAGGGGAGAACCTTTGGTATCTCGTAACAGAAGGGTCGAGATCGACGTTCATCTTCGACATCTCCCTCGCCCTCGTGTTCGACATGAAAGCTATTAACAACTGAAGCGACACTAGCCGTGGACTACAAGCCCAGAGGAGGGCCAAGAGGCGCGCATTTGCTGCACTGAGTGCTACGCGGAATGGATGGCACTACAGGAACACATGCGTTGGAATCTCGACGACTGGGACGGTTAGCTCGTGGGTGCTTCTCGCAGCACTGATTACGTTGTGATGGCTGACACGGAAGGCGGACGAAGGGGAGCGTCGGGGACGACGCTCGAAAGAAGAGAGGGGCTGTGTAATACTTTGTTTGTTCGAACTGCCGGTTTAGGTCACTTGGGTGGCCATCTTGTTCTAGCCGGTTGGTCGGCCTCCGGGCCGTGCCAACAACCCCCAAGTCCTCTGTTGTTGGAATATATATGTATTCTGCCCTAGTACTGCGCCTTCTTTTACCTTAAAGGGAGCCTCGGGACGCTACAAACCTAATCTCATGAGTAACTATAAATGCTACCTTTGACATGCTAATCAGGCTGTGCATTGAAAATGATAACATATGGTAAAAATATGGTTTTAGATGTGGATGCTTCCTATTGACCAATAAAAATTGCAAATACAAGAGCTCATTATTTTCCTCTTGAAATAATCGCCAATGTAAACATGGTCCAAAAGCTGCATTCATTTTCAATCTGTCCTCCCTTTGTTCATGTAAATTAAGTTATACTTGTGTGAAAGCGGCACCAAAGCAAATCTAGCCGAAACAGGCGGTGCTTTGGCTCAGGTGCAGTCTTTCTGTTGGCCTCTTGAAAAGGAGATCTAAGGCCCTTTTCTCTGTTTAAGGTTTTGAGGGTGAATTTCAGTAATTTTCATATCGTTTTTAGAGTGCGATGAAACTGGTCTATTTATATTTCTAAATAAATTCGCCCATTATTAAACATCTGTTTTTAGATTAAGCGAAAAAATTATCCATTTTTTATCCTAAAGTGCAGTTTTTACTTATGTGTTTTTGTGAACGAAAAGGCAAAATGAGTGAGGAGTTTTACTTCTTCAGGTAAAATTGGTTTGCTACATTTGGGAAAAAAGTGGAATTGTCAGGTAACTCTTTTGGTTGACACTTCTTCGTAACCCATCTGCCTTATCAAGGCTTGAAAGCCTCTTTCTGAATTCGTTCTTGCCTTTTTTTATCGACAAAGTGTTCGTTACTTAAAGGAAATAAAGTTAAAAGCGGTTTAGTGGGCGTGATGGCATAGTTCGTTGAGTCCCTCCACCTCAACCATTTTGAAGAGGATGGAAATTAGCATCTCTCAGAGGTAGCGTGATTCATACGAGTCTGCCCAAACAGAGCAATTGCCTTTTTTGGAATAAAAGTGAAAAGGAGAGGAAAGGAAATCTTCGAATTGTCCTTTTTTTGAAATCTGTCAAAAATTCCCTTTAACAATTTCTAGCCTTACGTTAAAGACAACTAAAAGTCATTTTAATGCATCCAGAATGAAGTATCAGTCGAAGAAAGTAGTATAAATCCCGTTCTCGAAAAGCTTTTACTGGCTCCTCAGAAATCCCATCTGAGTATTTTGTCTTTCTCTTTCTAGTCCGTTTCTCCAAATTACAAGTTTCGATATTATATACGCTTTCGTCAGACATGCTGTAGTCAAGTTACTTTTGCCCAAAAATACTTATGTGAAATAAGTAGTAATTTGTGCACAGCAGTGATTGCAAGCCGATAGTACTTAGACGACAGGAAATTTTTCTACTCCAAGTTGAGTCTTGGCAGCGAATTCTAGGCGTTAGATGAAGAGGTATGCTTACAAATCTCATTCAGGCTTTCTACTCTCCAACCACTGAGCTTAAGTTTTCATTTATCATATTGCAATGTCTCCTCGCTCTCTAGATTTACTCATTTGGAATCACTTGCAAGTAAACGTCCAAAGCCTTGTCTAATAGACTGAATGCAATGTTAAAAAATCGTAATTGTCTGTGGCTTGCAAAGTGCAAGCTTGCAGAACCTCAAAGGTAATCCGACTGCCATGTCGCACGCCTTCTTACGGTCCTAATACAACCAACTTAAATTTGCATCTTAAAAAGAACAAAAAAACAAAAATTTTCAAATAACCTTCTATGCCAAGAGCACATGTAGCTATTCACCATAAAATGGATAAAACTATGTGTCACATATTTGTGACGTCGAGCTCATTCAAAGAAATGGACAATACCATACACATAGAGCAGTTAAATAGCCACTAACGAGGGCCATAAAAATGCTTGACGTGGACACTCTCTAAGTGAACTAGGAGTGTATGCATGCCTAATAAAATATACGACTTGGTGATTCTTACGCACACACACACACACACAAGGCAATGATGGCACAGGGGCATAGGTGACTCAACTCACTCACCCAGCTTCTCATTGCACACCTGAAAAGCTCCTCCCAGCACATTAAACACCTCAATGAGTGAGGCGTTCTGTGCGCAGTCAGTGTAGATGCCCACTCCCACTATGGCTGGCGGTGTCTGCCTCCACCGGTGACAAATCTCCCACCTCGTCTGGTTGTCAAATCTTGTCACCCGACTACCACCTCCTTCCAACACCACGTGCGCCAGTCGCCAGGTCGTCTTCGTCTGTCGCGAGCAGGCGCGTTGGATGAGGCGATCGAAGACGAACTCGAGACGCTCCCATTGTGGTGAGAGGGTGCTGCAGATGACGAGAATGAGAGCAAGCAGTGGCAGTGCAGTGGCTATGGCCAGGAGGCGCTTGAAGCGGGTGGAGAGTTTGACATGCTTATGCTGAGTCACGAGGGGTGTGGGAGGTGGGTTGGCGAGAGACGGATAGACGAGCAGTTGGGCTCCCTTTGAGGGGACATTTTCGTAGGCCTGTGACCCCTGACGTGAGTAGCTGTACGGCCACGGATCCATGGGGAGTGGCGGCGGAGTGGCGTAAGCCTTGTGACACGTAAGTCAGCGTGCATGTGGGCGTGGGTTCGTGGATGCGCTGCGATTGGACAAACTCGCTTCTTGTCATTGGAGTAGCTCTAAGTCTTGTAATTTATTCCCTTACTGAAATAACTTTTATCAAATTGAGGCCAGTTTTTACATTGGTGGCAGAAGGTAGCTGGAAGCGTCTTCTCGTCAAGGCGAAATAAAGAAGGCCAAGCTCATTACCAGTCGCGTTTTCTCCTCTTTCCCCTCCCTCCTCTCCTCTCTATTTTCCAAGTGCCCGTTTTTTTTTGCTGCCGTCCAGTCCACTGCGCATGTAATTTTCTGGGTTAGGGGACGAATTCTCCAAGGTATATGGTTGAGAGACATGATCTTATCCCTTCTCCGCCCCTCCTCCTCACTTATCAGATAGGGATTTTTACAAGCTTTTATCTTGCGGCGGTACGAGTTTGCAGACATTCTTCTTAACGAGTGACTAATCCTGGCAGACCTAACCTCCCCTACATTCTTTCTTTTCAGAAGCACATTTGAAGAGATTAGCATCGGTCAAGTCGTTTAATGGGTGGATAATTAAAGGTCAACGTTTGTGTTAAAGCAGGAGGCGATTTTAAAATTTGGGGATAACAGCAAGAAGGCAATACGGACTATAACCAATGACGCTGGAGGACAAATATCTTCTTGCCACGCATCAGGCAGTCAGTAAACAGTGTACAAACAGTCCATGCCAGCTCGTTTTAGTCAGGCCACTCCACAACTTGCCTTTGTGTGAGACAGATAAACTAATTGATCAATCATTCGCCTTTTGTTAAACATTGTTGGCAGTTTTCCCCTATTCACCACTATCAAGTGAGTACAGACTGGAGGATTAACTTGCGTGGGCGTCGCATGTATGTGACACGTGTCACAGAGCCATTTCTGTAGTTTTGAGGTAGCGTGATGTGATGTGGAATTAGATTCTAAAGGCGTCAATCTTTCTCCGACTGTTGTGCAGATTTCGTGAGATGCCTTTACAAGGATGGGGAAGTTGATGCCTACACCAATTCATGTCGTCGCACCTGGCAGCTTGCCTCAATCAACATTGCATTGTGTTGGCAAGACTTCAGTGAAGGGGTTAAAGGACCAGACACTACAGATAACAGAAGTCCATTGACTATTCTTTCAAGACTACTGCAGGTGGTTTCACTAAGCTCTGTCAACAACCGCTGTCTAATCCACTCCAGTTCAGTTCGTACAGACTGGCTGTCATCGGCTGAGACGGGAAAGTAATCAACTTGAAATCGGTCCGCTTTTAATGGAGTCACCTTTTCCTCATCAACAATTGACTTCTGCTTAGGAGAATTCAACGCCTTCAAACAAAAGGTAGTTTGCTCCATTGTCGCAGGCTTTTTTAGTCAAAATGCTACTGCAAGAAGTTGCAAAGTGATATGGGGAGGATTTGTTCCCTCATTCACTCTCTTCCATCCCTTTCTACTTCACCGTTCCCCCCAATTTCCGCTTCATCCTTCCTTCCCTCCAACAACCATACCTGCATTGGTACAATCCATAGGCTGGTACAAAGCAAACTGAAGAAATCAAATCGAACTGAGTCCAAACAAGTGGATGCAAAGAATGGAGCAGTACCGCGCTGGAGTTTACAAAAGTGAAAATGTTTTAATTAGGCGCGATGAGCATGCCTCGATCCCAACGCAGTGAAGTGAATGCGCTTTTGCCCACCCGAGCCGGTCGTGAATCACATCGACACAATGCATCTGGTTAGCATGATTTCTTTTGTGAGAAAAATTCTCTATTAAATGTTCACACTCCTTCGTCCACTCCTACGCCATCAAGGCAATGGTGAGACCTTTCCCTAACATTACATTCACTTGTGCAGGTGCAATGCATAGACAGGTGGTGGCGAAGAAGGAAGAAGAGATTTTTCTCCCCACTGAGCTGAACATCGCCTAAAAGTTCATCTTTGAGGTGGAGGACACAACGAAGGCGGACTGCAGTGTTATTCTGAATGCCTCTAATTTCGGTTGTTTGGTATTTTAGTGACATTAAAGTCACCTCATCTCTTAAATAGACTCTGGAAATTGACGCTTTTTACCCCAATAAAGAGCAGCCCTTTCATCAGTCTGTCAACCTATTTATTTGTTAGTTTGTTTGTCTAATAGCAGTGAATAGCGAACTCGACTTTAAGCGATTTCTATCCTGATTTATGCTACTTGTGATAATCTGGAGTTGTGCTACGGATGGGCGAATCCTTGACATTCCACAATATAAGAGCTGGGGATGACGTCTGCCTTCGGCATTTACCAAATCCCGTGTTCTGCAGGATAGCTTTTAGCATCAGGAGCGATACCGGCAGTGCATCACCTGGACAGACTTTGTTTCGGAGATTTACTTACCATACCCTCTGGACATGCTGATGGTCGGCAGAATCGCTCATTCTGAATTCAGCTATCACACCAGGAGAAACTTCAGATCCAGTCGCATTGCCAAGAGGGATCAGTGACATTGTGATCGAGTGATGATGATTGGCACGGTTGGAGGGTGAGTGTTTCTTCCAGCACTAATTATGTTGTGATGACTAAAGCGGGAGGTTTACCAAAGGAAGCGTCGGGTAGGACGCTCAACAGAGGGGCTGTGTAGCACTCTGTTTGACTGCCAATTTCGGTTACGGCCATGCCAGCAGCCTAATTCCCTCTGTTTACTGAATACATGTATTCTGCCTTATTATTATGCCATCTTGTGCCTTCAAAGGAATCTCGATTCGCTTTTACGTGACCGGCGCAATAGGAGATTGGTATGGTGGATTGGTATTAACGCCATCTACTGTTTAATATAAGCACTTTAAAAGTAGATTTTTGCAAGACACCAGGAGCCTCTCCTTCCTGGAGTGTGACCATCAGAGTTTGATCATTTTTGCGGCGACTGAGCTGACAACTTAACAATGCATTGTGAACTGAGGACTCACACCAACCACGCTTCCTTGACTGACACTGGCACTGCACATATTTTGGCTTTGGTGGTGGTGACGGTGTTGTGCATTCACCTGTCAGAATCGCTTTCCACTTGTCAACGATATTGTGGAAGCATATCGTATAGCAGTAAGAGGAAAGCGTGAAAGAAAAGGAGTCCCCACAGGCCTGCTAACACAGCAGTTGATCAGATGACAACTAATTGGTCATCTCTAGCAGAAGACTTTCCTTCCTTTCAATGCAATACATCCTAACAGGCGTTTGTGGTTGACAAGGGAGTCGAGGTAAGTTCACTAGCCCGGAAATTATCTGCCAGGCCAAATTCAATGCACAAAAGTAATAGAAACGTTAGCAAAGTTTGTCCCTCTTTCCCTTCAACCTCCGGTCTCCAATCCTCTTCCTTGGTAATGTATTCCGCTCCCTCTTTCTGCACTTTTGTTCTCACTGTCTCTCTCTTTTACCCCTTTGCTCCGAAAGAGCAAGCAATAAATAGACTACACCTTTTTTGTAGCCGTCAGCATTCCCAATCAACTGGTCGTACTTCGCTCCCTTGAAGTGGCCATGTATGCCTTAACGGGGTGGTTGAACTTGTAGTTCCTCCACCCCTCACTTCCTTCTCCCACTCTACCTCTCATCGAAACTCGAACAGTGCATGTAAGTAGGTGATGGTACGATGTGTATCAACCGATCCATCTGATTGACAGAGACTCATGTCGCAAGTAGAACGTAACTCTCACCAAATATAACGACTCCTAGACATCCGAGTGGACACTTCGTCAAAAAGCAGGTGCACAACCACTTCTAAATTGAAGCGGAAAATGGAGGAGCTCACTAAATTGCTTTAGTCAATTTGTACACTGAAGAAGGTGCCTTCTGATGTGGTGCATTGTGTCCTGCTACCGTTTGGAAAACCTGTCTGTCAGTCAGTTAAAGATTCGGATATTAAGGACTGAACGAAACTGCTTCTCCTGGCATAAAATAAATGCCGGATTTAAGACAGGCTGAGTGGAGTGGAGAGGAAAGCAGAGGAGTGGAGTAAAAGTCATCCCATCTAACATTGCCACTTGGCATGCGGAGCTCGATGTTATCCCCTGAGGGCATTCAAAGTGCTTTAGTTACCTGAAGCGACATCATTGTCACTACTGACAATGCAAGAAAACATGCCTGGTACTACAGGTGCAAAACCCTTCTGAAGAAGCTGATCACATTTTGAGTTTGAATTAGATGGTGTCAAGTGAATTTCGATGCCAACAGTCGGACGAAAGGCGGATTGGTTTTACCGATCTACTTCACATTTCCCTAATCAGTGACTTAATGCGTATCTAGTTCCTCTGATGAAGAGCATCTCCTCTGTGTTTCTTGATTTCACATTGTCGGCGGTGTTTACAGAGCGAGTCACGTATATGTGACACCTGTAGTGAGCGTCTTAAGTAGGTTTTGAATGGTAGAGAGTAAGGCTATAAACATTGATAACACATTAAATCCATTGACTCCTGTACTAAAAGATTTAATCTCAAGTGATCAAAAAGTTGGTCCAGTGTTTGTTACAGTTCAGTGCAATCTCTTGCAATAATCTGGAGGGACTGGTGAGATGCCATTGTTGTTGAGACGAGCTAAAATGTATCACTTCAAACTTGTTAATCAAAGGACTTCTCATCGTTGTGGTGCCCACACCTTCCCTTCTTATAATGAAACCTTACCCACAAAACGCGAAGTCGTTTAAAGCAGTCTGCCCGATGTGACGATGTGATTGAAGCCTGCCTGCTTTGGGAGTGGTGTTGTCCTCTGTGTTCGCCTATGGCAGAGCATTTGGAGTGTGGTGAGAATAGAAGTGCGCTTCACATCATGTTAAACCTTGCCACATCTAAAAATGCCTTAACTACATGCTTTACGTGCATGTAGCATCTAGGAGGGTTGGAACTATTCATTGCTTTCACTAAGACGTGGGTTTGAGGGGTCAGTTATTTATAGTAAGTGGAGAATGACCTGTCAAGGGAAAACTGTCAGCAACAGTGAATACTGGGGAAACACTTAGTTAACTAGTTTAGCTCTACTGAGCGAATGATTAATAAATTGGAAAAGTAAGGGATGACAATGGGTCACTCCATCGGTCACTCAATCCTTCACTATTTCACTTCCTCATGTTGGGCTAACCCTCACCACCTGCTCATCAACTTTTGCCTGTAAAGCAATAATAAGTTAATTTGCTTCTGCAAGTCGAAGAAGTTTACAGTCTCTTTTTTTTGTCTAGACGGTGCGTGAACGAGTAGACCAAATAGGAGGAGAAAAGCTTTCGACAATCCTCCTCTCCCACCATTCACTCTGGCAACATTTCAAGAACCATGCAGCTTGCAATTCTACTTCTTTGTCTATTTCCAAAACCATCTATTTAGCTTGTCTTTACGCTCAAATCGTTGCTTTAAAGTCTCCACCGCATAGCCGAAGCTACAGCTATTAATATACATGAAGACCGTAGCGGTGGGCGAAACTACGTAGTGCGCTTCCCCTTTCAACTCAATCTGATTACCCTTGCTATTTTTGGGGCAACAGAAACAGTACCTGATGCACACGCTTTCCCTTCCACCTCCGTGGGGTCCGCTTTTTCATAGTCAGTCGAAGCAACAGTCTTTGACCCGCTTAGAAGCCTAAACTTGACTGTGGGAGGGAGGAATAGAATATACGGGGATAGGAGTAGAGGAGGATTCGGTGCTAGCTCCCCACTTGATAACTGTGACGCTTTCTTAACATCAGACATGGAGTTAGGGAATAGAAGTGAGATGTAAACGAAGACGCCTAAAGCTAGTTTCCTTCTTGACCTATGGAGATAAAAGCAAAATTTTCAGTAGGTCTGGCACATCTGAGACAAGTTTTATTGCTACACTAGCCCAGTCGTCCTCATACACCAGAAACCTAACTACAGAAATGATTTTGAACCAGAAGCCTCAGAACCTGTAAAATGTAGTTGACCTTTCCTTTCCCATGAATCGCCAAGGGTTAGAAGTCGTTGCGCCTACTTCCTTCTTCTGTCAATGTTAAGTAATTATCAGAGAAAAGTGTTTCCTCCCTCGTGAGACTGTCACAGATCAGGGGAAATGTAGTTTTCTCACTCTGGTGTGCCTTTCTGGCCATCATTCCCGGTTACAAGCCCCTCCTCAGTGCTCGCCCGCATTGATAGCACTTCCTGATCAAATCATAAAGGACTTTTAGTGAAGGATGAGCTTGTATTTCCAGCTAGAAAAGAACAAAAAACAGAATATACATGGAATTTCGTCTACTTGCCTTAAGAACCTTTTCTACCTAGGTTTCGCAACCCTCCTTTTACCGCAGAGGCAGTCAAATGGCCAGACCGTGGGGACAGTGAGTCTGTGAGCCGTAACCTCCCAATGGGGCATCGAAAGGCTTAACAAATAGTCACTTTTCTTGTCCCTCTTCCATCTTGAAGCATTTTACGAAGATAGGGAAGAAAATAATCCCCAGCCCAGTTGCCTGCTGGAAGCTTTTCTTGTCACTTTGTCGAATAGGAAAAGAGATATGATTAAAAATCCTTGACAGATGTTTCTCCCACTTTTCGCCATTTTCTTTTTCGAATGGACTCTGATCTTCCTTCATCCGCTCTCCAAAATGTGGAACTGTGGCACCACAAAATTACTCCCACTTGTTTTAGTTTTTTGTTTTCGCTTCAACCGTCTGACGCCTTTCTTTTCTACAAGGCACTGCATGCAGAGGCTGGTAGTGGGTTTTAGCCCTTTAAATTGTGCCACAGTTATTTCATCGTTTTTTTTGTGACATCCGTGTGGGAAATGATATTTCATCCGCATTGAAGTGCTGTAGCAGGTTTTATATCAATCCCAGTTCTTTGCCTGTAAAAGCTTGAATGCTTACTTACTACTTCACACCTGAACGTTACGTCAAATCACTGGCAGACTGATGCGACACTCCCATTCAAATTGCCCTTGGATCCCCATGCCCAAGTTTCTCGCCCCATTCCTCGTGATTATGGGTACGACCAGCTGAAGGTCTGGGGTTACCTGCGTCCACTGCATTAGTACAGACGACTTCTAACTTCCCCTTCTGCACATCGACAACTCTACAATTGAGAGCTCTACCCCAATGAATCTCAACTTTCGATACACACCCCTCTTTAATACAATTTGCATGGAAGCCACACAAACATCCTCATTCAAAGGCAAAAATTTGGACTAAAAAGCCGCAAAAGCAACCAACATGACAGGTGGAGGTGGATGAGGATCACCTCCATTTACAACCTCTTATTATTCTTTGATCTTCACGGTTGTTGTGGCAACCATACACGTGTGTGCAAACGAGAGTAAATAAAATAAAAATTAGTCCTTTGGTATTTTGTGCAAAGGCGATTAAACTTCGTTACCATGGAAGAAGGGTTTTGAAGGAGAGGCGTTTGTGAAATGTAGGGTACCTTGAACGCACCTCAAACAAATCTCATAAATCATTTTAAAAAAACAAGTACTTATTTGAGCCAGTCCCAAAAATGATTAAACTTATAAGAGAACTCTTTTTTAGCTACAATGATGACTCCTCAGGGGAAACTCACTCGCACGCCATAGAGGATTCTTCTCGACACCCGTTCACTAATAAATGCTCCGAGGACCTCGATTTAAACAGTGCAGTTGGCACCTCATCCCAGGGATCGTTTAGTTGACGCTTCAAACCATTCAGAGGGGATGAAAGAAATTAAAAACATGTTTATATTACCACTGCAGATGCAGAGACTTGGTGAAGAAGGCGTGATTTCTCTCTAAACGGAAGGGAATTGAAGGGAGAATCCCATTTGATAGGTAAACAACTTACAAGTAAGCTTTGTTTTAAATAGTTAAAGGTTTGACCGTCGGACTAATATTTTTCGGCCTATTTTTGCAAAGTGAGAATGTAGTGCTGCTCCAGCTCATAAATCAGATTTGACTTCGATTTCCTTGCGACAAAGTGCCTGTTACTGTAAATAGACAAAAAGTCTGGAACAGGTCAACCGTTTGACCATGGACAGTTGCGCACGCTTTCAGCCCACATGAAATGGCCATTTTTCCTTGGTTCTTCAGTTTAAAGACCGACCAGATCAAAGTATCTTTGATCTTCCTTTAAAGCACCATTTGCTTCTACTGACATCACTTAAGTAGTTGATCATTCGCCAGCCCCGACGGGACACGAAAGCCGCCGTCGCCATCCAATGTATCAACCTTCTAGATGCAGCATCCAGTTGACAAATTTCAGTTTCAGCAACACAAGGCCAGTGTAAGTAATTACCGCCCCCACATTACAGGTCCTATTTTAGTGAACAACTAAGGACGTCCCGTTTGTCCAAAACCATCAAAGCCGACTTGAGGAAAAGGACATAAAAACAGCACTAATTTTATTGAGGAAAAAGCTTGATAGCCAGAAGTTCGCTTGCGCAAAACTGAGACTGGTTCAAGGATCAAGCTGCCTGGTGAACCCAAATTGATGCAGTGTCTCTTCGGTCTGACCCAAGGCACTGAAATTAAGAAAGAATGAAATGAAGAAGACTTGACAATGAAGTTTCAGGCGTCAGCAATGCCACTTTGACCTCCGATGTGAATAAACCATTTTAAAGGCATTAAAAAGTCCAATAGAGAGGTCAATACGGGTTTCTGTTCTTTGGATAGGTCTACATTTCACGTTTTCGCTTTCAGTGTCATATATATGCTACAGACAAGACATCTGCTTTAATGGCTGCTTATCTACCGTTTATGTTAAAAGCGATTTCATGCTTGTGACTGGTACTGCATATACGTGGCGTTTCGACTTGCGCTCTCTACCTGTCTATGATTACACTTGGGGATTGGAGGTGCGATGTGATTGATCGAATGAGCAGATAACCACCCAGAAACTAGTCGTCGAAAATCCAGAAACTTAAGGGCTAGGAAACCACCGAACGAGCATTCAAGCACCTGACTGTTGGGCTGTAGGATCAGTGTGATTTTCAGCCACGCCCAGACCCAAACAATGCTAGTGTAAATACAGATGAACTGAATACCTAAAGAAACAGTACCAGATAACCGGTCATAGTCAAAAGAAGTGAAAGTCGAAAAATAACACAGTAAAAGTAGCATACCTGCCATCTCGAAGAATGCGGTAGTGCAACTTCTGACCTTGTGACTTAACCGCAGGAGACAGATCAACAACAGTGGAACCGGCGCGAGAAATCTGCGATCCGTCGCCACCACTCTCACCACCAATTCGGCCACCATCCACCACAAGATCCAGCTGGGGCCATAGATCAGAAAACTCCTGCAAGCCAAAGGAAAAATCGGAGTGTGAAAGGAGCCAGAAATCTAGGTGAACCATGTGTACTGGATGGGATATAGAAGTGCTAAAAGGGTAAGGTGAGGAAATACTGATTTTGGAATCTACTATCAACAAAAAGGCAATAATAATGTACTGAGAAGACAACACTTACTTCGGGGGAAAGAGTGGATTTCTGACCACTTGGATTAGCCGAAGTGAGAACAAGAGGGATAGCTGACGCAGAAAAGCACTGACTTTTAATATGAAGATCCTCACTGATCACTCCCATGGTACGAAGAACTTTTGCCAAGACTTCAGACAAGCGACAGACAAAAGAACTATCCGGCACCCTAATACCGATATCCATGACAGAAGGATTGAGCAAAGGATTCAAAGGGTCATCTGCCAGTCTTGGAAGTAGAACAGTAACTGGACCGGGGAGGAGAGAGGACAGGAGTTTGCTTTCGATACCTTCAGTGTTGCTCCACTGAGGCAGGCTGGTTGCCTTGGTGATTAGAAATGATGAGATGTGGAGAAGTCGGGTAGTACCTTATCAAGACATATAGCCATAGGCTTGGCGCCATCTCGACCTTTGATTTGGTAGATGCGGTCTATCCCACGCGTGGAAAGGCTGCAACATGCAAGACCGTAAAGTGTGTCAGTTGGTACAGCCACTACGCCACCGCACAGAAGAATGTGGGCGATTTCTGGAAGAAGGTGAGTTGCTAAAATTTTTAAAAAGTCCATTTATTTTAGCAAGTAATTTTGGAAAGGAGATACCGTACAACAAACCTTTCGCCAATGCAACAACCTTGGGTGAGCCAGCCAAACCACCCATCACAAGGAGCCAAAGATGCGCGAAGGTCTGGGACTATCCGCGCATTATTCAAGCTTATATAAATGACAAAATGAATGTAAATTAAAAATAATGTAAACAAACTAGCACTAGGATCGCAAGAAACAAAACCGTGAATTAGCAAGCTAATTGCTAATTCACAAACTTGCATGGCTTTAGCTTTTGTAATCGCATTATTTTGATAAGTACTAAAAACCATTGGGTACAGAAAGTTTCAAAACCCACTACAGTGTCACGATAAATAAAATCTATAAAGCATTCCAAATGTAAAACATCTATCAAACAAGGCATCAGAATTGCTGCTCTTGTGGTTTTAAAATTCAATGCGTGTATATTGATGAGTTGTGAGTATTCCAGATATTTTACACGTTTCATATTATTATCTCGTTCCGTATGCATCTAACAGCTTAACGCAAACGCTACTTGCTGTTTACATTTGGCTTTTGATAGCAATACTTACGACAAGATTGTCGCGTTACTTTAGTTCTTGATGCGCTTCATTTAAAGCTCTCTACTCTGGCGGTGTCTGTTTACTGGTTTGTCATTTTGCTCATAATTTTCACATTGTCCTACTCGCAGACCAACTGTAATTTGTTTCATTTGCACTTTCCCTTATTTTTTCTCCAATGTGCCTATGACTCCGTGTCGTTTACTCTCACAATCCCTTTGATTAACGTTTCACGCTCCGTCCCACTTGTCAATCCATCTCGTATCTCCCCCAATGATGTTATAACTAGTTTCCAAATTATGCACTACTCTTGAACATTATTTCGTAAGCCGGGTTCTAGGTTAGTTAAGTCGCGGTTTCCGCTTTTTGCCACGTCTGCCTTTGTCTCACTTTTTTAACATTATTCTTTTCGCTTTAGCATTTCGTTATGAACTTTGGAGCTGATCGCACTGCTGATTTCCTCCAGCTCGTCAATACCCTCCGTACCGCCACCTCCAATGGTCATGTGCGGACTGGTGACTCCCTCTCATCGAAGGCTCCTCAGCATCGAACTCCCAATGGCATCGCCACTGGTGGCATCACGTCTAAGTCCTCTCAATTTGCTCGCATGGCTGCATTGATTAGCTCCGATCTGGCGGTGACCTGCAGTCGCCTCGAAAGTCTCTCCACTCTTGCTCGTCAGCGCACTCTCTTTGATGATCACTCCGCTGAGGTGCAACATCTCACTTTGCTAATTCGGGAGGATATCGCGAATCTAAACCACCGTATTGCTGACTTAGGCACTCTTTCAAAGTCTGCCATTACCTCTCCTCAACAGCAGTCAGCCAGGCATGCCACCTCAGTGCTCATGAATCTTCAGTCGCGACTAGCAGGAATGTCAGAGCGATTTAAACGCGTCCTAGAACAGCGATCAAAGACGCTGAGAGACCAGACAATGCGAAAAAGTGCCTTTTCAGCACAGCATCAGAGGTTACAAACAACGAGTGGAGTGGTTAATCAGGGGTTCGATTCGGAGGCAGAGGACTTGTCTTTACCCTTGACCGTTTCTTCCATCCCTACTGCTGCTGTGACCCCATCGATTCTCATGCAAGTAGGTGGTGGTATACAGCTTTCTTTTCTTCGGTCCTATTGTTAAAAAATTATCTTGCTCAGTTGTGAGCATCAGCTTTTCAAGAGCGCTATTGGTACTTTTTTGGAGTTTAGAGCTTTCGCTTTCTCAAATATTTCATTCGTTCGTTTTCCACTGGTCTGTGGTGGCCTTAATAGCTGTGCCCTTCGTCAAGCTAGTTCTCGCTCTTGTAGATGTGCTTGTTGGTGATTCTCCCAACGATACTCCAAATTATAAACGCTAATTCTATGGTTTTGCTAAAAATTCGTCTGACCTCTAGGGGGTACAGGTCAATGAAGGAATCCCTTTATGGGTCTCTCTCGAGCATACACCTGCTAGCTCTTGACGCTGCTTCACGCTCTCATTCACTTCTCTATTTTTCTCGATAATGGCGAGTGTTGATGAGTTCTAGGTACCGGTGATACTCCTCGCAAAGTCTACCGTTTTAGGAGATTCAAATGTTGTTGTTCCACCATTTCTAGTCCTTTTTGATTGGCATGTTCCTTGTGTACGTTGTAACCTGTCAAACATCGGCTTGCACTAATAACTTAAGAATGAAATTTGACAGCATTGCTCTATCGTTAGATCAAGGTGCCAAAGGTCTTCGTTTGTTTCTTTTGTTCAAATCAATCGCTCTTTGATCGGAGTGGTCCTTCATCTGTTTGACTATAGATAGCTAGACGATAAAACGGTCGTGAAAGCTATCGGCCATCCACTCCTGTGTTGTACAGGATGTATGGGAAGCCTTTTCTCGTGAATATCGACTTGTATTCCCTAGTACTGGTTGAAATCTTTCCTGCACTTTAAAATGAGGATAAGGCTTGGGTGTTGCGTTATTGCATCCTACAAATTTGGCTCGTGATATCCTTCTCGAAAACCCCCATACACATTTTCATTTTCATCTCTCTACTGTTATCAGTAGGCAATTATGAATCTTTTGTGGCGTGAAGGTAGGTATTGGTGGCCCTCCTTGCAATTTTCTGAGTGTAGTAGTCTGAGACGCTCCCATTAAGAGGCAGGGATTATCTGCTTCACTGCCTCCTCGTGAAAAGGCAGGGCCCAAATGAAAAGTGTAAGACCCTGTGGACCGTCTCTACTACCCCCATATAGGGGCAGTAAAAAGTATGCGATTTTCATTGATGGCAGCCTTAATCTCTTGGACAAAAGTGAACTGTGCTATTCTCCTATCTTCCTCTGTGGAATCGTTTTCACTGTCGACCGAAGCCACGAATAATGCAAAATTATTGAAAGTTTCCATATTTTGCCCCGGAAATAACAATGGTACGATAAATTTGATTTGAATCTACGTACGCTTTTGCCTTGTGCTTTCCCTTCTTCGTCTAAATAGCTGACGCATTGTTCCTTTCCCAGTTAGACCGCTTTTCTCTGGTTGTTTCTAGCTTTAATTCAACTCTACACGAGCATAATCAGGCCTCATCTTCAAATGCCTCTAGTCAATGGACCGCGAGGTGGTTCCTCCTTCGGGGGTGGATAATTTACGGTTGCATTCGATGTCAATTAGATCTAAACTCCACCTTACCTCTCTTCGCTAATTACTCGAGCTACTTAGCCTTCCAACAGGGCGTGTTTTTTTTTATCTTCCTTATGAGGTTATCTTTGTCCGTGAAGTGGGTTCCTTTTCACTTTTTTTAGCTTTGCGGTTGCAGCTCACATATCATGACTTGTCTCACGTAATTGGCATTCCCAGCCCCGCCCTTACTTTGTTTGCAAATTCACGTGGCCTTATTTCTTGTCATTTTAACCACTCGCTTCTTTATCTATAGATGCGGGTGGGATTAGCTCCTGTCTTATTACCCCATTTGATTGAGTGTGTAGTTCACACGACGTGCACAAACTTTCAATCTGATCGGTGGCAGTAGCGTATTTGTCGAAGTTATTATGGGTGTGTTTGCCTCGCCCACGCACTTGGGTCTCGTGTTTCCATTAGCTCCTTTGCATTGCCAGCACTTTTGTAGAGCGCTCCCTCAGCGACGTCCCAGGCGCAGCGATCTCCGAGATTCATTCGAATCGGGAGTGCCAAAGGGTAACGTGTTCATGATTGACTTTGAATGTCCAGAGGCTTGAATGGAACATGCAGGATCTCCTCTAAGCAATTCGTTCGATCAGATGGTTTCCTGTGTAGCAAAAGCATGGTTCACTCTCAAAACTAGCCAGTCAAGCCTTCACCTCAACGAGTCCTTCATGAATCTTATCCCAGCTGTTTGCCCCGTGGCATTACTTGAACAACAAGAAGTGGATGTTTACAAACAAATTTTCTAGTCTCGTGGATATCTCATCAGAGATCGGCTACTCTCGATGGATTTTTAATTGGTTTGAACGCGCTGGGAGCGACACGAGCTGAGTCGGTCACTTTTCCCCTACAGGATGAGCAACGAGCTCGCCAAGCCAGTGGCGTTGGTGACAGCAGCAGTTCCCTTTTGGTAGATCCCAGTCAGCAGCAACAGATGACACTCTATCGCGATCAGACCGACGCCTATCTGGCTGCACGCCACGATACCGTTCGTACCATTGAACACACCATCGTAGAGTTGGGTGAGATCTTCCAGCAACTCGCAACGATGGTAAGCGTCTGGCTCTTTGAATTGTCCTCTCTTTTCTGAGGAGATTGAAAGCTCCCGCTGAAAACATCTCTTTCCGTCTTGTAGGTGCACGAACAGGAGGAGAGGGTAGAACGCATCGATGCAAACGTAGAGGAATCGGTAGCCGCGGTAGAATCGGGGCATGCAGAGTTGCTACGTTATCTACGCTCCGTTTCGTCCAATCGTTGGCTCATGTTTAAAGTGTTTGGTGTTCTCCTTCTCTTCTTCGTCTTCTTTGTGGTCTTCTTTGTCTGATAACTTACTGCTTCTTGGCTTTTTTTTCGACCGTCGAGTTGTCTGTCTGCCTGTCTTTCAGCACATCTGATTCGATTTATGAGATTATTTGGAGATTGTCTTATTGTCGAGATTCTTACCTTGACTTTTGTGTTGGGGCTCAAGGTAATGGTGCGGCTGTGGTGGCAGACGTAGTTCGTTTGGGGGGCGATGAGGTTCTCTCGTGCCATTGTAGCCATGGAGGGAATCGGAGTTTTGGCGAGGACTCTGGGTCTTCCGGGCGTGGTGACTTCCCGACTTGGGGCTGGTTCGTTATGACCTCAGAAACCACTCAGGTCAAGCGAGTCCGATCTGCAAGGTGAGGTCATTTGCCACGATGGGTGCTTGGCGCACAGATGCTCTGGTCGCAGAACTTCGTGCAATCGAGACCACATTGGATTCCCCAATATATTTCACATGTAGGCAGTAACAACAAATAGTCAGCAATTTTCAGACTACCCTGGACACAGGATCAAATGCTATCACATGCCGGAAGGTTTATAAAGTGCTTTGAAGGATTAAGTGTGGTTTTGAATTGCGACTACGCTGAGATGATTGACGCAGAAGTTTAACAACTAAGAGCTTAAAGGATAGCTCCAAAAACAGCTATTATGACCTGAGAGTTCACTTAAGTACGTGCTTTAGTGCGTAGGCGTTTCAGTTTGAGCAAGTTTCAATTACTCTCTAAGACATGGCCTCCTAACTATGTAAATAGCTTCAAAGTCATACCGCTTAAAACAATTATGACATTGACGTAGACTCAAGGGCCGCAAGAAATTCTGCGGGAAATTTGAACAAATCGAAAAGTTTTTTGCTAACGTGTAGTTGATAGCAGACATCCAGCACAGCTTTGAAAAATTCTTTTTATTCAAAAACTCGATTTTTAACAAAGTAATCACATTAAAAATGGAGCAGGTAAAGATGACTTGTTCCTTTTGATTTAGTCGACTTACTGCTGGTGCCTGACCTAGAGACTGATGCCGTCCATTGGTTAGTAGTCAGCATGCCTAAACGCGCAGGTATGTTTAATCCCGTGGTTAGATAATTCTCTCTAGCTATCGAAAGCATTTCGGAAACCCAAAAATTGCAGCAATCTAAAAGACGTACGTTATGAGTTTGAGGAGCTTACATCACTTTGTATAGCCAAACTACTGCCTTCTAAGCGGAAATCTGACGCTAAACCTGCTAGAAGGGTCCAGTGGAGAAATCGTGAACGGACGTTGTTTGTGTGCTCCCGAGGGGTCTCCGCTCTGGGTCGCCATCTCATGAAGGACCTCATCAACATGATGCCTCATTCCAAGTCAGATACGAAACTGGACACCAAGAAAGATATTCCGTTGGTCAACGAAATCGCAGAAATCCGGAATGCGACGAAGGTATATGATTTACTACCCCGGAAATTGTACTTTATAAGCGTATTTCTACGCCTTCATTTCGTGCCACCTCATTCAGGTAGTGTTTTTCGAGGGTCGGAAGAAGCATGACTTGTATATGTGGGTAAGCTGTGTTCCAAACGGGCCGTCAGCGAAGTTCTTGGTGGAGAACATGAGTACTACCGCAGAGCTCAAAATGACTGGTAATGCTCTTCGGTACAGCCGTCCGATTCTCTCTTTCAACACCAGTTTCGACGATTCCACGATGCCCCATCTGAAACTTCTGAAGGAGGTTTTTATTCAATCATTTGGAACACCCAATTTTCATCCTAAAATGCAACCCTACACGGATAAGGTGATGTCGATCATCTACTTTGCTGGACGGATCTGGTTCCGTGTTTATCAGATTATTGAGGAAAGCGGAGCTCTCTCAGAGATAGGTACGGCACCTTTTGTCGTTTACTATATCGTAATCCGTTGCTGATCCTTATCGTTAAAACTTCCTGTGTTTTAGGACCGCGTTTCTCACTTTTTCCAATGAAGATTTTCTTGGGGAGCTTTAGAGGTGCAGTTATCTGGGAAAATCCCAAGTATATCTCGCCAAATAAGGTGGGTTTCTCTTTTTCTTCGCAGTTGACTGAATTTTCTTTTATGTGAGCAAAAAGTCTCCTTCTTTTAAAGATTCGCCAGGCGTTGAGGCTGGAGAAGGGAACAAAGTACATGGATAGAATCGGGGCAAAGAAGAGCAGCAAGAAGCGGAAGAGTCTGCAGACACTCCTCCACGAAGTGGATGAGACTGACGATATTTTCGAGTAGCTTGACTTTGTGGGTGCTTGTGCATGTGCCATTGTAAATATACGTACGTGCAGCGATTAGTGCGATTCCCAACTAGTTCGTGGGTTGTGTAGGAGGGGTTTTGGGCTTGTCTGCCTGCCACGGGGTTGGGGTGGGTCGGTCGAGGTTCGCACAATCAAGGAGATCGTTTAATGTAAAATGTAAAGAATATGTCAGATTTTATATAGTAAGTTTGACGGTTGGTGTTTGTTACCATTTGTCGGTGTAGGACAGGCGTTAGTTTATCTTCTTGTGCATCACGGAATATTTTTGCTTCTGGAGCTAAGGAGTCCAAACGGAGGTCTAGTATTTCTGTCCACTGGCAACTTCCTTGACTGTGCAAACACTTAGCAATAAATATTACGCAAAAATAGCCTTTAAAACAATAATGTCACTTATTCCAGAAATTGGCCAAAAATTGTTTTACCGACTCGGTGATAACCCAACTATTTCGCATTTGTGTTCGCATTTTGTCTTTTAGTATTTTTTTAAGTAGGCGGTTGATGTTAAGTATTTAGTTACCCATTATGGAAGAGTCGATTGATTCTCTGAAATCCACCAAATATGCTTCATGTCGTCTTATTGTGACCAAAGTTCCTATTGATGTATTTACCGACATTGAAGCCAAAGTGGGCTTATTTACGTTTCACCCCATTGACTTTAGAGCATTTTTGAGCAGGTTTTCCGTACCTATGACGATGCATGCGAATTCATCTATCTTCCAAGCTTCCATCGCGTCATTGTGAGTATCGTTGCCTTTTCTGTTTCGCAGTTATTCGCGTTTTGTTTTTTGCTTATTTCTTTGCTCCAAGGTGACAATGTCTACTCCAGAAGCTGCTGTAATGGCTCGATTTGAAACTCAGGGCTGGCGTCTTCAAACCGCCACTGTTGGCACCTCCAATGCAAACGAGCATGAGTCGTCTGCAGAATCCGAAGACGTGGGAATTCGTTGCTACTTTGCAGATGACAATGAAGAGTGTCGCAAGCGTCAGCGTCGGCAAGCCCGTCCAACCGTGAAAAGCGCCTCTTTCGATGACGACCGTCTAACTGATGAAGATGGGGATGACGGTGGTACTGATGAAGTACTGGACGATATGGACACCTTTGAGCATTTGGCACTACCGAAACCCGAGCATCTTTTTCTCCTCTCGCCTCCAGCATCTCCACCTGTTGGTTGGGAACCCAAAGCTGAGGCAGAACCTCTCATCAATTATGACCTGCTTCATGCTCTTGCTGCGCTTGAACCTGGTAAGCTACTGGACTTTTATTTGGGCTTTACCTTCTCTCTATGAACCTAAATCTCAGGCCCTCGATGCTTTTTTGGCTCCTACAAAAAGTAGGCCTTTTATTTTTGCTTTGCTCAATCCACTGAAATAAGAAAATCTGTTCGAGAGGCTCTTGATCTCTGGTTTGGGTTTGCCTTAAAATTCGTTATCCTTTGGTTCATATTTGGGTAGTTGTCTCTTTTCAAATACACTTCTCAGGGCCCTTCCTTGCGCCCAAAGAGATGGCCATTATTTTTTGTTCTAATTGTTTTGTATTTCTCTTATACGTTTTTAATTTTCCGGTAATTTTTAACCGTCCCGATTATTTAAAATACGCTCAAGGGTAGAATTCGGATGTGCCTTTAGCTTTGTTAGCGAATCGCTTTTCTTCGCTTTCTTCTTTCGTTTTGCCTTTTCCTTGCCTAAAAGTAACTGCTCTGAGTTTCCTCTCCTTTTGCCTGGATTGGGAAATATTGTTTTAAAGTGATTTTGAAAGTGCTTAGTTTTGACTTTCTTACTATGTTACAGGTAAATCGTCAATTGTTCTTTTATGGCTCAACTGCGGTGAGGGGTGAGGTTTAACACCTGCATTTTGCCAAGTGACTTCTTTTTCAAAAACGGTTATTACGTCCCACTTGTGTCTACTTCGGACTTGTGGGCTCGCTTCAACGAATTTCTCTTGTGTTCGTGAATTTGGCAACAGGACTTGTTCGTTGTGCGCCGATTTAGTCCCCTTTACTCTTTTGCCTTTCCCTATTATTCACCCCGTGGGTTACAACCTGTTAGCTTGCCTGGAGGTCTCGTTTTTTTGCTAGGACCTCTACGAAAACCTGGTCGCCGCAGCTTAAAAAGGATGTAACCAAGTTTAGGTGTGTTATTTTTCCCCACATCAGGAATACATGTCACATATATGTGACATTGGCTTTTAATAGGGGACTACGAGTGATGACTCGGTTTGTTTCTTCTTGAGGCGTAGGCAAAACACCAACTTTCCATCTGTCCTCATAGCCTCAAAATGTGCCCTCTACGGATCTGCATTTTTTGTGTACTGGTTCCAAATTCCCTGCTTGTGAATGATGCCCGTTAAAGCAATATTCTGGTTGTGCTGGATAGAAGAATATTTGGTTGGCCCAATGACCTTGTTAGTTTTATCCATCAAAGACAAGTTGGTCGATAATTCAAGCGATTGACTTGACAGCCAATCTTTCATTTTTTTTCCCCTTTTTTCCTCTGGGTGAGAAATTGTGCTTCAAGTCATCCCCATGGCAAGCATATGCTTCCCTTTTTAAACTCTGTTCCTAACTTTGTCTTTTAATTTATGAATAGCAAACTTTGTGTTCTTTTTCTTAGCTGTAATCTAAATATCTTTTTCTTGTTCATTTCTAAGAACATGTCGATTGCAACAAATCGGATTGATGATGTGAAGGAACAAAAAAACTGGTACTTTTAGGATAAATTGCTTTTTCAGTGCAGAAAGAGAAGTGCCTTGTTATTAATCCTTCGTATCTCCTTTTTATTGCTAAATCGACCGACCAATCGCCTCAAATTTGGCTTTCCTTACTCCGGTTATTTTTTCATCTCCCGAGATGTGGAAAGTCTGTTGATTTGCCCCATTCCTCCACCTCCTGATTTTTTTTCAAGCGCGGCAAAATTGTTGTTCTCTGCCCTGCTTTCTAGTTGGTCAAGTAAACGAAGGCGAGTTCTTAAGCGCTGGAAGCTTGTTGCTCCTGATCCGTAAGCATACGATTTCCAGTAGAAGGCTGTGAACGGCGACTCTTCTTGGTCTATTTTTGCTCTCAGTCGGTTGTACATTTAAAATGCATTTTTTTAATGTGTGACACAGTACCCTTTCATGGAGAAAATCGGACAAGTTCCAATTATCTGCCCCGGGTTTGGACATTTACCTAACCAAGCCATTTCCTCTCCTCTAGCAGGAGGCACACAAGGACAATATCTCTGACCTAGCCTCAGATTTAGGGGCAGACTTGCCTCTTCCATTTATTGCCCTATCTTATGTCAAATAATCGTAATCAACTCCCCTTCGCTTACGCTTTTTTTCACTTCTCCTTCCTTTTGATTGGACGAAGAGAACCTATCGACCGTCTGACCCTAAAGGTTGGTAACACCTTGACTCGCGTTCTTTTTTCTTTGTTTATTTTATCGCTGAAAGTTGTCTTGTCAAGGCTCATAGCACTTGACGATGCAACACGAAGGTACCGATAAGATAACTGCGCTCATGAGAGGGGTGATGTGATATTACTTCCTTTCCCTCCTTTACTGTTTGACTTTTTAGGCAAGGCGCATGAATTGCATCCACCCGAGCGAGACAAACCGGGTATTGTGGTGACACCGTGTGAGGGGGCGTTGGATGGGAAGAAAAAGAAGAAGCGAGATCTGCCCGATTCAAAGATACCTCACACCGCTTGTCCCAACCGAAATTAATGTGTCGCCTCATTCGTCTTCCCTTCTCAGCCTCTTTTATTTGTTGCTTTGACCTTTTACTTTTCATTTCCCCCTTTTTTGTATAAAACAATGTTATACTCTGTTGTGTGCAATATCTAGATGGAGTGAAAACAAATCGACTGTTGAATAGATGGTTTTCGAGGTGTTGACGGAGTCAGGGAGGCGATTTCCTCGTGCATACAGCACCTGATTTGTTGCAGGCAGCGTTGAAAGGCATGCATCGAGATCGAAGGACTGAAAGTGGTGTCAGAGGTCCTTGTCATCATCCTGGACACTACTTTGTAGAGCATTAGATGATCTACACAGCAAATCGGAGCTGTATTCGTCCTTCGGAGTGTTCATCTCTCACGTTGGAGCTGCTGTCAAGGGTGAAAGGTTTTGTCCGCCCATCAAACGTAACCCGAACGACATTTGCCTTTCGTCGTCTGAGGTGCTCGAGAAATCACAGCGCAATTTTGGGCAACGCCCTACAATCACTCGCTTTGATTCGTGGGACCTTGTCAAATGCTCGTGTTTTTTGGCATGCCCACATCAGGAGGCAGAAAAGCCTCTTAAATTACCCTTGAACTTAATTTTGTGCTGGGTATGAATGCAGGCTCACATGACGTTCCCGTCTTGATTCACAGGTGATTTCTGCCTTTTTACAACTTCTTAGAACTCGCGCTCTCACTCGAGTCCTCTGATTGGCCAGTCAAACGCACTAGGAGGTTGTAAGGGGTTAGGGTCAATCAATTCATCATAAATCCGCGGGAATGAAAGCCGCCTCATCGTCACAGCAGTCACGTACACATGCGTCTCACCTCTAGCCTAATCATCGGCATGCCTAGGCCTCTGTACTGGAGTCTTGGTGTTCTGATTTCTTGGGTTAGGCAATCGACATGACCCACCAGCAGGAGTAGCTTCTCGTCACTACCTCTTATTTGGCATTCAGTGGAGGTGGAGTTGTAGCAGAAAGTCACCTGAAGCGATGTGGTGGTTACCCACCTGCGGATGGATGCATCGCTCCTCCTGATTGGTCAATGCGACTTAGAGGCCACTTTAAATGAGCTGACGGCTGAAACAGGGTTACGGTCAATTAGACAACCACAAATAAGCAGGAATGGGTCTTCTTTAGCGTCTTCATCAGCTAAATGTCAGTCACGTACGCTTGTGTTGTACCGTCTAGCTTACTCTCAGAAGACACGGGAAACAAGTTCGGCATTGCGCTGCCCTTTCAGACACGACACACGAGCTTGGTGCAAATTCCGCCTTTTGTCATTTAAGCGAATTTGTACTTTACATGCCTTCATCTGCACCCAGTTTATATTTTTCATCTTCCACAGCCACCACGGGTGTGACTATGCGTTTGTCTAGTGCTCAGGGAAAGACGATTACTGGGAGAAGTGGGCCAAAAAGCACGGACTGACGCGGCAGCATTTCGTCACCTATCCTTTTCACAGGTCAGTTTTGCAATAACATGGAGCAGGTCTGGCACATGAAACCCAATAGAAATGAGTAGCTTCCCTCAGTCTGATTGGCTAGCCGCAGATGCGTCAGAGATGGACAGCGATCTCCTCACACACCTTCTTCGAAGTGTATCCAATTATGGACCTAGTTAACATTCAGCGGGAAGGCTATGGTTCACCAATCTCCTCCACAGTTCACCTAGCACAAAGATGGAGCAGTGAATTCATTCAGAATTAACTGATCATTTTGAGGTAATCAATGCTCCCTTCCATGAACGGCTATGTGACAGTTCGTGAAGTCCGTCGGCATCTACCACCACTGCTTAGCAGCTTCTACGCCTTTCCCTGTTATTTTCCTACAAGTCAAATCAATCTTGACACCTTTTTTTTCCTCCTTTTTTTTTGGTGATGAGAGGCTCTCCTTCCAGGCAGGTGGAGAAGGTTTGGAGTACAAAATTCCTGTTTTCAGAACTTGAAACCGGAGCGGTCTCAGCTATCCTACAGGATTAATGGCAACTGGCAGTGCAAATGGGCCAGCCGATGTGAAGGATCTCGAATGCAGAGGAGGGAAGGCAGGCAAAAAACCCTAAAGTAAACAGCTCAGCTTGAGCATTTCGAATTTATGGCAAATCGTAAGATGAAGTGACGAGTGATGGAAGTGTGGGGGTGGTCCAGTCATCAACGAAGAAGTGAGTCACTTGTGTGTTAGACTAAAGAGGGAAGCAATCGACACCTCGTTGGGTTGTTGTTATCTAGCACCCCGACACTACTGCCACAGCCGTCATGTAAGTCGTCGAGTATAACCGTGTGCGGAAGATCCAAATGGGTCCAACTTGACCGCACTGATTCCTTTTTTGCCCCCTCCCCCCGACTTTTCACTCCGTTTGACGGTGAATGCCAGGATGAAACCGAAATTGAGCGTCTTGGTTGCCGAAATTTCGTTTCCCAGGGAGAGGTCGTCTGCTGGGAACGAATGAATCTGCAGAAACCCTATCTTGCACCCCACAAGACGATGGTGAAAAAGTGACGTTACCAACCTCCACCGACTTGCACCACGAGAAATAAAAAAAAAAAAAAACGAATACCACTAGCAGAACTCACTGCCTTCCGAGAGGTTGGAAGCTCAGCTTCTCCTCCTCCTTATGCCTACCATTCCTGTCGTGAGAGTGCTACATTTTTTGTCAAGGAATCCACTAATTCCCTCCCTTCTCCAAAGTGAACGCAATTTCCTATTTGCATTTTATTCAGGACAACTACTCAAGCAACGAAATCCAATCAAAACAACAAAAGACTACAATAAAAAAGAAGGAGAGAAGGGGAGAGAGAGAAGAACAGGATTAAGGCGAAGTGTCACGAGCCGATGAGGCAGGCGACAGCCTTTCTCCCTGGTGGCGTCGCCTATTCTCTACCTCATTGGCCAGGAGGGCGAGGGCATCGTCATTTAGCCGAGGCAGAAGATGAAGGATTTCCGTCAATGCCTAAATAGTAAAAAAGAAGACATCTCACGATTTTGATGCTCTATTTCTGCACTTCCTTTTTCATCTGTTTTTGTGCATTTAATTGCCGCTCTAAAGCAGAGCCGTTTATGTTCGACTCTTGTGAATGGCTGGTTCGCTATAATTGTAATTTATGTTCATTCCCTTCTTTCAATTTCAACCTCTGTTTAATCCGGAGTTTTTGATTAAGTAAAATTCAAACTTTTATTCAAAACACTCGGAAGTGTTTCCGCAGTTCAAGTAGTGTTCTAGGGCTACACAAAGCGACCCCGTCAGTCAGACATCGCATTAAGCAGGTGGCTCCATTGTGTACATTTCATTGATTGAGGGTATCGTGGATGCCCATATTCCCTCCTCCAGGCGGAAACAAAATTCCACTTATCATCCTCCCGTCCGCTCGCCTGGCCGCCCGAGGGGGAGGGACTAGTGCGTAAACACACCCCAATTGGTGTCATTAGCCGTCACATGACGTTCCAATTCGCCCGATCACTTCAGAAACGCGTTTTTGTAAAGTTTATTGGGGTGATGTGGGAGGGAAGGAGGATGGTGGAGGCGGGCAATGCACTGTGGCCCAAGTGAGCCCAGTTATCAACCATCCATCGGGCGGAAGCACAGACTAAACAGGCCTGGATAGGCGCCTCACTCGGAGTGGCATTTAACGCCCACGCGGAGAAACTCAAATAATTCTGCCTCCTAAGTTTCTGTGCATGGGATTCCGCTAAGCGTTATCTATTGCTCCTACCGACTCAAAACAAACTACAACAGATCGGTTTGGTGGTGAAAGTATACCTATTTGCTTTTTCCCTTGCCAAGGAACGAATGAGCACACCCACCAATATTTACCCTTTCCTGTGAGGTCTAATGTCCTGAGTGGTGGCTGCTGAAATAAACAAGTTATGCCCTACAGGTGGTTATTTTTTTGGCAAAAGAAGGAGTCCGAGGAAATAGACCTAATCTGACTTCCACATTTTTCAAGTATGAATCTAGAATTATAGCAAAAAGTTCTATTTTCTCTTGAGCTTATTTAATAATACGAGGGAATGGAGTTAGAGGAAAGATGCATAAAATTAAATTCAAGATAAATCAGATTTGTTCCGTACTTGCACTCTATCTAAGGAATCAAATGTGACTCACCTGTTTATTTACCAAGGAGAGGTGAGAAATTGTCTGACGAATAGACTCCACGACCCCAATGGAGCTTGGAAGATCCGAAGACTCGCCCCTAAGAGAGCAGGATTTGGTTAGCCTACTTATTGAATTAAGTAGCACGGTGTGGTCAGCACAGCCTTTGAGGCAAGCCAACCGAGGGAGGGGAGCATACTTGATAGGCGTATCACAATCTACGAGGTGGAAAAATCATATGCTCTTTCCAGAGAGGGGAGAAGATGATCCTCGGAGCATATTATCCACTGACAGTTGAGGACTTTTGACCTCTACCAGGAAGGTAGCATCATCAGCACCGACGAATGGAGTGAGAAATGATGAGCCTATACGATGAAGTAGTGACAGCCTTCGTCAGGAAAGTGGAGGAGATTGTCAAGTCTTGGGACACAAGGTCTACTGACATATTTCGACTTGCACGATTCAAAAGTGGATGATCGGTATTGAGGCGCTAAACCGCCTGGAGAAGACTGTTATCAACACGCATAACAACAATGTCACAGTCCAAAGCGTTTACATCTGGGATTATTAATGAGCTCAACGCCGAGGTATTGGGAGGATAGAAGGATCGGACTACCTAAACTCAGTGTCTGTTTGGTCAGACAGCAAAAAAGCACATGTGCCGCATACTTGTAACGTGTAAAAATCAAAGAACAAGACCGTCGATGAAGAATGTATTAAAAACTATTTAGAAGCTCTACCAACATAAATGGGGTTTTTAAAGGAGGACAAAAAATGAGTCAAAGCAAGCACATTCTTAATCAAGGCAGAGAGGAAAGACTTATTTCAAATATTTTAAGAAAAAGCTGATATATGAAGTCAATGGAACTTACGACTCCTGAACAGCTGAGTCTGGACAGTCAAGCCCCTTGAGAGCAACGGGGCTGTCACCAGTAAAAATTTCCTCCTAAACGCAGGATAAGCTCTTTTTATGGTCCTTTATCTCGTACCAAGTCAAAAATCACTTATTAATCATATTTTGTAAATATTATGGGTGACACAAACACATGAGAGTAAAACAAAAAGGCTCACCTTACGTGCATTTGTTCTCGATAGCAAATTGTTTCCAGCTACATTGGTCCTAATTTCAGTACCCTTCGCTATCTCCTCCTCAGCATCATCATCCACATCATTGGTAATGGAAAAAGAAGGCGTCAAAGTTGATTGTCTAGCTGCCATCTTCTCGTCTTCTGACACCACTGTAATGCAAGATGAAAAAGCTATCTTTCTGATTTTCTATCCTCATTTGCTTGGCAGCTACTCTATTACTTATCGGCTCAATAGCAGTTGGTAGTTTGGAAGTGCCATAGATCAGTGCCATGAAATCCAAAGCAAAACCAAATTCTAGCTTTCTGGTCCCTTCTCAATGTCGCATTATAGATTCAAGGATAACTCATAAACCAATAAATTTAGGACGTCAACGACAAGGTTATCGAGAAGCAGGCCCACAGTGCCGAAGGCCAATAAAACTACGACCGTCACAGACAAGTGCTACCTGTAGCGTGCTTTTATCGGTGGCTTATCAACTCGAGGTGCAAAATGCGTTCCAAAGGTGAGGGGAAATAATTTTAAAGAAAAATTCAATGTAAAGGGATTTTGATGTGAATTTACCAAAAAGTTATTCGGCAAAACGAATTCATTTGGTTCACTTACTCCAGAGGAAAATAAATGTCAAAAAATATTCGAAAAAATTTTCATATTAAGACAAGAATGGTCGAAATGTGCCCACTATGCACTTACAACTCAAATCAAGGCGTTCTAAAGATGGAACATGTTTTATCACCGTTGGTCGATAATATTCAGACGTCTCCGTCGAAATGTGAATCTTCTCAACGTCTAAGTGATGAGGATATTAACGAATCAATAAATAAACTTTTTACTTGGAGGGTAGCAGCAGGGATTGCCCAGGAGGAACAGAGTGTGGAGAAAGTTTAAGCTGCTAAGATGGCGAACTTCATTTAGGTCAAAAATTGCATTGTTGCGAAGATAAAGCTCTTTTAGATTTACGCAAAATGAAAAGGCTTCAAGGCTTGAAATGTTATTGGAACTGAAAGGAGGAAAATCGTTTTAAAATACATAATAGGACAAAAAAGAGTAACCTTAATGAAACGACCTCAAGTGTCGGTACGTTTTGAAGAAGAGAGGCATCACATATCCGCAATCCCCTAAATAAAAATGCTAATAGTTTTAGATACATACCAGAGGTTCACCCGCTTAACGTGTTCTAAGTTCTCCTTCTGAGCTCGTCTCAATATCATTGACTCGGTCAAACGATGCCCAATCATAATGAGCCTAAAAGAGCTCTAAGGTTTAAACAGACATTGTGCCAGGTATACCCAGCTAATGTGAGTATACTAGGAAAGCTTGTCCAAAATGTGTAAAAAACTACAAAAAAAGCGATTTTGCAAAAAATTTCAACCATGTCCTAGTGACTTTTGGAGAATGTGGCTGTCGATGGTGGCATATCTGAGCGACCATCTTGCAAGAAAATTAAGTAATGTTCATTCAGATCGTTTGAAACATTGACATTAACAGCAACCTTAACACAATAATAGGAAAAGAAAAGCCTTTCTATGCACAAGCATGTCATGCCCAATTACGTCAAAATACCCCGCTCAATCGCCAACACCTTCGGTAACGCACCGCATTTGAAATGGCGCCTTCGTATCAAGACAACAAATCAATTAGTATAAACAATTATTAAATTTCAATTTATTTAATTACCTTTGCTACCTATAATACTTAGAGTTAGCTGTGTTGGGTTTTATGCTGTAAAATTTTAAAAGGTTGTAATGCTTACGCATGACAATATTCATTTGCAGAAAAGTAGATTATGGTACGAATCCAAAAAATGCCTAATTTGTTTACTCTGATGCTGCGTTTTGCAGTATACGGGTCTGGTGATAATTAAATTTTTTCTGAGTTTCTGTAATAAATCCTCACTTTTCGTCGCATCAGTATCAAAAGCTTGGCGCGTAGCATCCCGGACTTCCCTTAAGGTAAACGAAAGCGGGGACTGTTAGCACGGCCCGGATGCCGGCCAATCGGCCAGTACAATATGGCCATCAAAGTCACCAAAACCAGCAGTTCGAACTATCAAAGCATTACATAGCCCCTCTCTTCTCTCGAGCAGCGTCCCCAACGCTCCCCTTGGTCAGCCTCCCGTCTCAACCATCACAACGTAATCAGTGCTGCGAGAAGCACCCACGAGCTAGCTTTGCCAGTCATCGAGATTCGAACGCATGTGTTCCTGTAGTGCCATCGATTCCGCGTAGCACTTGGTGTAGCAAACGTGCATTTCTTAGTTCTCCTCTTCCACGATAATGCGGCCCAGTGAAAGATGGGGGTACGAATCCAAGGTTTTTGGACGAATGAAGGTACACATAACACATTGTGATTCCAGGCTTTTCTGATGCAGTGGAAGAAACGCGAGGGTATCGTAGAATCCTGAGTAAATGGGGCGGTCGGGCTTCAAAGGAACAAAGTGCATGCGATCTAAGCGTGCAAAGCATAAATCGAAGCTACCGAATGGCGTCCTGCACATCCTGCATCAGTAAATACACATTTTAGCAAACGGAAGGGAGTTTCCCAAGAACAGGAGAGCGAGCTTACGGTGGATGCTTGTCCACAACGTCGCTGACCCCTATTGTAAGTTCCACTGGACATGGAGTTCACGGCTAGTGTCGCTTCAGCTGTTAATAGCTTCCCTGTCGGACACGAGGGTGAGAGAGGTGCCGAAGCTGGACGTCGATCTCGGCCCTTCTGTTACGCGATACCAGAGGTTCTCCTATCCATAGCACATGCACCTCCTTCACACTGCCAAAATTTGCCAGAAGCGGCATGGAGCAGGATAAAATCCATCAAAGTCGGGTCCGCTTTCCGCTGCCACCAATGTAGCGTCCTGAGACTTCCCTTGAGGCACAAGAAGGCATATTACTGGGGCAGAACATATATTCTGGAAACAGAGGGATTGGGACTGTTGGCACGGCCCGGAGGCCCGCCAGCCGGCTAGCCTAACATGGCCACTCAAGTGACCGAAACCGGCAGTTCGAACAAACAAAATATTACATGGTGCACCTTAAAATCTGTGTCAATATTATTGATAGCAATCAAAACTGCACTTACTCTCATGAAATTATGCAACACCAAAAGTCAACTTTTATGCGACCTACATTCAGCTAACCGATTCGCTCCCAGACTCGCAAGGAGTCTCGGTATCAATGCAATTCCTGTGTTATTAACTGAGAGAAGGCTCATGCAGCTAATGGCATGGCCTTTCGTTTGTGCTACCCAGTGGCAATACACTCTGTGTAGCCTTACATGCTTACACAGTTACCTAAGAAGTTGGGCAAACTAGTGGTGCCCTAGGCGCACAAGCTCTTTCGTTCTAATACGATTGTAAAACACCTGACTCCACCTTACGGAGCAGAAGGTCCTGCGTGAGTCAAGACAATTCCTAGCAGGCGCTCCCGCAGACCGTCTGAACCACTGGAACCCGATGGTTAAACTCGTTTTTGCGACCAGAAGCCGCCGAAGAGTTCCACGCAACCCCAGTAGGCGATAAGGAGGGCATAAACCACGTCCCTGCGGTACCCGGTGACCCCAGCCCTCCTGCCACTCGTGCCACACACGGCAAACTCCACCAAACTCTGGATGCCCATATTTCCCGTACCTGCCCAAGTAAGAAGTACAAAAATCCTTTCCACCATCGAAAGAGGATGCTGTTTCCCAGTACAGAAACATCTCTATACACACACACGGATAGGCCCGAGGGAGGTGGAGATTGATGTCGGCGGGAACAGACAGATACTGGCAGATGAACTAGCAGCTGAAAGAAAAGACGAAATAGCCGTGGGAAAATTATGACAGGGGGAGGAGGAAGTGATCCAGTGAATGACAGTTAAGGCAGCTAGTTGGAGGGTGTGGAAGACGCGTGTTTCTAGTTTCGCGACGTCACCAACGGCTTTGACCAGGCATTTTGACGGGGTGGCTGTTGTCGTGGTTTTTCTTCCGTTCGTGCCTCCTGCTGCACCTGGAAAATACAAGGGTTTTGCAAATCCGCCAATGCCACCCAATAATTTGAGCTAAGCACATTTTAATCGGTAAAACAAAAATAGAAAGAAACCGGGTCGAACTACGAAAGAAAGCAGGAAAGTGTGTTTGTTGTCTGGGAGAAGTCAATGGATGCAAGCATACTTACGGTGGCTGGAGGAGCGGGCTCCTGTACTGTCGTCTGCGGCTTTTCGGCTTGGAGAGAGGCCTTTGCCATTTTCTTATTAAAAGACAGAAAATGTACAAACGCAGTTAGACGACTCTTCCTGTATGCTTGAAGAAATAAGCAAACGTGGAGCTATTTTCCCTTCAAAACAGGCCGTGGATAAGTGAGCACGTTGGAAGACATTTTCATGCTACTTTAGGACAAAAGTAAGCGCAGACAAGCAAATGCCTGTGCAAAGAGCTAGGACAACAAGACATCGACTTTCGAGTAAGTGCCGATAGTGAGTGTTACATACTTATGAGTAGCGAGTAGTAACGCGTAGGCATAAAATGTAAATTATTAGAGGCAATCCTCTTGTACTGCCACATACTACTTACTAGTAATAAGTCCACTTGACTAAACAACGGAAAAACGTCGTATTTAAGGGCTCAACTCATGTTATCTGCTGCTGTTCCAGTCGTGTCCACGAAACGTATAAACGGAGTGCAAAACAAATACAAAGGAACCTCTCGATAAACGGGAAGTCCATTTTACGCTGATGCCAAAAAACTACGTTCCAGCAAAAAGTAGGCGCAGATATGAAATGAACTAGACACGACTCATCCGCTTAGAGAAGTGAGGATTTTTTCTCCAACCACACCTCTTCAAGTTGCCTCTCTATTGCAGCAGTATCAACCGGTTTGGCAGCACCAAAGATAGCGGCGTGACGAGCAGACATGGCGGCGTCGTCGTCCGCATCTCCATTGATAGGCTTCGTGCGCGGTTGGAGACGAATAATGGGGCGTTCCGGGAGCGGCCCTGTCGCTCCCAAGGAAGGGGGAGCAGGACGCACCGACCGACGAGTCCAACCCGAGGAGTCGGCACCACCCTCGCCCGCCGCATCAAAGCCTCGGCTGCGAATGTTTAGTAGAATCAAACGGGTCCCATTAGCACCTTCATTATCACCTTTAACCACGTGACGCCTTATTTTCTAGCTTGTGCATCACGTGCGCCAAACGTACTCTTCACGCACCCAAAGATAAATGATCGCAAAACAAAAAAAGAGACATTGAATGCGCTCGGGCTGACGATGGTTCTATAAAAATCTAGCCGAAGTTGAGGTTGCCTTAAAAATTCCAAAATTGAGACTATGGAGAGGACAACAGTCTAGTACTTAAGGAGCTGAAAACCCCTAGCACGGGTCTGATGTCACACAACCTAAGCTTAATATGATTTGTGGAATTCCCAAGGCGGGGAACCACTTACCAACATAAAGGAGGCTTAAAACATCCGACAACACTGCACCGGTTGCACGACGCCATTACAGCCTCATTACAATCGTGCCTCCAGCTTTACGGATCCCTCATGCTCCAATAATGTCGTTATCCACCTACTCACCAGCTATCAAACCTTTACGAAAGGCAGTAAGATAAACGGCGAAGTAGCTGTCAACATTAACACCATCAACAGGTAAAGTTTAACTTTATTTTCTGACTACCAAAAAACGCCAAGAGTCTATATCAAATGCTGCGCAGCTAAATGAATTATCTGAGAAGAGCAGTGATATGCATGGCTGGGCAAGTGTTCTGCGCCAAATTAAAACCTGTAGCCTCGTTCATTATTAATTCGCAATCGGTTCCAATGCACACAGCTGTGACAATGCATGTGAGCCTAATAGTTGCGACTGGCAAAGAAACTTCAGCTGACAACCCACCGGGTAGGCAAATAAACTTAATGAGAAGGAGAGGGCACAGCTAATCATTCACCCTTTATGAGTGACACTCAAATAGTCCAAACATTAATGAGACAAGTTACCTTCTGTAATCGGAACGACGAGGATTAAAACCATCGCGGTTGCCATATCCGCGTCTATTGCCAGTGTCATTCTAAAAGATGCAAAGACAGTAGTTAGATCAGGTAGAATTGATGAATAGACCTGTAGATCTGCCGAACCCACCTGATCAGCTATACGCATAGTCACACGGCGATTAAGAAGGAAAGCATTGTTCTTCTCCATAGCAGCAACCAAATCTGCCTTGGAGGCAAAATCCACAAAACAGTAACCTCGAAATTGACCATCTTCCTCGACAGTGCGAATATAAAGCGGGCGGATGGGAAGGAAAAACCTAAATGTGGAGACGAAGAATGACTCCACTACTAGTACATAAGGTGCCATGTAGAAATAATACATCGACATCCTAAATGCCTACTCCTCAATTTCTCTACGCGTGGCGGAGAAAGCAACATTAACTAGTACAAGCCGGAAAGGACCAGTGTCAGGAATACGGGCAATATCCTCTTCGAGGCGAACAGCCTGTGGCGCAGATGGAAGCTGAGCTTTGATGCGCTGAAGCTCAGTCACCTTCTCCTTTGAAAGATTGAGATCGGATGGAATTGTTGCGGCACCATCAAGAACCTAAGAAGAAACTTAGAGAGGTAACAAAACGCACATCGCGAAATCGCCTCCCCAAAACACGAGTAATTTCAGCACAAAAGCGGTGAGTGACACCCCTAAGCCCATAGAGCACATATGTGAAAACAAGTAAGGATTGCGGAGCCCTCACAAAGTTTCATTGAAAAATGAGAGGTAAGATAATCAGAAGATATTTACGCTGCTACTGGAATAGCTGATATCAATATCAAGAACTTGATTGAAGCGATTCTTCTTGCCCTTTTTCCCCATGATAACAAAACACGCACAGAAGAACTAGCAGATTTGATAACGACGCCAAATAAATAGGATAACGAAACGTTAAGTGGCAAACTAAAATAAATTTAAAGTATAGTAAAGTCAGTTCATCAATATGAATTTATGGGCAGAAGCATTGTGTTTATGACTAAAAGGGATGGTATCGCTAAATATTTTCCATTTATATTCAGTGTGTGTTGAGAAGTTGAACAGCAAAATATTACGCGTAGAACTGCCATTTGACGAATGAATTCACCCAAGATCAAAATAGAAGTCGCGAAAATCCACCGAAGTAATTTAATCCTGACAACTTAGTTCACTCGACTAATTGTTTCTAGAGTGGTAAATATAGATCAACTAAGCATTCCGACATAAATGTAATGCATTGGCTTTTATATAAGGGTTACATCGCGCGTTATTTATATTATCTATGGTTAATGCTATGGGCTAAAGGCTATAATAACAGCCTTTTTGAGCCTTTATAATTGAAATATGTATTCTTCTGTCCCCGGGGAAACGTTCGGTCACAACATAGATGATATCGGAAATCAAACCCTTTCTTAAGGGACAGGTATTGTGATTTCTGCTGTTGACTGATAAATTTTATCGGGGCAAAATGGGTGCTTATATAGCCGACGGCAAAGTTGGTGATAATTGGTGGCAGATTGGCAGAAAATGAAATCCGCATTCATCAACTACCCTAGTCTCGTATTCTCCGGCAAAGATAATACCAACGCAAATGACACTAAACGCAAAGTATTTTACAAGCTTTGATGGGAAATGCGTAAAGATAAAGGGAAAGTAGACATGAAGATACAACTTGGGCAGTTATAAGTGAGTAGCTTTAGAGTTAAGGGAGAACATAACTTCGATTTAGGTAAGTTCAATGGTTAGTGGCATTATATATGTTAACCTTTTGATGGCTGCAGCTAAGAGCTGACCGTGGGGATCACCAATGTAGCGTCCCGAGGCTCCCCTTAAGGTAAAAGAAGGCGCAGTACTAGGGCAGAATATATATATTCCGGGAACAGAGACCTTGGGGGCTGCTGGCACGGCCCGGAGGCCGACCCATCGGCTAGAACAAGATGGCCACCCAAGTAACCTAAACCGGTAGTTCGAACAAACAAAGTATTACACAGCCCCTCTCTTCTTTCGAGCGTCGTCCCCGACGCTCCCCTTCGTCCGCCTCCCGTGTCAGCCATCACAACGTAATCAGTGCTGCGAGAAGCACCCACGAGCTAACCGTCCCAGTCGTCGAGGTTCGAACGCATATGTTCCTGTAGTGCCATCAATTCCGCGTGGCACTCAGTGCAGCAAATGCGTGCTTCTTGGCCCTCCTCTGGGCTTGGAGTCCACGGCTAGTGTCGCTTCAGTTGTTAATAGCTTTCCTGTCGAGTACTAGGGCAGTACTAGGGCAGAATATATATATTCCGGGAACAGAGGACTTGGGGGCTGTTGGCACGGTCCGGAGGCCGACCAACCGGCTAGAACAAGATGGCCACCCAAGTGACCTAAACCGGTAGTTCGAACAAACAAAGTATTACAGCCAAAGCAAAGCTTTACAGGGGAGGTGGACCATGTGATGAGTTGATTTATGCTTAATTCCCTGTGCTGATAGAGGGCCACATTTGTCATGGCCATTGCAACATGCTGGGAGGTGTAACCTCCCGCCCACTTTACTATCCCGTACACCAGCCTCTCTGTTTATCAATTCTAAATGCTGGGCATGGCATGAAAGTTTTGGCGTTAAAAGGGGCGATTCCTAAATGCGTAGCGTATAGTGCTATTTAATAATTCTCTCTGCGCTTAGCAGAGGTAGCCGTAGTACATTGTTTGTTAAAATTGCTGATTTCAGTCACTTTGGTGGCCATATTGTACTAGCCGGTTGGCTGGCCTCCGGGCCGTGCCAACAGCACCCCGATCCCTCTGGTTCCAGAATACATATTTTACCCTAGTTCTATGCCTTCGTTTACCTTAAAGGAGGTCTCATGGTGCTACAGTGGCGAATGTTATTGTCCCTTTTGTTTATTTTGAAGATACGTGATTATGGTATGTGTGCTTTCCATTTATTAACTGATTTTACATTCTTTACTCGACTTAATCAGTTTAATAGTAGATGAGTAAATGGCAAGCGCTGAGACACATAAAAGAATTTTCGGTAGTGTGGGGCAAACACAAATTTTAAAATGTCTAACTATGGGTTTTGAAAGGAGGCGCACACGGCCCTGCGTTTTAATGGACAACATAGATAGAAGCAACTTTAAAAAGGCTCTGGCCGTTGCGCGTGGTTATTTAATGTAGGAGATTGGGTTTGCGCATAGCGTGAAACTGTTTTGTTAATGTTGCTCTCGTATGCCACATTGTGTTGTTCATGCTACTTAATGGTCATTAATGACTGCTTACGTGCTGTGACATTTTGGGCATTTCCCTCTGTTTTCCTTTACATGCTTTTGTTTTGCTCCATTCTCTCTTATCTTTTCCCTTCATTGGTGTTTATTTATACCAGGATTGCACTCATACTGCGCCTCGTCTTACTCGTTTTTAGTGTTCTAGGTTTCACAAATGTGGAAATCACTCCTCATACCAGACGACATTCTAAAGGCAATAAAGGATTTGGGTTTTGAGGAACCAACTCCTATTCAGCGGCAAGTTATTCCTCTCGCCGTCCGTGACTACTCAGATATTTTGGGTTCTGCTCCAACAGTAAATATTTTTGCCCTGATCTAATTGCTTCACCAGTTAAGAGAGGTCCTCTACCTTTCTATTCTTTGTAAACCAACAAAATATCATTGGGCTATTGCATATGTCAGTACTTATCGATGTCCAACTTTGCTGTCCTTTCGGTGGGTGTGCGCATTTTATGTCATTTAACCAAAGCCCACACTTTTCGGAACGATAGTTTTCTGATTGTTATTGCGGTCCGCTGGTAGTTAATTCCCCATCGGCAATTATTTAATGTTTGTTAAAGAGTGTAGAATGAGAGGGCTTCTTGTATTCTTGAGGCGATGCTCTTCCCATATTCTCAATGTTTTTGCACTTTTTAATTTTTAGGGAAGTGGGAAGACCTTAGCCTTTGGCGTTCCTATCTTAGTCCGTGTTCGAGAGGTAAAACTTAGATCTGGTGCAGAGGTTTGTCACTTGGCAAAAATCATGGGACTCTTTTAGCTCCAGTCCGATTCTTCACTTGATCTGCGTGGAAAACAAATTTTCTCAAATTCATCGAAAAAAACAAAAAGTTAGTTTATTCGATCATTTTTTCTGTTCGAGTTTAACCATTCACACTTTTGATCACCTCCCCAGTTCCTTTTTATCACTAGAGCGCGAGAGGAGCGCTGCGCTGGCAGATTTGCATGCCGACGCTTTAGCAGATAAAAAGAAGCGTCGAAAGGTGATGGAAGAGTTGGCTTTTATCGAAGAACTCGACCCGGACACTATGGATGTTGTTAAAGTGTACGATTTGTCAAAGAAATCAACCGTTATGAACTCCGAGTCTCTCAATGGCGCTGAACATCCAAACAGTGGTGTTCTAGGCTTGGTCATTCTTCCAACTCGCGAATTAGCCCTCCAGGTGGGTCTGTCAAAAGATGTCTACTTGCACGAATACCAAAAGGACTTAGAGGCAGATTGGTACTTTTGCGTTTACTGGTGCTGAATTGCCCTAGAACAGCCAGTTTTTTACTCTCCCGTTGGTGTTTGTTTTGAATCTACATCCTTCCACTCCTCCTCCTCCTCTTGCTTTGGTCCCAAGTTAAAATGATTCACCCAGCTTTTGTGAATGGTTGTCGTGATCAACATCCCCACATGGAGAATATTATCTTGTGTATTTGCGCAACGGGTCATGTTTTTTGTTCAGGCGTCCTCTATACCCAATAAATGCTTGCATGAGCGATTTCTATGTTGTGATCCGACAACGAGGCGCGCGTCCACGTCACTCGAATGATTTGCTTCTGTCCGGTTCAGTGGCCACAACTTTTCATCTTTGTTCGGACTAAATCTAGTTCGCCGCGACAGATATTACCCATGGGGAACGGTTGTTTTGCAGCATTTCCTGCGATGCCGTCATGATAATGCGCCTTCATGCCTACAAAGTTAAAAGCTTCGGTCTAACTTTTTTAGGTGACAACACATCTACGAGCACTGGCCAAACACATGAAACCACCTGGCGTCACAATCGAAGCCATTGTTGGTGGAATTTCCGTTCAAAAACAGGAGCGCATTTTACGGCAGCGGCGCCCAGACGTAGTTGTTGCAACTCCCGGTCGTCTGTGGGAATTCATTCAACAGGTATGTCTACTTAAATTCCTTCAGTAGTTATTTTTATGCCTCCAGGAAAACGAAATTTTGATCTCCATGCCACAAACTCTATCAGCGGTGGTTTTTGACGAAGCCGATCGATTGGTTGAATCGCAACATTTTGAGGAATTGGGACTGATCTTGCAATTTCTGAAAAACAAACCGGCGGATTTGAAACGGCAAACTTTCGTCTTCTCAGCCACTTTGACATTTGTTCACAATAATGCTCTCATGCCTGGTACACACTCGAACAAATCTATGAAGAAATTTTCAGCTGGAAAGAAGATGGATAGCCATGCTAAACTCGGTAAGGATAACTGGAACTCGCAGAGTTTGAGGATAATTGGTATTTCCTCATTCTACTATCATTGTTATAAGTACTACTCTCGTTATTTTTCAGGTTTCCTTCGCGATATGCTAGGTTTATCCGCCCGTGCAAAGGTAGTTGATCTTTCTTCTTCTGCACCTCCAAAACCGGTTGGCGGATCGGGTCCTTCAGGTAGTGCCACAGAAGCACCCAAGAACGCCATTTGCCTTCCTTCTGGACTATCTGAATATCGCCTCTCCTGTCCAAATCAAATGGACAAGGATGTCCTTCTGGTCTGGCTCCTGCTGGCCGCTCGAGTGGTTAACAGTGGTCGAGCTCTCATTTTTTTGAACAGCAAATCGGGAGCTCGACGATTAGCTGGTGTTTTGCGCCAGTGTGGTGAGATATCACCCCATCTCTGCGTTCTGCATGCTGATATGGTGCAAAAACAGAGGCTTCGTTCTTTGGAACGTTTTCAGGGTATTGGAAACACTGTGGCTACCTATATCCCCCTCATTAAGTGCTAATCGTGACCTCCTAACCTGCACTTTAGCCAGCGATGCAGCCGTGATAGTGGCTACAGACGTGGCTGCTCGAGGCCTAGATTTCGCTTCATGTGAGGTCGCTTGGGTGGTGCATTTTGATGTGCCTCGCACCACCGAAATCTACATCCATCGATGTGGTCGAACGGCACGGGCGAATCGATCAGGACGCAGTGTGGTGATGCTAGCCCCGGGGGATGTTCTGCGGTGGCGCAAACTGGCTCGAAACTTGCGTAGTCTCTCCAAAGGTTGGCTGCCAATACTTTGTCCATCTTTAGTTTGTTTACTGAACTGTGGGCGAATACCATGAATGTTTGTGCGTTGGGTCTGCACAGGACGATAAAATATTCTGTTTTCTCCAACACTTTGATTTGTACATCCACCTTCTTTTCTCCGTACGGATTGTAGGCAGAAGTTACCTCTGTAGCCAGTGCAGATTATTATGAACTATTTTCATTTTACTCTCGTTCATTTTAGATGATGATGTTCTCCAATTGCCCGAACTAAAGCCGTCTGCCACCACTGAAGAATTGGCAGAATTTCGCCACATTGTCCGCCTGATGCGCGAGATGGATGAGATCGAGCATAGCGCATCTAAGAAGGCCGCCGATCGCGAGTGGTTCGTTCGCACCGCTCGTGAAGCCGACATGGATCTCGACTCGGACTTGGGTCTTTCCAGGTAGACTCTACTATTCACTTTTAAGTAGTTGGAACGGGTGAAATTTTACGTCTTTATCACCACCTAGTTTTCTCTCAACCGTGCCAACTTTGCCGCTTGTTCTTACCCTTTCAAAGTGGTGCGTGGTTGCCTTGCTGCAGCTTAGATCACCAATACTACTTGTGTGGTTCTCTTTCTCCGAAATAAGTAGCATGTTGCTTTTTCATTTAAGCGACGATGATAACGGCGGTGGGAGTCGTAAACGTGTGAAGAAAACGGCTACAAAAACAGTCGATTCTCTCCGATCTGAACTGAGCGCTGTAATTTTTCGCCTTTTTATAATTTGTGTCAAATGTTTTTAAAATTTTTAACTAGTTTGCTTCTTAGATGCTGGCGTCGTGGAGACAGCGGATGGAACGGAATACAAAGCACCCCCTGAAGGCGCGTTTTGGGAGAAAAATATGCGTTTTTACTCCGAATGACCTCTTGGAAGCAAAATGAACGGGTTTTTTTCCTGTGTACAAAAGATTTTCGATGTATATGAAAGCGTCTTGCCAACTTTTGTTCTCAAGGTACTGAGAGGTCTTGCATTCCTCTAGCACGCGTTGCTGAAGTCGTGATATGGGCTTGTGCATGGACTTGCCTTTCGATTCATGACTATTTTACCCAGTTTTTTTCCACCTGGCGACGCTATTAATACCGACGTCAGCCGGCGACCCTAAATAGCTTTATTTTGAAAAAATAGCAGGTATGTATGGTATTGCTACGTGGACTCGGTGGTTATTGAGTTTGCTTTAAACTGACCAGTGAATAGCGTCATTGGTTGACCGTCCAGAAGGCTGCCATAGCAGTCTTTGACGCGTCACTTACTTTTATCAAATAAGTAGCATGCAGATGGTCTGGGTAACTTTCAGATGAATGCGGTACTGGATGGGTGTCACTGCAATTTCTTTCCAATGCATGCAATTCTTTAAATTAGCAGAATGACCTTGTTATTTTGGTGACATTTCTGGTTTTTGTTGGCTCGCTCTCTCTGTTGTGGATCCAAGTGGCAAAACCTTTCGACTGTTTGGACCGTTCCTAGATAAATGCTGAAGTTATTGGTATGGCTTGGTAAAATTTATTTGCCTGTGTTGACATACGCAAAAGTTGGTAACTGCAGAAAATTCTTCAATGTGTTACAGTGGACAAAGCAATCTTTGGGGAAAAGGGAACCAAACCTGCTCCGAATCTCACCGCAACAAGATTTTTATCTTTGTTGAGGCAGATATCCAAGCTCAATCTGCCTCCATTTGTGTCCCATTTTTTCTCATCTCAACAGTTTTAATTAAATGAAAATATGATCACATGCTCATTCAATCCCAAAAACCGGTGGCTTTCATCGACGAAAATAACACGAAGAGTGAGGTCGTATCTCCTTCCAGCGTTTCAGTGGTTGGGATGAAGCCTCAAAGCATGCAGGCTTGCTAAAAGAAGGATTTTCTACCGGTTAATTGACCTGTTTTAGCTGGTTTGGAGTTTCTTCACGTACATTTGTCACCCCATTAGTCGGTGTTGACTCGTCACTAAGTGTAGCAGGGTAAGGTGCAAAAGTCACGTATCACATAAATCACTAAACAGCTTAAAACAGCACGTTCTTTGAGTTGCTTGAGTGAAGGGGTTGTTTAAAGTGTGTGAAATGGTGGCTGCGAGAAGTGATGTGCTGCAATTGCTGTTGCGAATGGACAAAGCCCAAGTTCCCCTAATCCATGTCCACCCACTCCTCATTGATGTAGATGTGGTCGCATTGCTTCAGCGTCTAAATTGAAAGTTTTTATTAGTCTTGATTTACTTTGCACGTGCTTCCTCATTAATACCAAGAACAGAGCCTAATTCATTTAACTTGGAGAGGTCTACCATCCAAAATAAGTATTTTCATCTATATATCAGTGATGTTTTCATAAAGTCTACTGATCTCATCGCAGCGGGAACAGTAAGGACATTCTTGACCGCCTAATGAATCCTTTCTGTACCGCCTTAGACCTGTCTAGGTATAACTAACTGATCACGTCCCTTCCAAAACTGTAGGTTGTCTACTTATATTGCTTAAGTAGACACAAGCGGCTAACTGGTGCGGAAATGTTGATTAAGAATTTGGCGTTTCTTAATGCTTTACTCTGTAATTTTCTTTATAGGAAAGAGCGGAAACATTCGAAATGTATTTTAACCATTTTTGAGCCTTTTATATACACGCACGTAATTACATACACTGCTCTTGCAAACGCTTTGGATGGTTGTTGGGGTCGGCTTCAGCGCTTCCACTCACCACGGTTAGGCAAATTTTATCATCAATTAAAAAATAATGCCAAATCTCTGACCACTACTTCCCGGCAATACACCTTCCAATGCCGACTAACTTTCACAAAGTGCTTCAAAGTACAGGAGACCTCTTAGTCATCAAATTTTACGTTGAAAGAGCTTATTAAATCACTCTCAACTCGCTTTGTCGTTACAATCAGCCTTCAGCTTGAAAACACGCAAGCCGAGGTTGATTTCGATGCAATGAAGATTATTCCTGTCTGAAGAAACGACTCCCATGAGAACGAATAATTGTCCAGTAGGGAAAGCACGCAATCGTTTTCCTTTTTACTCAAGAAAGCCCAAGGGATAAATGAATGGGAAAGTCCACCCACTCACACACCAATACAATTTGCGCGCGCACGCACATGCACGCACCTCCCCCCGCAAATGCACGTACATGGGATGCAGAATGATCGATATGCACACGCACGCACGCACGCCACACCAGCCAATGAGATGGCGAGACCGTTGAGGAGGTTGAGGGTGGGTGGAGAACGAAAGAGCAATGGAGGGTGGAGGATGAGGTACCAAGGGGGGGAGGTGGTACGAGCCCTTCCTCTGGGATGTTACGCACGCGACGGAAGCGCCTTTTGTGATAGAAGTCGTGCACTTTCTGTGGTCACATGAGATGGCATTCCGTAAAGGCACTTTGTAAGGAGGAAATGGGGTGCATTGCCTTTTTATGAAGAAAAAATAAATTTTATTGAAAATTTTACGCCCCAGTATAAGTTTAATCAGTCCAATCAGCCAGATTGTCTCTTTTTCAAAAAGTACGAGATGGGTGAAGAAGCACGCTGCATTTTGAAATGGATGACAGTAGTCTAAATAAACAAAAGGTGGTTAATTTTGAGGATTAAACTAAATCATTTTCCAAGGATGTGATCAACTGAGAGATGTCCTTTCTAGAATCTGCCTCAGAGAAAAAATAAACCACAGCGGTACCAAAATTCCAGCTGCCAAAATGGTCAAGCTGGGTGCTGAGATCCCCCAACCCACTATTATAAAAAAAACAAGAATCTCGTGTCAGATGTTTTCGACTTACGGGTTCAAATGTTGGAATTTAAGGCATCACTTGTAAAGAATTATTAAGGTAGAAGGTTTCTCAAGTTGGCAGCATGAATAATTGAATTGGAGGTGGATCGTAAAGGACAGGCCCTGATGCAAGTGCTCCCTCCACTCAACTTAACACTTGGGAGGAAAGGTTGAAAATTGAACAAATAATAAAGATCCGCTCCAAATTTGGAGGCGTTGAAGAATAACCCACTTACAAATTTGTGGTATCATCAAAAGGGCATCAATGAATCCAATCCACGTCTCCAGGTCATTAGCCCTCCCTCTCCGTCCCCACACACCAGGTGGTCGCTTCAATTTGGGGGACAGATTGCCCCAAAGAGGAGCTGCCTTCAAATTAATTTGCTTTAATCCGTCTCTGGGAGTGCCGGAGGGCCCATGTGGATGGCCTGACAGTTGACAATTGCTGCATCAAATTAATCAAGTCAATGGAATTTAGTGCTTAGGGAGGGGAGAGAGAGGCAGGACAATTTGACAGCTGGGACATTTATAACTATGAGAGAGGCACACAAAATGAATCCATTTTATGCCCTCCAATCCGTCATGAAGCTGGAAAAACTCAAAATTATCGATCCAACTTGCGAGAAAAAAACTGATTGGTGCACTCAAGGTCACACGTCAGTAGCTGGTGGATGGGTGCTGTTAAACCTTCCAGATTTTTCCTCCTTTTCTGTTTCAGTCTACCGAGCTGGGTGAGTCATCAACAGAATGTTTTTTTTTTTAATTGTGGAAAAATCAGGAAGAAATAGACGCTTTGAGTTTCCTTCATTTTACGGAAACTTAAAGGTAATTACCTAGACGAAGTGTGCAAAAATGGGTGTTGTTTTTTACCTCTCTTGTGTGTTTATGTCCCTACAATAGCTTGACTACCTAATGATTAGGCAGAATGTTACTTGTATTGGCAAGTTGACCATAGACAGCACAACTTCATCGGCATGCATTCATCCAAATTTAGGGGACTTTCAAGCCTTAACTACCTACGGGCGCAAATTAAAAAGGTCACCTGAGGTCATGTAATACCCCCCGCCAAAGGCATTTCAGCCTTCCACAGATAGTGAAGGCCTTGATTTGGAACAGACCATAATTTAAGTTGCATTTAGATGTCACACTTCTTAAATTACCTTCCGACGAAAGTGGGAAATAGGTGTTAATGAGGAAAAGTGTTCCCAATTTTTTTAACAGAAAAAGAGCTAATCATGGCAATGAGAAGGCGTTACTCCAATTCTTTTTCTTTCTTTGTTTGTGTGGCAAAAGGTAAATAGGTGAACAACAGCCACCCTACTATGTTTACCACACATAAACAAAAAACACCAAACGATGATAAAGTGGCGGACACATTTGACACGAAGAGGAAGAGTAAATTTACAGAACAGCCGGACGTTCTGTTGGAAAAAAAGTAGGGGAATGAGGTGCTTTTTATAAATATATGGTTGAAAGGCAGAACTTTGCTGAACTCGGAATGGGGGAAGACGACAAACAGTTGGGAATGGGGCTGACGGAAGAAGACAAGGATATCGGCGACAGCCTTGTTCGGTGATTTGCCATGATTAACTACTTAAGACCATCAATGCATCAAAAAATAAGTCATTTTCTGTTGGGATTCGGAAGGGCAAAGAAGAAAGGCGAAACGGCACAATGGAAGGTGAGGCGAGGCGAAAAGATTTGTGGAGGATTAACTACCACACAACCCAACCAGCTAACCGATTGCAGCCTCCCTAATGTCACATCAACCAAGTCACCTTTGACTAGGCTAGTCATCCTAATGACGACATGCCAAATCAACTGCATCGCTTCGTAAATAGCGACTTGACGCATGTCACACATATGTGACGTAGTTTTGCAAATTATAGTAATCGCGCCGATTAGCGTCGTGACGGAGGCACGTGCCTCTTTGTGAAGAAGACAACTCGATTCCATCCTCTGCACCAGAAGAGGAGAGTGTTCATATTGGCGCAAAAGAGGGGGAAAGTGAAATCTCCTTCCACGGAACTTCGAGAGACAAAGTGACTCAAGGATCTCATTCCATTAACAATAAAGAGAATAGCACAGGAAAGCTATCTCTTTCCATTTCATAGTGCGACAAGAATACTTAAAAGATGCAAATTACTGAGGTGTGTTCATCGAAAGAGCACCTGCTTGCACGACACTACCGAATGCTTCTCAGAATCGACCACTAACAATTACTCGAAAGGCAAGGAGAAGATGGAGCGACATTCGAAACCACAAGAGTCCCTGCGAAACTTAAGTATTAAATGAACGAACAATGGGAAAGTGACCGCTTCCAACACCCACGAATGCGCCACCCAATCAGTTGCCTGCTCTCCGATTCTGACGCAAGTGATCCACTGTCTGGACAACGCATCAAACAGGACGCGGTCCATTCGCATGTGCGCTCGCATTCGCAACTCAAGCAGTCATGCGATACAGGCTCCAGGTTGACCTGAGTCAGCACCACCGCCCAGTTGTTTGGCCTGTTGTGCTACCTCTCACTTGGCTAGTTGACCAATCATCTTGGTGGCACAAATGGCGGTAGAGGGGAGGCGAGGGAGAGGTGGAGAAGTGGAACCGAGGTGCCTCACCAGGTCGCAGGCACACTGATTCGCCAGAGGTGGCCAATTTCCCAAGCCTCTCTCAGCCAGCCATGGTGGCCTGCCAACGTCACCCTGTCACGCAGGTGGCACAAATGCCACTCGACGACGTCCATCCACCCCATCAATTTACATTACTAGTTGTGAATGCTACTTACATGTGAATGAGCGTCCACTTGCGAGGTGGTAATTACACGATGGAGGAGGCGGTGCTGCACTACTCGCTGCACTAAATCAGCCAGCGTTGTTGACAGCAGCGCATTCGCCAGTGTCACCAGAAAGCACCACAGAGCGGTGGAGTAAGTGCGCACGTGAAGGAGGTGTGCGCCATCTCCCCTCCCACTCACCCTCCTTCCTCCTCGCTCATGCCCTCGCCTCACTTCCCAGCCCACGATAAAACCACCAGGGTTGGGTATCCACCTCTCCTGCTTTTACTCCCACTCAATTATTCACATGTCAGCTGGCCTGGCATGGTGCTCCCGACTCGAGTGGTAATTGTGGTGGCAATCGAAGACAGAATTTGACCGTTTGTAGTAATCAGGGCTTGGGTTGTGACGCTTTTGTCAACAGTTGGTGAGGCGACTCCACATTGACACCTCCTCACCACTTGGCAAGTGATGTGGAAGTGTTTTTCATCTCGGTTTCTTGGCGCTTGTGCGCACTGATGCTGAAAAGGTGGGTGGAAGTGGCACCACCATGTCGTTGGCACACCCAGCTCCTTCATTGCACAAAAGCCGAGTTGACAGAAGTACGGGAACCAAATTATCCACCCGTTTACAGTAGCTTGTTCCAAAATATTGGCAAAAACAGCCACAGAGCAATGGATTAAGGGGTCACATTAAATACTTGGTGCCTTTTTCTTCCCCCCCCCCCCCTCCTCTCAATTCCCATCTCTTAATCCCCTCTTTTCACATCTCTCATCACGTCGCCATGACGATTGGACATCCACGCGAAATGCATGTTTCTCTGCTCAATTATTCGAGTGTTAGCTGTTTCACGAAGAATATTCATCAAGAAGTGGCACCTATGTCAGCAGATGCTGCTCCTTCACCGCTTTGCATTGAGCATCACCAAACTCGACTCATCCTCAAATCATGGCCTATTAAAGAAATGTGTTAAATCTGCATTCATCGTCGTGCTTTCTTGTAGCATCGGTGTTGGGAGGCTGAAATGTGAGTGCTATTTCCCTGTCCTTTCCCACGCCCTTGTAAAGTTGACAAGGCACTGCTTGTTTCTTACAAATGTAGCATTCTGATATTCAGAATGAGGGTTCCTTGTACCGCTTCCATGTATCCCATCCCAATGTAATCCAATTTAAACTAGTCTAGGCTAGCTTCATCCAGATTGTTTTAACCTTACCTGCCCTTTGGAATATTTCAATGTGGATTTGACTGCCCATCCACAACGTGGGAAAACTCTCTCTGAGATGTACAAATGCAACATTTTGACGGAGCGGGGAATTCAGAGATTGTCATATTCTACGAGAAAGTGCATCCTATCCCCTCATTCAACGGTGGCAGAAATGGGCACAGTATGCTCACCGAATGCATCCATCCGTTATCTAGTAACTGGGTAACTGGGGCGTCGGTGTGGCCTCTTCTCCTTCCCACGATTGGATGAACCAAGTGAATCAATGGGAAAGAGGGAGTAAGAAACAAAAGAAGGTAGGTAAAATAAAGGAAAGAAACGGATGAAGAGGGAAGGATTGAAGAGAAAAGGCGAATGCACGCGGAGAATCTCCAAACGGTCTATTAACACAACACAGAAAGGGACATATGACCAACCGCCTCCTTCGCCTTTCTTTTTCCAATTTCTAGCCGTTTGAATGTACTCTGCCACACCGTCTCAATTTCCACCCTTTAATCATGACTAATCCAGTAGAGGCGTATACTTTATGAAACTGCTCCTTTATACTACTGAAATACCCTTCAGTATGCGGAACGAATTCGTTGTGGAATATCGCTCGGAAGACTGCACTTCTTTCGGGATAAATCTCATTATACCAAAAGAAAAACCAAACCCTGAGAGGTTGAGTTACACTCTGTCTAGGTGTTCTCCACTTTGCCCACGCAACTATCTAAGTGGGCCCAAGATTTTTAAAATGAAAGAGAATTCCGTTTACTCTAAATGCATTTTTTTACATCATTCACATTCGATGCTAAAAATTGTCCTCAACCGAAATAATTAAAACAGACAATTAATCTCCAGTGTTGAATTTGAGGCAACTATCCACATCAGAGATGTTTTCTAACATCATTTTCTCCAGTGTCACAAATACGTGACGCGACGACCGTCTAACCTAGTCACCTGCACTACGAATATGAGAGGTGTACATCTCGGTATTTTTTGCTCCCCAGATGCCCTGCTTCTTGGTCAGGGACTGAAATACACCTGCTTTGGCATTACATCAGAAAGGTGGGACATCTGCACCTGCAGTGGTCGGTTTGCCTTCAGGCGATTGGTATCGGCACGGAATCCTGGGTAAAATAAGAAGCCAAACAAACAGTCGTGGGCTTCTTTTTCTCTTCCAGAACATTTCCTCTTCACACTCAATTTCTTTGCTCTACACTGACCACCCTCTGCATGCATCCTATTTGGAGTATCACCGGAAGCGGACGTATTTTGTACAAAGGATGAAAGATGTCCAATGCATTTAACTCCTCTGCCACTACCTTGAAGCCTACCTGTCGATGCTGTGAGACGCTGAGCTAGAAGTTGCTTTCCATGCGAATGCACACGGAAGGGCTGGACCGAACCCCTTCCCATCCTTAAAGGGACATGCCATTGAAGAATGAGGGAGGAGGAAGGAGTGAGAATCCTTCTCCTCAATCAATTAGAATTTATTTTAAAAAAATCAACTAAACTAAGGCAACAATAGAGGCAATTGCCAAGATTAATCCCATAGATGTTTGCAGAGCCATCGCATGACCCTGGCGACATTTGAGAAGGTCATATCGACTTGGTTGGCCTTGCACCATCAGATCGTACTCTTTTTCCATTGTCTCGCCATCAAAAAACCAAGTCAAGTCGTTGAAGGGGTATTCAAAACCCTGGCGACACATACATTTGTAGCTTCCACTTTGAAATTGTCGACCCGGAATGTGTTCACACTGGGAAGAGCAAAAAAAAGAATGCAGAAAATCAAATCTTCTGAAGTAAGCAAGGTCGATTTGGGTAATCAACAACACGGAAGCCGCTGGTGTAACATTTGGCAAACCTGCGGACCGGAAGCAGACCACCAGGAAGGGTGAATCACTCAAAAACAGTAGAGACCTTGGATGTGGGAGCTTAGGATGCCAAAAGAAAAAACATCTTCAACTTCCAGCAATTTTCCCAGAACATCCACTCATCGTTCAGTTCACACGTCTTGGAAGCATACCACCTCACTCTCCCACAGAATTGCTGATAAAACCATCCACTGAAAAGAAATTCTTGTAGACAAGATATATACGCACTCAACGATGAGGAGGAGAACTTCCTACTTGAGAGAGAGAGTGAGAACTAGCCAACCGGTAGGAGGAGGAGACAATCCAAGGTCTCTGCCCCTTCGGTGAAAGGCCAGACACGACTACATCGACAGCACCGCCTCCTCCTCACCAACCTCTCAGCGTGCACTTCTTCAAGTGGAGAGAAAATTCCCGAACTCTCTTCTGCTCCCTGCAGCCTCGCACCAATCGGTTGGAAACGAGACCACAAAAAGGGGAATCACTTTTGGCATAGTTTTACCCTTCGAGAGGTGATTTATGAGAAGTTTCTGCCTTGCATTAGATGGCAGTTTACTTTGGAGGAAAGTGAAGCATAATTTATGCATTGACAACAATGAAGAGAGAGAGGATTGCAGTATGAGTGAGGACAGGAGGGGATTGTTGGAGGGCTTCCCTCTAAATGAGAAGTGCCTAGAAAAACATCATCTGTCAAGAGTGATTAGTTGTTTTTTCCAACACCTCTCTTTTTTCGGAGTCTTCAACATCCGCGAATTTAGATAGTAAAAGGAGGATTTTTGACTCCAAAGTCTAATGCCAGTAGAGGTAGTTGAAGGAACTTCGCCACTGTCAAATTGACCGGTTAAAAGAAGAACACAATGGGAAATCGAGTCGGAACCACAAAATGGGTTCATGTCAGACTGAAACCCCTCTGATCCCCATGAGGTATATTTTTGACCCCCTTCGTACCTCGCTCTAGACGCATGTTTCAAAACCAGCTTTAGGATTGGCGAGACCTGTCAAAATGGCTGATTCATTAGGAGGCAGGTAGGGAATGTTCACCTTGCCACCTCTTTCCAATGTCCATCTTGTGATGCAGGAAACTGTTCGCCGAAATGACTTCAGTTCCTCAATCTGACAGGCATTCACATCCATTGCGTGGAACAAATTTATTCATTCTGTCAGTGGATAGAAGAAATCCCATCTAGGTCAGTTCGGTGATCAGAAGAGAGACAATTTCTCCGTCGGCGTTGATGTCAATCTTCACAAAGTTATTCGAAGTTATAATAACACCCAAGTTTGCCGACGTCCAAGCGATGCGTGATTCCCTATAACAATAAAAGCCAGCCTGTGCGATCGCTACTAGAAATAGGACTACCCTCCCAAAAAAAAACTAGACAATGCTACACTGAGGGAAAATAAATTCAAAGTCGGCAAAATTGAATGCAAAGTCAGCAATTGGACAACAAAAATAGTTAATTTGTGTTGGGAGTCGGCTTGCTATTTCTGCCACATTTTACAACAAACTGGATTTATTTTGGATGAAAAAGCTTGATAAATACATTAATTTTACAGGCAAAGGTGAAGGCATTGAAACGCGACAACTTTGACATAAGAGATCACCCCAATTCGGACATAACCAATAGGAACTCAAAAAACTGATCCAAATCTTGGACAAAGCCAATCAAATCACTCGATTGGTGAATCAGCATCAGCATATCTAATCAACAGGGGAAAAGGGAAAAATAACAGATTATTTTAATAGACTTTTATGTACATGTCTATAATTTGGTTTAATTAGATACCAGTAAACAAAAGCGCAAAAGTTTGCAAAAGTACTCAGACGGCTTCCCGCCAAACCCGCTCTTGGGGATAATCTAGATGGAGAGGCTAGTGAAGGCAAGAGGCGGAAGGGAGAGCGACAGCAACTGCCAGAAATGGGACAGCACTCGCCAATGTTTCGAAAACCTCAAAGAATATATTACCTCTCGTGCGACAACTGTGAATGGCACAGAGGGGTAGCTGCCACCGACGGAGCCAATTAGGGCAGTTAGGTCGAAAGTAATTCAAGCTTGTTGGTGTTAGTATCTCTGATGACGGATGGGGAGCATTGATACTCAAAATATAATCTACGTTGAGTACGCCCCAAACACTAAGCAATGATAAAAAAGTTTGAATGGACAGGTTCACAAATCGAGTCATACTGCAGTGTCCACAATAGAAGAGTGGGAAATGAGACAGCGCTGCTGGAAATAAGCAAGTAACCAGAATTAAGGAAGAAAAGGACCAGGGAGCCTTTGATAACACAGGCTGTTTTATGTTTGGAGGCCCTTTTCCTGTCATCGCCTTCTATCCATCCATTTCTTTCCTCACCTTTCCGTCTTCTTTAACTACTTTACCATCCTTTCCTTCCATTTCCTGTACATTCCTTCTTTCCTGCCTTCCGCTCGATTGCGTTGCCTGGTTTCTCCAACTGCGCGCAGGAAGAGACACCTTGGCAACGTCTCAGTTGCCAGGCTGCCAGGCAACAGATGGATAATTTGGTTCCGGTACTTCTGTTAACTCGGCTTTTGTGCAATGAAGGAGCTGGGTGTGCCAACGACATGGTGGTGCCACTTCCACCCACCTTTTCAGCATCAGTGCGCACAAGCGCCAAGAAACCGAGATGAAAAACACTTCCACATCACTTGCCAAGTGGTGAGGAGGTGTCAATGTGGAGTCGCCTCACCAACTGTTGACAAAAGCGTCACAACCCAAGCCCTGATTACTACAAACGGTCAAATTCTGTCTTCGATTGCCACCACAATTACCACTCGAGTCGGGAGCACCATGCCAGGCCAGCTGACATGTGAATAATTGAGTGGGAGTAAAAGCAGGAGAGGTGGATACCCAACCCTGGTGGTTTTATCGTGGGCTGGGAAGTGAGGCGAGGGCATGAGCGAGGAGGAAGGAGGGTGAGTGGGAGGGGAGATGGCGCACACCTCCTTCACGTGCGCACTTACTCCACCGCTCTGTGGTGCTTTCTGGTGACACTGGCGAATGCGCTGCTGTCAACAACGCTGGCTGATTTAGTGCAGCGAGTAGTGCAGCACCGCCTCCTCCATCGTGTAATTACCACCTCGCAAGTGGACGCTCATTCACATGTAAGTAGCATTCACAACTAGTAATGTAAATTGATGGGGTGGATGGACGTCGTCGAGTGGCATTTGTGCCACCTGCGTGACAGGGTGACGTTGGCAGCCCACCATGGCTGGCTGAGAGAGGCTTGGGAAATTGGCCACCTCTGGCGAATCAGTGTGCCTGCGACCTGGTGAGGCACCTCGGTTCCACTTCTCCACCTCTCCCTCGCCTCCCCTCTACCGCCATTTGTGCCACCAAGATGATTGGTCAACTAGCCAAGTGAGAGGTAGCACAACAGGCCAAACAACTGGGCGGTGGTGCTGACTCAGGTCAACCTGGAGCCTGTATCGCATGACTGCTTGAGTTGCGAATGCGAGCGCACATGCGAATGGACCGCGTCCTGTTTGATGCGTTGTCCAGACAGTGGATCACTTGCGTCAGAATCGGAGAGCAGGCAACTGATTGGGTGGCGCATTCGTGGGTGTTGGAAGCGTTCACTTTCCCATTGTTCGTTCCCTCGACACTCCAACTACTCCTTAAGTCACATTTCGCAGTCTAAGGCGAGGGAAGAAGTTGTGAAGTGGGCACTTCTGCAGAGCATTAAATGGTGCTGACCAAGTAGAGGCGGTTCCTTCAAACGCATCCATACTCTCCCAATTCTCCAGCATAATTGCCACTTCAAGCATGAGGAAGAGTGGTCCTCCTCTAAATGTTCTCTCCAGCATCATGAGAAGATGGCCTTTGTCGCGCTTCGTCTGTTAAGCATTATCTAAGATGTACTTCGCTATTTTCATATCACGTGAGAATCTGCATGGTCATTTCTCTGACTAGAGGGGTTAAGAAAACGCATTTCCTTTTTTCCAAAAAGACTCATGTCGTGGTCGCAAAATGCATCTGTGTGACGTCCAACTTTGTATCGAACTGCGGCGTCACGCATACGTGACGTACATATTTTCCATGCCATGGTTGCATCAAATCACGTAATGGGCTGAGGACATGGGTACAAAGCGATGTGGTAGGCATGGCCAACTGGGGATGAAGTGATTTGACCTGGAGAAGGACCCACTCCGACAAAGGGGTGAAGGTTTGGCGGCTGATTCCCCAGCCATCCCCTTCTTTGACCTCTTATTAACCCACCACGGTGGGGACACACTCCACCAGCTTAAGGCTTATTAATTTGATAGATTTGCGCATCTCTAGTGGTTAATTGGATCCAGACCCATCGTGGGAGGACTGTACACCTCCTGCAGATCCATTTCTCCATTTGCGTGTTCAGCAAAGATCTCCTTTGTGACACTGGTATTCCTGCCAAGACCTTTCTTCTCCCCTTTTCTCACCAGAACACCCGAAAAGCCTGTAATATTCACTCCCCATTTCTCCTCAAAAATGTCTGCCACTATTTTCATCCTTCAACGAGACAGTTGGTCAAGAGTTCAGGAAAAATTGCATTCCAAAATTTTACTGCCAGGAATGCCATTTGTCGCAGTTTAATGCAAATAACTTTTGGAATGTGTGTTTTGCTAAACAAATGTCCATTTAGCATCCTTTTTGCCACCTTTTGTATCTTTATAGAATTAAACAATTTGCAGACGGAATGAAAGCTACTAAAAAATGCAAAACATTCCTTTTTGGTGCACCCTGTCTGGTACACCTTCGCATAGTTCGTGAGATCTCGCAAATCCTGATATTAACACCATTTCTTTAACATCCTTGAATAAAAGACAAAAAAAAACAGCAAACGGAGTTCGCTTTTTACACATATCGAGGATGAATTTCAAAGAATAAATACTGAAAATAGGCTTAAATTTGACTGTTCCACATTTAGAGTCCAAACTGACTTAATTAAAACTGACAGGCCGTGTTGACAAAGAAACATTAAAAATAGCAAATAAATGGGCAAAATAGACTAGAAAAAGATAGAAATATGCGGAATCAAGTATCGTCGATTGGGCGTCAATTGTGTTCGGCACTTTTAGACCGTCACCGTAGGCCTGCAAAGGCACCACCGCCACTGTCAACTCAAAGGGAACACTGGTGACAATTCCAAAAGTGCCAATCAACATTTTGAGCCAGAATCAAACCCTCCACTCTTCACCTTGCCTTTCTCAGATGCAGAGCTTCAGAGTCTACAACCTTTGCAAAGGTGTGAGATGCGAATAACCCGCCACTCAGTCAGCCATTCAGTCAGTTAGCAGCCAGCCAGCTAGTCGGCCAAACCAGTCGGTCGGTCGGTCGGGCGGCTAGCCAGCCAGCCAGCCAGCCAGCCAAGCGGCCAACTGTGGCCAATCGATTCGGTCACGTGGTCTCCTCTCGCTGGCTCTGCATTTACTCCTGCAAACGCATTTTGCCTCCGCTGACCTTCAAGCCACGCGCTGATTAGCCCTGTGAGAAGGCATAGCAACCAATCGCCATGTCACCGAGGCGCTCTCCCATTGGCTGGGCCTGGGAAAAGGCGCTTTCGCCCACTTCTGTGGCGCAATGATGCGATCTGCGATGCGACACCAGGATTGGTGGGCGTTTTCGTGGGGAAGACGAAAGGAATGGCGAAGGTGGTACTCGCATTTAAGCGATGAAAAAAAAACCGTTTGATCATGCAAAGACAACTTCACGGGCAAAGAGGGCAAGCTAGGTGATGAATACTGTAGAAAGTGCACAAAAGCGGTGGTGGTCTTGATAAATAGGTTGACTTTTATGGCAAAATTATCCAATGCGACTGTTCTAATTGAAAATACGTTACACGTATTGAGGGATGTCGGTTTTTCGTGCGATGCTATCTACAGCACCCTCCGCTCTGTCAGTTGAATCGAATGTGGAGACTGGCGGAATTCGCAGAATAACACATGACTCCATAATTGTAGCACTCACAAGCGTAGCTTCATCTGGAGCATTTTCAGAGCGTGTTTGGAGGATATGGCGTGATTTTGACGTGCCACGGTTGATTTGGGGCAGGGCGGGCTCAACTTGTGGAGACTATTCTCGATCTGCGTGAGGCTGCAATGACTCCTTTGCGTCTACCTCACCGAAGAGGGAAAGTCTTGCTTGAAACTAAGCAGAAGGAGAGGGGAAGCGAGAGAGGCGATACCTCTTTCACGTCTCCACCATCCGTATGCCCTGACAACATCAGTTTTGGCACCGAAAGCAACCATGTCTTTTATCCGTTAAAATGGGGGAAGAAAAAGTCCCCTGACTTAAAAACAAAAAATTTTCTTCGCTTTTTTTAGAATAAAATCAAAGAATAGTTGTAAGTTAAAATGTTGCATTCGAGGAGGGCAAAGAACTCACGTAGGTGTTTTGGAAGTCACAACGCGCAGTGTTCTTGAAGAAATTTGGTGTGAAGAAGGACTGTGGGCATTGATTGATGTCGAGCTGATGCAGATCCACCGATATTGTCACGACGCCCCTTTACCAAAAAAGACGGAAATACCACGCAAGCTTTGGGTACTTTTCCTTTAAAGTTGCATTTGAAGAGCGGATACAGAAAAACTTTATCAGTTCCCAAACCTCATAAGCAAGCTGATCCCACAGGATGTATGATATAAATCAACGAATGCCTAAGACAACCATCGGTTGATGGTGGCCAAACAGATGCTTGCTGCACCACTGGGAACGCGGATCCGCGGGAAATGACCGATGTTTAACATGAGGACAAAAAGGGATTTATTGGCCACTACTTCTATAATGAAATCTCAAATAAACTGGCACGATGCGCACTCTGATGTTTACTAAGACTTTCCCGCTTCACCTCAGCACTTCATAGAGAAAATGAAATAACTTTGCTACTTTCATTTAATAAGTAAATAATCGAAGGCAGACTCACATGAAATCCAGAGTTCTGCGGTTGCTAAGGTAGCCGAAAAACGGTGTAGCGTAAGTGATGACCCAGCCGTTGAAGAATCCATCACAAACGTAGTAGGGCTCTGTCCAGTAACCCTCCTCGTAGCGCGGAACACGGTAGAAGAGAGGAAAATTAAAGTAGCGTTGAATCTGCGTTCCGTTAATGTTGCTACGAATGTAGGGCTTTGTGGTAATTCTTTCTAGACCCTGACGACTGGACTCCCAGCGTTCCTATGGCAACAGTAAAATTTAAGACTAGTTCATAAGGGATTTATTAGTGTCCTTGTTCGGTGGGTCTGGTCTGACGCATTCTAGGGTGGGAAGAGGAGAGGCACCAGGGCAATGTAGACTGCATCAGTATCGTAGTTTTGATATGCAGGGCAATCTGCTGTTAAGCTAACCACTTCTAAGCTAGCTGCATTAGATGTAAGAAATTATCCGTAGGCCAAGCACCAGGGGTAGCGAAAACAAACTTGCACTTGAGATATGCGCCTAGCGCCAGGGCTTTCGCTTCCGTTACTCCTTAGGTGCGATGTGCCCACCACTGTGCATACTTCTTCAACCCTGGTGGACGAAATGCACTAAACTGATTGACTAATGAGTGTGTCAAGGAAGAGCAGACATATGACTATGTCAGATGAGATTAATTATTGACCCTCTTTTCATCTGTGACTGACCTAACGGATTGGTAAAGAAAAGCATCTCATCCTGTCAAAGGTAAGGCCACAAAAGTTCAAAAGAAGAAAAGGTGGTTCAAGAAAGGAAATCACCAAGCCTACCTTAAGTAAGCGAAACCACTCCTGTTCAGTGTAGTTTCGGTGGTCTTGTGCACTCATGTCAATGGCTTCGGCCACTTGCGTAGCCATGCTGGGTTTATAGGCGAAAGGGGCAAAGAGATCCCACGTGGTCCCCTCATGATCGACGAAAGCTTGACGATCAAAAAAGATGCCCGAAGAGACGATTTGAAAGCTTGACAAAACGTTCGCGTATACCTCTCCAAACAGCTCGAACCGATTAAGTGGGGCACCTGACTGCCAAAATAAAAGCATTTCTACCGGAAAATGCTTTACATTAAAATTCGTTGATCGTTATAAGTAATAATGCAATTTATTGAAGGAATTTTTGGATCGCAGTCACAAAAACTTACTCTCAGATTACCGTAGAGCTCCCCCACAATGTTGTTTTGGTAGTATGCGGAAAGGAAATGCGCCAGTCGCAGAGCCACGCGGCCTTCCATTTCAAATTGTGCTTCTGCACCGTAGCTAACACCCGAAGGCATCTGCAACTCGGCTGGGCTCTTTGAGGCACAATTTTCCGGGGTCACGGTGTCTATGTAGGCGATCAGTCGAATGACCTTAGCGTGGCAACGAAAAAAGCTATCAAAAAGTGGTCCCTGCTAAAAATGATTTAAGTAACAATAATTTTATTTAATTAGTTTGCAAATTCAGAGCAATCTTGAGCGGTATAACTAGGTACTGTTTCGCCTTTTGGTACATTAACCAGCCTACCTCATTGTAGGCTTCCTCGTTAAAAGTGTAGCCATTGCCAAGGGAATAGAATGGAATATCCACATCTCTACGCTTCCTTTTTACCACGTCAGGGGGTCCAACGCTTGTGGCACACTGTTCCCACTTTCTTGTACGACGGGCTACTGAGCAGGTTTCATTTACTCCCTGGTATATTGACCTAACCTCAAGGGGTGGCTCCACCGGTCTTGCATCATGGTGGCCAGCAGTGTCATCGACTTTGTGGAAGATATCATCCAGAGGCGAAATTTCTTTACCACTTAAAACACCGAGTTTTTTCAAAAACGTTGTCATATCTGCGACAAAGAAAAGCGCAAAAACAAGTTAAATGGGAATAATGTAGTAGCACAGATACTTCGAAAGATCCTTCTTACAGGAAGCTAAATAATTCGTCGACGATGTAGCAAACGTAAGCGGCGTTGAGTACCACAACGTTCTTCGGGGCCGCTGCACAGGAACTTGGTCCAGCCCGCTAGCTCCAAGACGGTCTTTTGCAATTTCATGGGGAACCACTTGTCGCCAGCCAACAGGAAGGCAGTCAAAACCATTTTTATATTCCTCTTCCGTTGCCTGCTCAATATCAATGCCCCTAAAGGGACCATTCTGCTGCATTGGGAGACGATAGCCCGGCTGACAGACACACTCATAGCCGCCGCGAGCAAACCCGTAGCCAGAAAGAGGAACACACTAAAAATAGGCTTATAAGTGAAAGTTTTATGTTTTGCGAATGACAATGACTGAAATTTACCATTGTGGTGGGCTTGCAGCGAGCTGTTCCTGCCAAAAAATAGTCGGGATTCCCCATGCTTGGCGGACAGGGGTTAAAGTCGATGCGAAGGAAGTCCATGCTGGTCACAGTTACACCCACCATTCTAAAATAAGGCGTTTGGGAAACAAATAGAAAATAATGTGGATATTTTATTAGAATTGGAGGCGCTGCGCCGACTCTTGAGTTTCTGTAGATGTAGAGTTAATTTTAAGTAAGCGGATATAATAGAGGTTGGTAATCGAACGTTCTGCATCCTAGTTTAGCATTTAAATGACCTTATAGATGACGTTTAAAACAATTAATCATTTCGAGCTAAGTAAGGAATGTCTCTGGTTAAAACGGGAGGGATTCAATAGGCATTTACGCCCAACGAAAATCGACAAATTTGAGTCTGACACGATCGACGTAAATAGTACGAGAGGAAATCCGGAACAAGAGCGCCCTAAATAAATTGTTAAGTAGGAAGATTTTTGGGTCAAAAATGGGCATTAATAGAATGGAACTATGGTTCGAACGTTTTCTGACGTACATACTAGGTTATTATCTCCATCCACCTACCTGGGTCCCCGCAAACGGTCGATTGGTGAGTAGCGGGGCATGTAGTCTGACAGCGCAGAGACGGCACTCACGATCCACCGATTACTGTGACCACAATCGTAGTAGGGACGGGTAAATCTAACCGGCAAAAAGGTCTCCTTGATACCCGGAGCGTTAGGTCCAAAAAAGTTGAACGCCTCCAACATGTCCATCAGATTGCCATGGAGGTCGGCAAGGCGGGTTCGCGTGGCGTACTGGTTTTTTCCAATCGCGGTGCCTCGATTGTCGGGAATGAAATTAATGCCCATTTCGGTGTCGTGAATGAAGAAGTTGTTGCGGTACCACGGCGCTGTGTAATTGCTGTACGGTCCTGCGCCCATGTCCGTCGACTTCAAAGGAGAAACTCTACTTGCTAATTATAAGTAGAATTGTTGGGTAGACAACTAGATAGTAGTTTAAATTTTTTTAAGATTTAATTTCATCGAGGGCAGTAGCGAAATAGGCACTTCTTTCCTTTTAAAATGGAAAGGAAGTCTAGTTCTTTCTTACGTTGAATCTGAAAATCGTTAGGACAGAAAAAGCAAGGTCTAACTCGTTGATATCTGTAGCTCCCGAGACGGTGGTGACAGCCACGCTAATTTGCATCATCCTTAAGCGGCATTAAAGTCGATTCGAGAATGATACAAAGATCTTTCAGTGGATCTTGCGATTCCATAAATCTGGCTTTGCGGAATCGAGTTCAAAAAAAGCCGAAACACGATTGTTGTGGCGCCTAAGTCTTAAGTAGTTTCTCGTCGAAGTCATCCTATGTTTACGTGATGTCAGGAGGGTGCCACAGTAAGCAAATTTTAGCCATACGTGATGGCTTTTGTATGCAAATACATGCAACTCGTGACAGACTCTCTTCAGCTGCATTACAGCACTTTGTTCGGTGGCTTGGTTAACGGGCGCTGGCGATTTGTTTTTAGAGGCGACCTGCTTAGCGGATGTTTAGGTGACCTTAATGACCCAAAGCAGGCGTCAAACAGTCATTCTATGCGGAAGTGACAACTTCTAGATTCATGCATGCCGCAAAATCAGTAGGTGTAACTCGTTTGCGAGCCTCTACTGCCAAGTGGAGTCAATATAAAGCGCCTAGCATTCTCTATTCAAACAATTTGCGACAATTCATTTAAATATCCCATAACCAGCATCTTACCTCAATCGTATTATTTGTCGGCACCCTTAGGAAATTAGTCTCGTCGTTCCAGTCATCCAGTCGCCTCGTAACCGGTGCAAATAATGGAAAAGTTGTATTCACACTTTCTGAAACATACCTGAAACAGAACACCATCATGGAGCGCCATTTTGATGTTATAGCAAAAGCTAGTCAGCTCGATACGCTTCCTTTAATGCTGACTGTGGTGAAATTGGCAATTATGTACAAAGAGTGCTGCAGATGGCTCCATCTTGCAGGCTAAGGTCGTAGATAAAAGTGTGACAAAGGGAAGTTAACTCTAGACCCCATGTGGTTAAAAAGCTCTGTCTTGGAGAGTAAAAATTTTCATTCGAGCTTAAGCATTTTCGCACCTAGAAATTCTCTGAAACGTCTTTGCTAGGGTTCATATTGGTAAGCTATAGATCTGACGAAGTCGATGAGAGGTGCTAGTGACAGTAAAAACAAATGACTTTTTGCGCCTTACAGCACATTAAATATAATGGTCCTTCCAAATGTTCTGGGCATTTTTTAGAAGCACAGATTATACCGCGGTGTTCGAAACGGAATAGAGATCGTGTTAAATTCAGGGGAAGCTAGAATGCTTTACAAATATCTTGGAGAATGGTATGGAATTCCGCATACCAGCTAGCATATGAGCAATTGGTATCCATGTAAATCCCACTGGTATTGACCGCATTCGGTCCGGAGGAAATGTCTGCAGCTCCCGAGAAGTAGTAGTATATGTGGGAAGGCAGTAAGGCGGGTCCAGTTCGCGTATCGTTGAGACGTTGGAGAATGTAGGAGAAAAAGAAGGCACGATTAAGCGCAAGGTTGTGCAGATGCAACAGCTTTGACCGATTAGCGTACCACACCTGAAGAGGAATTTGGTTGTACTTGGGCATCTGACTGATGGTAGTGGGAGGGAGGGTGAGGTCAGCCGCAGAAAGGTACTTGCAGTTATTAGGGTTGGCGCGACTCATCTTCTCCATGATGAAGTCAAAGTTATCGCGTGGGTACCAACTGTAAGGGCTGAGGGCCATGGTGTGATGCAAGAGGGGAAGTAGGACGGGGAGAAGACCGGCAATGATGAGGACAATAAAAGTGAGGGCGTCTTTGTTGCGGGGTTTGGATATTTTCATCTCTTAAAGGAAAAAAACAAATCATAATTATGCAAATTTTAGGATTGCATGATGGGATTCCGTTGATTTCAGCGAAAAATAAAGGAGCACATATTAAAATTAACTAGATGGACCAGATGATTTAATACGCAGAAGTGAAAAACAAGGATTACGGCCAATTTTAAAGATGGTCCTGTGGTTATTTTAGATTAACATTACGGTTAGTCCAAAAATCAAAAATTTCAAAAAAAACTAAATGGAATCATGAAGAATTCGAATTGCGGCAAAAACAAGGTCGCGATTAAAGACCAAATAGCTGCGTATAATAACAGCTGCTAATTAAAATGTTTTAAGCTCCAAGTTCATTTACTGCTCTCTAAAATGAATGGCTTGAAGTAGTATAAAGAAATCTATGCCCAGCTCCCAAATCTATGCTCCCAAATGCACCCATCATACTAGTTTGGTGTTTAATGTATTTACTATGAGTGACATTAATAAAGAAAATTTGCGGTACGTAACATGGTGTAGAAAACCCTAATTAACTATCACGTGTGCGAAGAGTACACGTTTTTAAACTTATTTTCCTTCCCATTTTGGAATTCGCCCACGACGTCTCCTGGTCTAACAACTGGTTCGGTCTTTGCAACAACCGCGCATGGGCTAGGATTTTTATTAACTAAATATTATTGGCTTTGAGTAAAGATGTGATCCCACCATCCCTGATACATCTAAGCGATCGGATATCGGCCCATTAATGATAAAATTAAAAGAAGTGAGGAGCAAACCAAATAAGGTTCTGTAACAAACTCGTCCCGTATTTCCATAGATAGGTTTAAGAAGATTGTACCAAATCAGAGCTCCCTGAGAATTTGCAAGGTATTTTGCGCCTATTGTTAGTTTTGAAAGTGATCGCTGTAGCGTCCCGGGGCCCCCCTTAAGGTAAAAGAAGGCGCAGTACTAGGGCAGAATATATATATTCCGGGAACAGAGGACTTGGGAGCTGCTGGCACGGCTCGGAGGCCGACAAACCGGCTAGAACAAGATGGCCACCCAAGTGACCTAAACCGGTAGTTCGAACAAACAAAGTATTATAATCGCATTTCCTTGCTGTCCGACTGCACATCTGGGTTTCATTCAGCTAGCAGAGGCACTGAGGAGGTATCCTCTGTTTACTTAATCAAGATATCCGCCTAGGCACCGTAGACAGTTCTGAAACAGGTCTTGTCAAGTCGGTTCTGTTTGACGTCGTCCCGATGGTCAACAGACTTCTTGCAGTCCGTGGGTTTCAATGACTGCAAAAGACAAACACCATTTTTAACGCCTTTCTTTAGAACACCTTCTCAGTTTTGTTTGCCCACACTAGACACCCTTCTTCTCCGGCGCCAAAATTTGTTTAACTGGCAGCAAAAAACCACGACATTAAGCTCCCCAAACCAAGTCCTCTTGCTAACGTTACCAATGCACCACGCTGTCTTCCCATAGGCTGTACGACCCAGGTGAACCGAAGCGCCGACGTGGGTGTTGATGCACAATTAAACGAAGCGCCAGACCATCACAACTACATTCACCAAACAATGACTCATTAAATGCGACTTCACAGTGGCCATTGACCATCATTCTATCTTCACTCCCTTCACCCCGCTTCGAACCTCTTCAAACAGATAAGCGCGTAAACCACGCCAGGATAATCAATGCTGGTAGTGGAGCTCGAAGTCGCTTTTGTTGAGCCGAATTTAGTCGCTGATGCCATTACCCATTGAAGAAGGGGAGAAACTCGCCGACATCATCACCAGCGTGGAAACCCCATCACTCCTCTCCCGCAAAGTCACCCGACGGGGAATACCGGTCGAATAGGTAGTTTCGCCTCAGTTACTGACCATTTGACGTGGAAAATCGCCCATCAAAGACAAAAAACTAATTCATCCTCGCATATAAGCATTGTCGATGCATAGGATCGGAGTAAACACATCACCACATCAAATTGATAGAAAAAGAACATCTCACAACACCTGCCACACAACGAAAGACCGAAAAAAATGACAAACGGATAAGGAGACAGGCAAGTGGATAGGTAGGATAAAACAGGAAGGGAATAACCACTTTTTAGGCAGGCATCTATACATAATAAAAAGTCATCCTCCTTCGCCAAGTCTACAGCGCCACGGAGCGAATGAGGACGTCGGCATGCAGCACATTCACCACTCCCGGTTCGGACCATGTCAACACGATCTCTGTGGGGTCTAAGGCAGCAGCTGTTGAGCCGCCTGGACGCTGAAGGGGTCGAATGGGGTAAGTATTCAATGCTCGCACCTGTTGGCTGCCAATTCCAAAGAGGCCGGTTGAGGAGAGCTGTAAATCAAGTGGAAGGGGTGAATCACAACTCAGTAGATCCACCAGAGGTGAGCAACTCGAAGGGCATGAAAGCACTCACCTGCCATGTTTTGACAGTGTTTTCCTGCATTGAGTAAGAGGCGAGTTGTCGACCCTCGGGATTGAAACAGACGGCCGTGATTGGTGCATGATGGGCGCTTGTGGACTGCGAAGAAATACAGAAAGAACGGGAGCAGTGTCCAGCCCTGAGGAGGGAAAAATGTTCACAGGAAAAGAAGTGAAGCACTCACGTTATATCTGCCGCTCTTGAAGTCGAAGAAGATGAGCATCCCATTGGTGCCACCGACACAGACCTTCTGAGCCCTAGTGTGACTGTCCACTGAGCGGAATCTGGAGGAAAAATTTTAGACTTTATCGACAGTTCTCGGATGGTAGAGCGCTCAAAATTTCCCGGCCTCCTCTAGCCATTAAAATTACTCTTGACCTGTCGAGATCAAGTGACACCTGTGGCGTTTTTAAACTAACAGAAGCACTTCTCACGCGGAGTAGCCGACAGACAATAAAGCGATCCTCTCAAAAAGGATGTGGTGTGAGATGGGAATTCGCCAGGTACCACGAAAATAAAGAACCCTCCCGCTGCAACCCAGACCGTGCGGACGGGTCATTGCAAACCCTCCACCGACTGTCACCTTTCTCGATGCTGCGATTGCCAGTGCAAAAGTGATCGAAGACAACTGTCGGTCGAGGCGATGACGCTGCAGCCTTCGCGGCAGCTGGATGGATGGCAATGGCCTCTTGTTCCATCCCACCAGGCTTACATCGCCTGATAGCATTCTTACAGTGCGTGCGACACAACTATCGTCCAAGTGCACGATAGACGTACGAATTTCTCACCTCCTCAGTCACATCAAGTGTGAAGGCTACCAAATGTCAAACCTTTATCAAAGTTGAGGCGAAATTCAAAATAAATAGGATCGATTTCCACCACAAAATCCATCATTCTTGCGAATTAAAAAACCGCACCGTTGAAGGATTGGAAAGACAGCATGGAGGCCTCTCTCTCTCAGTCGGGTTCGGTCGACACACACCAGCACAACCTCCACCAATTCGGGTAAAATTGGCGTCATCTCGACACTGCGACGTCCACTCAGCTCCGTGAGTACACGCAACACCTCCGGTGCGGCTTTCAACAGCGGCAACGACTGACCATTTCCCGCTGCCTGATTGGCTTGTTGGGGAGGAGATCTAACTATTTTACCTAGAGCAAAAAAAAGAAGATATTTCAAGCAAGCCTGACTAATCCGATCAAAAATAGATCATTAACTATGTACTGAAAGCTATTTTAAATTAATTTAAGCAATTTCGTAGGTTCAAGGAAAATCTTTGACGTTGAACACCTTCCACCCAACTCACCAAGATGCCTTGGCGACTCTGAACCCGAGTTTACAGCGAAAATAGGAGACGCTAGTGCCGGAGACGACACTACCACTCGCAGCAGTCGCTGTGAATTGCCACTAGCCTCCACCGATGCGTTGCCGGTGGTGGCAGCAGTAGCGCTTGAGGTGAGCATTGCATTAAGAGCCTGTGGACCCAGTCGACGCAGCATGAGGGAGAGGGTGAGGATGACCAGGTGAGGTCGAGTAAAAGCCAAGCGCCACAGCGCCTGTCGGGAGACGCGAGCTACGTCACGGTGTTCAGAGAACACCTCGCCTGGTTGGAGACTAGAAAAAAAAGAAGATGGAAGTAGAAAGCTGATTACAAAAACACCTACTGGAACACATTTCTGATCCATTTGTTGCAAGTCTTCTGCTAAGAATCAGATAGCGAAATCGGATTGGTGGCAAACGATACTATTGTCATGTGATAGAATGGCTCCGGGAACCAACCTCCACAATGGTTCCAGTCTGCTAGCCTTTCATTGGTTGAAAAATCAAGCTTATTCAATTTTACCTCATCGGTGGGATGTATCCAAGGATTTTTAGTCATTTCAAGGAAAATGGCAGCATTTTCTGTTTGCTACACAGGGGGGAAGTCTGCCATGAACCACTGGGTCTGTGGCGTCGGGGAAGTTCTGAATCCGAGTTGAGCGAGAGAATAAAGACAATGCAAATCAAAAATGTCGAAATGGAAGATAGGAAAAACCAGTAAAATTTTCTCAACAAAGAAAAGAAAATAACGACCGAAATAGGATAGGCTTCTCTCGTGTACTGAAGCAACGCCGATGAAGCTACTTCCCGCAATGTAGTCGGCCAGTAGGAAGTAGAAAACGAAAGCAACCAAACCGACTACTGCTAGAAGTTCACCTGAATGAGGAGTCCTCACAAGATATTCCCCCTAGTCTCGTGGTGGATTTCACTTCGTTAGAATATCGGTGGGATGACTGTGGCAAAATTCACGCAAAAACGAACGTCCCCGGAGGGTGGGGGGGGGGGGGGGGAAGGACACTGGGTAGGTACAAAAGTCTCCAGTGCTACCTCCAAGCTTCAGGTCAAGAAGTAGTGAGAGTCACCTAAAGAAACGTGAGAAGACAGGAGATCGCCCCATGAAACATTGTAGCGAGGGCGATTTGTTTTACAACTTTCTGCCGACCAATTTGCCCATTTTGGCTGCTTCGAAAGCGGCGTTTCATAGACAGGTTTGGGGGCATCGCGTCAGATACATAAGGATCAGAGAGGAAAGAACATGGTAGGGAACAAATGTCTCCATTTTATGGTGCATTGCATGGAAAACCGCCTAAACTTTTTGGGTCATTGAATGGTAGTGAATTTCAATATGCTGTAACGCAACTCAGATAAGCATTCCACAAATTAGAAGTGAGAGCACTGACATACTCCGCCATTTGACCGACTTCGCCTGCGACTAGGTTAAGTAAGGAGTTGAGGAGGTGTGCTGTGTCTAGGTAGGGCTCCCACAGTGGAAATCCCCGACCGAGGAAGTCGATGGCAGTACGACGAACGGGAGAGGCAACTTGGGCCAGAGCCTGTCGTTTGGCTCCGTCTGGGGGTGTGTAGTCTACGAGATAGACAAAATAAATAACCGAATAAATTACTGTTACAAAAAGAAGAAAGACCCAGATTTCCTCACGATCGAACCACCAAAATCTCAATGGCTAAAGGAAGCTTGAGCACAATCAACACACTACCTGACTTAATTAGGGCGAAGCCACTTACTTGGTAACGAGCACACACCGGTAGGCGAGGCTGACTCAAATGAGATATCAACCTACCAAGAAAGATCATGAGAGCGGAGGCAATGCGTCTCAACACCTCGTCTTCCAAAACCGTAGTCGTAACCCTGACCTCAGGTGAGAGAGGGTGATAGTAGGGCGAGAGGGAAGCCGCAGCAGAGGTCGGAGGACAAATCAGCTCCACGCAGAGGTCGCGTGCTGCTAAGGCGGGACTCAGATGCTCCGAAACGACTCGTGTTGCTATGGCAGCGAGAACAAGGATCGCACAATTCTGAAAGGCGATGTGAGAATAAGGCAAACCAAAACGCATGGCTGTGTTCATGCCACCTAGACTACCAGTGACGCCTTGTGGAAGCTACTTCCAGACCGGTATGCAATAATAACTTTTGCACCAGAACTCCTGTACATGAGACTTGGTAGGACAAAAGAAGTATGGGAGCCTGAATCCGAAATTCAGCAGCCTATGTCGCTACCCGATAAATAGGTAAACTTACCGCAACGCGATACTGATGCACTGACGACGCATTCAACGGTCGGGACGGTCCAAATGCGAATGAATCGAAAACTCCGCTTTCCAGCTTAATTGATATTTTCAGCAACTCCTGACTCTCGCAACAATCCAAAGCCGTCGGTGTGTCGGCTGATCCGTCCGCATTTATATGATTGGCGGTGTTTCGCTGAGTCGGGGAGACATTGGCGATGCCGTTGGTCATCGCATAGATACTTTCTGGTTGAGTTTTAACTTCGGGAAGGAATCGAACCCATTGATTAACGATACTACGACGCTCCTCGGTTGAGAGTGAGTCCAGGAGGGAGTAGGTTAGTGTACGGGCGCTATAACGTATCTACCACCGAAAAATACTCTACTTAGCACCTGAAAACGACTCATATGCACAAGTAAGCCAAGAACCCTGACTCACATGTAAGCATTTGGTCTGCCACCGAGCAAGCAGGGTGTGCAGCCTCATCTGATGGAGAATGTGGGAGGAGGAGGATGCAGACGAGCAAATCGACCTTATTAGGAGGGAGTCAATCGGAATGGACGACGAAGGAAAAATTTCGGTTAATCGATCAGCCGGCATGCAACACAAGGCGTCTGCAAGAGCAACTTGAACGAGACGAAGATTCGTGACGACTTTCGCCGACGGAGAAGAAGCATAATCCGCCTTATCGATTGCACCTGGTGGACCTAATCCAAAAGCGCATCAAAATATTTACAATGCCTTAGTAAGTGTTAAAACGACACATTCAAGGAGCATGGATAATCACGGACATTTTAGGGTAAGCGTGGCAAACTTTGCTAAATTTTAGATCAGTAAGAGCAAGTCAAAGCGAAATTAAAGGATTGGCTTACATGGAATGCATAGCGTAAGATAACCTGCCATAGAAAGGCACCCTAAATGCGGTTTTTGTGGGCGCTTAGCCAACTGCAAAGCCCCTAGAACTTGCACATCGTATTCGGCTGAGGGATCATCAGACCATGGATATATCACAGACAACAGGAACTTCACGAGAATACCACAGTCTCGCAAACTCAGCAGGACGTCATCCCTAGCGTTCCCCAAATCCTGGAAGAGAAAGGCGTTTGTGACAAAAAAGATCTGCATCCACCAAATCCACTAACAAATCATTTTGGAATTCATTTCAACTACACCTTTGAAGCTACAGCAATGGACAGGAGATTAGAAATGAGTGCTTCAGGGTCAAAATGAAAGACGAAGGCGGCGGGTCCTCCACAAACGTTGGCTCCAGCACTTTGGAGAAGTAGAGGTGGCAGGAAGCGTGCTGATTGGTCAGTAACTGAATTTCGACGAGTGATTCGTCCAGCCGCTGTGCGGTGACTCACACTCGCTGCGGAAGCGCTCTGATTGGCTGGACAGGTGAAAAACGAGGGGAGAGAGGGAAGAGGGCGGGAACCGATCGTAAAGGTCTCAGAGCCGGTGTTAAAAATTTCCACTGCGGCTGACCCGACCTCACAGCTGAACCGAAATGCAAATAAGTAAACCGGGATTTACAAAATTAATTAGATAGTTTAAAAGATAAAGCTCACCGTTCTAACTGTCCCGAACGAATGTCCCAGACGGCCAATGAGCCATCAGCTGCCAAAATCAGCAGCATCATCTCTGCCAATCGCCAACTGATGGCATGAACGGTGGCGGGAGTGTTTGCATAGCCTCCTGAGGCCGTTCGAGCACGAATGAGTGTGTATTTGTCGTTTGGGGATAGGACGCTCACTGTTCCGTCATCGGCCACGACTACCACACAAGCCTGAGAGGAGTGGAAATAAGGAAACTGAAATCCCAAAATGGCTACACGAAAATAACTAATACAATAGTAATATTAATCGCTGACGAAAACATAGCTCAATTTGCATCAAGGGGGCTGAAGCTGACTCCAAGTAAAGCTCCCAGGCGACCTACTTAGATTGGTCTTAGGAAGCTTGAGTACTTCCAACTCACTGCGAGGAAGGAGGGTCTGGTCACAGGACCCACAACTAGCGCTATGATCGGCGCAGCGTGGTTATAAAACACCGCCAAGGGACTTGTCTCCTTCTTCTTTTCATCTCCGGATAGAATGGCTTCCAAATCCCACAGGCGAACGGCAAAATCAACTCCACCAGACAGGAAGAGATTGGGACGAAAGGTGGTACTATCGAAGGTGAAGGAGAAGGGATGGAGGAGGGAAAGGACAGCTCCACGATGGCCTCGAAATCGATGCAAGGAGTCTGGTGAAGTGATTATCAGATCACCTGTGGAGGTGCCTCGAATGAGAAGAGGTGGGAGTGAGCTCTTCGATGTTGCGTTATTGGCGTAAGTGGATGCGTAAACGGTGATGCAACTGGTGACAACATCGGTGGCGGCAGAGGTGGGCTAGTTGGGAGAGAAAGGAAAAGCAACAACTACGTAGAAATCAGCCTATTTAACTGAATGCACCTTCTCACTGAAAACCAACTAAGTAGCTCTGTTAACTAACCGTCGACGAATATAAAATAACTCCCAATAGATTTACATAACTAACTGTCTACGTGATTATTCCAGAGAAAGGCATGGAAACGAAGCAGCATTGTGAGGAAGGAAAGCGATTCAATCATTAACCAATATTAACTCAAATACGACTGACGAACACGGTAACAAATCAAAGCACTGAAAAGTCTTTGCTCAACAAAAAGAAATAAGTGAACTGAGATAAAGGGATCTGCATAAAAGGAGGTAAGCATAACTCACAGTCAATCAGGCACGGTCGGGAGTTCGGAATGCACAAATCTAACCAACAGGCATAAAATGTAATGACTACTTTAGAAAATGGAAATCACTGGAGATACATCTAAGCTCATAAGCTTTTAACTCGAATTGTCAGAATGGTGCGATGAAACTGGTTAAAAAACTCCTACGTTGAACATAACGAAAAAAAGGACGTAAATAATTTTGATGAGAAAAGGGAGGTGGTTATGCAGGACTTGAAATAAGAAGTTGGGCTACGATGGTCAACGATAAAAGACCTCAACTTTGAATAAGAGCCGATCAGAATTGGCCTTAGATACGAGACCATGGAAAGAGGGCTAACGCGCGAAACTTTAAACTGATGGTGGCAAGGTCTTCGACACTAATCCAGATCACTCATCATCCACACATAATTCACCTTAGATTTCCGCGACGTAGGAGACGACAGGGGCGAAAGTCCAGTTTGTAAATGGATACAAACAGTCACTGGTCAATCGAAGTTACAAACCGTTTGAGCTGTGTGGTCCCCTTTCCGGTTTAAATTTGCAAGACAAAGGACAGAAATTAAAGGCTTAAGGGGAAGAGTTAGATATTCGAGCTTGCCATAGCACAGCCATTTTATTGATGTAGCTTGACGTAGTAACAAGTTTGGTAAAAAAGTCCCAGCAGAAAACCTCTCTCTCAGGCCCACGAGTGTACTATTACTCCGGCTTGAGGTAAAGTTGTTACAGAAATAAAATCATTCAGTAGCCGGTGGAAGCGAAGCAGGGGTCGGTTAACACATATTCACCATGTGCTATTTTTTCGTCTTAAGTCACACGAACTACTGTGTTCTAACGGAAACCCACATTCGCAAAATCTGACGGGTGAAAGTAGTCGAAAAACTGGCCAAGTAGGGAAAAACGCCAGCACAACCAATAGGGAGCTTGATTTTCAGTGAAGTCTATAGAACCTCCCAATGGACAAATTCCTGATGCTACGTTGCTAACTTGAGAGAAGTATCACCTTACTAAGAACAGTAAATCGCCAAAGAAACATCAGACAAGAATGCAACAATATGCAATTCCACCAAAGATAAATCACAAAAAATGTACATAAGCTAGGATGTTTATAGGCTATTGATTGAATAGTGAGACCCGCTAAACAAAAAGTGGCGTAACTTACGTTGAAAAACTCAGCTTTCGTCGACAAGTGCTTTGAGATCGTCTGCCAAATGTCGGAAAGCCTTGTTCGCATAAATGGGAGCAATTCCAAGAGCCTCTCACCTACAAAAAAAGACAAGGACTCTCAAAGACATATAATTATTTTCTGTGCTAGGACACACATACCTCCTCATTAACCAAACACCCAATAAACGCGTGAATGCTAGGACAAACGACCAATGAAACACAGATTTCAATCCTATTGATTAAAAAGCAGCACTTCCATATGTCTTGCCACTAATCACACAACAATGGCAAAACCTCTGCTAATTCCACATAATAAAGGAAGAAAAAGCCACCTGGCTCGACTAGTTGATCAGGTGTGAGGCTCCAAAGACATATGGCCCCATTTGAACAACCACAAAGAAAGGCGTCGACCGCATTTTCGGGAGCTCCGAGACGAAAGAGATTCGCTTTGCACATCTTTGTAACGGAAATGTGCTGAAATTGGCATCTAATGGGACGTTTAAGATGTGGAGTGTCGTCAATCTATCCAAGTGGAGGGAAAAAGGTCTGATTTTGGTGTTAGAAGACATTGCTAAATGGAAACACCAACATACCTTGAGTTTTATGACTAGCTCTGGTTTCGGATTGGTCACTTGAGGGTCACTTCCTATCTTAAAAATGGGACTAAAATGGAAAGAATAATTCAACCGAATGTTGTAAAAAGGCCCCATTTCTTCAATAAAAGTAGGCTGTATTCCTGAGACCTACTTTTTGGGGAGATGATAAATACAAACTTCACCAACGTTTGTGTAGATGGCTAAATATTCGCGATGGAAGAAGCTCCCACCCACGTATTGCTTCTTGGGATCACAACTGCTATGAAAAATTTGTGTCGAACAGTCGATTGCATCCAAGATCTGCAAAATTGGTTACAATTTCAGACAACGGTTAAACCAATAAAAATAAAGCAATCGGTCAACCAATCAAACACCGGTCAGTTCAAGTTTCACTATTTGATTGGCTACAAATTGGCCAGTCATTTATCCAGACTCTAAAGGTCTAACATATTTCCCTCTTTCTGACTTTTCAAATGGTAAGCTCACCCTCCACTCATTGACGCAGATTAGCAGAAGCAGGCGAGGTAAATGTACACAGCAATGAATTTGCAGAATAGGCGATTTGGTCTGAATTGCCCGCGACTCGTGTTCATAGGTTGTGGAATTCTTCGTAGAGAAAGAGGGAAAAGGAAGATTATGACTTGTCACTAAGAAGCGTGAAAATGAGATAAGGCTTACAAGCGTTTCCATGCCTGTCAGTGTCCAAACAATGACCACACCAGAGTTGGCCACTCCTAAAACCACTTCTTCTGTAATAGAAAAAAAATTTAATGAAACCGAACTAGGCTTTGCTTGACGCTTCAGTCCTCCATAGCATCGTCAACACGCCAGCAATCCCTCAGAAACAAGCAACCGGCTATACTAGGGGTAGTAACGAGGGAAAATTAATTGAATTTCCTGACCTAGATGCACCCAATGTGAATAGCCCAAGCTGAAGCGGAAGAGTTATCAAAGTAGAGCGGAAGGTGGACACTCACCCTACATCAAGCAATTAACAGCAAGGCCTTCCTGCAAGTACTAAATCATGGCTGCCAAGCAAGAGGTAGGCGTCTCTCCCTACCCCTTCCCCCTGCCAAATTGAGGGAGGCTGCAGACATTAGAAATAGCAATGCGTGAGAGAGGAATGAGCCCGCCCAAAAGTAGCATTCTGACAAATAGCCCTGCCTTGATGCAGATTTTCCCACAACTAGCGAGCTGCGTGGGAAACGCACTTGTTGTCGAGTATGCTCCCACTTGGACCAATGGGGAGACAGAACTATAATCTCATGGCTGACAGACAATGCCAAATAATATGAGGGCAACTTCATGTTTCTAGATTACTTTGCCCAAAATGGGATGCACCAATTACATGAGTCTTGAAAACGCCTAAAATCAGTCAGATCTGGGAAATAATGCCCTTCTGCGTACGCGGTGGTTAGTGTTAGTAGGGTTGTTGACGTGCTACCGCCTCTCCCTTATGAAATGTTAGTTCAGCTGGGTTTGAGTGTGCAAGTTTCCTTCCCCCACCCCCCTCCTCATTCGCCCTCACCACTTTCTCCAAAAGGCTGGATGTAGTGAACGATCATTCCGGCAACCACGAGTAGATTGACTGATCAACCTAGAGCTGTCTTATGAAGTGGGATCACCAGCTCTTCGGTAACGACTGTACCCCATTACGTTGCAAGCGCTTTTGATTCACCAGTTCAGGTGCTCCAAATGGAATGTGAGCCCTTTTTAGGATTGAGATCGAACCATCGACAAACTCACTTGGTATTCATTTACATTTTTTTCAAGCGTCTTTTAAATTAGTGACTTATAACCTTGCTGCTAACAACAGATGTGTACATAGATGGATGAGTGGTGGATGGACACGTAGAGTCCATTCTGGCCTTATCCATTGGGGACTAAGTTCATTACTAATTCGAGCTGCCGCGTTTCCTCGCATGACGGAACATATATTTGAGCGAACGGTTTTCCATGTCTTAAAAACAACATTTTGGATAAAACGACAGAAGTATGAGAAAGAAAGGGACACGACATGTGTAAATAAACAGTGGAGCTGAATATCCTCAAACAGAATGACACCATGGACAGTCTGCGGAACAGCACAATGCTAGCATCACTCGACTACAGTGTGACGCAAGACCACATAAACATCATCGTCAACGTCAATCCACACACGCTGAGAGAGAAAACAATCTCGACTAGAGTAAGCACTCCATTTCATCACCTCTTTCCGCAACTACCGCATTCATCCCGCAGTTATCGTTTCCGGCTGACGAACCAGGCAAGAAAAGCTCTTGCCTTTTCAAACCAAAACAAGCAGAGAATAAATCGGGTAGACGAATTGGCGCCGTTTAAACCTGTAGAGATCACTAAATTTCTGCCAAGAAGTGGATTTTTACTCTAAGCGCGTTATTCCACCATCAATCGTCGATCAGGAGAAAAAACGCTCTTGAAAATTGTTTCCTGTTAACGCATGAACTACATGTGAGAATCTGGCACGTCTCCATGTCACAAGAAAAGAGTTGAAGGTAGCTGCAAAGACAACAACTCACGCTTGAGATGAGTGTGAGTGAAGAGGGCGAAGTCCTGAATCCAATTGGGATGGGCATTAGAAGCGAGTGTGTAGAGATTGGAGAGTTGCATTGCATGCATTACCACAATGCAAGGGTACTGCCCACTGCAGAAGAGCAGGCGCGCATCAGTGAAGCTCGGCTTGAAGGACTGAAAAAGGTAAAGGTAATGGAATTCAGCCTACCTTGATCCGCGTATGGTGATAGGTCTGATCAACTCGAATATCCACGCATGTCCCATCCTCCCAATTCCAGATTGCGAGCTCACTGAAACACACCAAACATACCTGGTGAAACCTAGGTCTTTGAGATTAACTTGAGAGCTGCAGTAGCGATAGGTGTGGTGGAAAAGGGCCTCTACCAATCGGTACGTCAACTTGGTTTAATATCTTAGACCTTCAGGCTACAATGAAAAAAATGCTCGTGTCAGCTCATCTGTAGTTAAGCGAGGGAAAAACTAAATGTTTTGAAAGTTAACCTCAACTCCTTTGATTGACAAATGTGACAGACGGTGTAAAAGCATATAAAAAAGGGAGAAAATCAACGCTCAAAACCAATCGCGGTTAGTATCTCTAATAAGCATGTTTCCCTGTCGGTCAACGCAGATCCCACCTCCGCAATATTAACTTCAATAGTTCCTTAGTGGCGCTCACCCACCCAACTATGACAACGCACGTAACAAGACCGCACCACAAATCGTAAGCCTCGTAACGGATTATGACGAAGGTCAATGTAAGGGTAATAAGGAATATTAACTACATCGGAATGCGCTAGAATGAGTTCAAGAATCCTTTTGGCTTCACTTCAACTCCAAACCGCACCAGCCCAAAGAAGCCATCGAAATTCCTTCGTAAATAACAAGATACCATCTATAGAGACACAAGTGTACAGTGCATGTCCCAGATCCCTAAAAACGGGCCTCATCACGAAGCTCAAGTTTCCAATTCTCACTTCCACAAATCAGTTACAATGCCAAACAAATTAGTTAATAAATTCCAAGTCAGGTCACTAGGCAATTAAACAAAAGATGCAAAAAATCGCAAGCCGTAAGGCAGAGTAGTGACTCAGTTAAATAACTTTGAAGTAACAAACTTACTTAGTGCTCGAGTGACTGAAGAAGTAGGAGTCTGAAAGTTTGGCATCAATACGCGCAAGTCCAAGATTTTTGATGAAACCCACGTGACCAATACACATCCACTTCGGCCAAAACTAGCGAGGTTAAAAAATTACTTTCTCACGTTCTCCTTGTTGTCCAAAGTCCATATTATTAATTCACCACCCGAACCTCCAGTAACGATCTCAGAAAATTTGGGTGAGAAGAGAACTTCAGTTATCTCATGAAGCGGGCACTGCTTTGACCATGACACGATGGGTACAACGACAGGACTGCACACTTTAAGCATGATGCAAGCTTTTACAAATACAATAGCACCCAATTCTACGAATATCACGCATTAGCATCCTCATTGAACTTAAGCATTGTTCCTCGCAAACACCGCATTAAAAAAGTGGTGCAGACGACTGAGGATATTAACATCCAACGTTTTTAAATTTGTAGAATGCACATTTTGGCGTGTATGTGCTACATACAATGTGCATGATAGTATTATACCAAAACATTATTTGTATTGGTTAGTGAATGAGTGCAAAGTAGCACACTTGCGATTCATTTTCGTTACAAGAATCTCCATGGCTCGCAATTCGTTCCTATGACTGGTTTTTATTAGGGCTTTTACCACTAATCACATGCGATCGTATCTATAGTGCTCCAAGACTTCTCCGAAAATGAGTGAAACATATGTAGAGCCTGCACGAGGAACTGGGGCCACTGATTTGGCACGGAGACCAACTTGCCTAAAGAGGAAATAATGACTGACTAAGTAGCCCTTTACTGGAACGAAAAGCTGCAACAAGCAAATGGTAGTAACATTCGACTAAAATATTCGTGGAATTGACCGCAGCGCTTTGTTCGTTTGACTGTCGGTTTCGATAACGGACACTTCATTTGTAATACTTTGTTTGTTTGAACTGCCGGTTTCGGTCACTTGGGTGGCCATATTGTACTGAGCCGGTTGGTCGACCTTTGGGCCGTGCCAACAGCCCCCAAGCCCTCTGTTTCCAGAATACATGTGTTCTACCCCCAGTACTTTGCCTTCTTTTACCTTATAGGGAGTCTCGGGACGCTACATTAGTGTTCATTGTAGCATCCCGAGACTTCTTTGATTGCAAAAAACGCATAGTACTGAAGCAGAGCACATGTATTCAACGGGCAGAGGGAGCGGACCTGTTGGTATGGCCCAAAGGCCAGCCCACCCGGTCACCTGGGTGACCGAAACCGAAGCCAGCAGTCAGAACAAAAAAGGTATTACAACCAAACTGCTTCAGTCAGTTAGACTGACCTCCGAGCCTTGCCGGTATCCCCATTTTCTTTCTCTTTGCTAAATATATACAAATATTTTCTGCTCTAGTGTAGCGTCCCGAGACTCCCTTTAAGGTAAAAGAAGGCATAGTAGTGGGGGTAGAATACATGTGTTCTGGAAACAGAGGGCTTGGGGGCTGTTGGCACGGTCCAAAGGCCGACCACCCGGCTCAGTACAATATGGACACCCCAAGTGACCGAAACCGGCAGTTCAAACAATCAAAGTATTACACTAGTATCATGCTTTTTTGTCTTCAAGTAATTCTCATGACGCCACAATAACACTATATTTTGGTGCAAAAAACAGATTAATGAAGGAGAATACATATACCCTCATTTTTGATGTCACATGGGGATAATACATTGCTGAATAAGACTAAAAAAGTGCAAGAGGCTATAGATTGCACTTATGCAGCTCATGATGCCCTTAGGGGCACAGTTCTTTTGTTGCTCTTATTTGCCATGCTGACATGTCTTCCTAGAGCATCAGGGAATGCTCGGCTTGCCAGGAGAGCGCTGCAGTAAGGTCCAGGTTTTATAACTTTTTCGATTAGCCATGAAAACTGATGAAGAATGTATAATGCGCGCAAAAAAAGCTTTCATGGCCCTGGATCAATGCCTTGTTTGTTCGAACTGCCGGTTTCGGTCATTTAAGCAGTCATATTTTATTGGCCAGTTGGCCGGCCTCCGGACCGTGCCAAAAGCTCTCCAATCCCTCTGTTTCCAAAATTATATTCTGCCAAGGTACCATGCCTTCTTTTACCTTAAAGGAAGTCTTGAGACGCTACACTGAAACACTAAAATAACAAGCATACAAATGCTTGTATAATTTTGGAGAAAGATTTGCGCTTTCGCCCATGGATATGCTTCTCAAGGCTTGTAAAATGTCTTCGGAGACCCAGTGGCCTATCAGGTATCATGAAATATTTAACTTGATGCAGCATAGGGTGCTTGTAATGTTTTGCTTGTTCGAACTCCCAGTTTCAGTCACTTGGGTGGCTATATTGTATTAGTGGACTGGCCGGCGTCCGGGCCGTGCCAACAGCCCTCTAGCTCCCTGTGTAATGCTTTTGTTTGTTTGAACAGCCGATTTCGGTCACTTGGGCGGCCATATTGTACTGAGCCGGTTGATAGGCCTTTGGGCCGTGCCAACAGCCCCCAAGCCCTCTATTTCCAGAATACATGTATTCTACCCCCAGTACTATGCCTTCTCTTATCTTAAAGGGAGCCCCTGGACGCTACACCCTGAATTTCCAGAATATACATTCTGCCCTAGTACTATGCCTTCTTTTACCTTAAGGGAAGTCTCGGGACGCCACAGGGCTGCAAAGGTCACTTGAGTGGTTAAATTACATTTGCCGAATGGTCTGGCTTCTGAGCCACAATCTCCAAAGCAATATGCTTTTTCTTGTCTTTCTATAACAACCAGAGATGCTGCAATCACCGCTGGAAAAATCTAGCACAAATCCATTAAACATAAACAAAGGATCCTCAGCATATACTAAAACCACATTGATTGCAGTCAATGGGTACTTCTTTGAAAAAACGGTTCACTCAAGTACAATACTGGCATTGTAATACTTTGTTTGTTCGAACCACCGGTTTAGGTCACTTGGGTGGCCATCTTGTTCTAGCCGGTTGGTTGGCCTCCAAGCCGTGCCAACAGCCCCCAAGTCCTCTGTTCCCAGAATATATATATTCTGCCCTAGTACTGCGCCTTCTTTTACCTTAAGGGGAGCCTCGGGACGCTACAGGCATGCTAGTCACGATCAGTCAGCTAGGCCTGGATACCAATCCACCTAGCAAAGAATCAAAATCTGATATCTAAATTTAGGGATAAGTAACCAAAGTATTTTATGAGTAATAGGCACATATGCTATGCCTTATCTAGCCTATCTTTACAACTTAAGTGTTTTTTTTTCAATAACGGATATATTAGTTAGAGGACTTCGACAAAAACGCCTCCACTTTAAGCTTGCAACCAGGCAAAAACACATATTTGCAATTTCAAAGTAGGAGAACTTGACCTTAAATTACTACTCTAGTGCTTTTTTTACCATCTTTTGTGAAGCAGTCTCGTTTTAACCTATAAAATTATTTTGGCCCAAGGTCATAGTTTGGTCACATACTCTAACGAAGGGTGTTTCTCTGAGGCGGTCGGATTATTGCTTATTTTATTTTTGCTTTAAGCCGTACGGAGTGCATTCGGCTTTTATCTTTTTGCGTAATCGATTGTGCCTTTTGAATGTATTGAGTTAAATGCCCAATATGAACCCAATCTTGGAAGGCTACGTCAAATACCGCGATGGTAAAAAGGTAAACTTATTTTATTTTGCAACTCAATCTTCCTGTGTAGTGGAAGAGGCGTTACTGCGTTTTGTGTTCGCCTTCAAAAAGTCTCAGTGAGTTGGCTCTCTGGTTATGTTTATTATTACTGCCTGTTGATTTTTAATCCAACAAAATATTTATGTTTGAGCTGTTCATTGGGAACCCTTTTTGTATTTTGCTGGTTGTGATTGGCACCTTTTTGCATCTTGTTTGTCGTTTAGGCGGGCAGTTGCCGCATGGCTGGTTGCGCATAAGTAGGTTTAATAATGAAGGCGCTGCCTTCACCCCTATCGTCTATTTTGTGGCAAACTTGATAAGCTTCTCTTCTTCGCTTTTGTTTTTGCTGGTACACTCTATTTGTGATTGTGCTCTAGTAAGTGATGATTTTTTTGGCTAAACGACGGAAGATTTTGTCTTCTGTCGTCCACTTTGCCTACTGGGAGTTTCCCCTTATGCATGATCCTCAAGTCTTTAATTTTGGTTGGTTAGTGACAATATCTGATCATATTCATTTGGAGCCTTGCATTATATAATGACATGGGTTGTGTTCTTAGCTTTGTTTTTGATGCTTGTTTCATCGTCGTCTCCGTGCAAAGATGAATTTGCTTAAATTTTAATCAATTCAGGTAGTACCCACCCTAGTCCCCCACTTGTCGCCCCGTTTTCAGGTGATTTCGCTCTCTCGCCCGGCAACCGAGTCACCCAGCATGGAGTGTGCCATTTTGTGCATTTTTTCATCATATCTTAGCTGCGGCGATTATGTACTGTCGTCGTTCGCCTCACCGCTACTTTATTCCTTTCCAAGTGACTAGTCGAGCATATGCTTGGAGGATAGTCCTTGGAACAGCCGCTTTTCTCTTTTTCTGAGAGAGATGAAGGGTGGAAATGAACACCTAAGAGGAGAATGTAGCGGCCATGCTGAATGACCAGAAAGGGAATTACGGTGCGTCACGTGACCGTTCGGTGTAGCACGAGGTGACCGAAGCTAAACATATCTACACGCACACAACCGCTTTTGCCACGTGCGTGCGTGCATGTAGGCCCTCTCACCCTCTCTCCGCCTCTCGTTGGTGCGTGCGCGTGTTGAGGTGCGCACGTGGGAGTGTTTACGTGCGTGTGTGCGCGCCTGATCAGCTGATTCGAGTTGGTAATTGCCCTATTTATAGCCAAGAAGTGGTCCTCCACCTTCCCTCTTACTTTCTATGCGACAAAAATGTCGCCAAGTAGAACCTTTTTTTGAGACCCTTTTTGCAGAATAAACTGATGGTCACTATGCTTGGGATGGAACATTCTCCTTCTCCCATCAGGGTAGTGAAGGGGTGTTATTAATATTAAAATCAGCCTTTTTGGCTAATTTTAAGATTACTCTAACCGGCTAGTTGTTTCTTCTTCATTCTTTGTTCGCGAGGACGTAGTGTCGCAAGTATTACTTCCTCCCATTCTTAAATTGATAGTGGTAGTAGGAAAGTCTTTTTCGTGTTGTTTTTTATTTGTATCAGTTGTTCCACCCCTTTCAAAAAGGATCTTCTCTTCCCTGCCTTTTTTCTACCACCGATAGGATTATAAGGAAACTGGAGCTAGACTTCTATCACACAAAAGCAGTTGCTTTCTTCAGTCCCTTGCGATCATCTTGTCACTGATATGGCACAAAGTAATCGGGCAAGAAAACGTCTATCTCATTGGCGACAACTCATTTAACCTTGTGGTCATCTTTCCACGATACCTCGGCATGCATACTGCTTTCATTCAGAAATGCCCTCCTTCCCCTAACCAGCTATCATGAGCTGATTTTAATCGTCCCATCCGCCTCTTTCTTTCCTCGATCTCTTTACAGATGAAGGTCAGCTGGTCGATTGGATGTATTGATCGTGACCTTCCACTAAGCAATGAATTCACGTCAGTAGTTGCTCTCATCCTGACCACATAGGACTAATTCAGCAGCCTTTCTAACCATTCCATTTATGAGTAGTAAAAAGGCCAAGGAAACACAAAAGTATTGACTTATTTATTGAAAGTGTCTGGCCTCGATTTCAATTGATGAGGGTTAATTGTCAGTTCTTTTTCGTGATTCTATCGAACCAGCCCCCTTTCGAGATGGCATTCCTTGAAAGTCAGCCAATCGGTAGTTTATGGAGGAGAAGAGATGGTAACACCTGCCCTCTAGTGCCTCTGCTCCTACCACCTGCTCTCTTCTCTCAGGAAATCACATGACCCAATTGAGTAGTGCCCCAACGGCCAGGTTGTGGCGGTGTGTGTGTGTGTGTGTTTCCCTACCTACTGTGAAGTAACACGCGTGAGAGTTGGCGCGTGATGTAGTCATTGAAAACACACACAAACACACGAATCCTACCATGTGACTGGTAGTGCATGTGACCAAGGCTGATGTCACCACAATCCACAGGCCATGCATGTGTGTTTGTGTGTATGTGATGCAGCATTTGTGTTCTGTTTACTCATAATCTGTGATGAAGCATTTCCTCCTTAAGCACTGTGTGCGCTTCACCTCCATCATCATCACTGCCTGTGCCATCATCCACTCTGAGTCAGTCACTAGTCATGGGAAGATTGACTATTTGTTCTCCACGTCATAGTTTTACATCTTCACTCACTCTTGCGTGGTTTAATGTGTACACATCCAACGATGTGAATACGTGAGGACTTGGATGTGAATAAGCAAGGTGTGGGCCTTAAAGGACTGTGTGGAGCACCTGTTGCTGGTGGGATAGCCGATGAGTCCCGGTTGAAGGAGTGGGGACATGGAAGGCTCACCTTGTAGCCACAATTGAAGGTTATCTTGACTGTTTGATTGCACCCTCTACTTCTGTCAGTCATCCACCGTCCATGATGGGTTGAGAAGGTGGGTGACCAAGGCAGAAACGAACCGTTTGAGGTAAGGGTAGATTGCTTATACCACTCATCAGTTGAAGTTTCTGTGAGTGTCGATCAGAATCACTGGCCCGGGAGTGTACAAGGCGGAACTCTCGTTATCGTATCTGGGACGATTTTAGCGGGTATCTTGAGGTTGCTCCCTTCTATCTCAGTTGAAGACATTCGATGAGAAAACCGTGCATCCACTGGTTGACTTAAGAATCAGCCGATTGTGACGAAGGTGCCTTCAATCTTATCTCATCTATGTAATTTTTCCTCCAACTGCATGTTTTACCTTTCGTCACATCTTTAAAGTGGTACTTTGCCGCTACATCAGCGTCACCTAGAGCTGTCTAGGCCCGAATTTAGCAATAGGAAAGTATTCAAGCTCAACCCCTCCACTGATTACTTGCAGGTGTCCTCCACCTCTACTTCGGCAAGTCTGTCGACGACTTCAACGCCGCATTCCGCTCCTCGCAGAGCTCCACTGCCTTTTCTGGTCCTGCATTGGGTCCTTCATCCTCCTCTTCCACCAATACCAGCAACACAGCTTCTACATCTGGCGGCGGTAGTAAACCCACTGTCAATGTATTCCACAGTCTCACCACCCGTTCCAATTACTACTGCAATCTGCCCCATCCTCAATCTCATGCCATCTACGTGGCTGACCCCGTCACAGAGATGTGCAACCAAGCGGAACGCGCCGTAGTGCACGATCTTGAGGCGGCAGCAAGTCGCGCTCGCAGTTTGGGCTGCCCGGTGCCTCTTGACACCGTGACGGGCTTTGAGACGGGCTGCCATCTCAGCGGCGAGTCCAATGTCGTTCTGCTGATTGGATGGAAAACCGTCCATCCCATTGCGCTGCCCAGTGTGGACGAGATGTTCAATTGGGCTGAAGTGTTGGAGCGCGCGCTGATTGGTGAGTGCGTGGGAGATGGCGTGTGTGTGTGCACGCGCGTTTGTGATTGGCTGGCGGTGTGCCAGATGTGTGTGTGCGTGTGTCCGTACGTGCGTGCGTGCCTGCGCGTGCGTTTCGCTGCGATGCCGATGGCGGTGGTGTTGGTGATTGCAAATTTAGCGCTCATGTGCGTGGGTGAGAAATTTGGCCTTTGATGAAAGGAGGGCTTAAAAAAGTGTTCAAATTTCTTACTAAATATGAAGTGATGCTGGCTAATGTAAACTAACACCGAAGTCACTTCCGTATGCCATTTATCATCCAGCCTTCTAATTTGTTGTTACTACTGGTAGCGTAGCCGTTCGTTACTTTGGTTCCATCTGTAGTTTTTGAACTGCTACCGAAGAGACTGGGTGACGTGAAGTGGAGCTCCAAGCTCTGATTCGTCGTGAATGGCTCTAAAAATGCTTCCCCCTCCTCTGTAAGATTGCCTTCCGATAAAACAACACCGCCTGCATTTTCTACTTAATACGTGACTCATTTCTTATCTCTGTGAGGTTGGCATCATCTTCTGTCAGAGTGTAATTCCTCAAACCATCGGCAATAAAAAACTTCTTTGTAGAGGTTGGCACTCTTGGAACACATTCGAACTTTACTAGCACCGAGGCCTTTGTTATTCAGTGGTGTCTGTGCCTGTTGCTGTCTGCTTCGTGAAAGAGCGCAATTTTTCCCCTGGTTTTTGGAGGGCATAAATTAAACTAGACAAAATAATCGGCCATATTTTGACCTCATGTTGGAAAAGTGAGATTTCTTAGCTATATTCCCTTCAAAAGAGCTGGCGTTTCGAGATTCATGGCCAATTCCCTCTTCCATTGAAATGTTAGCGCACCTAGTCCCTGCGACAAGGTGGCTTCATGGAATTCATTGAAGCGGGTTGATGGCCCATTTCCATCGCTTTGCTCCGCCTCCTTTTTTGGCTATGCACGCAGTCCTAATAGTGTGTGGCACGTGACATCTCTCTGACTTAATCAGTGGTAGGGCGTGGGTGGACTCTAAGGGCTGACGCATCCACCCATAATACAAAGAGGGCGGCGCACGCCCACTTACTTGTCTTGTTTTGGTCTTCTTCGTCGCCTTGACACGCGACTTTTATCCGTTTCCAGCTATTTTCGCCGTTACGGCCTAGTGCACATTGCAGCGGTGTGATCTTCCCCCAATTGGTGCGTTTCAAGGTCACACGCACAATAGCACACTTGGCGGCCTCTCTGCTTACCTTGTTGTCACAGGTCACTCATATGCCTTTTAGACACACGAAAGGGTTAGAAACATGTACGTGTCGATTCAATTTCTCGTGTTTGTATCCAACGCTAAGATTAGGCATCCACGTATGTGCAACCGTGTTCTCCCTTCAAGGTTAGGGCGAAAATTGGGCACTTTTTTTGGTGCTATTTTGTCACGATGATGCCACGTGATCCAAGGGGTTGGTTTGCACAAGCGGTTAGAACTTCACAACACGCACCTGGTTTTTTTTACCACTCCACGGATTGGCTACTGAAATTTCATCAACCTCTCCTATTGGTTTGCTTTAAACCAACTGTTTTTGGGAGTTCCGATCCGATCATTGGAATGTTCTCAGATTCGACTCGATAGGGTAGCACTCGCGGACAAAGTTTTTAAAACACCTATTTTCAAGGCGCTCAAATCAGGTATGATGGAGAGTGGGGCCTTTGGCACCGCCACGATGGTGTTTGAATGTTCACTCCTGGATCCCACAGACTGTAGGAAAGGCTTGCTGAAGAAACATGCATTAATAGTCCTCTCGATTCCAAGTCCTAGCAACCTGGAATTCTTCGCTCTTCTAGCAGTGACTACTCCCATCAAGAGCTATTGCGCATTAGTAGCCAACTCAATGCCAGCTTCTCTCTTGTGACGTGACTGTCTCGTTTTGACGTCCATTACAGTGATGACACCCTCTGGAGAAGGGGGTTTTAATTAGACTCCTATAACATGTGACCCAAAAAAAATCGTATTAATAGTTCTACTGGGGTGTGCTTCTTCATATCTCTCTCTCCCTCTCTGTGCTGAGTCTACAAATATCTCGCACGAAACATGCATAGGAGGCGTGAGAGATTGAGGGCTTTTCCAGAAATTGGTTTCCTCCAAGGTCACGGTGATTTGTTGTGCTACTAGTAGGCTTCATTTGAAGCCTAGCACCACGTGCCTTAGCTCGTTCTCGCCTTGGTCGGTGTGATCATTCCTTGGGGTCGTGATTTCTTTTATACTGCCTCTCTAGCATTAATAGATTTGGTGGATTGAGGCCTTCTGTTTTCCTTCCAACCCAGATGATGGATATTGATGAGAAGTATAGCATTCTTTTGCTGGTCGTGGATATCCTCCCGCAATTTATCTCTCTCCCAAGGTCACGACTGGGTTGCATAAATGGAGCCGCCTAATCTTCAGAACCATGACTGGTGCTGGAATGCCAGGAACTGGATGGCCATCGCATACTATGTTCTGTAATGTCTACCACGAAGACCGTAGACGATATAGATTTCATCCATTGCGCCCCTCCCCCCCCCGCCTCTCACATCTACATATTCTCACCGATTTGTCAACCCACATATTTGTCTCGGATCCACCTGTACGTTGCTCACATTAGCGGAGGGGATCTTACATGCTCCTGGCAGGTGGTCACGTGACCGGCCTGGCAGGGCGGGCAAGGCTAGCGGTTGTTGTAGCAGTCGCAGTAGTCGAGGCAAGAGGTGACTAATTCGTTGCCCGTTTACCCTCTCTCTCACCCGCTTGCCCTCCTGGCCAACTGGCCAAGATGGCCGATTGGTTGGTTGGGTTAGCTGGGTTGTCAGCAGCCTCTTGTCTGGCACGCGTTCGTCTGTACGGAGGTGGAAGCATGCAGTACCTTCTGTGGAGGCGTGAGTTTACCTTCAGACAGTCGAATGAGTAGGCGCACATTAGCCTCTGTTCAAGCCATCCTTCTTCATTCAATTTGACTTTGAACAGTCGCCATCTCCGCCACTGCTGTTGTTACGAGTTCCTGACCTTGTCCCGCCGTGTGCGTTCAAGCCAAACGAGAATCACCTTCCCTCTAGGATGCATTTTCTTCCCAAGTGGATAAAAAGGACGCTATCACCTAGGAACTCGCTCCCATTCTCCTGCGCGGGAAAGTGTGAATTGTGTGCGTTCCCGTCACGTGATCCCGCCTGCTCCGCCATGTGAATTCGTTTTCGTTCGTGTTTCGCGTGTCTGGGCCTGTGTATGCGTAGTTTGCCTAACTGAGGCTGTTTAACGAGTCATGTGCTTATTCCACTTTGCCTGTTGTCTTCCACTGCTGTTGCGCACATTGTAAATCACTTCTTGCTGGAAAGGAGGCATCTATTTATTCCTCCTTCAGACTCCTAATCCGTTGAATTATCCTCATGGAAGATCCAGCAAATCTCCTGGCAGGAGATGGAGAGGCAGGGAGGCTGTTCTCGTCAAGTTAATTTTGTCTTCTCTGCATGTTTGAGAAGCGCTGTATCCTATCGCTGCTGATGCTGTTTTATGAGCAGTTCATGTCGTGGGTTTACATGAAGTTATGCACTTTAACCTGCTCCATTCTTTCATCCGATTTGTTGGTTTATTTTACACTCATCTATTCGGTGTAACCGATTGACCAATCTTAGTTGGCACCAGGAAGCAAATTGAGACACAGGGATTTATCTTCACTTCTTCAGTTTTATTCCTCTTTCCATCGATTGTAGACTCCAACTATCACGTCACATTGTGTCGCGTCGGTAGTGCCAGCGACAACACTTCAGCAAGCAGCTGTGTGCTTGGTGTGGGAGGTGGTGGCTGCGGCGGTCTTGGCGGTAGCGGGGGAGTGGCCTCCGTGCCAACCTCCTCTTCTACCACTTCTAGCATCATTCCCACCTCCACCGTCGTTGTTGGCGGTGGTGGCGTTACCTCCTCTGTCTCCTCCTCTTCCTCCTCCTCTTCCCGACTACAACTTGGCCTTCAAGCTAGCCTTCACGTCCAACAATGGCGTCTTTGTCTTATTGGTGAACCTTCTGCGGGATGTCAGTTCATTGCGCAATGGCGGCTGGATGCACTGGACGCCGCCTATACTATGGAGAGTGGCAGTAATAGTGGCGCCCTTTCCGCCTTTGGTGGGTCCGCTTATGACCCCGTGGGGGGGCAAACTTTCTTGGGATTCACTCCACCCGGTGCTCAAGGTGTCTTCCCAACATTCAACACTTCCTATCAAAACGATGATCGATTCTTTTTGGAAGCTAATCGCGCTGCTGGCAAAGGTGAGTTGGTATGAGTCCGATTTCAGCGCCATCAGCGCTACAATGGGATGTCCTGGTTTCAGGAAAGTGCTTACTTCGTAGGTCTGGCAGGCAACTACGTCTTCCAAGTGGACGGTCGACGATTAGGGCAACTGGCGCGGGCTATTGATGAGTTGATGCTGCGTCGCTTCCCTGCGCTCACTGCACCACCGGGTACCCGGGTTCTTCCCTCCACCAACACCGATGATGAATCGTTGCACTTACGCAAGTCCGCCGCGATCGAAATTCGCTCCAGCAGTGGGGCTGGGAAGCCACTCTTCGGTGCTTCATCCTCCTCCCTCTCACCTCCTACTGGCGTCGGGGGTGGTGGTGGTGGTGCTGGCGGGGGAGGAGGTGGGATTTTCGGCTCCGCTTCTCCTCATAGTAGTGGTGGTTCCTTCGCACCTTCTAGTTTGCCAACAAGAGGCGGTGGTGCGTCTGCTGTCGCTGCTTCTGCCGCTGCGACAGAGGAAATGCCGATGGTTCCACAGCACTCTTCCTCATCGGCGTCTTCTTCTCGATCGAAAAAATCGGGGCATCGGCAGTTTTTCGGTGGTGGTGGTGGTGGTGGTGGTGGTGTGTTCGCGCCTTACTCTCGGTCGGTAAAAGGTCTACTGAAGTAAATAAGCAGAATTTTTTGTTCATCCATGGTAGCTCAAACACTGGGACGATCAGACGCGATCAAGATTCCCACACGACGATTCACTACAGCACTTTCCAAAATGACTGGGGATGGTGGATTCTCTTCGCGTGGACGATCTTCGTCTAAAACAGGTTCTGGAGAAGGCAGCGTGGAGGGCAGTTCCTCTGATGCCTCTTCAACGAAACCACAACCACCTCTCTACTTTCCTTCCGTCATGGTTGGTGCGGGAATCATCACCTCCCTCGTGCCCGCTCCGCCTCCACCCTCACAGTCTGCACGTTCCGAAGTGTTCGGCACATCTGCTGCACCCCCTGCCACAACCACGGCCTCATTTCGATCAAAACAGAAATCAGACCTTCCTCCACCTCCACCAGTGGTCGCCCCACCGCCACCACCTCCACCGCCCCATTTAACACCTCCCTCTTCCCCGTGCTACCTAGCCTGTGAGCGTTGTCAAAGGCGTAGACGAAGAGGTCATCAGAAGACCCCCTCCACCGATCCTGCTTCGATATCCTCCGAAGACGGTGGCGGTGGAGCTGGAGGTGGTGGAAACGGTAGTGGCATATTTGCTGCTGATGAGGACGTGGAACAGTCAATGCCTTTACCAGTGACGGAGTGCCAGCGCTTACCTCACTCTTACCGAGGGTTTTACAATCTTTGTAGGTTTAGTCATATTTATGTCCTATCCCACTGGACGTTATTTCAACTCTCGTGATCTTCTTTTAGACAAACAGCTCTATCGCACAGCGAAACCGTTCCACACGAACTGTAGGCTTTCACGAAGTGGATCTTTTGATGTTTGCGCTGCACGAAGACGAAAATTGGTTCGAGAGAGGGTGTTCGAAGCTCTTGGAGGTGGTGAGGGCAGCCTTTTGGATCGTCTATTACTCAGCGTTTCACCTCCACTCGGTGGTACTACCTCCTGCGTCTTTCTTCTTGCCTTTTCTCCACCTTTCAAACCTCCTTCAACGGATGAAATGGAGTATCGATGGTGGGTGTTTTTACCTTCAAATGTCCCCTTCTTTCTTAATGACGGGAGTTGTTTATACGTCTCTGTCTCCTCAGGTACTTGGTGCACCGGCCAGGGAACTGTTGTTCTCGATGCTGCCTATGGAATACACCAATCCTTTTGGCAGAACTGAATCTCCAAGATGTAGTTGCTCATCAGATCCATACCCTCTCTTTGAAGGAGGATCTGAAAACCTCCGAGCCTTTACGCAGCATTCCCTGTGGTGCCACCCCTTGTCTCTCCACTTCACGACTCTTTGTTTGGCGATTTGCTGGGGCTACTTCCTTTGGCGAAATGGTAAGGGGTGAAAATTTGTCTATGCTAGGCATCGCTTTTTAATTTTTCTTCAATTGTCTTAAATTAAAGCGACTTTACTTATAAATAATAAGTAGGTGTCCCTCTTTCAGTTGCAATGTTCGTCTCACAATAAACCTAACCTCTTACGGCAATGGTCAGTGCTCTACCTCGGCCCAGACAGCGAAATTGATGACGGTGCCCTTCCCGTTTCTCCGTCTGTTCTTTCCATCTCCTCTCCATACTGTTGTTGCTACTGTGGCTCCCCCCTTTCTCGACCGCGCCGTAGGTCTCGAACGCAGCAGCAGCATCAACAGCCAAATCATCATGCCTATGCGAACCTGATTCGAAACATTGGCAGTAGCACCCTTCCTAGTGTTTCTAGACGCAATCACCACCACCAAACCGCCCCAGTTGTCTTTCCTGAAAAACCATCAGCTTCTCGTGACGTCCCGGTTGATCACAATCGTCGCGGAGTTTTCTCCACCTCTTCCACCGTGAGTTAGCGGCAGACATCTTCACACTAATCCTTCTCTATTGGTCTAGATGTTAAAGATCATTCTTCATTTCAGTCGTGTTCTACATCGCAAGCCTCGTCCCCAAGTTCGCCGCAGGGCCACGTCTCCTACTACAATCTCACGAGTAACGTGGGTCCCGCTTGCCTCCCACCGAATCCCCTGAAGTACTCTTTCCACGAGGAGCGCTCGGGTGTAGCGTACGCTAACTTACAACACCTTTATGCGCCTCTGAATCCTCAACAAAATCGGTGGCGAATGCCATGCAGCATTCGGTCCTCTGCATCCGCTGCCGTTGATCAAATTCCAGACGAGATCCGCGAACCTAAACGAAATTATGCGTTGGTGGATCTCCGTCCCAGTCCAGCTAGTTCGGTGATTGCTCCTGGTGATACAATTACCCTAGTGTCTACCTCAGAAGACGCAATTTTGACCACATCCGACGGTGGCGCTGGTGGTGGGGTTGGCAGTGGCGGTGGTAGTGGAAGTCGAACTGATTCTAGCGCTTCTACACTGCATACAAACACTTCTACCTCCTCCTCAGCTGCGACCTTTGTTCCAGGAAACGGTGGCAATCGTCCACGAACTGCTTCTCAGCACCGACGGACCTCATCGCATTCGCTAATCGCTGTGCTTCCAGTTCCAACACTGAATTACGTTCACATCATGACAAAGCGGGATGTGGAATCAGCAGCGGTGGGCGCTGCAGGTTGCGAGAGTCCTGCTTCTTCCACTGCCACCTCTTCAACCGCGAGTTCATCAGAAAAGGAACAACGGGCTCCGGCGGCAGTTCCGTTAAATTTAACATCGACAACGGCCCTAACATCTCCCGCGGAGCAAATTCCCTACGCACAAATTGACTTTGAGCGCACAAGAGCCTTGAATGCGGTGAACGGGGCGGGAGAAGTGAACCACCCTCACGGACACCATTTCCGCCACTCCCATCACCACAAAGCGGCCACAAATGCCTTCACCACACCACTAAGCGGCGGCAAGCCATCACTGGTGGGTGGGTGTGGTGGCCTACGCGGCTTGAGCACGCGAAAAAAGTCTGATGGTTGGTGAGGGGGGAATGGAGGGCGCATTGGCTTTGAAGACGTGATACCTCAGTGGAATTCGTGTATTTCTAACTTTTTTTTTTTTTGAGAAAACGTGAACCTATGTACTGAGAGCGATAAAAAGATGCCATTTCTTATTTACATATGTAACTGCGTGTCTGAGTGTGTGTGTATATACGGAAAGATTGAAGTTCCTATTACGATATGTAACCAATGAAGACGATTTTATAGACTTGTTTCTATCCCCTAGGTCGGGGGTTGGGAGGGGGAAAGATCGACTGCTGTGTGATACCGCGCCCTTGAGTGGCGTCCTGAACCCACCTTGCCCCTTTATTACTTTACGCGATCACGTCAAACCGAGATTCTAGTCTTGTATAAAACAGGAGAGAAGTCATTTTTGAGGTGCCGGCCATTACAGAGGGAGTTGTCAAAGTTGTCTGAGGGAGGGGAGGAGGGAGGCAGAGAGAAGGTTGGGCAGTAAGTAAACCCATCACAGATTGAAGATCAGAGAGGATTTGACAGATGCGGACACTTCCTAATTCTCTCTTCTTTCTAAAAAACGAAGTAGAAAAAGTGTCATGGAATGCACAACGTCACGTCCATTAGGTGGTCTTTGGGTTTCTGAATAAGTCAGAAGTTTTATGGTGCCGAGAGATTTGAGCAAAGGGAGACATCACGTGGCGATGGTAGTGAGTGGGTTTAACTTGTTGCAAATAATTGTCTCGACAGAAGGCGATGGTGATGAGTTCATTAGCAGCTTAATAATAAAAAGTTCCATTCAATCGATAGGTGGGTACCACATGGGTAGTGAGAAATACACCCGGCCTATAAGAGGAAGGATTTCATTTCGGCCTTATCAACTCAAAAGTCATCTCTTGTGTAACGATTAGAGAGGGAAGTCGATCACTGTCTCTAGAATGAAACTAGTTACCACCTGTATTTTTCGTCAGTTTTGCATGTCCTCCGCCAGTACGCGCCAGCGGTTCCAGTTGTAGAGATTTGCTATTTGCCGACGGTCCAGTTTGACCGCACGATTTTTGCCATGAGCAGCCACTTGGATTGGGTGCCAGTTTTTGATAATCTCTTCCTTATTTTGGTCATAGGCGCTCTCATTTCGGCTAGTTCCAAGCATTTCGATGCCAATAAATTTGACTGATCCACTGGACTTTCCCCTAGACGATCGTGATGGTCTTATTCGTCGACCAGTGTCTCGAACCTAAAATTAGAGCGTACTTACAAATTGTCAGTAGGGTTACAAGTTCAGAAAAGGTGCGGACAAAGTAGGTCTAAAGGAGCGTTCCTGAGAAGCAACAAGGTCAAAACAACTGCAGAAAAAGTTTTTCCTCTGGGATCCGCACAGTATAATTGGGGTATGCTGGATAACATTTGCATAGCAAAAAGCCAGAACCAGCCTGTTGGTAGATGAAATGTGCTTTACTTGCTTGACAAATGTGAAGCTTCATGCCGTTCCTAGAATAGTTCATGAACTTTGTCTCATTGCCACTCGTCTTTTTTCATCGAGCCTATTCCAGCAACTAGCAGTGACTATGGCGGCGTTATAAATAAAGAAAATTGATGGTGAATAACTTTATGAGCCTTTATTTGATTGCTTTATATGGCCCTTATATTCCTCTATAAACTATAATTCCCTTTACAACATGATTTTCTCGTTACTCGGCTAGCACCACCTATAAGATTAAGACGCGCCCTTTGTACCAGGCGTCTGCTTGATGTTACTGATGCTTATAATGCAGTAGTTCAAACAAATAGACATTCGGCGATTTACAACATTTAGCATTTCTTAAATCAAAACAATACACTAAAGGATATTACGAATAAACGACTTCTCAAAGGGGCCCAATGATAACATTACGAATGCAGAATATAATGCACAAGTTCTTTGATCCATTGAGAAAATACATTCTTAAAAAAAGAAAAATCGAATAGTAATAAAAAGGTTGGGGGAAAACCCTTTGCTAAGAAAGCAATTTTGTTGTGAAATAAATGGCACTTTTTTGACTTATATCGTCTCTCAAGCTTCGCCCAAAAATTAGGAGAAAAAATTGTCCCAAGTCCTAGCATCAGTCAGAATAGTGGAGAGATTTAGCAATAGCCGGAAGTTATTTCTCCTAAGGACAAAGAATTACCCCTCAGACCCATTTTTACGTCACTCATCGCGAAAATGAATCTTCCGCGCCACCAGTTCAGTCGTCGGCCACATGGCTTTGTACTTCTCCTTGCAATACAAATGCTCCTATAACAACCTAAAATACTTCCTGAGAGACAAAGCCTCTCCATAAATCCTACACAAAAATAAGAACAAAAACGTCTGCCACCTCTTGCAGTATTTTTTGGCAAAGATAGAATTGCTATGAAGTTGGATTACTACTTATGAACAAATGAAAAACTTGATTCAAGTTGGTTGTTGGGAAAATAGATTTGCCTCCACCGACGAGAGGAGACACCAATTTGAATGCCTGGTCGCGTTAATTTTAGGTGGAAAATTGGTCCTTTTTATGAAAATTCGAACAATTAAGTTCTCAAGATTAAAAAAGATGAAGAATTACTATCCTTTAATGGTATTTTCAGCTTCTAGTTCGAAACGAAATCATGCACTTCGAATCATTTCATGTGGATTTTGTGGCAATGTTTCGCACTTCTATCGCACATTCATTAAAACGTGAGCTTTATTTGATGCCAAAATCTCAAAAATGTTAGAAGTATCTGCGTTTCGATGTGTCCAGCAAGCATGAATAGCAATAACGGTAAAAATTGTGAGAGTCCAGGTCCTGAATACCACGGCCACTTCCTGATGCATCTCATTACCACAGTCCACATTCTACACGCTTTCTGCGATCACCCACTTTAGCTGTTGGTGGCATTATTGACAAGTCTATCACTGAAGTTTTGTAAAAAAGCTTTGAACCAGAGTCTAGATACTCCATTAGCCTAACCTAACATGACTCGATACCAAAAAGACAATGAAGGACTCATGTCACCCATTTGCACTGCGTAAAGTGGCATATGTTCGTTTGAGAATGTTTTAAGCTAAAAATGTTTACGTCCTCAAAAAAAAATAAACTTACCGTCACCAACCATTTGCCATAGCAACTCTCGCCAGTGTGAATTAGGCTCTTCCACACCATCTGACTATATCCGTTGTAGTGATCGTGGGGTCGTGATAACAGTAGATTGGCTACTTGGCCACTGGGTGACGTGAGGAAGACTTCAATGGAACCGCGATGCACCGATGTCCATTGCATCGCAACCCGAACCATCTCTAGCACCTCCACTCCACAGGTGGCAGGCCCGAATTCGAAAGTGAATTTTGTACTCCGACCGGAGAAGAGGGTCCTCTTGCTGAAAATACAGAAATAGAAAAAGTCTAATAGTCGATGCAAGAGTAGTATTGCCCGTTGGGATTAAGCTCGGACACTCGGCTTTCGATGAGGCAGGATGTGGCTCTTTTACCCCTCTCATCCTCCTTTCGTCTTCTATGATCAACAATTAAGCTGAAACCGAGAATGAGATTTCCCTCAATAAAGTCGGCAAAGTTAGGGCACTTCATGGTGCCTTCCATTTTACCATGACGGATATCTTCCGACTGTTTGAGTGACAGTAACATATTGTGGGAAAGCGCATTCAAAGCTGTGGCATCGCGCTACCTTTACATAAGCTTTTTGGTCTTGCAGATCATCTGTAAGTTTTTACCGCGGAATTGACTTAATCGCCGGAGTCTGGCCAGGAATAAGGATACACCATCCTTTATCGACCAATTCTTCACGGAAAATAGCAGTCTTAAATGGACGCATAACTCACAATCTAGAAGGAGGGGAAGTAGAATTAATCTGGTCAAAGTCTTTGTTCCACTTTCTCCACTCTCCATGATGCAAAAGGCAAAGTCTTCGTTGACCCAATGGTTTCCACTGCCTTGCCAACTTGACCATCCGAACAGCGTTCAACAGACCGCTTCCACAGGTGTGACTTACCTGAAAGGAACCACAAAAGAGCGATCGTTAATTCCTGGTGAAGTGGCAGCCGGAATACTAGAAGCGACTGCTCAACTCACCAACAATCCACCACCGTTAATTCCGAAGTCCAAAGCACTGGGGGAGGGAATTCGACCACTCAGAGCCAGCAACGCATTCACGTCACGTGGGGTAAGATTTGGACTAAAATGATTGGGTGCTACTTATTTACTTTCAGCGTGCTGTCTTCGGTATGTTCAAGGTAAGTTATGAAATGTGCATTCAGGACACCGTGAATTAAAATTAACTAGGAAATGCTTTAATATGCTTCGTTTCTTGAAAAAAAAGGTGGAAAACTTACTTAGCTTCCATAGCAAGAGCGATTACACCCGCAGCTATGGGATTCGAGGCGGAGGTGCCAACGAAGCGACTGGTACACAAGTTGTTGATTTTTGTCGTAGGCTAAAAGAATTCGCAGTTTACTTGTGCTTCTCAGACTCTATAATTTTTCACAGTTTCACTCAATGTCCACCTTCGTATCATGATGTACTATTGAGACCCAGAGCTTCACATTTTCAATGTGCTCTAAAAGGAAGTCTTATTTTCGGATTCATTAACTGAGGTATGGCTAAACTGGACTAATCAATCTGGGAAGATTGGTAAAAGTGTAGTCTAAATGTTGTTAACAAAAGGCGACCAGTCACGAAACGCGCTTACTACGGACAGCACGTGCTACTAATTATAGAATAAGTAGCATGTGCCGTATCATCTATATTTCTGACCGAAGATTGATTACACATTTTAGAGAGTTGCTACGGCCAGAGCAGAAGTTGATAGTTGAAAACAGCCCAGATAACTTTCAAAAGATGAGCGATGAACACGTTTATCGTATGTCTGCGTGCATGAACCAGTATGTACCATGACCTAGGTGAACCTGTATTCTGCCAGCTAAATCACAATAACAGTCGCACCTACTGATTCAAACCGATTCTTTTGAAGCCAGCAAAAAAGCATCTTTAAAAGACAACCATTAAAATGCAAAGAGAATGATATTTTAATGGTTCTACTAAAAAAGAACTGCGCAATTCAATCGGTGAGTACTGCTTACCGACCAACAATTTTGATGGAATAAAAGTGACGTAATGTTACTGTGACGTGATTTTACTCTTTTATGACACAATGCTTTTAAGACTACAATTCACATAACATTCTTCATTTTTGAATGCAATTAAAAAAGTATTCTCACCCATTGGGCACACAACAGTTAACAAGAAGACTACAGAAACATAAGGAATCGTAAGGGTCAATGTTTAGTGAATAATCCCTCGAGTGGTTAATTAATTTTGCCAGAAGCAATTTAAGGAGCTAAAAATGCTTTCGATGTGACCGAACTGGCAACCGCGCACTGCCCATTGGCCAAAAATCGAGTTTCGTGCCTCTAAGGTGCACAGCCAATTACTAGTAAAAACTGTCTTTCCTCCTATGAAGAAAGGTCTTTGATTTGCGAAACACAAAATAAAAGTAACTCTTATTCATGTATAGGTAAGGGTTATTTACTACGAAGAGCTTTCGGGTATTGAGCTGATGCTTGAATGTCAACCTGTCCTGAGCGCCCCCGACTGGCACGGCAACGGCAATGGCAGAACAAGCCTCACTGTAAACCGGCGGCAAGCCGTTTTCACCCACTGCGCTGACAGCGATCACGGCGGGGTGGTTGATAAAACCGTCAGCACCACAGTTGTCGCCCACAGCACCGCCATTACCCGCGGGGAAGACGAACACCGAGCCACGGCCGTGGTTGCCCTGAAGGTGACAATCGTGAGTGAGTGGATGGAAGACGTGATTTGAGGCAAGCTACAGCACCTGCACCTTCGAGGTGTTAACCGTAGCAGCCTGTATGATGCTTTGTGTCATTTATACTGATCAAGGTAGATTTTAACCCAACCAATTGCAGGTCAGGCGGAGTTGAATGACTTCTAACTATTGACGAGATCACAAAAAGACAGCAAAGAAGAGGGAAATAAATCCAACCTGCTACAGTTTTTATGCCTATTGTGTAAACGGGTATAAACAAAGGGATGCATTTCGCACAACAACAGCAACTGAAAACGCTGCAAACCCCTAGATCACATTCTGGATTACTGTGCCTTTGAAACAGTTTGTTGTTGTTTGTTCTCCCAGATGATATGTCAAGGCTGATCGCTGCCTGCTGCAAAAGTGCGTCAGGAATGGCAGGTCATCCGGCCGACTGCCCTCCGTGGTATTGGGGTCAGAGCCAATGATGGATGAACAGGAACTGTAGTTCGAAAGGCAGAGTAGCCTCCCATCCAGCAAGGATACTTGTTCCCCTATCTGCCTGATTCACACCTCTTCCTTACTTACCTCTGCATCTCTACAACACTGGCCGAAGATAATCCAACTGCAGATGCAATTCGACCTTTGGATGTCACTCGTCTGCTGAAAGCACGCCTAGAGGCATTTAATCAGTCGGAATCAAGGAAAAGGGGGAACAATGCTACCTTATTGCCACTCGTTGCATTTTCAGAGACTTCCTCAGACTCCAAGACCCTATCACCTTGATTTTTACTTAGACGGCCATATGGAGAATGAACGGCATGAAAATCAAGCTTTTGGCTGGGCCAAAAAGAGTTTCCTTCCATAAACAAGCCTCAAGTTGCTGCAGTTCTTTTATCCCAAGTGACTATGTCTTTCTTCTTGCGCTTACTTCATTGACAGGAAGTGCCATAAAACGAGGACTCCAATCAGTCCTTCAATAGGCGTCCACTCCCTCTTATTGGTCCACACAGCTCTCTTGCATTAGAGCGCAAGCACAAGAGGTGACTTCCAGAATCAAATCCATCTGTCCTCTCGGTAACACCTCGGGTGCCTCTACCACCTCTTCCTTTTTGTTGTCAGGGGTACGATAATTGAGGCACCTACAAAGTGTTAATTCTGCTTCGAAGAGGCAAGTTTATTAGCTTCATTCAAACGACTAAAGTTGCTCGGTAGAAATTAGAGTGACTTCTCAACTGTTTAGCTTGTGGAGACATTTGCCAATGTATTTAATAGGTTGCGAAGGGGGACTCAAACAGGAGGAGAGGAAGACGAAGAGGTAAAAGAAAATAAAGTATATTATTCATCGGTGCCAAGGTTAAATGAATGAGTAACAGATCACCGGTGTGCACCTGAGTGACGCCTAGTTAATGCGAAACAAGAAATTAGCTCACCGAATCTTGCCTCGCTGTCTCTCTCTTACCCTCTCTCTCAAATCATAGTTATGCACACATGCACAAGAGTGGATGAAACTGCTAAGGTTAGCGCTTACGCTACCGATCAAGGTGTGTGAGTAATTCACCACATGCGTAAAGTTTGAGATAGAAGCACAGATCCTACCCCTCTCCCCCCCCCTCCTCCCTCTTACAGAAAAAAACGAACCCGCATTCTGAATGTGCTTCACTTTTACGAGCCTTTGACGTTGCCTTGCATTGCCAAAAGCAGAACAGATTCTTGAGATCAAATGAAAGCAGTTTTTGCGAAAAAAAGGAAAAAAAATGCACAAATTTATGGTGAAAAAAATAGCTCAAATCTGATTGGTTTTCTTGCTGGCGGGAAAATCAATAAGCGGGTCCTGACAGCCGATGCTGATTGGTTACTTCGTAAGGCCAATAAAGTAGAACATTTCTTTCTTATATTTAACTACATTTAATTGAATTTTTTTAACCGAAAAAGATTACCTTAGTACCAGTTTCTTTCAGTGCCATGCTCATATACTTCCCAGGCAAGCGCATTGCCCTACCGTTATCAGTGGGGCCCCAGGAGGAGATGTAGATGTTGGCCACGTCTGAGAAGAGTGTCAGGGCCTCTCCAACCATGAAATCCGTAACCCTGTCTCCAAGCAGACGAACTCCTAAACCCAATCAAATACAATTTCATATCAGCCAACGAGCAGCAGATGCGAAACATTTTTCACTTCCAAGTTTATCTTTAATCACAATCAATGTTGGATGTATTTAAGGATCCTACTTAACATGTAAGTAGTACTTTAGGCAGCAGAATCGTTCGGTGACTAAGAGTAGAGAGTAGCCTAATGTGATTTCTATCCTTTGATTTAATTGAAACCAGCCAAGTGACACTTGACATTACTTTCTGCAATTGTAAGTGTCAGTGATCAGCATTAGCAAATTTTGACTGTGTTTGGAGTCAAGTCGCCATGGTTCATGAGAAGTAAATAATTAGAGGCAATGAATGGGCGTACGAAAATACACAATTGCGACATGAAAGCGCAGGACTCCGTCACACTCAAATCAAAAGTACTTCCTCTTTGTCAATTGGTGCTACTTTCCTCATAATTTGTAACATTTCAGCAGGTCTTAGGAAGTCAAAAGTATCGAGTACCAAGTTACCGAATTAACAGGGAAAATTTACCTCAAAAATGATCGACTCACCTCCCAAAGTGGCATTGTAAGCCACACCAAAAGCGCACATAGAGTTGTTTGCTACTGCAGCGAATAAGCCAGCCACTTCCGTACCATGACTGAAAAGGAAAATATTAACAAGATGATTGCAGCATTCTGCTCGATTGGCAATAAAAACACCTGCACATACCCCACTTACTTATCAATTTTCTTCATCCTGGCGTCAGTTCCACGAGCATCCTTTCGTGTGACGTTGACCAAATCAGCAGTGAGGCTTAGCTGGATATTGGGTCGAAGGTCCTCGTGGGTGGTGTCGAGGGCATCATCTACGACAATTCCTACAACGCCCTTGCCGGTGATGTTGGCCATGTAGACTGGGTAGACATTGAGATCGATTCCGGCATTCTTGCCTATGCTTGGATCACCATCGTTGAGCTAAATGAGCTACTCGATATTATTACAGAGGCGGACCCACCAATTGCCACATATCACGGCTATTCGGGTCGTTAAAATTTAGTACATTCCGCATTGCCTCTGCATGCTGTTTTACCGCTAAAATGTATTCTTCATCGTCCTAAAAGAAGACAAAACCAGGCAAACCATAACAAAAAGATAACAAGATCCAAATGATTTCATTTTAGAGGTCTGCTTACCGGGAGTTCGATAGTTTCGTATGATCTTGGCTGTGAGTATGAGGTTGGAGCCTTTTTTTGAACACTAAATTGTGGCTGATGCTCAACGTATAAGACCTATAAAACAATCATTAGGGTGATAGCAGTAAATGAGTTTAAAAGAAAAGAGATAGACAGTTAGCCAGCAAAGCACTTACCCAAGGCAGGACACGACAGTATTCGTACAGTTCTAATAATTCACCTCCCGTACGATCAGTTACAAAGTAATGAAAATGAGGACCTAAACAATTCTTTTTTAAAAAAAGATGAAATTAAAAAATGGAAAGTAAACATTTAATGGGGTTTTTAGAAAATATTTCTTAAAATCAATCATAAATGTGCACAATAAATACCACACTAAGGCTCCAATTTTTAGTCATTTGACTATCTTATTCAAAAGATAATTGGTGGTAGCGACAAAATAAGTGAATCATAGGCAAACGCACGTAGGAATGATAGATGAGACTATTGTTGTCGATAAATTGCCGCAGTTCGTATTGATCAGGTTTCCCTTTGACTAAAAAGTGGCTTCCTTTGGGTTGAGCCAGAACCTCAAAGCACAAGAGCGAGAAAAACGAAACCCATTTGGTGAGAGACATGATCAAAAGACTGCATCTACTATCCAAAGGATTTGTAAATGTATTTTCCTACTTACGCTCAGTCAAGGTCAGTGGGGGTACAGAAAAAGAATCGGATACTGCTTTAATCTGCCATAAAACTTAAGACGAGTTTAAAATCAGCTCTTAAACATGTTTTTCAAATTATTAGTTCTGCCTCTAGCGAGTATTGTTGCGGACACCTGCTCTCTCACCACGATGACCGGAAATAAAGGAAGAAGTTTCATCCCGTTTCTTGAACCGGCGCATAATTATTTACCCCTAATCTAATTGCAGTTGTTAAAAACGTAGGCTACACCAATTAGTTATAACTCATTGACCTCCTGCACAATACGATGTTACATCAATAGTTAATACGGCTCAAATGTGCCCATTCGAGAAAATGTGACGCTGTATGGTTAAAAGCAGGGGTGCGTGACCGTTGATACATCTGTTGCACTATGAGTGGATTTCAGACAAATCATCTTATTGCCACGACGTTACCCTACGTTGCTTTTGGAGCCCTCATCTACTGCAGTTTTCTTCAAACTCTACCTTTAGTAAAACCTGATACGCATTAGCAAATGCCCGAAATATGAAGTGGACCATTGTTTTTAACTAGTGGGAGCAGAGCCTATACTAAGAGTTTACAGACAGGAATAACTATATTCTTGAAAAACCTCGTTGGTCTCAGCTCGTTCCCTTAACAGTTTGACTTCTATTTTGCGTCTAGACTAGATTCGCCAATCCATTCTGAACCCATAACCCTAAAATGGATGTGCGCCATAACTTCTATCTGCGCACTTCATAGCATTTGTTTGCTTTATGCTGAGATTTTTACCCCTTGTGCACAGCTAAGTTGAACAAATGCAGAATAGGACGTAAATACGTCGATGTATAGAATATTTTCTTCTATCCAGAAGCATATCGGGGTTGATGGTCATTTAAGAATAAACGTAGCTTTCCAGTATGGCTTTCTACCCGGCCACATTAAGAATTGGATAGAGGACGTCTTCAAGAAAGTCTAGGTATCGCAGATCATTCAGAATAGCGAATGTCATGAAGCCTTTATCGAGACGGTAGCTCTAAGGACTCCAGTTTATAGCCAGTAATTTTTAATGAGCATAGGGAATGCCGCAAACAACTAAGATAAGACATCAGAAAACAACTAAGAAGGGATTTAAAAAGTTTTTTTACCCCTAGAACTGCATTAATGCTTACCAGTGACCAAGGCTGTTTGTAAGTCTGAAAGCAAAGAAGACAAAAACAGGTACTCAAGGCATGTGTTTATGCGCGCCAATCTATGCAAAAGGTACATTGAAATCAAGTGAGTGTGGGAGAAATAAGATGAGAAAATATGGGAATAAAAAAGAAAGAAGCGTTTTTATTTACTTAGGAGCTTCAACGCAGAACTTAAAAGCGCCATAGACTCGCTTTGAGAGGTTGAAGGATGGCAGGTGCCAAGATTAGGCTAGATGAAAAGTGTTTAAAGGGGGTAATGGTTGAAAAATGACTCCTTGAAGGCATAATGACGCCATATCGGCAGATGAGTAAGTCAATATCATTAAAAACCATTTGCGAATTCACCACAAACAGAATTTGTCAAACTTGGGCAATTAATTACTACATGTCCTGTGCGATAACCTAAAAAGGACTTTTGCAAGCCTATAACTGAACACTTTTGAATATCTTTATCCCATTAGTTAATTAAGCACCTTTCTTAAGGACTGGAATGAGTCGATAGAAAATCGCTGTCAGCTCAGGTGAAATCGGAGAAGTGTTGCATGACTTCTGAGTGGGCTCTCTTACTGTTGAGTCACTCGATCGACTTTCGTGACAGTAATCACATCGAGGTACGTTAGAACGGGTTGAAATCTGAAATTTTGTAAGGTGAGGTCTTAACCCTTCCAAGTGGTAAAAATTAATTCACCAACTTGTCGTCTAGAAGTTGAGTCGATAGCGGGTAGCCAAAACCATTGTAGCGTCCCAAGACTTCCCTTAAATAAAAGAAGGCATAGTATTAGGGCAGAATATATATATATATATATATTCTGAAACCAGAGGGCTTGGGGCTATTGGCACGGCCCGGGGGCTGGCCACTCAAGTGACCGAAACCAGCAGTTTGAACAAACAAAGCATCACAACCACAACGACCTCTTTTGGTCATAAATTTGAGGTCCTAATTTGCAGTGAACTGATGCTCTGTTGCAGGTGAGAGCACTTTACTGTCCGTGAGCTACACTTCCGTCTCATTGAGACATTGTCTTCGAACCAATAGCCTCACAGTCACTTAACCAAAGGGTTACAATGTGATTAAAGTCTACCACATCCAAGAGATAAAGAGGTCGCGAGAGTTGGCACACGAGAAGAGATGGGAGTTGGTTAATATAGGTGTGTTTGAGGTGGGTTTCGCACAAAGTTGAGTCAATTATGCAAGTGGTAAGGACACCTATAAAAGCCTTTTAAGTTATATGAAGGTAGGTATAGACTATCTAGCAATCTGCAGAGAACTACTCTTTTGCTTAATTGTGTAGGCCAAACCCCGATGTAACAGTATTTCCAGCACAACAAAAATCCACTCTTTGGTATGGTTTTTTAACCTGATGTTCTTTTAGCTCCTATGCACGATAGTAATATGTATACACCCATAGTACCTTGGCTTGCTACGGTTTCAAAAAAAGCTAGGAGAGCTTCATTGCAATAAGCGAAAAACGAACTCATCCCAAAAGATTTCTGATCCTAATTCTGCATTTGCACACGATGCATTGATGTCAGCTCTGTAAAATGGTCTTTGAGCCATGCTAGTAGGCATTCAGTCCACTCAATATTACTTTAAGTGGCTCTGGGGACTAGACGGAGCGCTACAAATGAAGCCATTCATTTTCTGATTTTCATTATTAGTTCATAAGCTTACAAGCTAAAAAAATAAGTGCTGACGAATGCAAAGTTGCCTAGTAGGCAGTTATAAATAAGAAGCCTGCATGTTTTAAGTTGTAAATCATAATAACCTTTAAACAAATGCAAAGACGTAAACATAAAAGTGCTATTACCTAACAGTTGATCAGTATAAGTACTGAGCAAAAAGGCGTGGATAGCTTCGTTTCTTTGACTGTCGGTTTCGGAAGGTCATTGGGGAATGGCGATAATGCCTGTGCCAGTTGGGCTTGCCGCTGGGCCATGCCAGCATTGCTACTCCCCATCTGCTTTCTGATAATCTTCATCCTGATTAAATATTTTTTGCCTTTTTGTCTTCATAGAAGTCACAAAATGCAACGCTGAAATGCACGTGCTGATTTGAGCAAGCTTTCTGTCCAAGCACTCAATTTAAAACATTTTTAAATAAATCAAACGGTTTTTAAACAAATTTTAAACTTTTCTGGGTGCCAATATATGCGTAAATACTTTGAACAATAGATTCTACTATTAAAAGTTCTATTTATCTAAATTTCGTTCATTAAAGCCAGAGAACGCTGATGGTCCTTAGCTTTAAACTTTTTAAAGTTTGTGATTTTATGTTCATCGTGGAGGAAAAATGAAAGCGCATGCCAACCATTTCAGACCAGCAATTTGTTTTAAGATTCGTTGTTTTAAATCATGAACGCTTGGTCTGAAGGCCAACAATGACATCAATTTCTAGGTTTTGCGATGGGTGATTCGACAAAAAGTGAGTCGGGGAGTTCGGATGATGAGGAGTATATTCCTCCAGGTAGGTGAGTAACGTTCTCGTCAAAATCCTTAGCAGTCTGTGAGGAGGAAAGCTCAGAAGATTCAGAAGACGAAGTCTCAGAGTTCGTTCTGCATACTTTCTCAAATTTCTGTTTAGTGATGAAGTAGGAGGAGGAACAAGCGTCAAAACAGGTACCAAGCCACTCGAGGAGAAGGATAGAGATGAAATATGGACTGATTTTCTCAAGGAAACTAAGCCGGTGGTAATTACACGAATTTCTGCTCATGATTTTTTTATCAAGGTTCAACCGGAGCAGCGCTTGTCTTGTAAATCTCAGTAAGTACTGCACCACTTTTTTCTCTAAATATAGCGTCCTTTTTGCTAGTTAGCATGGTTTAAGAGCATTTGTGCGGGGGTGTAGCCTAGTGTTTCACGGTTTTCCATTTTCGTGTGGCATATATTTTGATAATCCTTGCAGAGAACCCCAAGTGAATCTTCACTCCATCCCCAGTTCTCTTTCCACAGCTTCTTCCCATGGGTACGCGGCTCTATAAACAACAATCGCCCTCCTTATATTAGCTGATTGCCTTAATGTGTGTCTTTCGTTTTTACTAGTGTTGTACCCAATTCTCACAATCCATTGAAGGAAAAAGTTACTGGACTGGGATTGAAGTAGGTTCGATACGTGTGAGTGAATCATGTTTAACTACTTTTAGACGATCTGCTCCCTCTACTGGTAATCGATTGGCAGATGCCCTGAAACGGCTGAAATCGTCAACCCTTTCTTCCGGTGTTCCCAAGATATCCGTTCTGGTTTGTCTGATTTCAAACCTTGCATCGTAAGTGTTTTCCACGATGGCTTAGGTTTATTTTGCTTTGTTGGTTGTTTGTAGGAAAAATCGAGGCTAGATTGGGAATCTTTCACCGAGAAGGAAGGCATTAAAGACGATCTTAAGCTGCACAATAAGGGCAAAAATGGGTGGGTAAATCCCTTTTGTTTTATGCGTTTGTGCTTAACTCTGGGGAATTTCGGCTGTTTGCAATTAGTTACTCGCCAAAAATTTTGACCTCGGACGCTTAAGCGTTCTTCATGAGAACGAAATTTCCCTCACCGTCGAGTTCCTCGATCAGTACTTGCAAAGGATATCACGATTGGAATATAGAATAGAAGTTGAGCTTAGGCACTTCACATGATACCTTGGGGTTATCAGTGCGTCTTCTCTTTGTTTTAAATTTTTGCACGGAATTCTTAGGGTCTGTTCTCATCCGAGTTTTTTTTGGAAATTCAGTGAACAATTTTTTACGCCCTCCATGAGATGCTTTGGTTTTGAGTGGTGTCTGAACCTGGCTTAACGAAGAGCAAAAGATCTTACCTCACCCTAATCAACCGACAAATCAGCTGACCCACTAGTCAAGTTATGAAGCATAGGTTTACCTTTTGGAGAGACCCGGCTAGAATCCTTGAACAAGAATCTCTTGTGGGAACTTGCTCACTTTCCCCGCATTTTTAAGGCGCTGCTTTTCCACTTAAACTTTAGAGAGAGTCTTCCCCTGTCGGAAGATTAAATTTTGCAACACGACTGTCCCTCTGTGCCTTATAAGTCGCCACTAGTGTTTGTGGATGCCCATTTCGTAAGGGCGTTGAGCGAATCCACATTCAACCCACTTTATATGCACGCATTTCTCGAGAAATGCTGCAAGTTTGGTGCAACACCCGACACTCTCCTGTGACAAGTCTGCTATTCACAGGCGCGGTTTTGACTAACCCATTCCTTCAACCGTACATTCAAGTAGACTGCTGCACACGCACCAAGCTTTGAAAGGCTGTTTTCTCATGTCCTACAAGTAAGGCGTCACATTAGATGCGAGACTGGCTCTTTCCAATTCTGCTTAGCAAGTAAATTTAAAATCAGCTTGTTCGACACATACGGGTCTAGCAGGCGTCGCAGACGTATCCCTGACAGATTTCTCTCCGCTGTACAGATATGTCGAACGAAAGGCATTTGAGGCACGAACTCAGGAGCGGGAATATCAGATACTGAAGGAGGCCCGCTTGAAAAGTATCCAACGGCGGTGACGTCGCCTGTCCCTCATCTTCCCCGTGTGTACACAATTTGTACATTTTCACCCCTTACCCCTTCGCATGAGTGCAATCAGCAGACAGTGCTTCGCGGGAAAATAGACTTCAGACAAATCTTAACCGCCTATTTATTGAAGCACAAGGATCTACAAAATGAACTAAGCTCAGGTATGCAGTTCTCACTCGCTAGCGGGCTCAAATGTGTAGTTTTCACGACCGTCGAGGGGGTACTGCTTTGGCATCTGAAAGGAAAGTGGGAACGTCTGTCACTTTGAAATAATATAGAAGGAACTAGGTGGATCTTCCTTACCATGGGTTGAAAAAGTTTGTACATGTCCCCAAGGTAGAAGAGAGGGCCGATGACCAATACTGGAGCAATAAATTTGGTCAGAGTTCGCCAGCGTGGTTCATTGTAGCGGAGTTGCTGTCGATAATCATCGTGGCCCATAGGGCCGAAGAAATCCCAGTACCAAGGAATAGGTTCGTTATAATTCCGCTTCAACTGTCCGTAATCATAGTGATCGTAGGGATCACGATGAAGTTCGTTGAATGGCTCCAACTTAGGGTAGTCACCAGGACAGTTTCCGTCGGGTTCGTAGGTTTCATAGTCCTCAGGTAAGAGGCCGTACTTTTTAGCCGCAGCTTCACGCTGAGCCGGAGTGGTAGGAAAGGGTTTAGGTTTCCAATCTGCGTGCCAGTCTGAAAACAAAACACAACCACTTCAGAACCTCTAAGACAGTTGAAATCATCCAGTAGGGTATAGAGGGCCGCACAGGGTGCTTAATTTGTGGGAAAATGGAGGTCCAATTACTATAACACATAAATACGAAGTACAAAACAGGTTCGTAGCACCGGTAAATTAAAACTAGTTAACGCCAATCAAGAGGAATAGGGGCAAATAAAAATAAATACCAGAGCTATGAGATCACCCAAAAACGTACTTACAAGCGAAATTCTTTTGCGAAACTAGTGGTAGACCAGCCCTTAAAAAACCAGAACCTCTAGAGATGAGAGCCATCTTGCTATTTGCACGGCTTTCATTGAGCTTGAACTAGCCGAAAGTGGAATAAACAAATATATCTTAAAATGATTTAACTAACACCATACTATGTTGACTTTAATTTATCCGAAAATAGTAAGATGAAGAAGATTATCAAAATGCGTTTTAAACGCAAACTTTTTAAAAAGGGTGGTTGGAACAATTTTTCAAAGGCCTTTTAAGACAAAACAAGTGTGATATATAAAGTAAAGTCCACAACTAATAATTATTGCTAAAAACCGCAAAAAACCTTTAAAACATGCAAATTAGTATGCTACTGATGAGCAGGAATGCAAAGGACCTTTGATTCTGCTCCGTAACTGTTCTGTTTACTATCTAATTTAATTTGTTTTAATTTGTCTCTTTGGGCCTTTGCAGTTCAAAAATCCTTTCTGTTCTCGCGTATCATATAGTTTTAGGGAATCACGACCATTTTCAAGCAATCGCATTACTTTATTAATTGTATCTTTGTCTTGTCAAGTTGTCTATCGCTTTCACGTTAGCGTTTTTTAAGAGTCATTATGAAGCAAAAGCATAGGGTGAGAATTTTTGTCTTTAAGCAATTTGCATCAGCTAAAGTAGACGTACAGCGTTTTTTATTTGTTTTTAAAGTTATTATTTTTGTGATTTTGCAGCTTTTAGCTTGTAAAATATGCTAGATAGCTCGAGACCACCTCGCAGTGCTTTAATTTTAGTGCGTTTACCCTGACTAAATTATAAGTAATTACACACGAATGTCCGAAATGTTCCTCAAAATGTATATCATTTACTTATTTTGGGGCCCTTGGCTCTTTCAATTGCATGAAATACACTTATTCCCTGGCTGAATATAAACCAATGTCTTCCAAGTTTGTAAGCATTTTTTTGCAACTTTGCTTTACTTTAGTTTAGTATTAGTTTTAATTTTTTTATTTTAAATTTTTTGAAGTTAAAATCATTTTTATTCATTATCTCTCATCACTTTACAGTTGATTGCTTAACAATGCATGGCTTACTTGCGATTAAAAACTAGATCTTATAACTAATGGCATTTGTGTTGTTGATAAAAGGCGTTAGATTTGCTTTTGTTAAACTACATTGATTTACTTTTTGCTAATCAGAAAAAACACTTATTTTTTCAATAGTGCAATAAACCTCGGGCATGAACCAATCGGCCGATCTCCACCATCGAGGGCTTCCAGTCAACCCTCTTATCCTTCTCCCTAGTGGATGGGTTTACAAATCAGAGTGGGATTCGCTATACCCCACCGAGGAGACGCTTTTAGACCTCCTCGACAATCAGTGCTTCAGTGCCGCTCTCCATCTTGCCATCAACCATCCTTCTCCACCACTTAGCGATTCACTTCGACGACCTCGAGCCGTCTCGTGGTTTAATTTGGAGGTTAATCCGGCTCTCAAAAATGATGTGGTCGCTGTAGTCATCCCCATAATTGGTTGGAAACGAACTAGCATTCTGCAACTCCTAGAAACATGCGATAAAAACGCCAACGTTGAAGGTGATTGGGACAATCCATGCTATGTGGAAATGCACCATTGTATACAAGGTTGGAGGCTGACACAACTGCTAAATCTTCGTGTTGTTGTGGCTCTCCCCTGGCCCGACTTGATCCCTCATTATGGCAAGCAAAATTTGTCTAAAAATGAAGGCGCCTTCATGGATTTGAGGTGCTTTGCTAGGAGAGGAATTGCTGTAGGCTTTACTAATAATGGCTGCAATCTTTAGGATTAGAGAAAATTGTTCGTACATTCGAATTCATTTTAAGGTAACTGTCCTGCCAAACATGTTTGAAGAGGCGACAAGAGAACTGCTGCTAACTCTACTCATTCTGACGCTAAAAGGATATGGACGAGGTAGGTCTACAACTCTGAAGTCACTATAACTAAAAAATGTCACCACCTTAGCTGTCTTTAAGAGACGGAATAGCATTATCAATGACGGCTTAAGCATGACGCTATTCTGCCATCGTAATAGAACGCATGATTATGACATAAGTGGAACTTTTTCATAGCAGATATTTTCTTATCTCGTAAGCAAAGTGATGTAAACCTTCTGCGCTGGAACTAAAGATCAAGCAAAGCGTTTGTTTAAGCGTTTTCAGTTAACCTTTCCGACTTCCATTAGCGTAGCCATGGTTCATACTACTGTCTTGCACAACAGCAGTGCTTAAGTAATATCTGGTGAAATTCGACTTGAATAGGTTTTTTAATGCATTTGGACTACTCCAGACCAGTCTACTCAGCCAATACTGCTATGTTGCTGGATGCGGAGACAACTGTGTTCCGTTGCATACAATTATTCGACACCTTTGCATTGGTCATAAGTGCATTCTGATTTTTAACCTCTTACTGATATCATATTTTAGAATTCTCAATGCCTTTGGTAAATCTTTTCCAATGCGACCCACATCTATCATCCTTACTTCCTCCTCCTCCACCTCCTCCTCCTCCTCCTTTCCCTCCTCCTCCTACTTCGCCTCCTCCCATTCCTCCATCCTCAGCAAAATCAACAACAGCCCCAGTTATTCAGCTTCCCCGACGTCGAGCAAATGTATCGCAATCATTGACTCAAAACAGAAATGTTTTTTCCCCACCTGCTGCACTATCCACGACTGCTCCGCCAACGAGTCTTACCCTCGCAACTCATCGCACGGAGCGCTGCGTCTTCCCATCTTCAAATTGGATGTGCCTGTCAGGACTTTATGGAAGTCCTCACTTGTGCCAGAAATCGCTCCGGGAGGCTGTCGTAGGATTCCTGGGGCTGACAACAGAGTCTGCCCGAGAGATGGCATTTCTACTGAAAAACGGATTTGGCATGAGGGTGATTTACCATCAGAGACATCCGCTGTCAGTGTTTATTGCTTTGGTTGCTACTTATATTACAATAAGTAAAATAACATTTTAATTATCTAGCCTTTCATTTTAAAAAATTAAATGGATCCACCCTTTCCAGGCACACCCATCCCGCACCCATTTACAAATTAGTGATCCACTTATAAACCCTAAGGCGACTGACATATCTCACAAAACACCGACAAATTTTCCATGGCTGTAGTCCACATACCTATGTTGGATTTCTCCAACCCCGGACTTGCTCAATTATTTGTGCATCATCCATCTATTGGCTTTTTGGAATAAATTCCTTTACTAATATCTGCATGCATTTTGGTCCCTCATGGGTCAGTAACTTTATCCCAAAGTTCATTTATTCTTCAATTTCTAGACCTGTAATTTCTACGCTATTCAGCTCACCTATTACTGGTCCGTTGTTATAGGCAGCCTTTACTCATCAACGATATTTTCAAACGCTCTTGGTTGATCCACCTACCCCTTTATCCAGCTAAAGGCCATTTTTTTGCCGTATCCACTCCACTCATGCATTTTGTACCCATCCATTCATCCATCCATCCATCCATCCATCCTCTATCTATCCATCCATCCATCCTGTATCCATCCATCCATCCATCCTGTATCCATCCATCCATCCATCCTGTATCCATCCATCCATCCATCCTATATCCATCCATCCATCCATCCTGTATCCATCCATCCATCCATCCTATATCCATCCATCCATCCATCCTGTATCCATCCATCCATCCTGTATCCATCCATCCATCCATCCATCCATCCATCCATCCATCCATCCATCCATCCATCCATCCATCCATCCATCCATCCACCCATCTATCCATCCATCCATTTATTGTCTGTCAATTTACCTTAAATTGATGTATCCGGAACCATCCAGCTTTGTTTCATCAACTCAGATCAATCCATTCTCCTGATGCCATCAGTCAGTTAATTAATCATTCAATTGGTCAGGCACTTTCAAATCTGTCCAACTGTCCTTTTTCTGAACTTATTTAAGGTCAATCCATCCGAGATTTGACATTTCAACTTAGCTAGCTAAGCCGTTCCCTTACTGATTCGTTCTGGCTCCATTAATTCATTTTAAATCTATTTTGTATCGACAAAATTAGTAACTCATTGCACGATTATAAGTTCAAGGCTTGTTATACACGTACTTTTGGGTCCCGCCATACCTTATCACTTGCCCACTCAATCAACGTTCTATCTGTCAAACATCGAGAAGAATCCACTAGTCTTACATAAACAACCGCCAGTGCGACTAATATTCTTCCGCCACCACAGATCAGGCATTGAGGGAATCGATTTTGACTCCAACATGCCAACCTTCCTACAAAGTAGTGACGTTGTAATCATCATGGACGACTGCAGCGACCGCCGAGCCTCTCTCTCCAAAGCCCTCAGATCACGATCTCCCATTCGTCAAAAATCTACCAAACGCTCCAGATTCTCCCTTCAGGAGGAGGACTTTCGCTACTTCAAGCCCACAGGCATCTTCATCTCTACCTGCCCTGTCGAAAACTTTAGTTTCTCCGCTCTCGCTATGGCTCTGCGTAATCAGACCCTTTATGGTGCTGCTTTTACCATTCCTATGGATGGAAGCCTGTTCTCAGACGATCTGCAATCCCTTCATCATATGAAGAACGTCTTAGCCGTACCACCACCATCAGCAGCCGGATTCGCCCCCAAATTATTACGTCGTCAACTGGCTGGCCTCGTTCTGCAAGCCATTTCAGAAGGTCTTGGTCTACCATTTCTCGGTTCGCCAGAACTAGCACCTCCAAGTGATTTGAAGAGAGCTTCCAGCCTTTCGATGTTAAAAAAGCCAAAAAGTAGAGGAGTTCCAAATCTGACTGCCAAATTTCGGAGTGCCTTACGCAGTGGACGAAGTGGACGAGAATGTAGACAGGAAAGGAGTCAATCGGTATCCGTGAGATAAGGAAAAACAAAGATGTAACAGAAATAATGGCTCTATTCGCCATTGTATGCAGAAGTACAATAAACGTGCTTAAACCTGCCTCATTTTTAAGGACGTTAGACTGGAAATTTTTTAAACGGCCTGAATGTCACAGAGTACCAATTAATTACGTTTTTTTTTGGCGTTGCAGGCCCTAAGGGAGCAGCTTTATTCAAGAACAGGCCTCGTGATTGTGAATGTAACTAATCAGGTACTTCGAAGAGTTGGTAATCAGTCACATTGAATGGATGGTCTCCAGACTTTTCAAGTGAGTGGAAAAGAGCGCCCATCTTTCCGCAGTAACCATCTTGTGGCAGAAGGTTGTTCTTTCCTCTCTGACGCTCATAATCAGATTCGCCTCGAGCAATCATTTCTATCATGTCGTGATGCAAATAAAACAAAAAGTTGAAAATTTCTCACTTAACTAGGTGGTAAAATAATTGCAACCTAATGATACTACTTATTAGCAGGAGATTATTTGAGCGACCCCAGCCATTAGGTATTTACTTAGCATTAAATTTAAGAAAGCAATAGAGGAAAACAGTTTATTGGTTTAATGGCCTGATAAGTCAAAAACAACTTTCATTTCTTACATTATAAAACTCTTTTTAACTAGCCAAAAGTTAGCGCATTTAATAAATGAAGAAGCCATACAAGAAACTTATGTCGTCACATGTATGTGACATTAATTGAGAGTGTGCTTAAAATGTGTGTGGTCAGTAAGCATTGCTTCTTCTCCTCCGTTGCAATAAATAGACAAACTCATGAGTTGAGAAGTACGAGGGACATAAAAAAGAACGTAGAAAATCTAGGATATTCACAGCTCAGTGGGTGACTTTTAGGTACGTCTGCTATCGAGGTGTGTGAGGTAAAACGAACGCATCAAAAAGGACACATTTTAGCGTCCAAGCATCTAAAGTTTACTGAGTTGACATTTGTGTTAGGCGGTTGCCGGGTTGAAGGATACGCCCTCAAAATTGTGAGCCCTCATTGCACAATAAATAAGACAATTTGAGGTTTCTGTTGTGAAATGCCAATCATTCCATCACATATCCTCTTACCTTTCCATCTATCCGTTAATTTTATCCCTCCTCCCACGGTTCACTCACTCATCCATCCACCCCGTATCCATAAATTTGTTTCTTACACTTTTTTTCTTTTGGTAGGAATGCCAAATAATAGATTTTAGCTTACTCAGTCACGTCTTTATCCATCTAGCCATTGTCAGTATCCGTTCCAGAAGACGTTTTGCTACATTCGCTGATTAATGGGGACACAAACCCTAAAACACTTCCAATTCCTACTGACGTACAAATGTACAAATGGTTTAGAGTAGCTGTAATTGCTTTCATACAATTATGATTCTTTTAAAAATCCATCCATGCAGTTTAATGCCTCGGAAGCAGACAACTAATCACTGCCAAATCTGCTTCTCTCTCAGCGGCATATTTCATCCGTCTCTTCTCTTTCCCATACAATCCAATAATTGTTAAATGTCACGAAAACGTGACAACTCTTACCAGGCTGGGGAAGTATGATAAGAATGTTAAGAAAAATGATGAGAGCGTCCTTTTCTCTCCCATCAAAACAATAATGCTCGCTCATTCCCTGGTGACTTCTGCTAATGTAATAGGAGACATTGCATATGTGTATTTCCTTCATTTATAAAAAAAGAACTTTTCTGTAACGAATTTACCTAGTCCTAGACGTTGGTTAAAGAGAAGTTCACTTCTGCATGCCTCCCAGTTGTGTCGAGGGGATGGAACTCGGTGATAGGGAAGGTCGTAGTGGTTGCAAAAGCTATTCTGCCTTCCAGATTAGCCATTTGAGCCACCCCTTAATCGCAAGCCCACACAATTCTTCACTCTAATCAAGAATGTCCCTTCTGCCCTTCTCACTGTGAGGTCACATACATCCTTGAGCTGATCATCATAGCGAAACTGCCTTACTTGTTCAAACTATTGCTCGCTAAACCTAGTCGCCACTGTACTTCCTCTAGATGATTGGTTTCAAATTAGACGAGAGACCTCTGCAGTTTCATAAACCGAACGAACTCCGCTTCCCCACCCTCCTCCCCCCTCTTTGGCAGGCTCATTCACTACCCTATGATTTGATGATCATTGCATCGAGGTGTAGCAAAAGTCAGGCACACTTTTTTGATTGTTTGATAGCTTCCTGTCACGGCAGGAAGAACTCCAGACCCACTCATAATTACCGTGTTAAAGATTAGGGAAGATCATACTTGCTGGCAAATCAAGCCAAATACTACCATTTTAATTTTAACACAAGTTTGTAATGATTGCTCGTTATGCGGCTCATTTTGATCACAACAAAAATGATCATTTTACCTCTCAAAAATAACACTAGTTCAACTTATTCACCTCCAGTGTCACACATATGTGACGTCGCTGCTTTCTAATCCGAGATAGTGCACTGCATATATGCAACATAGCTAATAAGAGAAACACTATAATAATTGTTTTGGAGCAGCAAAGCATTGAGGTCTTGGTAGTGATGCAAATCCCTTTTTGTAACATCTTTGTTCAAATCCATTTCCACAAAGAAACCGAAATCGCTTGTCAGAATGGAGATTCCTTCACGACACCTACACAATTCTGAAATGGATTTCAACTACTAAAAATAATTTTTGGGCGGGTAAAAGGCAGATGTGAAGGGATTAATTCTAGCTGTTGACATTGGAGAGAGATATAAAGCCATATTTACGCAGGTACTGCCACTCCATCGAAACTTGGATGGACTTTGCGTAGGTTATTGACCACAAGGAATTTAATCTCAACGCAGCACTCAATCAGGATGCTGAAGCACGTGCCCTTTTTCATGAGGAAAGTGCTCCAACAAACAATTGTAGCCTGTTTTGAACCACTGAAAAGCTACATTAACTACACTTTGATTTTTGTTCTGGTAAATTCCACCCTTCTTCTGATCAAACTTTCTCCCTCTCTCTCTCTCTCTCTCTCCATCTGGGAGGACTTTAGAAAGTTACCTCTTTCAACAATCGTGCATCTCTGAACGCTTTTCTCGAGCCAATGGGAAGCGTCGGCAAAATGACAAGCCCGGACATGCTATTAAGGGTAGCGGTGGCAGCGGCATCGGCGGCGGCGGCGGTAATGGTGTCTCTTGGTGACAGGTTTGACATTCGACGGAGGGGAGAGCGAGACAGGGAAGAGAAAATGGAAGTGGACTAAGGGATTAGAAAGGTAAAGAGCTTGCTTGTCTCCTCGTTTTTTTCTGGCATGCATTAGTAAATTGCAAATGGAGGGTTTTGAAAAGGCATAGGAAGAGCTTCACTGATGGAAGTTGGGAAAATAGCAGTGTTTTTTATAATGGTTGGATAGTTTTTCACAGACGAAAGGAGCATGTACAAGCAAAAACTTTGTGAAATATAAGGTTTAGGTTTGATTAGAAGTAAAAACAGAAGACAGGTAAATTTTGAGAAGTTAGTTGGGAGCAGTAAAGCAGAGATAATTATCAGTCAATCAGTAAGATAAATCATATGGTGCCCTCTTTATTCCCTTCTCACTTTTTTTATACCGTTAAGTGACGGTCGGGCGCAATGGAGGAGAAGTAAAGTCGCTGGGTGTACAAAATCCACTTTAATCTGGTTCAAAGTGTGTTGCAACTTTGTGTCTGGTTCGACTCACAGCATTTGGAGGAGGTGGCGACTCAAGCAGAGGGATGAGTCTTATCGCGTTGGGGAGGACGGCTCTCCTCCCTTTGAATAGAACAGGCAGGAAGTAGAATAAAGATTGGTGTACGGCTGTATGCCAATTTATTTTCAGAGCAATTTGTGAAGAACAACTCACGACAGTGATTCCCGTAAGTTCTGTTGGTATCATCAAGAAAGGTCATGAGCATCAACCTAGGCAGATGTCCCCCACACTATCTATGAAGTGGTGCTACTAGCTATGAAAGACCATTATTTTGTTCTACACCTCCTTTGCATGCTCAATCACCACAAACCATGCACCTGTGACTGTTTACCGACTGGCTGACAGGATGATTGCTTGACTGGTTTGTCATCAGAAATGCCACCCTCGTGGGTTCGGTAACGTCTGGTACGGCAAACCAACTCACCACATCATGCCATATCAGTTCACAGCATAACACAGCATTGGTTATCCTCATATAACCTAACTTCTTCCCACTCCATATCTCCACACCACGCACCACATCCTACATCACTGTGCATCCTTTGCCTGTGCCTACGTATGTAGGTGACGAAATGGCGTCGCAATTGTTTACTTGTTGGGCACCAATCCAAAAGTACTGAAATCTATCACCCTCGTCTTAATTTATGCAAGTAGAAGGTGTGCGTGAGCCACTCCTCCCTGAGACCAGGCCAGGACTAGCCAACTTTTGGCAATAAACACTCATCTCACAGAAACAATGCCAGGCCATAGTGCAGAACTTACGCTCCAGTACCTACCCGTATGAATGGTTTTTCTCCCGGTGTGACATGAAGGTGGTATGGGTGGAGAAATGAGGAGATTGATGAATGGAGATTGTAGGCAATCATTTCCCTTCTTTGACAGCTGCATCGCTTCATAAGTAGAATTGACAGTTGGGGAAGTAAATTTGAGACGGAAGTAGGGTTGATGCAAAATTTGATCACGTCCTTTATCCACACAAAGCATCACATTTGTTCTTCCCACTGGCATGAGATTTTAGACAATGCAAGTTGATTTTGTTGATTCAGTGACTGCCATAACAAAATCAGAAATGGTTAAATTTTAACTTGGGCAGTTCAAGCTGCTCAGACGAACCGTGGCTAAGTTTTACATATTCTGCCCTCTCTTTCTCCGTACAAACACCATATTAAGGAGTCCATCTAGCAGCTCCATCATGGA